>CM077164.1:46110777-46710777 GCA_039583875.1 Platanthera guangdongensis
CAAGCTGATGTGGTGACAAGTACTTTTAATTTATAGCAAGTCAATTCTTTTAAATACTTGTTATGCACATTATTACCTTACCACTGCTTGTTTAGGATTTATATTGATTTGTGAAATCCAGCACGAGCACTCTTCGATACGGGAGCCTCACACTCCTTCTTGTCCGAAGGATTTATATTACGCATCGGAGTCCTTCTTCGATGGCGAAGGATAAGTTGGATGTGTTGTTGCCCAATGGGTGTTTCGATGCGAGCGGATAGGATCTGCGATGTTAAGGTTCGTATCGGGGAGCAGGAGTTCGACCTGCGGGCGTCTTTACTTCCGTTAGTGGAGTTCAACGTCATATTGGCATGGACTGGCTCTCGGAGCAGCAGACCCATATAGATTGCGGTAGCAAGGAAGTCAAGCTGGGAGCAAGTCGTGAGATGACTTTTACGGGCTTAAAGGGGTCGAGCAAGACGTTGATGTCTGCTCTTCAGGTGGTGAAGGCGGTTCGTGCCGGAGCAGAACTGTTCTTTACACTAGTGGAGGTTGCAAAGCCGAAGCCCGCGTTGGATTGTATTTCAGTGGTATCGGAATACCCTGATGTGTTCCCCGCAGATCTTCCTGGAGCCCCGCCTCAACGGGAGATAGATTTTACGATCGAGCTAGTACCAGGTGCAAAGCCTGTGTCATGATCTCCGTATCGGCTAGCGCCTAAGGAAATGGCGGAGCTGAAGTTCAACTGCAAGAGTTGTTGGAGCAAGGGTATGTGCACCCGAGTTCTTCGCCTTGGAGCGCACCGGTCCTCTTGTTAAGAAGAGGACGGAAGCTTGAGGCTATGTATTGATTATCGGGATCTCAACAAGCTGACGGAGAAGAACAAGTACCCGATCCTCGGATTGATGATCTCTTTGATCAGTTAGTCGGGTCGAGGTGTACTCGAAGTTGGATCTCAAGGCTGGGTACTATCAGCTGCGGATAAGGAGAGTGAATCCCGAAGACAGCGTTTGTACGAGATACGGGCATTATGAGTTTACGGTCATGCCGTTTTGGGCTGACTAACGCGCCGTCAGTGTTCATGGATTTGATGAACAGGACGTTCAGGGAGTACTTGGATCATTTCGTGATCGTCTTCATCGACGATATTTTGGTGTACTCGCAAAGTGAGGAAGATCAGTTCAAGCATCTTCATTTGGTGTTGGAGACGCTAAGGAGAAATCAATTGTATGCCAAGTTCTCGAAGTGTGAGTTTTGGCTATCCTCAGTAGCGTTCCTCGGGTATATGTGAGTGGAGAGGGTATTGCTTTGGATCCGACGAAGATTGTTGCGATACGGGAGTGGCCTGAGCTTGCTACTGTAGCGAAGTCCGGAGTTTCTAGGGCTTGCGGCTATTATAGGCGCTTCGTAGAAAACTTCTCGTGGATAGCGTTACCTCTCACTACTTTGACGAGGAAGGAGGATAAGTTCGTTTGACGCCGGAGTGCGCGTGAGCTTTTGAGGAGCTGAAGTGTCGGTTACCACGACGCCTGTGCTGAGTTCGCCATGTGGAACCGAAGGCTATGAGATTTATAGTGATGCTTCGGGCAGCGGTTTGGGTTGCGTGCTACTGCAACACGGAAGTGTAATAGCTTATGGCTCGAGACAGCTAAAAGTGGCTGAGAGGAATTATCCGGTCCATGACTTGGAGTTAGCGGCCGTGATTTTTGCCTTGAAGCTGTGGGGACACTATTTGTACGGGTGTGAAGATTGATATCTACACCGATCACAAGAGCCTGAAGTATCTTATTGATCAGAAGGATCTGAATATGCGACAGCGTAGATGGATGGGAGTTCCTGGGGGACTATACATTCAAGATCCACTACGTGTCTGGCAAAGGAAATGCGGTTGCGGACGCGCTGAGTCGCCGAGCCCCAGCTCAAGCCAATTGGCTATCGGTTCATGATGAGCGGTTGGTGCGAGAGTTGGAGGCGTTGGAGATTATTTGTGTGGATAGACAATCAAGGACTGAAGCAGTTCTGAATTGGACTAAAGTCCAATATGACCTGGCTGATCGTATTCGGCAGGCTTTGGATATGGATGCTCATATGAAGCAGTTCATGGTAGAGGTTCTGGATGGGTCAAATCCCAATTCGTCGTGGCAGACGGATTACTTTGGAAAGACGTTCGTCTGTGCGTCCAAGTGTGGGCAATTTACGGGTGGAGTTGTTGTACGAGGCGCACCATACCAAGTACTCGATTCACCCGGGGAGCACGAAGATGTACCGTGATGTGAAGAAACTATTTTGGTGGCCGGTTTTAAAGAAGGATGTGGCGCTATACGTAGCGAAGTGCCAAACTTGCGCCTTGGTAAAGGCGGAAGTGCAAAATTCGGAGGATTTCTTAAGTCCTTGCCTATTCCGGAGTGGAAATTTGACGACATCTCTATGAACTTTGTGCAGGTTTGCAAGGTCGCAAAGGGGAACGACGCCATTTGGGTGGTTGTTGATCGATTAACGAAGGTGTCGCATTTTATTCCGCATAGGAAGGATGATCCGGTGGAGAAGCTGGCAAAGCTTTATGTGGATAACATAGTACGGCTTCATGGTGTGCCCCGCAGCATCGTGAGTGACCGAGATGGGCGGTTCACATCCAATGATTGGAGGCTTGTGCAGCAAATGTTGGGGACAAAGTTGAAATTCAGCACAGCCTTCCATCCGCAAACGGATGGACAGACCGAGAGGGTCAATAGAACCATGGAAGACATGCTCCACATGTGTGTCTTGGATTTCGGAAAGCAATGGGAAGACCACCTTTATTTGTGGAGTTCGCATACAACAACAGCTACCAAGCGAGTATTCAAATGGCGCCCTTCGAAGCCCTATATGGTAAAAAATGTCGCACGCCGTTATCTTGGTTAGAAACGGGTGAGTCAAAGTTCTATAAGCGATCGGAAGTGGAGGATGCTACTTCTTTAGTAAGAACCATTTGGGAGAGGTTGCTTATCGCTCAGGACCGGCAAGCAAAGTACTATAATGCCAAGCACAGGAATGTGGAGTTTGCTGTGGGCGATTATGTATACTTAAAGATCAAGCCGTTCAAGGGTGTCTCGCAGGTGCGGCGATTGAAAAAGCTAAGCCCGAGGTACCGTGGACCGTTTGAGGTTCTGGAGTGAGTGGTTTGTGAAGCGGCCTATCGGTTGAAGCTTTCAGTGGAGCTTAGTGGTTTACATGATGTATTCCACATTTCGGTGCTTCGGAAGGCGGTGCAAGAGCCTACGCAAGTGATCGCGGTTGATCAAGTGCCGGTGGATAGTGGGCTAACGACAAAGGTCAAGCCCGTGCGGATTGAGGACTCGGAGGTCAAGCGGCTACGCAATAAAGAGATCCGGATGGTCAAAGTCGGTGGGACAATTGTGGTCGTGAGGAGCTCTCTTGGGAGCAGAGCAGACTATACTTGACGAGTATCCAGAGTTGTTCCGCTCAGGTACAAATTTTGGTTTTGTACATGTCTTTCCTTTATGTAATTTCGTGACGAAATTATTTTAAGAGGGGGAGAGTTGTAACGCCCCGAAACTCAAAGGAGTAAAGGGGGACGTTTTGGACCAGTTTGGGTTCTGGCTGCAGGCACACGGCCTGGGACACGGGCGTGTCCCAGGGCGTGTCAAGCCTGTGTCGACACTGAGCGGAAGTCGACACTTTGGTCTCGACATTGTGTCGAGACTGGGCACACGGCCTGCGACACGGGCGTGTCGCAGGGGGTGTCGACCCGTGTCGACACTTAGCCGCGAAGTCGACACTGTGCTTTGACGAAGTGTCGAGACATGGCACACGGCCTGCACGGGCGTGTCGACCCGTGTCACACTCGTCCGGGAAGTCGACACTTTGGTCTCGACACTGTGTCGTGTCGACACTCGTCCCGGGAAGTCGACACTTTGGTCTCGACACGTTCGAGACAAGGCACACGACCTAGGACACGGGCGTGTCCAAGGCCGTGTCAGTAGGTCGACGATCTTCGCTCGACGAAGTGTCGATGTCGAGACCGTGTACATGGCTGGGGTCAGGCGTGTTGAGGTGACACGGGTAAGGACACGGGCGTGTCCTAGAACCCGTGCAGTGCTCGGGTTGATTTCGGGAAAATGATAGGGTACACGGCTGGCCACACGGCCGTGTCACATGGAACACGGGCGTGTCAGCTCGAACACGGGCGTGTTCGATACCCGTGTGAGGTTCCAGGCGAGCCGATTTTGACGGCGAATAAGGCACACGACCCTGGACACGGGCGTGTGCCAGGCCGTGTTCGGTCCAGATTGGGCATTTCGGTCCCGAATCAAAGCCGTTCGTTTCCTTATTTTGAGATCCAACGGCTGGGGGTGTTCCTAAAGGGATATACTCGGTATTGGACTTAGAAAACCCTCACTTTTCTTAAGTGTTATCTTTCTAAAACCTTAGAGAGAGAGGAGAGCCAAGGGAGGAAGAAGGAGCTAGATCCCGCCATTGGAGGAGCTTCGGAGCTCCGAATCGCGAGCCGACTCCGGATCCACGGAGGCAAAGCTAGTGCGGTGCTTTTCATCCGATTACTTTTCAATGGCGCCAAAGATGAACGCTAGGTAACGATCCTCATCTTGAGCATGAGTAGCTCTCTTTCTTTGCATAGGAAAGCCCGCTCTCGCGAGTTTGCGGAGAGTTGGAGGCGTTCCTTCGGGTAGATATGTGAAGTCCCCGTTGTTTAGAGTCCGTAAGCGAGAACGACATAGGCATGATGTGTGAAGCTACCCGGACATGTTGGTCTGGATCGGTGATGTTGCATTGCATAAATGCCGGAGAAGACTCCGTGCTATGGATTGTTTTTCGGTTTTTCTACGCGGTAGATTGTAGCAGGGAGCCTTGGGGACTAACCCGAAGGTGCACCCGGAAAACTGGGTGGATACGAGATCTTGCCAACTTGGTGGCCTGAGAGCCAACTTGAACATAACCGGGTTATGTGACTTGTGATGGATATGGGACTCGGTGGAAGTTTGACCCACGCAAATGGCTTAAATTGTCGTTGCGATGTGAGCACGGGTTAGATGGAACCGTACCCTTCTATGTCGTTCGGTTAAAGAGACCTAAAGGCACGTGGCACTTGCCGTTGACATAGATTAGGGTCTTCGGCGGTCAATGGCTTAAATTGTCGTGACACAGGCCAGGAAGACAAATTGCTCATAGGTTTGGCCGTCTAAGTGGCGGTGGTGAGTCCGGAATGTCAATGGCTTTAATTGACGTGACATCGACCGGTTCACCAAGAATGTGCCCTGAGAGCACGGGGCGTGTGGCCGTGCGAGCCAACGTCTGTGATGGATTGGCTATTGATATAAATTGCTCGCTTATGCTAATGAAATGCAGGGAAGGAGCATCGCCGCCCCGAGTTGGGGACGGGATCGTTATAATTTGGTCAGCATTGCTGACCGTTGCCTTGTTTTGCCACGTGCAGTGGTTTGTTGCTTGCAGGTGCAGCTGGACCAAGTGGTCAATAGCGGGCTAAAGCCCTTTTTGCGAAGCCGGCCTCGAAAGGCCCAAGTGGAAGTGTTTACTTCTTTATTCATGTATGACCGGCCTGCGTGCCGTGGTTTGTAAAACATGTAATTTAAAGTGGACATTTTGTGAGGCCTTAAGGCTTATTTTGGTATTTGTATAACATTCCTATTTTGTACTAGTGGACATTCGTGCTGTGATGCTGGGTTCTTTGTTACAACTTTTATAAACTTCTTCGCTAGAATGCTCTATGTAGGACGTTGAGATTGGTTGGGATGTTTCCATAAGTAACCACCCGGTCTGTCTGTAGTATATGGCGTCGGCCCCGGCCGGACCTACTGCTATATGTTATGCGACGGATAGGGGGTGTTACAGTAGGCCTGTGGAAGAGGTGAGGTTAGGGCTGTGCCTAAGTTGTAGGAGTGTGGATTCACTCTGATTTATAGGAACCAGTCTTGTTTCTGAGCTGTAAGATCTGCGGATTGAGAAGAAGGAAGTTAGGCCGAATCTAATACACTGCTAGATAGGCGAAGGGGGAAAGTGGATGTACCCATCATTTGGTGAACCACTATAAAAACTGGTGTGCAATCTGTGAATTTTGTGTGTATGTGAATGTTGTGCTATATTTTCTGCTTACTAAATTGCTAAATTAGATAGAATTATCTGCCTAAGTCAGAAAAAGAATTGAACCTATTCACCCCCCTCTAGTGTTTAGAACATCTGAAACCAATTCTTTCAATCAGTAGGAGGACTTTCCTGCCGAGAAGAGGAAGGAAATGATGAGGAAATGAGTCAATTTATAGATTCTAAGAGGGGCACTTCAGTAATTTCCCCCAATAACTACGAGACGAACTAATAGAAATGTCTGGAAATGGGCACATGGATTGCCAATTTACGGTAATTTCCCCTCAGTGGTTTTGGGTTCATCAAAAAAGTAACATCCCCTCATGTGAGAGGAGGGGAAGTAAAGAGGTTCTCAACGGGATGTTGCCCCTGCTAGGCGGCGACGGAAGTACTGGCGGCCAAAATCGTTCTTCACTAGGGTGGTGACAGAAGGACTGGCAGCCAAAAGGAGGCTTCCGCAGTTGGGGGCGGCGAGTGAGATTGGGAGGTCAATTTGGCCTCCCGGTCCAAGCAAACTGAGAGCCCATCCCCATTATAGGAGGGGGCCAAAGTCAGGTAGCTTCACGTCTATGGGGTGGCGGTGGAAGACACACAGTTGCAACAATGATGGTGGCGATGACGGTGGTTGCTGCGGTCATGACAGAGGTGATGAAGACGATAAAGGAGATTGTTGTGGTGATGGCGGTTGTCGCCGTGATGGTAGTGTTTCCGCGACAGTTACACCTTAGATAGTTTACGTCATTTGTGCGATGCTCTTTAGATAACCGCACCCCATGCATGTGGTGCGAGTAGCGCTTTTAAGGAGACCCGATAATTTCCCCCAAGTCCCTGCAGCTCAGAGAAAGGTGAATGAAGGGCGGTGACATTTCCCTATGTCGCGCGTGTGACGCCGCATATAGGATGTTTTGTTCATTCATTGCTTTACTCTTGTGGAGAATTGAGAGATCCTTCAGTTTTTTTAGCGAGACCTTACTTGCATGCGAGACTGATGCAATGGCGCTCCATGCCAATTGTGGAGCAGGATGGGACTGTACAAGACTCCTACAAGTCTGGAGATGAGGATCCACATGGTGGTGTTAACGCGTTTATTGGTGTAGCTAAATCTGGTAAGGGAGATATTTGATGGGAGTTGTGGGGCTCCAACTTGATGCAAATGAGGTATAGTTCTACCTTCATTGCTCCTTTGTACATCCACGTCAGGTAACGACTTTGTATGATGATGCCTTGGATTCTCCATATGCATTGCCTGATTGCTTGTTAATTGATTCAATTTCACGCATTTGACTTTGATGACAATCATGCATCTGTGGTGTTTTAACCATTGTACAACATAAGCAAATTTATTCTGCTTCATTGACATTGGCGGTTGAGGGGTGAGAACCAGATGATACCCAGACTACTACTTGGGTGAAGGTCAGATGATATTCTACAGGCGAGAGTGTGATGTTGGTGATCTTGGTATTGATGGCCTTTCTAAGGACATGTGTATTTAGCTTAATGAGGAGGAATAGACTCCAGCTATGTTGTATCTTGATTTTATTGTACTTGTATTGTATTTGGTGCGCATTTGTGATTAGACTTTGTTCCTTTTGTTGATTATGACAGCTTGGTGTGCATTGTCTTCCTTTGGAATAATTGTCCCCTTGTAGTTTTGAGCACTCTAGAAGATTGTAACGTTGGCTCTATTATCTTTGCACGGGAAACTTTGAGGTACTCCATCGAGATTGACTGTTGGAGGATGTGTAACACCCTCCGTCGCATAACATATAGCAGTAGGTCCGGCCGGGGGCCGACGCCATATACCACAGACAGACCGGGTGGTTACTTATGGAAACCATCCAACCAATCTCAACGTCCTACACAGAGCATTCTAGCGAGCGGTATATAAGTTGTAAACAAGAACCCAGCATAAGAGCACGAATGTCCACTAATACAACATTTAGGAATGTATACAAAAATACCCAAACATTGACCTTAAGGCCTTACAAAAGTTTCACTTGACCGTTACATGATTTACCGACCTCGGCACGCAGGCCGGCCATACATGAATAAAAATAGAAAACATTTCACTGGGCCTTCGAGGGCCAGCTTCGCAAAAGGGCTTTAGCCGCTATTGACCGCTCGGTCCAGCTGCACCTGCAAGCAAACAAACCACCGCACGGTGGCAAACAAAGCAACGGTCAGCAATGCTGACCAAATTATAACGATCCCCCCCCAACTCGGGGCGGCGATGCTCCTTCCCTGCATTTCATTAGCATAAGCGAGCATTAAAAATATAGTCATTTCATCACAGGCGGAGGCTAACAACGGCCACACACCCGTGCACTCAGGGCACATTCTTGGTGAACGCAGTCTAAGTCTGCCGACTCACCCGCCATCCTCTCTTGGACGGCCAAACAATGAGCAGTTTGTCTTCCTGGCATGGGTCACGGTAATTAAAACCATAGACCGCCGAAGACCCTCATCTATGCCAACGGCCCTAATCCGAACGACATAGAGTGGGTACGGTTCCATCTAACCCGTGCTCACAACGCAACGGTATTTAAACCATATGCGCCCGCAACGGTAATTTAAACCATATGCGCAGGTCAAACTTCTATCGAGTCCCATTTTCATCACAAGTCACATAACCCGGTTATGTTCAAGTTGGTTCCAAGCCACCAAGTTGGCAAGACCTCGTGTCCGCCCAGTTTTTCCGGGTGCACCTTTGGGTTAGTCCCCAAGGCTCCTGCTGCAATCTACCGCGTAGAAAACCCGAAAACACCAAATAGCAGGAGTCTTCTCCGGCCTTATGCAATGCAACATCACCGATCCGGACTAACATGTCCGGGTAGGCTTCAACCAAATGCCTATGTCCTTTCTCGCATACGGACGCTAACACACGGGGACTTTACATATCTACCCGAAGGAACGCCTCCAACTCTTCGCAAACTCGCGAGAGAGGGCTTCCTATGCTAAGAAAGAGAGCTATCATGCTCACAAGTGAGGATCGTTACCCTTGCGTTCCTCTTGGCGCCATCGAATGTAATCGGATAGAAATCACCGCACTTGCGTTGCCTCCGTGGATCCGGAGTCGGCTTGCGATTCGGAGCTCCGAAGCTCCTCCAATGGCGGATCTAGCTCCTCTTCCTCTTGCCTTAGCTCTTCTTTCTCCAAGGGTTTGGAGAGATGAAAAGGGGTGAAAAGTGTGGATTTTTTATAGTCAAACCCGAGTATATACTCTCAGGAACCATCCCCATCCGTCGGATCTCAACCTAAGAAAACGAGCGGCTTTGATTCGGGCTGAAATGCCCAATCTGGGCCGAACACGGCCTGGCACACGCCCGTGTCCAGGGCCGTGTGCCGCATTCGCCGTCACAAATCGAATCTTCTGAACACGACGGGTATCGAACACGCCCGTGTGTCGAGTTGACACGCCCGTGTTCCAGATGACACGGCCGTGTAGCCGGCCGTGTACCCCATGATTTTCCAAGTTTCCAACCCGAGCACTGCACGGGTTCTAGACACGCCCGTGTCCTTGCCGTGTCGCATTGACACGCCTGGGCCCCAGGCCGTGTACACGGGCATTTCGTCGAGGGGAGAACGACGACTGGATGACACGGCCTTGGACACGCCGTTGTCCTAGGCGTGTGCCTTGTCTCGACGATCGTCGAGTGAATCTCGACGATTTCACCTTGACGATCGTCGACACGGGTCGACACGCCTGCGACACGCCCGTGTCGCAGGCCGTGTGCCCATTCTCGACGAATCGTCGAGAATAACTCGACGATTTCACGGCTAAGTGTCGACACGGGTCGACACGCCCTGCGACACGCCCGTGTCACAGGCCGTGTGCCCTTTCTCGACGAATCGTCGAGTGTAACTCGACGACTTCGCGACTAAGTGTCGGCACACACTTGACACGCCCTGGGACACGCCCGTGTCCCAGGCCGTGTGCCGTCAGCCAGAAACCAAAACTTGCCCAAAACGTCCCCTTTGCTCCTTTGAGTTTCGGGGCGTTACAACTCTCCCCTCTTAAAAGAATTCGCCCACGAAATTACATAAAGGAAAGATATAACAAAAACAACATTTGTACCTGAGCGGAACAACTCCGGATACTCGTCAAGCATAGTCTGCTCTCCGCTCCCAGGAGAGCTCCTCACGACCGCAATTGTCCCATCGGACCTTGACCATCCTGATCTCTTTATTGCGTAGCCGCTTGACTCCGAGTCCTCAATCCGCACGGGCTTTACCTTTGTCGTTAGCCCACTATCCACGGCACTTGATCGACCGCGATCACTTGCGTAGGCTCTTGCACCGCCTTCCGAAGCACCGAAATGTTGGAATACATTGTGTAAACCACTTAGCTCCACAGAAAGCTTCAACCTATAGGCCGCTTCTCCAACTCGCTCCAGAACCTCAAACGGTCCAAGGTACCTCGGGCTTAGCTTTTTCAATCGTCGCACCCGCGAGACCCCTTGAACGGCTTGATCTTTAGGCACACATAATCACCCACAACGAACTCCACGTTCTGTGCTTGGCATTATAGTACTTTGCTTGCCGGTCCTGAGCGATGAGTAACCTCTCCCGAATGGGTTCTCACCAAGAAGTAGCATCATCCACTTCGATCGCTTATACAACTTCGACTCGCCCGTTTCTAACCAAGACAACGGCGTGCGACATCTTCTACCATATAGCTCGAAAGGTGCCATCTGAATACTTGCTTGGTAGCTGTTGTTGTATGCGAACTCCACACAAATAAAAGTGGTCCTCCCATGCTTTCCAAAGTCCAAAACACTCATGCGAAGCATGTCTTCCATGGTTCTATTGACCCTCTCGGTCTGTCCATCCGTTTGCGGATGGAAGGCTGTGCGAACTTCAGCTTTGTTCCCAACATTTGCTGCACCAGCCTCCATCATTGGACGTGAACCGCCCATCTCGGTCACTCACGATGCTACGGGGCACACCATGAAGCCGCACTATGTTATCCACATAAAGCTTTGCCAGCTTCTCACCGGCACTTCCTTCATTATATTTGATCTTAGGAATTATTTTTAATAAATCCTTTAGAGGTCAAGAACTATCTGGAAAATTATGAAAATTGGCAACCAATAATATTCTCTGTTATTTAGTGAATACAAATTTTAGGAGGCCATTACCTGAGAAAATATTATGGTTCATGTTCAAATTGACTATGGCCTAGTTTTGAGGGAAATTCAATAATATAGATTAATTGGGAAAAATATGATTTTATGAATTTAGACTATATTTATCCTAATAGACCTCTGGTAAAATTTGTAGAGTTATATGGAGGAGAATTTAGAGTATCACCTATTGAGTACATCATATTAGCTTAGGGTGGTCTGCAATTAGTAAAAACAGCAGAAATCAAATTAAAGTGCACAATGAGTTTAGAATTTGGAATAATGGGGCATTAGTCTGGTAGTTGAATTAGGTTTGTCATCAGAAGTGTAGATGAGTAGTGGAGGTTGGTAGAGTTGTGTGGGGTTCGGGATCGACAAAGGATCACTCATCCGCGTTGAAAAGAAGGAGTCTTATACACTTGGGTTAGAATTCAATTATAACCCTAAGGGATTGAGAGATTTGTGTAGTAACCAATAATAATAAGTGCCTTGCGAAAGGGAGCTTTGGCGTAATCCCATCGTAGTTCCTAGTGCCTTCGAGAGCCCTTCACGGGGAATACCTTGGGCAGTCCTGGGCTAACGCAACTCATAGGAATAATGAAACTTCAAGAGTAACTAGAATAATTAGGGTTTCACTCTCACACACTCCGAGGTTACGGGAAGTAGTTTTGGCTAGATGATCAAGCAGTAGGCTCGGTCGTTGTGGTAAGAGGGCAGGATGGCCCGGTGAGCTTCGGCTCGGTGTTGGTACGTAAATTTGCATGTGCATAAAATGAATGAAATTAAGGTGGTGGGTCTTCGGTATTGGAGGATCTTAGCACAGACACCAATACGTTGACTCGGCAAGTGTTGTGATAGCACTTCGCCAACAGAAGTCCGGTGCGCCAGCCGGCAAGAGTACGCAGGAGTCCGCTTAGTGCACCAGCGTTGAGGCGTACGATAGGTCTGACCAGTAGTGCTATACTGGTTTAGAGGTGGGCGAGGCCCAACCACCGCTTCCGTCTGCCACTACGGAGGTACCCTGGGAGTTGAGGCTCCAGAAAGGGGGAACTAAAGGTCTGTGTGCACAGAGTCGGGTGTGTGTGTTGCACTTGCTTGATCCATCATACCACTTGCATGTCATAGCATAAGCGATTCATTTAACCTTTGACACCTAAAATATAAGTGGTATGGGACACTTATACATTAGGCCCTGCAAAACGACCCCTTGGTCTATAAGATTGTGTGGGCAAGTTTATAAATTAAGGTTAATTTTCTTCACATATATATATTGCTGTTAATAACCAACACCCAACGTATAAATTGGTATGGGACTCTTTATACGATGGGAGCCTTGCAAAAGACCCCTTGCTTATATGTACCCATATAAGTTAAGGTTACTTTACTTTACGTGTTTACAAATATGTTTAGTTCCTATATAAATTGCTAGATTAGGTCCACCGTCACCTGCATTTGATATACTCTCCACTTTCAAGTCCTCCCTTTCTTCCTCTCCGCTCGGTGCCTAGAAGCCATGGGGGAAGGGGTGGGGGATGATAGGACTTAGTCTTTTAGACTAACGGTTTTCGAACCACATCATTTAGGGGATCGCGGAGCCCAGATTGGAGGAGCAGCCCCAGAGGTCGACACGCTTGGAGATAGGGCAGTCTAGCACAGGAGTTCAGACAGCTGGGACTGTGAGGCCCTTACTTTAGTAATGTTTATTTTATTTCCATATGAGAGATCTTGTGGTGAGGAATTGTTGTATCGGGCATAAGCCCTTATTTACAGTGCTTGGTTTTGTGGACTCTCCCATCGTGAAGATATTTTACTTGATGTGATATTTCTGTGGACTTTTACTTAGAGTTTTGCTTCGCATGTTATTACTCTAATTTTGTTACTATGCTGCGATCGAATTGGCCGGCAGAAACGGCATTTTGTGGTGATGACGCTTCAGGGCGAGAAGGTGTCACCGCAAAGCGGCAGTTCTGGGCATAAGACCCTGTGTTTTTATTAAAAAAAATGGGGTCTTACAAATGGTATCAGAGGAAACCTCGATCGAAAAGTAACAGCCCACAACCCCTGGTCCACCCCCGCGCGAGCTTAGTTTGCGGACAAACTAGCAGCGGAAGCAGTGGTGAGACCCTAAGGAGGAATCACTTGTAAAATAGTCCACTTTGCATATATTTGCGCTGATTACCCACTAATATAGTTTGTTTCGCAGCCTCCAGCTCAGCCCACACCACAAGGCGGGGCCCAGCGGACTCCGGACGTTGCACCACCTCCCCCCGGTCCCTACTCCTTTCCTACAGTCGGAGGTGGGACAGACGTTGACAGCCATTTTGGATGCTTTCAGGGCTCAACAGGTTCTGGATCCGCAGCCAAACCCGAAGGCCAACTGGCTGAGTATCTTTCGAGGACTCGCTCCCCCATCCTACTGTGGGACTGAGTCTGCCGTCCGGACAGAGGAGTGGCTAGATATCATGTACGAGATGTTGACTGGGATCAAGTGCCCGTGGGAGGAAGGGTGCCCTTGGTCGTGTCTTGCTTGGAATCTCATGCTAAGAGGTGGTGGAAGACTTCCCTGGATACGATTTTTGCTGACAGGACGGCTGCGGAGATAGCTTGGGAGGAATTCAAGGGCGCACTATTGGAGCACTTTGTTCCGCAATCAGCCAGAGATGAGCTGGAGGACAGGTTTTTGCAGTTGAGGCAAGGGAGCAAGACGGTGGTGGAGTACCACCGAGAGTTTGATCATTTAGCCCGGTTTGCAGACTCATATCAGTTGGACGAAGCTGGGTATACAAAAGGTTCTACAAGGGCCTGCGGGAGGAGCTGAGGGAGACCTTACTATTTGTATCTGACGGGCCCATCTCCCGGATTTTGGAGATGGCGAAAAGAATCGAGGCGGATTGGCTTGCTACTCGGGGCCGGAAGCGGCCAAATGAAGACCAGAGCCGGGGAGCCCGAAATGATCAGCGGCGGGGCCGCATCACAGATGGAAGAAGGGTAGAAGACCAGCCTCATCAGGAGGCGAGACAGGAGATAGGAAGACCAGTGTTGATGGCTCCACCACCAGTTCAGAGGCGGGACGAACAGAGACCCGGGGGGAATGGCGTATCAACCGCCAGTGTGCTTCGATTGTCACCAGGTGGGGCACATTAGGAGGAACTGTTCCATGGGGAGGGCACCCCCACCAGCACTACAGGCTGCCCCACCAGCACCACAGGCTGCCCCACCAGCGCCATACTTCGGAGGCCGGGGTCGTGGCCGAGGACGTGGATACCCAGGTGGCGATCGTAGACCGGAAAGGGAGCAGGTGTATGCCTTGGATCTGGCACAGCCTCGAAACCCGGAGCAAGTCATAACAGGTATGACAAGAGTTTTTAAATTATTTAAATAAAAATTCCATTATCTCTGCTGTCAATTTTTAGAACTTCTCAAAAAAAAATGATTAAATAGGAAGAAACTAGTTACAGAATCCTAAGACATTTAACCGATCCAGGTATAGTCTTCGTCAGCGGCAAACCCGCCTACACATTGTTCGACACGGGTGCTTCGCACTCGTTCATATCAGAGGCTTTCGTGGAAGGGCTAGAAGGCGTAGAACGGTTCACAGGCCTGACGAGGAGGGTGCGTTTACCTGATGGATCGGAACTATTCACCTCTGCCCACTGCAACATGGAGGCGGAGATTGGCGGGAAGCCATTCGAAGTGGCGGCAACGATTCTTAGAATGCCAATCTTCGAGTTGATCCTGGGCATGACATGGTTGCACTGGAACCATGCCCAGATTGATTGCCAAGCGAAGAAGATCACAGTGAGGCATGGAGACTCGTTTATTGTCATCGAAGGTATACGATCCGCCTCTTGTGTGCTTTTATCTTCAGTACAGGCCGTTAAGGCCCATCTACAGGGGGAGGAGGTTTACTAGATTCTGTTTGAGATAGAGGAAGCCAAGGGGGCCATGACAGACATCCCAGTGGTGCGGGACTTCGTCGACGTCTTCCCAGAGAAATTGCCAGGACTACCTCCGTGTCGAGAGCAGGATTTTCAGATAGAGTTAGTGCCCGGAGCCAGGCCGGCATCTAGGGCCCCTTACCGGATGGCCCCGAAGGAGTTGGCAGAGTTCCAGAGTCAGCTGCAGGAACTTGTAGAGGCAGGGTTCGTCCGGCCAAGTTCTTCACCGTGGGGAGCCCCGGTGCTGTTTGTCAAAAAGAAGTACGGAAGTCTCCGCCTGTGCATAGACTATCGAGCGCTGAATAGACTCACGGTTCGGAATACCTACCCACTCCCACGAATCGATGAGTTGTTCGACCAGCTGGAGGGAGCACATTTCTTCTCGAAACTTGACTTAAGGTCAGGTTATTATCAGCTGCGGATCCGAGAAGAGGACATTCCGAAGACCGCTTTCAGTAGCCGATACGGACTGTTCGAGTTCACAGCGATGCCGTTCGGGCTCACGAATGCACCATCAGCATTTACGAGCCTTATGAACAGGGTGTTCAAGGAATATTTGGATGTATTCGTCATCATCTTTATTGACGACATCCTTGTCTACTCAAAGACGGAAGGGGAGCACGCACGACACCTGGCCTTGACATTGGAGAGGTTACGGGAGCATCAGCTGTACGCAAAATTCAGCAAATGCCAGTTTTGGCTAAAGGAGGTGGCCTTCTTAGGCCATATCGTCAGTGGGGCTGGGTTGGCGGTAGACCCGGCCAAGATTCGGGCCGTTCAGGATTGGCCACCATTGAAGACGGCGACAGATGTACGGAGCTTCTTGGGACTTGCCGGGTACTACCGGAAGTTTGTAGAGGGATTCTCCCGGATCGCGCTCCCTCTTACGACTCTGACGAAGAAGGAATCCCCTTTTATTTGGACACCACAGTGCGAGGCAGCCTTCGTGGAGCTGAAGAGTCGGCTCACTTCGGCTCCCATCCTCGCTATTCCGTCAGGAAGGGAGGGATTCCAGGTGTATACCGACGCCTCCTACCAAGGGATGGGTGCCGTTCTGATGCAGAACGGGCATGTGATAGCTTATGCCTCTCGACAGTTGAAGATTCACGAGAAAAATTACCCGGTCCACGATCTGGAGATGGGCGCGGTAATCTTCGCCTTGAAGATTTGGCGGCACTATCTGTACGGGGTTCATTGCGACATCTTCTCCGACCACCAGAACCTGAGATACGTGGACACGCAAAAAGACCTCAACATCAGACAAAGGCGTTGGGTGGAGTTCCTGACAGATTATGAGTATACTATGCACTACCACCCCGGGAAGGCGAACGTGGTGGCGGATGCGTTGAGCCGGAGAGGAGATGCTTCAGGGAAGGGACCTCAGCTTATGTCTATGGAGCTGGTCCGGTCTTTCGGGGACATGCAGATATCCCTAGTATCCGAGGACGATCCAGAATTATACATGGAGTATCTGGCGTCAATGATCGCTATTGATGATATCCGGGACCGCATCAGGGAAGGGCAGAAGACAGACCCTCGGGTGGAACCGATATTTCGAACCTTGGAGGAGGGTTCGACGGGGGATTATTCCTTGAAGGATGGGCTATTGTACTTCAGAGGAAGGATCTATATACCCGCAGGAGGTCAGATCCGGGAGGATATCATGGCGGAAGCGCATTGCAGTAGGTATTCGATACACCCGGGAATCACCAAGATGATGGCCGATCTGAAGAGGATGATGTTCTGGCCAGGAATGAAGAGGGATATTACACACTTCGTGACCCATTGCGAAGCCTGCCAGTTGGTGAAGGCGGAATGCAGAAACCCCGCGGGATTGTTGCAACCTCTTCCAGTGCCAGAATGGAAGCTTGAGGATATTGCGATGGATTTTATTCATGGTCTCCCCCGATCACGAACGGGAAATGATTCGATATGGGTCATCGTAGATCGATTGACGAAGGTGGCTAGATTTATACCAGTCAGGAAGGACGATTCAGTGGGGGTTCTGGTTCGGAAGTTCGTGGAGCAGTACATTCGCTATCATGGAGTACCCAGGACGATCGTGTCAGATCGGGACGGTCGGTTTACATCCAGGGAATGGCGGTCGGTTCAGGCATACTTGGGCACTCGACTGACTTTTAGCACCGCCTTCCACCCTCAGACGGATGGGCAGACAGAGCGCACAAATCGGACACTGGAAGACCTGCTACGTCTATGCATCCTAGACCGAGGAGAGCCTTGGGAAAGGATGTTACCGATGGTGGAATTCTCGTACAACAACAGTCATCAGGCCAGCATAGGCATGGCCCCCTACGAGGCTCTATATGGACGGAAATGTAGAACCCCACTCTCTTGGATTCAGGACGAGGACCCGAAGGCTTTGGGATCGGATTTTGTTGAAGACACCGAGGCTCAGGTGAGGTTGATTAGGGACAGGATGTTAGAGGCACAGAGCAGGCAGGCCAAGTATTATGACGCCCGCCATCGTCAGGTGGAATTTCAGGTCGGGGACCGAGTGTTTTTGAAGATCCGGCCTATGCATGGAGTTTCTCGGATGCGTGGCCGAAGGAAGAAGCTCAGCCCCAGATATATGGGCCCTTACAGGATCCTGGAGCGGATAGGGGTCCTGGCTTACAGGCTGGAGTTGCCACCAGAGCTGGCAGCTCTGCATGATGTTTTCCACATATCCTCGCTGAGAAGGGCTCTACTATGCCCGGAGCAGCGGATTACGACCACCGAAGGGCCGGTAGCTTCGGACCGATCTGTTCACTTGGAGCCGGTGCGGATCGATGATAAAGGAGTACGGATCCTGCGACGCAAAAAGATTCCCTTAGTCAAGGTTCTGTGGAGGAACCACGGCCAAGAGGAGCATACTTGAGAGCCGCAGGATCTGATGCAATAGAAATATCCAGAGCTGTTTGGTCAGGTATACCTCTCAACTACTCAAGAAGTTTAAATTAATTACTTGACTTTAACAGGTAAGACTACTTTAGTAGGAGTAGGGGTTAATCTTCCTATTTAATAACAACTATAAGTTCATTTTCTTCGGTAAGAAGATTACCGTAGGCGAGATCGTGATTTCGAGGATGAAATCCTTTTTTGACTTGTTGGATTTGTAACATCCCAATTTCAACTAGACCCCCTAAGGGTGATTTTGGGCAAGGCTAGGTCAAGACCAACCCTAGGAAGACCTTGGGGACCAAGTGGGCCTAGGTAGGAGGATGAAAGCTACCATGGTCTGCAAATAGTAAAATTCAAAACAATAATTTAGAAGGACATTAGGGCTTCACCATGACTCCATGACCCCATCACAACATTATTAACCTAGCAAAGGGGTCCACTAGAGTTTTTAAGGTCCATTAGAGTCATCTCAAGATGGCTAATGAGGCTTAGGCTCACCATGGGCCTATATTGGGCAAAGTGCCCTAACCAAGGGCATTTGCCTCTATTGGGTTCAACCAACCTTGGCTAGACCTTTTAGACATAAGGTGGGTCAATGGGTCACCTAAGACACATTGGATTCAGTTCTAGAGGTCAAGTTGACCCAAGTCAACTTTTGGTCAAAGTACCCTTACCAAAGGGCAAGTGACCCCCAAGGTGCCAAGTCAACCCTACTCAACCTTAAATAGGCCTTTTGGGAGACCATTGAGTCATCAAGGACCCATTGGGATCAACCCAAAGGGGGAAACTGACCCAAGTCAACTCTAGCTTAGAGTTGGTCAACTTAATCCAAAAGGGGGGTCAACCCAAGCTCAACCCCTTTTTCCTTTTAAGTTAACCACAATATAATGAAATATTATGGGTGGAAAGGGCTGCCAATAGGCTGGGGAGTCAGCATGGTCAGTTTTGGTGACTAGGAAAGAGAGAGAAAGCTTCATTCCACACTAATGGAGGAGAGAGAAAAGGGGAAAGAGAGTTGAAGGAGGAGATTGGCCAAGGAAAGGCCAATGGTCCCCATTGATGGCAGCATTCATCTCCTCCAGTGAAGGGGAGGAGTTTCCAGCCATTTTCCTGGCTGTCAAGGGGCTGTTACAGCCTCCACCATGATGGCCGAAACAAGCCTTTAATGGCCATGATGGCCATGGCAGTTTCTTCCATCCTTCTCCCCCCCTGATGTTTTAAACATCATCAGTGAGCTTGGAGGAGAATTTCCCAATCCTTAACTGAAGAAATCCGGCAAGTTTACTGGGAGATTGCAGAATTCCGATCGGCGGCGCCACCACCATGTCAACCCGCAGATCCGCTCGTCTCCAGGCCGCCAACAAGGTCCTCCTCCTCCTCTTTTCGCATGGGTAGATCTTAGGTTTCATTAGGGCCAAGGTTCGGGCACAATTGAGCCCGATCCAATTCGCAAAATTCATGGCTTTCGGCCGAGAATTTTCTTGGTTGGATCGCCGGAATCCGCCCCTCCGGCGGCAGTGCCGCCGTCTGGCGATAGCCACCACCTCAACGGAGGTGATGGTGGCGGTGGCCGGTCGGGGAAGGGACTGGGTGGCCGGCGGCAGACGTTTGAAGTCGGCACAGGAAGAAGCGATCCTGGCCGTTGGCTCATCGGGGACGATAACCCAGCGCCGTTGATCTGCGCCAAGATTCGCGCGGCATCAAATCGATTACTTTAGGATTTAAATAAATATCATTTCATTTCTGTCACATTAGATGTATTTAATGTATTTAATTTTTAAAAATACTTAGGGAGCCTGAATGGAAATCTGCCCAACATGAAAATTGTAGCTTAGGGTGTCTAGTTTGTAGCAAAAATTGCTTGGACCCTTTTGGGCCACTGGTTAGACCAGGGTACCCTTTTTGGTAGGACCTATACCTAGGCCTAAACAGAAATTATTTTTGGTGCCCACACTTCATTCCTTGTCCAAACAAGTTGAAATTTGGGCAGTGAGAAAGTCTTAGTCATATCTATAACCTGTCCAAAATATAGAATTTTTGGAGAATAGTTTTCTATAGTTTTTAGAAAAATTTAATAAATCATGATTAATTTAATTATGTCACCTAATTAATTTAAAACTCCCCAAATTTTGGTGGGTGGTCTTAGATGTCATGATAGGTATAGGGTTAAAACTTTATCTCATTTGGAGATGTTTAGGATAGGTAATTTACCCACCCTATATATGACCTTATAAGGGTATTTTGGTCAAAAGCCACTATTTGATGGTTGAGTGACCAAATTCCCTCATCAGAGGCTGAAATTTTGGCCACTGATATAATTTGACTTTTTACACTCACTTATGGAGTTTGGAGTGGATTGGACTAGGGTAGCCCTAGAATTTTAGGGTAGGCCCTTTAGGGTAAATTTCTAGGTTTGAAGAAATTGGGGTCAAAAGACCTTGGATGGACTTGAAACTTGGGACTGATGTCAATAGGGTTACTATGGTCCTGTGGGTAAAATTTTAGGGCATTTGGAAGAATTAAAACCCCTTAAATCCATAACCCTAGTTTAGGGCACTAGCTTTGAAACCATAAGATCTAATACCAAAACTTTCTGAAAAGGCCTGAGTCTTTGAATGGGTAGTTGTTTAGGGTATATATATCTCTGGAAAGTTTATAATAAATTTTGGATGAATATTTTTGGTACTTTATTCACAAAGTCATGTTTTACAATTTTCACTTAGGAATTTTTGGAGAAACATATACTTGATTAAACCTGATGAAACTTAGCAAAGGGGCTTGTAATCATGGTACCCATCTCTATATATTTTTATGAAATTTTTGAAGAATGATATTTAGTAGTTGCTTCTTTAATTATTTAATTCTATGGAACATTGGTAAATTTAATAATGACATTTAGATTATCTGAAAAATTTTAATTTCTTCATCATGATGTTTCTAGTTCCTTATGAAGCCCTAGTAATTTTTACATAATTATTGGAGACATATTTGTGGCACTTCCTTCATTATATTTGATCTTAGGAATTATTTTTAATAAATCCTTTAGAGGTCAAGAACTATCTGGAAAATTATGAAAATTGGCAACCAATAATATTTCTCTGTTATTTAGTGAATACAAATTTTAGGAGGCCATTACCTGAGAAAATCTTATGGTTCATGTTCAAATTGACTATGGCCTAGTTTTTGAGGAAAATTCAATAAATAGTAGATTAATTGGGAAAAATATGATTTTCTGAATTTAGACTATATTTATCATAATAGACCTCTGGTAAAATTTGTAGAGTTATTGGAGGAGAATTTAGAGTATCACCTATTGAGTACATCATATTAGCTTAGGGTGGTCTGCAATTAGTAAAAACAGCAGAAATCAAATTAAAGTGCACAATGAGTTTAGGAATTTGGAATAATGGGGCATTAGTCTGGTAGGTGAATTAGGTTTGTCATCAGAAGTGTAGATGAGTAGTGGAGGTTGGTTAGAGTTGTGTGGGGTTCGGGATCGACAAAGGATCACTCATCCTCGTTGAAAAGAAGGAGTCTTATACACTTGGGTTAGAATTCAATTATAACCCTAAGGGATTGAGAGATTTGTGTAGTAACCAATAATAATAAGTGCCTTGCGAAAGGGAGCTTTGGGCGTAATCCCATCGTAGTTCCTAGTGCCTTCGAGAGCCCTTCACGGGGAATACCTTGGGCAGTCCTGGGCTAACGCAACTCATAGGAATAATGAAACTTCAAGAGTAACTAGAATAATTAGGGTTTCACTCTCACACACTCCGAGGTTACGGGAAGTAGTTTTGGCTAGATGATCAAGCAGTAGGCTCGGTCGTTGTGGTAAGAGGGCAGGATGGCCCGGTGAGCGTCGGCTCGGTGTTGGTACGTAAATTTGCATGTGCATAAAAGGAATGAAATTAAGGTGGTGGGTCTTCGGTATTGGAGGATCTTAGCACAGACACCAATACGTTGACTCGGCAAGTGTTGTGATAGCACTTCGCCAACAGAAGTCCGGTGCGCCAGCCGGCAAGAGTACGCAGGAGTCCGCTTAGTGCACCAGCGTTGAGGCGTACGATAGGTCTGACCAGTAGTGCTATACTGGTTTAGAGGTGGGCGAGGCCCAACCCACCGCTTCCGTCTGCCACTACGGAGGTACCCTGGGAGTTGAGGCTCCAGAAAGGGGGAACTAAAGGTCTGTGTGCACAGAGTCGGGTGTGTGTGTTGCACTTGCTTGATCCATCATACCCACTTGCATGTCATAGCATAAGCGATTCATTTAACCTTTGACACCTAAAATATAAGTGGTATGGGACACTTATACATTAGGCCCTGCAAAACGACCCCTTGGTCTATAAGCTTGTGTGGGCAAGTTTATAAATTAAGGTTAATTTTCTTCACATATATATATTGCTGTTAATAACCAACACCCCAACGTATAAATTGGTATGGGACTCTTTATACGATGGGAGCCTTGCAAAAGACCCCTTGCTTATATGTACCCATATAAGTTAAGGTTACTTTACTTTACGTGTTTACAAATATGTTTAGTTACTATATAAATTGCTAGATTTAGGTCCACCGTCACCTGCATTTGATATACTCTCCACTTTCAAGTCCTCCCTTTCTTCCTCTCCGCTCGGTGCCTAGGAGCCATGGGGGAAGGGGTGGGGGATGATAGGACTTAGTCTTTTAGACTAACGGTTTTTGAACCACATCATTTAGGGGATCGCGGAGCCCAGATTGGAGGAGCAGCCCCAGAGGTCGACACGCTTGGAGATAGGGCAGTCTAGCACAGGAGTTCAGACAGCTGGGACCGTGAGGCCCTTACTTTAGTAATGTTTATTTTATTTCCATATGAGAGATCTTGTGGTGAGGAATTGTTGTATCGGGCATAAGCCCTTATTTACAGTGCTTGGTTTTGTGGACTCTCCCATCGTGGAGATATTTTACTTGATGTGATATTTCTGTGGACTTTTACTTAGAGTTTTGCTTCGCATGTTATTACTCTAATTTTGTTACTATGCTGCGATCGAATTGGCCGGCAGAAACGGCGTTTTGTGGTGATGACGCTTCAGGGCGAGAAGGTGTCACCGCAAAGCGGCGGTTCTGGGCATAAGACCCTGTGTTTTTATTAAAAAAAAATGGGGTCTTACACAAAGGGGAACATTTTCGAGCGTTTACCTGGAGGAGACGGGCCATCCCACTGTACTGTTGCAGAAGCCGAGCGCCGCCGCCGTCGTCAATGGCATCCTGCCGCTCTTCCCGCATCCAGGCCGCCAGGAAGGTCCTCCCCCTCTCCTTAACTCTCGGGTAGATCATAGGACTTCTTAGGCTTAAGATTCGGGCTCAATTGAGCCCGATCAAATCCAGCGTTTTCCATGTTTTTGGCAAGAAATTTTCTTGCTATAGCCACCGGAAAATGCCTCTCCGGCGGCGGAGCCGCCGCCTGGCGATAGCCCCCACCTCAACGGAGGTGGTGGTGGCGGTGGCCGGCCGGGGAAGGGGCTGGATGGCCGGCGGCAGCCACTTGAAGTCGGCCCAGGAAGAATGCATCCTGGCCGTCGGCTCAACGAAGAAGATGAGCGGATTCCGTTCATTATGCGCCAAGATTCGTGCTCCATCAGAAATTAAACTATAGGAAATCATTTCTTGATTATTTCATTTCTGTCACACATTATACTCTAAATGGTTTTAATTTTTAAAAATACCTAAATTCATCTGGTGGAAACACTTTCAACACAAAAGTTGTAGCCCTCTGAGTCTATTTTATTTTAAAATTTGTTTAAACCCATTTGGGTGCATGGTCTGACCAGGGCACCCATTTTGGTGGGACATACCCTTAGGGCTAGACAGTCATTCAACTGAGTGCCCACACTTCATACCTAGGCCAAATCAGTTGAAATTTTGGCAAGGAGCCTAACCTAGCTATACCTAAGGCCTGCCCAAAACTCAGAATTGTTGGACACAATGTTCCTAAAGTTTTTTACTTTATTTAATAAAGCTAGGGTAATTTATTTAAGTAGTCAAATGACCTCCAAACCCTCCCAAATTTTGGTGCGTGGTCCCTAGGCTCATGTTATGTATCTGTATAAAATTTCACCTAATTTGGATGTGCTTTGAATAGGTATTGACCCAACCCTAGCTTTACCTTAATAAGGGTATTTTGGTCAAAAAGTGCACATTTGATTTTGAGTGACCAAATCTCCTCAACAGAGGCTGATGTTTGGACCACTGACTTGGTATGGCACTTAGCACCTTCCCATGGAATGTGGGGTAGAGTGGAATTGATTTGCCCTAAGTTCCCAGGCCAAACCCTAAAGAAGGACCTTTGTGCCTTGTGAAGGGCATGAGCCCTAAACACCTTGGATGAACATCAAATTTTGTATAGAGGGTCCTATGGTATATAAAACCCTCTGGTTAAAATGTTAAATAATTTTGAAATGGGTAGGGTCCACAAAACCCTAACCCTAGCTTAGGACCTAAAACATGTAGTGTTAGTTTATGTTATCTAAACATCTTGAAATTTAACCAAATTTGGGTAGTGAGGGTATAAGGATATTTTGAGCCTCTGGTAATTTATTTGGGAAGTTTTGATTAATATTTGTAGCACTTCATTTGTAACCAATAGGATTGCCCTAATTAATATTTTGGCTATTGTGATCTCACTGCCCATTGAAAGGGCATGAAACATTGGCAGAGATAGTTTTAGACCTTAATCATCATGTATGATTTTTGATAGAATTTTTGGATACCTGGTTAGGGCATCTACTTCACAAGTGCATTACTTCGGTTACTTACTAATTAATTCTTACAAGAGCCCAATACTTGTTGAAAAATTATGAAACTTGATACATAGTGTTCCTAGCTCAATATTATCATCTGGAAAGTTTTGTGGAAATGTTTGATTGTAAATTAGTATACTTTGTTCATTAACCCATAAACTTGAAATTTAATGGGAAAATCAATTATAGCCTTATTATTAAATGAAAAATTATGAAACTTTTTCTAGGGTATTTATAGGCCATCATAATCATCCCTGAAATTTCTCTGAAATTTTGGAGGTAATTGTGCAGTAAAAGCTTTTAAAATGACTTTTTATGAGATATCTTTGAAATTAAATTTAAGGGCCTAAACCTTGCTGAAAAGTTTGAAGACTTAGGCTTTAGAGTTGATTATGCATTTTGTAATTAACATACATTTATTGGAATATTATCTTCTCTGAAATTGCTACTTCATGTTCAATCTTGGGCTTTTTGGATTCTAGAATAAATAATTTAATTATCAGACAAATTAGGAAAATTATGGATTTCTGGATTTATGCTACAAATGTCATTTTAGCCCTATAATAATTATCATAGGGGTACTGGATGAGTATTTCATGTACTTCCCTTTTTAGGGGTCATGTAGCTTAAGTGGTCTGCATATAGCAAAACGGCAGGAAATCATTTTGGTTATGAATTAGAGCACGTGTGATGGGTCTTGATGGTTTGCTGGAAGGATAAGTAGAATTGGTTGCATCTATGGAAGATGAATGAGTAGAGTGTGGTTTTTGTTTAGGGTTTAGAGGCGTTCGGGTCCGACGAAAGATCGTCCTACCCAAGGAGAGTTGGAGTCAAATCACTCTAGGATTAGTATATCGGAATATGAGAAAGTAAGGGATAAGGGAATCAACCAATAACAAAATAAGTACCTTGCGAAAGGGAATGCTGAGCGTAATCCCAACACAGTTCCTAGTGCCCCTTGAGAGCCCTTCACAGGGAATACCGGGGGCAGTCCTGGGTTAACGTAAACTGCTTTAACAAGCTGAAAAGAGTAACTTAGTAATTAGGGTTGCACATTTCAAAAACACTGATGGCACCAGAAGTTAACTGGGAGCTTCGTCTCGGATGGTTAAAAGACGGACTTTGGGTCTGGGGAGTTTCGGCTCGATTGTTTGAGACGAACGTGTTTGTCCGGGGAGCTTCGGCTCGGGTTTTGATTACGCTAAACTTGCATGCGCATAAAAGGAAAGGAAACTAAGGTGGTGGGTCTTCGGTATTGGAGGGTCGATGCACCGACGCCAATACGTGTTGAAATTTGTGAAGTGGAAGTGGGTGACGGGACAGGCCGTGCGGCCTGTGCGGACAGCTTTGGCGGACTGGGCGGACTGGGCGGACTGAGGTTGCGGCCTGGTGAGAAGTCTGGTGGAAGCCGGCTGTGTTCTGAGCGGGTTGTTGCATGGTGTCCGCGGTTTGGTGCGGCCTGGTATCTGCGGATAGAGAGGCTTGCGGACTGGTGCATTGCTCAGTGGTCGCGGGTGCAAGTTTGCGCTGTTGGCGGTTTGGTTCGAGTTCGCGGGAAGCCTTGCGGACTGGTGTGTCCGCGGTTGGGGCTGTTGCGGACTGGGCCTTGAGCTTGGCTGAGGCCTTGTCGAGCTCAGGTGTTTCAGCTGGTCTTGCTGTGGAGACCGGTTGGCGGACTGATGTTTGGAGTCCGGCTTGGTGCTACTGCGTTGGACAAGTGCGAGGAGCTCACGGACTGGTTGCGGTCTGTGCTAGGGTGTTTGGCGGACGGGACTTTGTGTCCGCCATGCTCGCACTGGCCCTTGATGGTTTTGGACTTGGTCACACTTGGTGTCAAGTTCATGGTGTCCGCCGTATCCGCCAAGTCCGCTGTGACCGGGCGGACTGTTGCTGTTTGCCTTTGGTCGTGGACTTGTGGCGGATTGAGGTGTGAGTCTTGCGGACTGCCTCGGGTTGGTGCGGACTGCCATTGAAGAGGGTGCTGTCCTGAAGCAGTTGGAGCTTTGCGGGCTGGTGCCTTGTCCGCTTAGCTTGGGCGGACTGGAGAGGGTTCGTCATTGGTTGCCTTGCTCCTGGCGGTTTCCCTTGGTGACTGGCTAAGTCCTCGCGGACTGAGCGGACGGTCGTTTGTATTCGCGCGGGCTGGGGCGGTGTCGCTATCTCATGGGCGGTGACCACACTCCTCACCTGGCCTATAAATAGGACCCCCCTGGCACATCTACAGTAACCGAAGTAACGTGAGTGAACAGTAAATTGGGTTGGGCGAGTGCTGCGGTCTGTGTTTTCCAGTCCGCGCGGATTGTTTCAGGCTGACGGTTTGCTGTGTGCAGGTCGCGCGGATAACTTCAAGGAGCCAGGAGCTTGGCTGTGACTTCGGTCAGTGCTTGGAAGTGTGCGGTCTCTGCGGACTCAGCAGGAGGTCGCTCTGCGGCTTGTCAGTTCTGTTTCAACTTTCCCAGCTTCAATAACCTGTCCGCCGGTTTCAGGCGGGTAGGGGAGTTCCTCAGTTCGGGTTCAGCAGGAGGCGAATAACGGTCTGTCCGCGCGGCCTCGCGGTCTCGGCGGACTCCGTGGTATTCGGCGGTTTGCAGCATAGCTTGGGCGAGCTCAGCGGTCTCGGCGGTCTCGGCGACCTCGCGGTCTCGGCGGACTTGAGTGCTGTCCGCCCGGCTTGTTTTTGGTTTCTTCTGTTTACAGCTGTAATACTAGCGAAATCATGTCTCGCTATGTATGCCTCGGATTGTAATGAAGTGAATGCATAATAAGATTTTCTTGTGCTTCCATTGTTTTGTTGGGTGCAACCTCTATTCCTTGGGTTTCTGCAGGTTCAGCGTGCGAACTGGGTAGTTCCGAAGATATTAATTTGGTGTTTGGGCTATCTTGCTGACCACGTTGAGAAAATTTAACATGGTATCAGAGGGAGGTTTCTGAGGTTGCGGAGGTTCAGTTGCGTGAGCGGAGGTCAGCCAGTGTTGTTACTCAGTGATTGAGTGGTGTTCAACCTGTGTTGTTGCTCGGAGCTGCTGAAGGGTACCAACAGGTGGTTGCAATGGAAGGAAGCTTAGCAAGAGGTCTGGGCATTGAACTCTTAACGCCGACTAACTATAAAAAGTGGAAGTCGTGCATGAAGAGTTATCTTCTGGGCGAGGAGCTGTGGGAAGTTGTCGGTGGAGACGACAGACAGGAAGTTACTGCTGCTTTCGGTACTGCTGAACAGGTGAGGCTCTGGAGAAGAACTAATGCTAAGGCAGAGTTCGTTCTGAAAAGAGCTGTCTCTCCGGAACTATTTGATCACATCATTGGATGTGAGTCGGCTGCTGATATTTGGACAACCATTGATGAGTTGTTCAATAGGAAGAATGTGGCGCGGCTTCAGTTCCTGGAGAATGAGTTGGCCAGGGCAACTCAGGGAGACCTTTCCATCTCCAGGTACTTCTTAAAGATGAAGAGCTTGTGTGCTGAGCTGTCGGCGCTGGATCCTGATGAGCCTATCTCTGAGGCAAAGATAAAAAGGCACATTTTCCGCGGCTTGCGAAAGGAGTATGTGGCCTTTGTTACATCTGTTCAAGGGTGGGCTACTCAGCCGTCGTTGCTGGAGCTGGAGAATCTGCTTGCCTCGCAGGAGAGCTTAGCAAGGCAGATGGTTGGAGTGAATCTGAATCAGGAAGGCAGCGAGGCTCTCTTCTCAGGCAAGAAGAAGGGATGGGAAGGGAAGAAGAAGAAGAAGGTGCAGACCGCTGTTGAAAAGGAGACTTCAACTTCATATCCGCCGGAGAGGAGCAATGCTCCTAAGGACTGGAAGAAGAATTTGAAGTGCTACCGGTGTCATCAGCGAGGGCACTTCAAGCGGGACGGCAAGGTCAAACTGCAGCCTGGGCATGCTGCGGGAAAGGAGGAAGCTTGCTCGCGAAGTGAAGAAGCAGAATGGGGAGGAGCTTTCATGACGGGCACTTGTGTCCGGGCCTTATCTGCTGAGGACTTCAACAGCGAGTGGATCATCGACTCCGGGTGTGGTCATCACCTCACCGGAGACAAGTCGAAGTTCACCTCCATGCAGGCTTACTCAGGTAATGAAGCTATTATCACTGCTGATAATACTGTTTATGCAGTAGAGAAGGAGGGGGTCGTGTCTTTGGGTAGTGATCAGGGGCCACTCACGTTAAGGAGTGTGTATCACGTGCCGGGCATGAAGAAGAACCTCTTCTCGGTGACCAACGCGGTGGACGCTGGGTATCACGTTCTGTTTGGGCCAACAGACGTGAGGTTCCTTCGCAACGTATCAGCGGTAAAGGCTGATGTTGCTCATGTTGGGAGGAGGGTGAAGAACTTGTTTGTTCTTTCCACCAGTGCCTATGTTGATAAGATGAGGGCCAATGATAGTGCGGCTATCTGGCATGAGAGGCTGGGGCATGTTGGCATGGACAAGCTAAAGGCAATGGCGAGTAGAAGTCTGGTGAGGGGGTTGCCGATGTTGTCCTCCTTTGGTGATGGGCATGTTTGTGCGGGCTGTCAATACGGTAAGGCACATCGCCTTCCGTTTGATAAATCTCAAACAAGGAGCAAGAAACCATTGGAGTGTATTCATGGCGACCTGATGGGACCGACTGTTACTGCCAGCCTTGGTGGAAGCAAATACATGCTTGTCTTGGTTGATGACTACTCAAGGTATACTTGGGTGTACTTCTTAAAGGAGAAGTCGGATGCCTTCCGTTTGTTCGTGGAGTTCAAGGAGTTGGTAGAAGGCCGGCTTGGCTTGCGGATCAAGAAGTTTAGAACTGATAACGGGGGGGAGTTTGTCTCTTCCGAGTTTTCTAACTTCTGCAGGAAGCACGGGATCCAACGGGAGCTTACATGTGCTCACACTCCACAACAAAATGGGGTAGCGGAGCGGAAGATCCGTCATTTGACGGAAACCTGCAAATGCTGGCTGCATGCGAAAGATATCCCGAGGTCCTTTTGGGCGGAGGGAATGTCTTGTGCTGCATATGTTATCAACCGGATGCCACTCAGCCCTATCAACATGAAGACGCCCATTGAGCTGTTGCTGAAGGAGAAGCCGAGTGTTGGACACCTTCGGGTGTTCGGTTCAACTTGCTACGTGCATGTCCCGGATACTTCACGGACAAAGCTGGATGCGAAGGCAAGGAAACTTGTCTTTGTTGGCTATGATGAGCGGAAGAAGGGATGGAAGTGCATGGACCCTGTGACGAAGAAGTTCGTGGTGTCAAGAGACGTTGTCTTTGACGAGCTGACGTCATATGGAGGTGGCTCGGTGGAGCCTACCGGAAGTAGCAAGGTTGAGGAAGCACCGGTGGAGGATGCTGAAGGCTTGGAAGAGGAGCTTGCTGTTTCACCAGCAGCTCCTGTTGCTTCGAACTCCGAGGCTGAGCCTTCTGGCTCAGGAAGCAGGGGGAGCACTGCTCAATGCTTGCCCCAGGTAGGAGTGGAGCCTGAAGAAGCAACGGAAGCCGTGAGCAAGGAGCCGTGTCTTCGGAGATCGAAGAGGGTGGTTAAGCCACCGGCTCGGTACTGTGATGGGAATGCAGTGAGCTTTGTCTCCTGCTTCTTTGCAGGTCCTCTGGATGAGCGAGAGCCTGCAAACTTCAACGAGGCCACTGGAGTGAAGGAGTGGGAAGGTGCCATGAAGGAAGAGATTGATGCTCTGAAGAAGAATGAAACCTGGGACCTCGTGCCCAAGGTTGATGGCGTTACTCCGGTTACTTGCAAGTGGGTGTATAAGTTGAAGAAGAAGGCTGATGGGAGCATTGATCGGTTCAAGGCTCGCCTGGTCGCTAGAGGATTCTCACAGCAGTATGGAGAAGACTATGAGGAGACATTCAGTCCAGTTGCGAAGATGACGTCTGTAAGAGTGGTGATCGCCTTGGCTGCTTGCAAGGGATGGAGGTTGTGGCAACTCGATGTGAAGAATGCCTTTCTTTACGGAGAGATTGACAAGGACATCTTCATGGATCAGCCGCTTGGTTTCGTCTCTGAGAAGCATCCGGACTATGTCTGCAAACTCAGGAAGGCTCTCTATGGGTTGAAGCAAGCTCCTCGAGCGTGGTATGGGAAGATTGCAGAGTACCTGCAGTTCTGTGGATACCTGGCTTCTAACTCGGATTCTAGCTTGTTCGTCAAGAAGAAGGGAGAGCTAAGAGTCTTGGTCCTACTGTATGTGGATGATATGATCATCACAGGGAACTCGGAGGAGGAAGTAGCAAGGCTCAGGGGAGAGCTTGCTATACGCTTCGAGATGAAAGACTTGGGAGAGTTGCATCACTTTCTTGGTCTGGAAGTGGAGAGGAAGGAGTGCGGGATTCTCATTAGCCAGAAAGGGTATGCAGATCGTATTGTGAAGCGGTTTGGCATGGGCGAAGGGAAGAAGTGCTCTACTCCACTGGAATCTGGGCTGAAGCTTCGACGAGATGAGGGAAGGGTGCTTAATGATCCCTTGGTGTTCAGGGCTCTTGTTGGGAGCTTGATCTATCTGACGATTACAAGGCCGGATATAGCTTATGCTGTTGGCCGAGTAAGTCGTATATGGCTGAACCAAGGCAATCTCATCTAGTGGCGGCGAAGGGAATTCTGAAGTATGTCAAGGTGACTTCTGAGATGGGACTCCTCTATGGAAGGGATGCGGAGTTTGCGTTGCTCGGGTACACGGATGCTGACTATGGCGGTGATTCGGATGATCGAAGGTCTACTTCAGGCTATGTGTTCACTTGCGGTTCAGCTAGCATCTCGTGGTGTAGCAAGAAGCAGGACTCGGTGTCGGTTTCAACCACGGAGGCGGAGTATAAGGCTTCGGCCTTGGCTCCTCGGGAAGCCGTTTGGTTGAGGAGGCTCATAGAGGATGTTCATGAAGAAGTGCAAGGGCCTACTTTACTCCGGGGTGACAATGAGAGTGCTCTCAAACTGGTAAACAATCCAGTGTGTCACGCCAGGACCAAGCATATAGAGATTGATCACCACTTCATCAGGGAGAAGGTGTTGGAGGGGTCTCTGCTGGTCGGACATGTTCGGAGTGAAGATAATCTTGCTGACATCTTCACGAAGCCGCTGTCGAAGGGGCCCTTTGAACTCTTGCGCAGCTTGCTGGGCTTGGTCACCACTTCTCACTTCAAGGGGGAGTGTTGAAATTTGTGAAGTGGAAGTGGGTGACGGGACAGGCCGTGCGGCCTGTGCGGACAGCTTTGGCGGACTGGGCGGACTGGGCGGACTGAGTTTGCGGCCTGGTGAGAAGTCTGGTGGAAGCCGGCTGTGTTCTGAGCGGGTTGTTGCATGGTGTCCGCGGTTTGGTGCGGCCTGGTATCTGCGGATAGAGAGGCTTGCGGACTGGTGCATTGCTCAGTGGTCGCGGGTGCAAGTTTGCGCTGTTGGCGGTTTGGTTCGAGTTCGCGGGAAGCCTTGCGGACTGGTGTGTCCGCGGTTGGGGCTGTTGCGGACTGGGCCTTGAGCTTGGCTGAGGCCTTGTCGAGCTCAGGTGTTTCAGCTGGTCTTGCTGTGGAGACCGGTTGGCGGACTGATGTTTGGAGTCCGGCTTGGTGCTACTGCGTTGGACAAGTGCGAGGAGCTCACGGACTGGTTGCGGTCTGTGCTAGGGTGTTTGGCGGACGGGACTTTGTGTCCGCCATGCTCGCACTGGCCCTTGATGGTTTTGGACTTGGTCACACTTGGTGTCAAGTTCATGGTGTCCGCCGTATCCGCCAAGTCCGCTGTGACCGGGCGGACTGTTGCTGTTTGCCTTTGGTCGTGGACTTGTGGCGGATTGAGGTGTGAGTCTTGCGGACTGCCTCGGGTTGGTGCGGACTGCCATTGAAGAGGGTGCTGTCCTGAAGCAGTTGGAGCTTTGCGGGCTGGTGCCTTGTCCGCTTAGCTTGGGCGGACTGGAGAGGGTTCGTCATTGGTTGCCTTGCTCCTGGCGGTTTCCCTTGGTGACTGGCTAAGTCCTCGCGGACTGAGCGGACGGTCGTTTGTATTCGCGCGGGCTGGGGCGGTGTCGCTATCTCATGGGCGGTGACCACACTCCTCACCTGGCCTATAAATAGGACCCCCCTGGCACATCTACAGTAACCGAAGTAACGTGAGTGAACAGTAAATTGGGTTGGGCGAGTGCTGCGGTCTGTGTTTTCCAGTCCGCGCGGATTGTTTCAGGCTGACGGTTTGCTGTGTGCAGGTCGCGCGGATAACTTCAAGGAGCCAGGAGCTTGGCTGTGACTTCGGTCAGTGCTTGGAAGTGTGCGGTCTCTGCGGACTCAGCAGGAGGTCGCTCTGCGGCTTGTCAGTTCTGTTTCAACTTTCCCAGCTTCAATAACCTGTCCGTCGGTTTCAGGCGGGTAGGGGAGTTCCTCAGTTCGGGTTCAGCAGGAGGCGAATAACGGTCTGTCCGCGCGGCCTCGCGGTCTCGGCGGACTCCGTGGTATTCGGCGGTTTGCAGCATAGCTTGGGCGAGCTCAGCGGTCTCGGCGGTCTCGGCGACCTCGCGGTCTCGGCGGACTTGAGTGCTGTCCGCCCGGCTTGTTTTTGGTTTCTTCTGTTTACAGCTGTAATACTAGCGAAATCATGTCTCGCTATGTATGCCTCGGATTGTAATGAAGTGAATGCATAATAAGATTTTCTTGTGCTTCCATTGTTTTGTTGGGTGCAACCTCTATTCCTTGGGTTTCCGCAGGTTCAGCGTGCGAACTGGGTAGTTCCGAAGATATTAATTTGGTGTTTGGGCTATCTTGCTGACCACGTTGAGAAAATTTAACAATACGTTGACTCAGCAAGTGTGGTTAGCACTTCGCCAATAGAAGTCCGGTGCGCCAGCCGGCAAGAGTACGCAGGAGTCCGCTTCGTGCACCAAGCGTTGAGGCGTACGATAGGTCTGACCAGTAGTGCTTTACTGGTTTAGAGGTGGGCGAGGCCCAACCCACCGCTTCCGTCTGCCACTACGGAGGTATCCTGGGAGGTTACGACTCCAGAAAGGGGGAACTAAAGGTCTATGTGCACAGAGTCGGGTGTGTGTGTTGCACTTGCATGATCCATCATACCCACTTGCATGTCATAGCATAATCGATTCATTTAACCCTGACACCTAAAGTATAAGTGGAATGGGACGCTTATACTTTAGGACCTGCAAAACGACCCCTTGGTCTATAAGCTTGTGTGGGCAAGTTTATAAATTAAGGTTTAAGTTTGGATATATATATATTTACTGCTGTTTGATAACCGACACCCCAACGTATAAATTGGTATGAGACTTTTTATATGATGGGAGCCTTGTAGAAGACCCCTTGGCTTATGTGTTTTCACATAAGTAAAGGTTACTTTTCATATTTCAGCTTATTGTCTTTACATGCTATAGAATTTGCTAGTATAGGACCGCTGCCATCTGCTTTTGATATTCTCCACCTTCAAGTCCTCCCCTTTCTTCCTCTCCGCTCGGTGCCTAGGAGCCGTGGGGGAAGGGGTGGGGGATGATAGGACTTAGTCTTTTAGACTAACGGTTTTCGAACCGCATCATTTAGGGGATCGCGGAGACCAGCATGGAGGAGCAGCCCCAGAGACCGGTGCGCTTGGAGGTGGGGCAGTCTAGCTCCGGAGTTCAGACAGCCGGGACTGTGAGTCTCGACCTTGAGTAGTGAAAGATATAGTACCTAAATACCTAGAGGGGGGTGAATAGGCGACCTAATCCTTTTTTAACTTTAATGGCAGCAATCAGTTATATCACAGAATCTACTCTACTTTTGCACAGCAATCACACAACCAACACAGCAAATCACAACACAGCACAGCAGACACAGTGTTTTATAGTGGTTCCCCAAACACTCAGAGATTTCAATCTCCTACACTCAGGCTCTCAAGCCCTACCCTCAGCCTTTATAATTACAGGCTTACAATTCACTCAGATCCAAAGGATCCTACAAGTTAAAAATGAATTACAAATATTAACTCAACAACTCAGAAACAAGAGAGGGGAGTTGAGAATTTCTTGATGAGTTCTTGGAAGAACTCAGCTGGATTCAATCTGACTTAGCTTTCTTCAAAGCTTCTTGAAAGTAGAACTGAATAAGAATGAATCCTCCTGCAGTTGATCCTTGATCTCTGCTTCTTAGAATTCAGAATAAATCTGAACCCTTCTTCTCAGCCTAGTTCCAGAGGCTGATTTCTTGGATGGAGCCCTCTCTTTCCAACTTCTTAGATCTGCACTTGGACGGCTAGATCTTCTTGTGTTGATACTCTGTGAACCACTTTTTGAATTACTTCAACTACTTGAACCACAAATGTGAACAACAGTTTCTGTAAACTGTATGAGCCTATTTATAGGCCTTCTTCATGGTAACCGGCTGGTCCGGTTCATAACTGTCTTCTGACATATCTGACAGGTGCTGTAGACCGGCTGGAACGGCAGCTGTCAAGTCATCCAGTCAATTCTTGAAAATCTCTAACTGTCTGATAGTGTCGATACTTTCTGTCTTTAAGTGTCGACACTTATAGACCAAGTGTCGACACCAGTTGTGTAAGTGTCGACACAAGTCTACAAGGTGTCGACACAACTCCTTGTGTTGTAGATACTATGTCTCGACACAGATTCTTCTGCATGTGTCGACACTGAAATTTAGTGTCGACACAAGTACTTGATCTTCTATCTTTTGCTGAATTCTTCTAAGTGTCGACACATCTCCTTTGTGTCGACACAACTTCTTGTGTTGAATCTGTTAAGTGTCGACACTGCTTCTTGGTGTCGACACATAGTCTTCTATGTTGATACTTGCTGAGTGTCGACACAGCTCCTTGTGTCGACACTTGATTCTTCTGTTGAGACTTCAGCTGAGTGTCGACACATTCCCTTAGTGTCGACACTTGTACTTAGAATAATTTGATGATCTTTCTGTTCTTTGCTAAGTGTCGACACAACTCCATGTGTCGACACTTTCTTCAAGTGTTGAGTCTTCATCTTAGTGTCGACACATTGTTCTAGGTGTCGACACTTACTTCATGTGTTGACTCTTCTGTTGAGTGTCGACACATTGTTCTGGGTGTCGACACTTATACTTAGTTTCTGCAGACTTTTGCTGAGTGTCGACACAGCTCTCCAAGGTGTCGACACTGCTGTTAAGTGTTGACACAGCTTTACTGCACTCTTCTTCACTGAGTGTCGACACAGCTCCTTGTGTCGACACTTGCTGTCAGGTGTCGACTCTGCATCCCTGGTGTCGACACAATGACTCCAAGTGTCGACACTGCTTGTCTGTGTGTCGACACAAGTCTTCTTAAGTGTCGACACTTTCCCTCTGGGTGTCGACACATGGACTTAGAAACTTTTTGCTTCAGTCCAGTAATTACTTAACCTGCACAAGTAAACTCAACATACATCAAATACATTATGATGTATATCATTGAGTTGGGTGAGCCTTCTTCAAATCAGGTACATTTAACCAAAGTACCCAACAATCTCCCCCTATTTGGAGAAGTCATAACCCTTAGTCAATGATATACACCATTCATAATTAAAATTACAAAATGATGTAAAGTAAGATTATGTACAGCAGGGTTAAACATAAACATGTATAAATCACACATGTATACAAATACATCAACACAGAACAAATAAGAAATAGACATATTCATAGAATAACCATGAAATATATTGATCATATATTATTCTAATATCTGTCTTATACATTCTCAGTAGTTCACAAAAAATGTTTTACATTCAAAAGATTACAAAATAATCTTCAAGTAAATTCTTAATCTATTTCTGTTCTGGTTCCTTGATAACTATTCCTTTGCCAGCCTGGACTTTAGCTTGGACAGGAGCATCAGCAGTTGCAGCATCAGCAGGCTTCTTTCCCTTCAAGTCCTTCTTCTTAAGCTCTTCTGCTTTGATCTTTTGCCTTTCAAAATAATGAAATGGCTTAGGAAAGTACTTACTAGGCTCCTGAGCAGTAGGAGGTAGCTTTCCCATCTTTGCCTTCCTTCTATACTGAACAATGGCCTCCTGTCTAGCTTCATGCTTTCTCCATTCAGCTTCCGAGAACCATTTGTTCCTATCATGAATGTTGTCTTTGGCAGCTTTCTAGGCAGTTAATATAATATTCCTAGAGGTAGGGCTCCACTGTTCAAAGTCTGGCCTTTGTTCGGCTTGTTCCCTAAACCTCTTCTTAGACAACCTTGTCTCTTCTTCTTTCTGTAGAGCTTCTTCTTCTTTCTGAAGAGCTGCTTGCATAGCTTCTGATATAGGCTGAACCACTTTCTCCAGAATAACATTAGACTTCCCTTCAGTTGGGCTATACATGTGATGAATATCAGCTTGCACCATGTCAAAATTTGGTGGAGGATAGATCACTTGAGCTACTTCTGGTTGCTCACCTCCAAGATATGCATGCTGAATTCCAGATTCTGCCACATTGTCATCATCACAAAGTGGAGGATAGCCCAGCGTAGCTCTGATGGAATTAGATATCCATTTGGCATGATCAGAGCTAGCTTTGACTAAAATTCTCTCCCCCTTTATGACTTCTCTAGCCATATGATCTCTGACATCATCCTTCTGGAATCTGATTTGACTATCCAAGTATCTGACTCCATCTTTAAAGAAAGGTTTGAGCTTTTTAAGTTGTTCATATATGGCCTTCTGGGAGTCGTCAATGGCAGTCTTAACAGCACTGATTTCTTCGTGAAAGACCTTGTCAAATTTAGCTTTAACAGCAGCAGTAGAAGTAGAAGGTTCAGCAGCTTTGTTCTTCAATTCAGTGACAATAGCATTATGTGAAGCAGTTAAATTGTCATTCATCCTTAGTTGATTTTCAAGAACATACCCTTTCTTCAATGCTATGTCATCTACCTGTGCTTTGATCTTTTCCTGGTGTGTTGCCAAGTACACCACTGCATTTCCACCCTTGTGGAAGCAGTCTGTCATCTCTTTCTTGTTAAGGTTCATTTCAAACCTAATAGACTTTATGTCCTGGGCCAGATCAAATTGCAAAGATTTCTGCCCTTCATCTACATAAGCTTCTATGACTTTTCTATGTTCATCCAGTTTTATCTACAGGGCAATCATGAAAGCACTATAATCAACAGTTGGAGTTTGCTGAACTATAGGCTGTGGTGCAACTGTTTGGAGAGCCTTCTTGTAATTCTGGCTTCTTCTCCTGAAGACGTAAAGTTTCTTCTTCTTTGCCCTAGCACTCTCCTCATCCTCAGAGGCAGAAGTGCTGGCTATATCAACCCTCTCCTTAGGGCTAGGGGGCCACTCTTTCTGCACTTCTTGTGCCTTCTCAGTTTCCTGCCTTATAGGCTCTTCCAGATACTGTACTTGCTCCCCCTCAGCAGTAGCATTCTCTCCTTCAGCAGCAGCAGTCTCTTTGTCAAAATCTACTTGATCCAGATTTAAAAACAAATCTTCCATAGTGTATTCTTGTGGAGACTGTACAGGAGAAATTCTAGGTTCTTCAACCACTGAATCAGTAACAACTTCTAATACAGCAGATGTGTCTTCTCTAACAGCATCTGGAATTTGACAATCCAGCTGAGTTTGCTGATGAACATCAGACAAATCAGCATCTTCCATAGAAAAATCTAAAGTGTTTAGTTCAGTGAGTACCTCTAGTATGGTGTTGGTGGCTTGTTCACTTTCCAGTGTAGAGGGTTCTTCTACAACTGGAAGCTCCCCCTGGCTTTGATCCTTGTGGATTGGGCTTGCTTCTGGTAGCTCCCCTGGATCTCAGCACCAGCTTGAGGAGCAGGTGACTTTACTGCAGGCTCTTCTATATTCTCATCAGATGAGAAGACAACAGGCTCTTCACTTCCAGAACTGCTAGTGGACTCCTGTGCCACTGAAGCAGTCTTTCTCTTCTTCTTTGGAGGAATCTCTTTATCAGAAACAATCTTTTCAGGGGTTGGCAGCTCCTTAGTCAACACCCTGTCCCATCTTGAAAAGATCCTCAGATCCATTCTTCTCATATGATTTATCTTGCTTCCTGCAGCTTGTTGCATTACCTCTGGTATGACACCAGCTAGGTAGAGACTTATAATTCTGCCCAGATTGGGCTTCTTCAAGCTTTCCTTGATTTTCTCATAAACTACTATAGACCAGTCTGTTTTTAGTGTGAAGATTATCCTTGTCATGATTCCAAACATATAGGCAGACACTCTGTCATGCCCTCCTGGCTTGCTGAGTAATACTTTACCAACTATCTCAGACATGAATTTGCCTTGATTGTTCATGCCTTTCCTGTTGAAAACCAAACCTATCTTCATCTTAGGATCAAGTCCACACCAGGTTAGAGCTTCCCTGGTCCTGGATGCAATAACTTCATCTTCCTCTTGAGTTTTTGGAAGCTGTAGAATCTTCCTCATACTCTTTGGTGATACCTTGACCTTCGTTCCATGAACTCTGGATTTGATTCTATATCCAGACTCATCTACTTCAGCTCCATTTAGGAATTCAAGAACCTCTTTCTTCCATATCTTTGTAGGTTCAGAAACTAAATACTCTAACCCTGAATCTGATACTAGGGTTACGACAGACTTGATGTCTTGATCAGCATCTTCGAAAGCGCCGCGCACTAGCTCATATCCTTCGTTGACGTTCTCCTCTAGCTTAGGCGCCATTAGGGTTGAAGAATTCATCTTAAGAGAAGAGAAATGTCGACTCAGAAGTTTTGGTCTCGAAACTTTTGAAAGCGTGTCGACACACAAAGACAAAACCCTATTTATACCTTTCTGATTTTGAAGATGAACAGGCGGGACAGCTAACTTAAAATGTGTCGACACTGGCAATAAGTGTCGATACCGACTTATAATGTCTCGACACATATGTGTCGACACAAGTTTAGTCAACAGATTTTATGTGTCGACACTTGTTTATGTGTCGATACAACATAACTCGACATATAGTCGAGACTTTACTTAGAAAATTCTGAGTAAAACTTAAGTGTCGACACCACATTGGATGTGTCGACACCTACATGGCATGTGTCGACACTAATATTCTGAAGTGTCGACACCAACTTCCTAGATGTGTTGACACCTTTTTCCTGAAGTGTCGACACCACTATTCTGTGTCGACATAGACTTGTCTATGTGTCGACACTTTTTACTTAGCCAATTTCAATTCTGTAAACTTAGTCTAAGTTTATCATTCATAGTTCAATTTTGAATCTATTGAACTTAGCTTCTTCTAGGGGCTTAGTATACATATCAGCTATTTGATTATCAGTTTTAACATATTCTAATGAAATATCTTTTCTTTCTACATGCTCCCTAAGAAAATGATATTTAATTTCAATATGTTTTGTTGTACTATGAGATACAGGGTTATTAACTATTGAAATAGCACTTGTAGAATCACAAAAAAGTGGAGTTCTACTTACCTGAAATCCGTAGTCCTCTAGCTGATGTTGTATCCACAGAAGTTGAGCACAGCAACTTCCTGCAGCCACATACTCTGACTCTGCAGTGGAGATAGCCACACTGGTTTGCTTTTTGCTACTCCATGAAATTAGTCTCCCACCTAGGAATTGACAGGTTCCAGTAGTGCTTTTTCTATCTTCTTTGCATCCTGCAAAGTCTGCATCTGAATAACCTGTTAGATCAAAATCTCCATTCCTAGGGTACCAGAGGCCTAGATAGGGAGTGCCCTTTAGATATCTCAATATTCTTTTGACTGCAGTCAAATGAGACTCTTTAGGGCAGGCTTGATACCTTGTACAGACACATATAGCATACAAGATATCTGGTCTACTAGCAGTCAAGTATAATAGGGAGTCAACTATCCCTCTATACAAGGTTTCATCTACAGGTTTCCCTGCATCATCCTTGCTAAGAGACATACTTGACCCCATAGGAGTCTTCATGGTGCTGGATGAATCCATACCATATTTCCTTATGAGTTCTAGGGTGAACTTGGACTGACATATGGATAAACCACTTTCAGTCTGTTTAACTTGGAGACCCAAGAAAAACTTCAGCTCTCCCATACTACTCATCTCAAACTGACCTTGCATAAGTTTTGCAAACTTTTTGCAAAGGCTGCTTTCAGTAGACCCAAATATAATGTCATCTATATATATTTGGACTAGTATAACTTTGCCTCTAGATTCCCTAAGGAATAGAGTCTTATCTATTTTCCCCCTTGAGAACTTGTTCTCAATGAGAAAACTAGATAGGGTTTCATACCAAGCCCTAGGGGCCTGCTTTAACCCATATAAAGCTTTACTAAGTCTATAGACATGATGAGGTAGAGTTGGATCAACAAAACCTGAAGGCTGTTCCACATAGACTTCTTCTTTAAGATTACCATTCAGGAATGCTGACTTGACATCCATTTGGTAAACCTTGAATCCTAGATAGGTTGCATTGGCCAAGAACATCCTTATTGCTTCCAGTCTGGCTACTGGAGCAAATGTTTGATCAAAATCAATGCCTTCTTCTTGCCTATATCCTTTAGCAACCAGTCTTGCTTTATTCTTAATGATGACCCCTTGTTCATCCATCTTATTTCTGTAGATCCACTTAGTTCCTATTACATTGTGGTCTTTAGGTTTAGGAACAAGTTCCCAGACCTTACCTCTTGAACTGATTAAGCTCTTCTTGCATTGCTTCAGTCCATTGTGGATCTTGTATTGCTTCTTCAAACTTCTTAGGTTCAACTTGAGATAGAAAACTGGAGAAGATAGCAGCATTCTGATTTCTACTCCTTGTTTGTACTCCTTGACTTGGATCTCCAATAATCTGCTCTATTGGATGATCTCTAAGATGCCTATTGGCTGGAGGCATCCTTACTTCTGGTTGAACCTCTTCAGCATCTCCATTATGCTGTACTCCTTGAACTTCATCAGTAACTGATACATGTAGTTCTCCCCCTGGACAATAGCCACTGTCTTCTTCTATAGCAAGCTTGTCCATCTTCTGTGTTAAACCTGTGGGGCTGCATACACTACTAGACAACTCATTATGAATAAGTTTAGTCTCATCAAAAACTACATGCACAGATTCTTCTACAACTTGTGTAGACAAGTTGTAGACTCTATAAGCCTTACTGTTATTGCTGTACCCAACAAAAATTCCCTCTTGGGACTTGGCAGCAAACTTAGTCAAGTAAGACTTCCCATTGTTAAGTATGAAGCATATGCAACCAAAGATCCTGAAGTAGGATAGGTTTGGTTTCCTGCCTTTCACAACTTCATAGGGGGTCTTGTTGAGCCCTTTAGTGATGGTAGCCCTATTTATAACATGACATGCAGTGTTAACTGCTTCAGCCCAGAAATACTCTGGCAGTAATGTATCACTTAATAGGGTCCTACCAGCCTCTATCAAGGTCCTATTCTTCTCTCAGCAATGCCATTTTGCTGAGGTGTTCTAGGTGAAGAAAACTCTTGAAATATCCCAAAGTCTTCACATAGTCTTGTCATGCTATCAGACTGAAATTCAGTACCATGGTCACTTCTAATTTTGACCACTGTACAGTTTAGTTCATTCTGAATTTGCTTGACAAAGCTATATAAGACACTAGGTGTTTCAGATTTCTGTCTTAAGAAGAACACCCAGGAAAACCTTGAGTAGTCATCTACAACTAAAAGGGTATAGACCTTCCTACCTAAGCTGTGAACTGGCATTGGACCAAAGAGATCCATATGCAAGAGGTATAAGCACCTCACAGCATCTTTGTTTTCTATGCTTCTAAAGGTGGATTTAGTCTGCTTGCCCTTTTGACAAGCTGAGCAAATACCATCTTTAACACACTTAACTTGAGGACCATTCCTCAATAACTCTTTGCTAAAGAGTTTGCTAATAGTCTTGTAGTTAAGATGGGCAAGCCTCTTGTGCCATTTGACACAATGAGAGACTGTCTCATTAACTACAAGACATACTAGAGAACCATTGTTCTCAACCATAATGTCTAAGCAATAGACATTTCTTTTCCTATAACCAGTCAAAATGATCTCTTGATCACTTGATCTCTTGATATGACAATCATTTTTAACAAATGAGATGTCATACCCTACATCACTTAATTGACTTATACTTATTAGGTTGTGTTTCAACCCTTTAACATAAGCCACTTGAGTAATGGTAACTAAGTGACTAGAAATGTTACCAAATCCTTTGATGATTCCTTTTTCAGAACCACCAAAGGTTACTTTTGGACCATCTTTGATTGTAATGTAGTTCTTTAGTAGTCCCCTAGTTCCAGTCATATGTCTGGAACATCCACTGTCCAAGTACCATGTTGGGGTATGGCCACTTGGACTTACCTGCAAAACAGATTAATTAACCTTAGAACCCAAAGAATTCTTGGGTCCTTGGTAATTGTTAGTTTGCAATTTGACAAACCTACCTACTGGCTTTCCAGCAGGTAATTTGCAACTCACTTTGGCACTAACATTGTGCCAACAGTCCATTGCAAAATGGTCAATCTTGCCACAGCACCAACATTCAAACTTATTGTACCTTTGCTTAGGTACTATCTTTGCTGTCTTATCTACAGCAGACTTGTTGAATGTTGGGGCTTTGCCCTTGGACTTGGACTTGGACTGCTCAGTCCTTGCAGGTCTAGTAAAGCCCAGTCCAGTTTTACCCTTGTGATGAATAAATTCATCAATTATAGGTAACATTGACTTAGGTTTAGAAAACCTAGCAACTAAGTCCTTCTCCTTCTGAAGATTAATCTCCAGACTCTTAATTTGATCATTCTTAAAGGTAATAGTCCCCATCTGAATCACTGTTATGTGTTTCAGCCTGACTATCTCATTAAGCTTTTGATCAAATAATTTCTCAGAATCTGTTGCAGCAGCTTTAAGATCAACAATTTCCTTTGCCTGACTTTTGGCTAGGGGTTTGCTCTTCTTGTAAGCTTGCAACAGCACTTTATATTCATCTATCAGTTGATAAATATCTTCCTCAGACTCAGATACACTCTCATCACTAGATGATGATGAATCTGATTCTGTACTAGAACAAGAAACTGAACTTAGAGTTGAACTTTGTACCTTACTGGGTCCTGGCTGCTCCAGGATTTTGTCATGCTCTGTCAAAGCCATTAGCCCTTGGCATTGACTGTCTACTTGTTCATAAATAGACTCCATGATCTGCATGAATTCTTCTTCTTCTTCTTCAGCAAACAGCCCTATGTAAGCCTCAGCTTCAGACTCAGTTTCTGAAGAAGAGATATCTGATAGAGTCTTCTCCTTCTTGGCAACAAATGACTTTTCTTTCTTGCCTTTAAAATGAGTCTTCTTCCTGTCACTAGACTCTTTTCTCTTTTCAGGACAATCTGCTACAACATGACCTTGTCTATTGCAGCAATAGCACACTATCTTAGAACCAGTTGCCTAGCTAGATTTTGTCCTCTTCCCATCCTTCTTTGAAAACTTTTTGTTCTGATAGAAGTCTTCTTTTCCTTGTGAAGTAGAGGGCCTTGACCTCCACTGTTTCTTCTTCAAGAATTTCTGAAAGTGTCTAGTGAAGGCAGCAAAGTCTTCATCACTTTCACTGCTTTCAGATTTTGTGCTGGCTGACTCATCTGACTCTGATTCAACTACCTTTGGAGGTGGAGTTGATGACTTATTCCTGCACTTTCTGGAGGCTTCTGTCTTGAAAGCTACTGTTCTTTCCTTGTGTTCAGTTCTTGTTGACTTCTCTTCCTCTTTCCTCACTGTCAATTGCATTTCATAAGACAATAACTTGCCAAACAGTGTAGGTGGAGGAATTTCTCCCAACTTAGCCATTTCTCTTATGGCACAGATCTTGGTGTCCCAATCTTTGGTTAGGGACCTTAAGAACTTGTCATTTAGTTCATAGTTACTGAACTCTCTTCCATAAGACATGAGTTCATTCACTATTCTGTAGAACTTCTTATAGCACTCAGTTATGCTATCACCCTTTCCTTGTCTAAAACTTTCATACTCCTTATTTAGCAAGGATTTTCTATCTTGTCTAACTTCTTCAGAACCCTCCATATACACAATAAGAGTGTCCCACATTTCTTTGGTTGTCTTACAGTGTATTAGATTCTGAAAAGTTGCATCATCTATGACACTCACTATAATGTTTTGTGCCCTCTTGTCCATGGTGGCTAGGACAATCTCATCCTTAGTCATTTCAGAGAAATCCTTTGGGGTTCTCTGATTTGCATCTAGAACAGATATCTTCATGGGCACATATGACCCTTCCTTTACTGTGATGTAGATTCTAGGGTCTGAGGCTTCCATAAACAGCCTTACCCTTTCCTTCCAGATCCCAAAGATCTCTTTCCTGCATATGGGTAATTTCATGGAACCCAATTCCTTGTGATTTTCAGAGGAACCCATGGTTCTTGATTTTCTTGAATCTGTATTTTGACTTAGACTGAATCTACCACTCAGGATCTCCTCAGACTGTTAGTCCTTTTTGAGGAACCTGACTCTGATACCACTTGAAAGATATAGTACCTAAACACCTAGAGGGGGGGGGGGGGTGAATAGGTGACCTAATCCTTTTTTAACTTTAATGGCAGCAATCAGTTATATCACAGAATCTACTCTACTTTTGCACAGCAATCACACAGCCAACACAGCAAATCACAATACAGCACAGCAGACACAGTGTTTTATAGTGGTTCCCCAAGCATTGGGTACATCCACTTTCCCCCTTCGCCTATCTAGCAGTGTACTAGATTCGGCCAAACTTCATCACTGTCTCAGAACCCAAAATGGTTCCTACACCTCAGGCCCAAGGCCTTACAACTCAGCTTTATCCCAAAGCCTACACTCAGCCACAAAGGCCTACACTCAGCCAACAAGGCCTACGCTCAGCCAACAAGGCCTACACTCAGAGATTTCAATCTCCTACACTCAGGCTCTCAAGCCCTACCCTCAGCCTTTATAATTACAGGCTTACAATTCACTCAGATCCAAAGGATCCTACAAGTTAAAAATGAATTACAAATATTAACTCAACAACTCAGAAACAAGAGAGGGGAGTTGAGAATTTCTTGATGAGTTCTTGGAAGAACTCAGCTGGATTCAATCTGACTTAGCTTTCTTCAAAGCTTCTTGAAAGTAGAACTGAATAAGAATGAATCCTCCTGCAGTTGATCCTTGATCTCTGCTTCTTAGAATTCAGAATAAATCTGAACCCTTCTTCTCAGCCTAGTTCCAGAGGCTGATTTCTTGGATGGAGCCCTCTCTCTCCAACTTCTTAGATCTGCACTTGGACGGCTAGATCTTCTTGTGTTGATACTCTGTGAACCACTTTTTGAATTACTTCAACTACTTGAACCACAAATGTGAACAACAGTTTCTGTAAACTGTATGAGCCTATTTATAGGCCTTCTTCATGGTAACCGGCTGGTCCGGTTCATAACTGTCTTCTGACATCTCTGACAGGTGCTGTAGACCGGCTGGAACGGCAGCTGTCAAGTCATCCAGTCAATTCTTGAAAATCTCTAACTGTCTGATAGTGTCGAGACTTTCTGTCTTTAAGTGTCGACACTTATAGACCAAGTGTCGACACCAGTTGTGTAAGTGTCGACACAAGTCTACAAGGTGTCGACACAACTCCTTGTGTTGTAGATACTATGTCTCGACACAGATTCTTCTGCATGTGTCGACACTGAAATTTAGTGTCGACACAAGTACTTGATCTTCTATCTTTTGCTGAATTCTTCTAAGTGTCGACACATCTCCTTTGTGTCGACACAACTTCTTGTGTTGAATCTATTAAGTGTCGACACTGCTTCTTGGTGTCGACACATAGTCTTCTATGTTGATACTTGCTGAGTGTCGACACAGCTCCTTGTGTCGACACTTGATTCTTCTGTTGAGACTTCAGCTGAGTGTCGACACATTCCCTTAGTGTCGACACTTGTACTTAGAATAATTTGATGATCTTTCTGTTCTTTGCTAAGTGTCGACACAACTCCATGTGTCGACACTTTCTTCAAGTGTTGAGTCTTCATCTTAGTGTCGACACATTGTTCTAGGTGTCGACACTTACTTCATGTGTTGACTCTTCTGTTGAGTGTCGACACATTGTTCTGGGTGTCGACACTTATACTTAGTTTCTGCAGACTTTTGCTGAGTGTTGACACAGCTCTCCAAGGTGCCGACACTGCTGTTAAGTGTCGACACAGCTTTACTGCACTCTTCTTCACTGAGTGTCGACACAGCTCCTTGTGTCGACACTTGCTGTCAGGTGTCGACTCTGCATCCCTGATGTCGACACAATGACTCCAAGTGTCGACACTGCTTGTCTGGGTGTCGACACAAGTCTTCTTAAGTGTCGACACTTTCCCTCTGGGTGTCGACACATGGACTTAGAAACTTTTTGCTTCAGTCCAGTAATTACTTAACCTGCACAAGTAAACTCAACATATATCAAATACATTATGATGTATATCATTGAGTTGGGTGAGGCTTCTTCAAATCAGGTACATTTAACCAAAGTACCCAACAAGTAGTTTTTCTACTTCCGCATGAGTGATTTTTGTAGTGAGGATATGATGTACCGGGCATAAGCCCGTATTTTTGCTACTCTGATGTTGTATTCTCTGGACACTCCCTTCGTGGAGTTATATTTATTATGACATGTGATTTTCTGTGGACAGTCAGTTCTCATGACTTCATTATGCTATTTTTCTGTGATCGAATTGGCCGGCAGGATCGGCGCTTTGTGGTGATGACTCTTCAGGGCGTGAAGGAGTCACCGCAAAACGGCGGTTTTGGGCCTAAGACCCCGGTGTTGAAAAAGAAAAAAAAGGGGGTCTTACAAGTGGTATCAAAACCCCCTTTTTTTTCTTTTTCAACACCGGGGTCTTAGGCCCAAAACCGCCGTTTTGCGGTGACTCCTTCACGCCCTGAAGAGTCATCACCACAAAGCACCGATCCTGCCGGCCAATTCGATCACAGAAAAGTAGCATAATGAAGTCATGAGAACTGACTGTCCACAGAAAATCACATGTCATAATAAATATAACTCCACGAAGGGAGTGTCCACAGAATACAACATCAGAGTAGCAAAAATACGGGATTATGCCCGGTACATCATATCCTCACTACAAAAATCACTCATGCGGAAGCAGAAAAACTACTCAAGGTCGATACTCACGGTCCCGGCTGTCTGAACTCCGGAGCTAGACCGCCCCACCTCCAAGCGCACCGGTCTCTGGGGCTGCTCCTCCATGCTGGTCTCCATGATCCCCTAAATGATGCGATTCGAAAACCGTTAGTCTAAAATACTAAGTCCTATCATCCCCCACCCCTTCCCCCACGGCTCCTAGGCACCGAGCGGAGAGGAAGAAAGGGGAGGACTTGAAGGTGGAGAATATCAAAAGCAGATGGCAGCGGTCCTATGCTAGCAAATTTTATAGCATGTAAAGTCAATAAGCTGAAATATGAAAAGTAACCTTTACTTATGTGAAAACACATAAGCCAAGGGGTCTTCTGCAAGGCTCCCATCGTATAAAAAGTCCCATACCAATTTATACGTTGGGGTGTCGGTTATCAAACAGCAGTAAATATATATATCCAAACTTAAACCTTAATTTATAAAGTTGCCCACACAAGCTTATAGACCAAGGGGTTGTTTTGCAGGTCCTAAAGTATAAGCGTCCCATTCCACTTATACTCTAGGTGTCAGGGTTAAATGAATCGATTATGCTATGACATGCAAGTGGGTATGATGGATCATGCAAGTGCAACACACACACCCGACTCTGTGCACACAGACCTTTAGTTCCCCCTTTCTGGAGCCGTAACCTCCCAGGATACCTCCGTAGTGGCAGACGGAAGCGGTGGGTTGGGCCTCGCCCACCTCTAAACCAGTAAAGCACTACCGGTCAGACCTATCGTACGCCTCAACGCTTGGTGCATGAAGCGGACTCCTGCGTACTCTTGCCGGCTGGCGCACCGGACTTCTATTGGCGAAGTGCTAACCACACTTGCCGAGTCAACGTATTGGTGTCGGTGCATCGACCCTCCAATACCGAAGACCCACCACCTTAGTTTCCTTTCCTTTTATGCACATGAAAGTTTAGCGTAATCAAAACCCGAGCCGAAGCTCCCCGGACAAACACGTCCGTCTCAAACAATCGAGCCGAAACTCCCCGGACCCAAAGTCCGTCTTTTAACCATCCGAGCCGAAGCTCCCAGCTAACTTCCGGTGCCATCAGTGTTTGTGAAATGTGCAACCCTAATTACTAAGTTACTCTTTTCAGCTTGTTAAAGCAGTTTACGTTAACCCAGGACTGCCCCGGTATTCCCTGTGAAAGGCTCTCAAGGGGCACTAGGAACTGTGTTGGGATTACGCCCAGCGTTCCCTTTCGCAAGGTACTTATTTTGTTATTGGTTGATTCCCTTACCCCTTACTTTCTCATATTCCGATATGCTAATCCTAGAGTGATTTGACTCCAACTCTCCTTAGGTAGGACGATCTTTCGTCGGACCCGAATGCCTCTCAACCCTAGACAAAAACCACACTCTACTCACTCATCTTCCATAGATGCAACCCATTCTACTTATCCTTCCAGCAAACCATCAAGACCCATCACACGTGCTCTAATTCATAACCAAAATGATTTCCTGCAGTTTTGCTATATGCAGACCACTTAAGCTACATGACCCATAAAAAGGGAAGTACATGAAATACTCATCCAGTACCCCTATGATAATTATTAGAGGGCTAAAATGACATTTGTAGCATAAATCCAGAAATCCATAATTTTCCTAATTTGTCTGATAATTAAATTATTTATTGTAGAATCCAAAAAGCCCAAGATTGAACATGAAGTAGCAATTTCAAACAAGATAATATTCCAATAAATTTATATTAATTACAAAATGCATAATAAACGCTAAAGCCTAAGTCTTCAAACTTTTCAGTAAGGTTTAGACCCTTAAATGTAATTTCAAAGATATCTCATAAAAAGTCATTTTAAAAGCTTTTACAGCACAATTACCTCCAACAATTCAGAGAAAATTCAGGGATGATTATGATGGCCTACAAATACCGTAGAAAAAGTTTCATAATTTTTCATTTAATAATAAGGCTATAATTGATTTTCCCATTAAATTTCAAGTTTATGGGTTAATGAACAAAGTATACTAATTTACCATCAACAATTTCCACAAAAATTCCCACATGATAATATTGAGCTAGGAATACTATGTATCAAGTTTCATAATTTTTCAACAAGTATTGGGCTCTTGTAAGAATTAATTAGTAAGTAACCGAAGTAATGCACTTGTGAAGTAGATGCCCTAACCAGGTATCCAAAAATTCTATGAAAAATCATACATGATCATTAAGGTCTAAAACTACCTCTGCCAATGTTTCATGCCCTTTCAATGGGCAGTGAGATCACAATAGCCAAAATATTAATTAGGGCAATCCTATTGGTTACAAATGAAGTGCTACAAATATTAATCAAAACTTCCCAAATAAATTACCAGAGGCTCAAAATATCCTTGTACCCTCACTACCCAAATTTGGTTAAATTTTAAGATGTTTAGCTAACCTAAACTAACACTACATGTTTTAGGTCCTAAGCTAGGGTTAGGGTTTTGTGGACCCTACCCATTTCAAAATTATTTAACATTTTAACCATAGGGTTTTATATACCCTAGGACCCTCTATACAAAATTTGATGTTCATCCAAGGTGTTTAGGGCTCATGCCCTTCACAAGGCACAAAGGTCCTTTTGGGTTTGGCCTGGGAACTTAGGGAAAATCAATTCCACTCTACCCCACATTCCATGGGAAGGTGCTAAGTGCCATACCAAGTCAGTGGTCCAAAAATCAGCCTCTGTTGAGGAGATTTGGTCACTCAAAATCAAATGTGCACTTTTTGACCAAAATACCCTTATTAAGGTAAAGCTAGGGTTGGGTCAATACCTATTCAAAGCACATCAAAATTAGGTGAAACTTTATACAGATACATAACATGAGCCCAGGGACCACTCACCAAAATTTGGGAGGGTTTGGAGGTCATTTGACTACTTAAATAAATTACCCTAACTTTATTAAATAAAGTCAAAAACTTTAGGAAATTTGTGTCCACAAATTCTGCGTTTTGGGCAGGCCTTTGGTATAGCTAGGTTAGGCTCCCTTCCAAAATTTCAACTGATTTGGGCTAGGGATGAAGTGTGGGCACTCAGTTGAATGACTGCCTAGCCCTAAGGGTATGTCCCACCAAAATGGGTGCCCTGGTCAGACAATGCACCCAAATGGGTTCAAACAAATTGTAAAATAAAATAGACTTAGAGGGCTACAACTTTTGTGTTGAAAGTTTTTCCACCAGATGAGCGTAGGTATTTTTAAAAATTAAAACCATTTAGAGTATAATGTGTGACAGAAATGAAATAATCAAGAAATGATTTCCTATAGTTTAATTTCTGATGGAGCACGAATCTTGGCGCATAATGAACGGAATCCGCTCATCTTCTTCGTTGAGCTGACGGCCAGGATGCATTCTTCCTGGGCCGACTTCAAGCGGCTGCCGCCGGCCATCCAGCCCCTTCCCCGGCCGGCCACCGCCACCACCACCTCCGCTGAGGTGGGGGCTATCGCCAGGCGGCGGCTCCGCCGCCGGAGAGGCGTTTTCCGGCGGCTATAGCAAGAAAATTTATTGCCGAAAACATGGAAAACGCTGGATTTGATCGGGCTCAATTGAGCCCGAATCTTAAGCCTAAGAAGTCCTATGATCTACCCGAGAGTTAAGGAGAGGGGGAGGACCTTCCTGGCGGCCTGGATGCGGGAAGAGCGGCGGGATGCCATTGACGACGGCGGCGGCGCTCGGCTTCTACAACAGTACAGTGGGATGGCCCGTCTCCTCCAGGTAAATGCTCGAAAATGTTCCCCTTTGCCCACTGATGGTGTTTAAATGGCAATTGGGGAAGGGGGGTGGCTGGTTCTTCAATGGCCATCAACACCATTTATGGTGTGGCTCGGGTATAGTTGAGGGGGGCTGAATCCACCCCTTGGTGGCCGGGAAACGGCTGCAATCAACTCCTCTTCCCTAGAGGAGTTAAATGAAGCCATTAAAGGTGGCTGTTAGCCTCCCTTGGCCGGTTTTCCACTCTCCCCTTCCTCTTCCCCATCTTCTCTCTCCTCCATTAACATGGAGGGAGCTCCTTTCTCTCTCCTAGTCACCTCTGGTTGACTGGTCAACACCACAAGCTAAATGCAGCCCACTTGGTCATGATGGTCATTGAAATGGGGTTAGCCTAAGGAAGAAGTGGCTTGGGCTTGGGTTAGCCCTTTTGGTCTAGGTTTGACTTTACCTAAATGAGGGTTGACCTGGGCCAATTTGACCATATGGGTTGACCCCATTGGGTTTTTAGTGGCCCATTGGACTCCCTTAAGGTCTAGGATTACTTGAATAGGGTTGGTTGGGCATCCTGGTGGTCACATATCCCTTGGTAAGGGCACTTTGACCATTTTAGGGCTAGAGTTGACTTGGGTCAACATGACCAATTGGGTTGACCCCTATGTGTCCTTGGTTACCCATTGGCTTCCCTTAAGGTCTAGGTAGGGTTATGTAGGGTTACCCTGCACTTTGGAGGTCACATACCCTTAGTAAGGGTACTTTGACCAGATTGGGAGCTTGAGTTGACTTGGGTCAACCTGGCCTCTAGGGCTGGCCCCAATGTGTCCTTAGTGACTCATTGACCTCTCTTTAGGGTTAGGAGGGCATAGGTGGGGTCCTCTATTCTAGGAGTAGGTCAATTGACCCTAAGTAGGCTAGTTTGACCCATTTAGGGCTAGGGTTGACCTTTGTCAACTGAGCCTCTTTGGTTGACCCCAATGGGTCCTTATGGCTCTAATGGACCTTCCAAGGTACTAGGGGTGTTGTGGTAGAGTCTTGGGGTTAAGGTGTAGCCCATGGTCATCCTAAACCATTGTTCAGAGTTCTACTATTTGCAGACCATGATGGTTTATCCACATTTTGTCCCCTATCTCTTGGCCCATTTCTGGCTTCCTAGGACTTTGTCATGACCTAGTCATGGCAAAAACCACTCTTAGGGGTCTAGTTGGAAATGTGATGTTACAGAAGAAGAGGAAGAGGAGTTCATCCAGCTAATGAACTCTATATATGAGCAAGAGGACAATCAGTGCCAAGGACTGATGGCATTATCAGAAGGAGATAAAATCCAGGATCAGCCTGGACCTAGTCAGGTACATAATTGTTCTTTAAGTTCAATTTCTAGTGCTGGATCAGAATCAGATTCATCATCATCAAGTGATGAGAGTGCATCTGAGTCTGAAGGTGATATTCATCAATTGATTGATGAATATAGAGTAGTGTTGCAAGCTTTGAAGAAAAGCAAATCCTTGACCAAGAGTCAGGCTAAGGAGATTGCTAATCTTAAAGCTGCTGCAATAGATTTTGAGAAGTTGATTGATCAAAAACTAAATGAAATAGCCAGACTGAAGTACATAACTGTTATTCAGATGGGAACTATAACCTTCAAGAATGATCAAATCAGAAATCTGGAGATTAGTCTTCAGAAAGAGAGAGACATAGTTGCAAGGTTTTCTAAACCAAAATCTATTTTACCTTTGATAGATGAATTTGTACATCAAAAGGGTAAAACTGGATTAGGGTTTACACAACCTGCTAGGACTGTTCAGTCCAAGTCTAAGGGCAAAGCCCCAGTACTCAACAAGCATGCTGTAGATAGAACAGCTAGGGTTGTACCTAAGCAAAGGTACAATAGATTTGAGTGCTGGTGCTGTGCCAAGGTATGTCACTTTGCCATAGACTGTTGGCACAATTCTAGTGCCAAGATGAGTAGCAAACTGCCTGTTGGAAGATCTGCAGGTAGTTTTGTTAAGAGGCAAACTAACCAGGACCAAGGACCCAAGAATTCTTTGGGTTCTAAGGTTAACTAATCTATTTTGCAGGTAAGTCCAAGTGGCCATGCCCCAATATGATACTTGGACAGTGGATGTTCCAGGCACATGACTGGAACTAGGGGATTGCTAAAGGACTACACACCAATCAAGGATGGTCCTAAAGTCACCTTTGGTGGTTCTGAAAAAGAAATCATCAAAGGTTTTGGTAACATTTCTAGCAACCTTATAACAATTACTCAAGTGGCTTATGTTAAAGGTTTGAAACATAACCTTATTAGTATAAGTCAGCTGAGTGATCTAGGATATGACATCTCATTTGTCAAAGATGGTTGTCATATCAGGAGATCAAATGATCAAAAGATCATATTGACTGGTTATAAAAAGAGAAATGTCTATTGCCTAGACATTATGTGTGAGAACAATGTTTCTCCAGTGTGTCTTGTAGCTGATGAGAAAGTCTCTCATTGTGTCAAATGGCACAAGAGGCTAGCCCATCTCAACTACAAGATAATTGGTCAACTCTATAGCAAAGAGTTAGTGAGGAATGGTACTCAGGTTAAGTATATTAAAGATGGGATATGTTCAGCTTGTCAAAAGGGCAAGCAGACTAGATCCACCTTTAATAGCATTGAGAACAAAGATGCTGTGAGGTGCTTATACCTCTTGCATATGGATCTCTTTGGTCCTATGCCAGTTCACAGCCTAGGTATGAAGGTCTACACATTTGTGGTTGTAGATGACTACTCAAGGTTTTCCTGGGTGTTCTTCCTTAGACAGAAATCTGAAACACCTAGTATCTTCTATAGTTTTGTCAAACAAATTCAGAATGAGTTAGACAGTACAGTGGTCAAAATAAGAAGTGACCATGGTACTGAATTCCAGTCTGATAGTATGACAAAGCTATGTGAAGAGTTTGGGATATTTCAGGAATTTTCTTCACCAAGAACACCTCAGTAAAATGACATTGCTGAAAGGAAAAATAGAACCTTGATTGAGGCTGGTAGAACCCTATTAAGTGACACATCTCTCCCAGAATATTTCTGAGCTGAGGCAGTTAATACTACATGCCATGTAATTAATAGGGCTACTATCACCAAGAGCCACAATAAGACCCCCTATGAGATTGTGAAAGGCAGAAAACCAAACCTATACTATTTCAGGATCTTTGGTTGTAAATGCTACATACTTAACAATGGTAAGTCTTACTTAACCAAGTTTGCTGCCAAATCCCAAGAGGGGATCTTTGTTGGGTACAACAACAATAGTAAGGCTTATAGAGTCTACAACTTGACTACTCAAGTTATAGAAGAGTCAGTACATGTAGTATTTGATGAAGCTAGACTTATTAACAATGAGTTGTCTAGAAGTATTTGCAGCTCCACAGGTGTGACTAAGAAGATGGACAAGCTCACTATTGAAGAAGGATCTACTGCAAGTCAGCATGTAGATGATAGTGGCTGTTGTCCAGCAGGAGTACTACATGCACCTGATGCAGAAGAAGACCAAGGAGTGCAGCAAGTTGAAGAAGCTGAAGGAGTTCAACCTGAAGCCAGGCTTCCTCCAGCTAGTAGACATTTGAAAGATCATCCAGCCAATCAAATTATTGGTGATCTAAGTCAAGGGGTACAAACAAGGAGTAGAAATCTGAGTGCAGTACTCTACTCCAGTTTTCTATCCCAAGTAGAGCCAAAGAAATTTGAAGAAGCCATCCTAGACCCTCATTGGATTGAGGCAATGCAAGAGGAGCTGAATCAGTTCAAGAGATGCAATGTCTGGGAGCTTGTTCCTAAACCAAAAGACCACAACATAATTGGGACTAAGTGGATCTTTAGGAATAAGATGGATGAACATGGAGTTATTGTGAAGAACAAAGCTAGACTGGTTGCTAAGGGATACATGCAAGAAGAAGGTATTGACTTTGATCAAACCTTTGCTCCAGTAGCCAGACTGGAGGTAATAAGGATGTTCTTGGCCTATGCACCCTATCAAGGGTTTAAAGTATACCAAATGAATGTAAAGTCAGCCTTTTTCAATGGCAATCTGAAGGAAGAAGTCTATGTGGAACAACCATCAGGTTTTGTTGATTCAACTAAACCTAATTATGTCTATAGACTTAGGAAGGCTTTGTATGGGTTAAAACAAGCCCCTAGGGCTTGGTATGAAATCCTGTCTAGTTTCCTCATTGAGAATAAATTCACAAGGGGGAAAATAGACAAGACTCTATTCCTTAGGGAATCCAGAGGCAAGATCATACTAGTCCAAATATATATAGATGACATCATATTTGGGTCTACTGAAAGTAGTCTTTGCAAAAAGTTTGCAAAACGTATGCAAGGATAATTTGAGATGAGCAGTATGGGGGAACTTAAGTTCTTCTTAGGTCTCGAAGTTAGACAGACTGAGAATGGTTTATCCATATGCCAGTCTAAGTTCACCCTAGAACTGATAAGGAAGTATGGTATGGAATCATCCAGTACCATGAAAACTCCTATGAGGTCAAGTATGTCTCTTAGCAAAGATGATGCAGGGAAACCTGTAGATGAGACTTTGTATAGAGGGATAGTTGGCTCTCTTCTATATTTGACTGCCAGTAGACCAGATATCATGTATGCTACATGTGTCTGTGCTAGGTACCAAGCTTGCCCTAAAGAATCTCATTTGACAGCAGTCAAAAGAATACTGAGATATCTTAAGGGCACTCCTTATCTAGGCCTTTGGTACCCTAGGAATGGAGACTTTGAACTGATAGGTTATTCAGATGCAGATTTTACAGGCTGCAAGGAAGATAGGAAAAGTACAACTGGTACCTGTCAATTCCTAGGTGGAAGACTAATAACATGGAGTAGCAAGAAACAAACAAGTGTGGCTATCTCCACAGCAGAATCAGAGTATGTGGCTGCAGGAAGTTGCTGTGCTCAACTTCTATGGATACAACATCAGCTAGAAGACTATGGTATACAAGTAAGTAGAACACCTCTATTTTGTGATTCTACTAGTGCTATTTCTATTGCAAACAATCCTGTCTCCCATAGTAGGACTAAGCATATAGAAATAAAATACCATTTTCTAAGAGAAAATGTAGAAAAAGGAGATATATCCCTAGAGTATGTTAATACAGAAAATCAGCTAGCTGACATGTATACTAAGCCCTTAGAAGAAACCAAATTCAATAGGTTCAAAATTGAATTAGGTATGATAAACTTAGAATAAGTTTACAAAAATGGCTAAGTAAAATAGTGTCAACACACAGAGTTGTCTGTGTCGAGACAGAGAATTGGTGTCGACACTTTAGAGAAAAGGTGTCGACACTTCAGAGAAAAGGTGTCGACACATCTAGGAAGTTGGAGTCGACACTTCAGAAAATTAGTGTCGACACATACAGTGTAGGTGTCGACACATCCAAGGTGGTGTCGACACTTAGAATTTACACAGACTTAGACAAGTAAAGTCTCGACCAAGTGTCGAGCTAAGCGGTGTCGACACATAAACAAGTGTCGACACATATATTCTGTCGACTATACTTGTGTCGACATATAGTTGTCGAGATATTATAAGTCTGTGTCGACACTTTTCAACAGTGTCGACACAATTTAAGTTTATTGACGCGCCCTTTCATCTTCGATCCTAGAAAGGTATAAATAGGATTTCGCCATTATCTATCGACACACTCACCAAAGTTTCGAGACCAAACTTGTGTGTCGACACCTCTCTTCTCTAAGTTCAAATTTCTTCAAACCCTAATGGCGCCCAAGCTCGAAGAGATTGTGAATGAAGGTTATGAACTCGTGCGACACGCATTTGATGAGGCAGAACCCGCGATCAAAGGTGTGGTAACCCTAGTTGCAGAATCTGGATTAGAATTCCTTGTTTCAGAACCCATCAAGATCTGGAAAAAGGAGGTCCTGAAATTTCTGAATGGCGCAACCCTAGATGAATCGGGACTAAAGATTAAGTCAAGGGTTCATGGGGCTAAGGTGAAAGTTTCTCCTAAAAGTCTGAGGAAGGTACTACAACTACCAAGAACCAAGGAGGAAGAAGATGTTTCTGCATCTAAGACAAGAGAAGCTTTGAGTTGGTGTGGACTGGATTCCAACCTGAAGATAGGTTCTGTGTTCAACAGAAAAGGAATGAACAACCAAGGCAAATTTCTCTCTGAAATTGTTGGCAAGGTGATCTTGAGCAAGCCTGGAGGGCATGACAGAGTTTCAGCTCATATGTTTAGTCTAATGACAAGAATTATCTTCACACTACAAACTGATTGGTCTGCAGTAGTGTTTGAAAAGATAAAGGAGAGTATGAAGAAACCCAATTTGGGAAGGATTCTAAGTCTATACCTTGCTGGTAGTATACCAGAGGTAATGACTCAAGCTGCAGGATCCAAAATCAACCACATGAGGAGAATGGATTTGAGAATCTTCTCAAGATAGGATAGGGTCTTGACCAAGGAAATGCCAACTCCTGAGAAGGAAACACCTCTGAAGAGGAAGAAGAAGCCAGCCCCTGTGGCTCAAGTATCCTCAAGTAGTTCTGAAGAACAAGTAGTGTTCACTCCTGATGAAGAAGACACTGGAAATGCTGGAAAGTCTCCAACTAGACAAGATGATGCAGAGAGGCAGGGGGAGCTACCACAGGCTAGCCCACTTCACCAGGATTCCATCCAGGGGGAGCCTCTACTAGTGGAAAAGCCAACTCCACTAGAAAGTGAACAAGCTACCCACACTATACTTGAGGTAATCACCGAGATTAATGCATTAGATTTCCATATTGAGGATGATGTTTTTTCTGATTCAATACTTCATGTTAATCAGCAACCTCAATCACATAGCCAACCCTAAGATGTTGTCATGGAGGACACATCTGTTGCAGATCAAGTGGAATCTGATCAAGTTGTTGATGAGATAAGAGTATCTCCACCCCAACCTCAATAAGAATTTACTTTGGAAGAACTATTCCCTGACCTTCTTCAAACTAACATAGAGGTGGAAAAAGCTACTGCTGAGGGGGAGAAAGTTAGTATTGAGGGGGAGCAAGTGGAGTTTATAAAAGAAACTACAAGCAAAGAACCTGAAGTGCCAAAAGATACTGAAGGGCTCCAAAGGACTGAGAACGAGTTACCTCCAAGTCCTAAGGACAGAGTGACTATTGAGAGCACATCTGCATCTGAAGATGAAGAGGATGCAAGAGCCAAGAAAAGAAAATTTCAAGTTTTCAAAAGAAGGAGCCAGACATATAAGAAAGCTTTACAAACAATAGCACCACAGCCTGCACCACAACCAGCCCCATCAACAGATTACAGTTCATTGATGGTGGCTTTACAAATTAAGCTTGATGAGCAAAGGCAAGCTCTGGAAAAGTATGTAGATGAAGGGAATAAATCTCTACACTTTGATCTTGCACAGGATATTAAGTCCATCAGATTTGAGATGAATCTGAATAAGAAAGAGATGACTAACTACTTCCACAAGAGAGGGAATGCAGTGGTCTACTTGGCTACACATCAAGAGAAGATCAAAGCTCAAGTGGATGATATTGCATTGAAGCAAGGCTATGTTCTGGAGAACTAGCTGAGGATGAATGATAATTTAACTGCTTCACATAATGCAATAGTCACAGAAATGAAGAATATAGCTACTGGTCAGACTACAGCTAATGCTACAGCTAAGGCAGAATTTGATAAAGCATTACAAGAGGGAATAACTCCTGTTACAACTGCTATACAAGACTCTCAAAAGGATATAACTGACAAGATCCAAAGGTTGAAACCTTACTTTAAGGATGGAGTAAACTATTTGGATGCACAAATAAGATTTCAGAAAGATGATCTGAGGGATCATATTGTTAGAGAAGTCATCAAGGGGGAGAGGGTGTTAGTCAAAGCCAGCTCTGATCATGCAAAATGGATTTCCAATTCCATCAGAGCCACCCTTGGATATCCTCCATTGTGTGATGATGACAATGTAGCAGAGTCTGGGATTAATCCTGCATATCTTGGAGGGGAGCAAGCTGAAGTGGCTCAAGTAATATACCCTCCACCAGACTTTGATATGATACATGCAGATATACAATCAATGTATAGCCCTCCTGAGGGAATTGAGAAGGTCATCATAGAAAAAGTGGTTCAGCCAGTACCAGAGGCTATACTGAAAGAACAAGAGGCTTTGCTCAAAGAACAAGAGACTCTATTGTCTAAGAAAAGGTTTAGAGAGCAAGCTGAACAAAGACCTGATTTTGAACAGTGGAGCCCCACCTCCAGGAATATCATTCTGACTGCATGGAAGGCTGCCAAAGACAATATTGTGGACAGAGGCAAATGGTATTCTGATGTGGAGTGGAGGAAGCATGAGAATAGGCAAGAAGCAATTGTGCAGTATAGAAGAAAGGCTAAGATGGGAAAACTACCTCCTACTGCCCAGGAGCCTAGCAAGTACTTTCCCAAGCCTTATCATTACTTTGAAAGTCAGAAGATCAAAGCTGAAGAGCTAAAGAAGAAGGATCTTAAAGGCAAGAAGCCTGCTGCTGCTGAAGATGCTGAGGCCCCAGTCCGAGCAAAGATACAATCTGGAAAGGGCATAGTTATCAAGGAGGCTGAGCAGCAATAGAATAGAATTTTCATTAGTTTACTATGTGTAATCACTTGTATTAAAACTTTCTGTAAATTTTTGAAATAATGAAAATGTTGTTAGAATAATGTGATATATGTTCAACTATTACTTTAATTGTTCTGAGATATTGGTATATACATGTTTTGCTTATACATGTTTATGTACTTTCCCTGATTATATAATCCTGTTTTTCATCATATTGTAATTTTGTTATGTATGGTGTATATCATTGACTAAGGGTTATGACTTCTCCAAATAGGGGGAGATTGTTGGGTACATTGGAATAAATGTACCTGATTTGAAGAAGCCTCACCCTACTCAATGATATACATCAAAAAGTATTTGATGTATTTTGAGTTTAGTTGTGCAGGTTAAGTATTTGCAGGGAAAGCTGAAAAGTTTCTAAGTCCATGTGTCGACACCCAGAAGCAAAGTGTCGACACTTAAGAAGACTTGTGTCGACACCCATAGAAGCAGTGTCGACACTTGGAGTAATTGTGTCGACACCAGGGATGCCGAGTCGACACCTGAAGGAAAGTGTCGACACATACAGGCTATGTCGACACACAATGAAGAAATGTCCAGTAAAGTAGTGTCGACACTTAGAAGCAGTGTCGAAACCCAGAGGAACTTTGTCTACATCAGAAAGTGTCGACACTTGGAGGCTATGTCGACACTCAGCAAATTTCAACAGAGTCTAAGTATAAGTGTCGACATAATGAAGAATGTGTCGACATACAGCAGAAGACTCAGCACATGAAGAAAGTGTCGACATAATGAAGAATGTGTCGACACACAGCAGAAGACTCAACACATGAAGAAAGTGTCGATACTAGGAGGCTGTGTCGACACTCAACAAAGTTCAACAAAATTCTAAGTACAAGTGTCGACACAAGGAGCTGTGTCGACACTCAGCAAAAGTATCAACACAGAAGGCATGTGTCGACACCAAGAAGATGTGTCGACACTAAACAAGATCAACACAAGAAGTTGTGTCGACACAAAGGAGTTGTGTCGACACTTAGCAGAATTCAACTAAGTACTGAAGAACAAGGAGTTGTGTCGACACACAATATCAGTGTCGACACATGTTGAAGAAGCAGTGTCGAGAACTAAATTCTACAACACAAGGAGTTGTGTCGACACCATGAAGGCTACTGTCGACACTTAGTCTACTTGTGTCGACAATTAGTCTATAAGTGTCGACACTTAAAGACAGACTGTCTCGACACTTTCAGACAGTTACAGATATTTCAAGAAGTGACTGGATGACTTGACACCTGCCATTCCAGCCAGTCTACTGCAACTGTCAGAACTGTCAGAAAGCTGTTAGGAACCGGATCAGCCGGTCACCATGAAGAAGGCCTATATATAGGCTTATTCTGTCAACAGAAGAAGATGATTATTCATTGAAGAATCAATTCAAGTGAAGATCTAAGTAGTTGGAGAGAGAGAACTCCTTCCAAGAAGACAGCTGTTGGAACCAGTCTGTGAAGAAGGTTTCAGACTTAGTTCTGATTCTTAAGTTAGCAGTGATTGAAGATCAGCTGCAAAGAGTATCAACCCTATTGTGTTCTACATTCAAGAAGCTTTGAAGAAAGCCAAGTGAGGTTGATCTCAGCAGAGTTCTTCCAAGAACTCATCAAGAAACCTGTCAACTCTTCTCTCTTATTCTGAGTTGTAGGTATATACATTGTATTCTTAATTTCTTGTAGGATCCTTAGGGATCTGAGTTGTAAGCCTGAAATTATAAAGGCTGAGTGGTAGGTCCTGTGTGCCTGAGTGTAGGAGATCTATTTCTCTGAGTGTAGGCCTGTTATAGGTTGAGTGTAGGCCTTGTGGCTGAGTATAAGTCTTTGTGAAGATTGAGTTGTAGGGCCTTGGGCCTGAGCTGTAGGAACCATTTGGGGTTCTGAGTGTAAGATCTGAGGATCTGAGGTATAGTGAAGGAGTTTTGCCGAATCTAGTACACTGCTAGATATGCGAAGGGGGAAAGTGGATGTACCCAAACCTTGGGGAACCACTATAAAACTGTGTGTACTCTGTGTATGTGATTGATGCTGTGTATGCTGTTTTATGTGCTGTGAAATCTATGATTTAATCTGCCTTAAAGTTGAAAAAGATTTAGTCACCTATTCACCCCCCCTCTAGGTGATTAGGTACAATTTCTTTCGCAGCTTTTGGTGGAGATGGAATAGCTGGAACCTCTGTTTTTGCGAAACTATCCTTTAGTTGCTTGGCAACCTTGGGGCTTATGGGAGAGGTATAAGGGACTATAGCCAAGGATGACTTTGTACTATACTCTGGAAGTTCACTCAAATAAACTGTATTAAAAACTTTCAACAAATTCATCAGATCAAATGTGGGATTTATAACGTAATCACCATCAGTTGTTATTTCCTCTGGGACTTGCTCATCCAGATCCATATCAGACTCAATAAAATGAATTAAATCAAATAAATCTTTATCAGCATCTGCATCTACTGTTGCTTCTGCTGTTGTTACTACTGCTGTGCCTACTGCTGCTATTGTTGCTGCTTCTGCTGTTGCTGCTGTTTCTGCTGCTATTACTGTTGCTGCTGCTGCTTCTTCATAGAGTATCTCCCCCTACCTGGTTTCAGTGGGTACTGAAGCCAGGCCCCTAGCTGAGGAAGGAGTAGCAGAGAGGGCAGATATTTTGTCAGTAAGAGAGGATATGGAGGAAGCAAGAGGTAAGATAGCCTCTGCTATAAGATTTTTGAGGAGGGGAGTGAGAAGAGCTATCAGAGGGGGAATGATGGAGGGGTCTAGTGAAAGGAATGTAGGAGGGGTCTCAGTGGGGATAGAAGTGAGGATGGTAGTTGATGGTGGAGGAGATGGTAGAGACTCCTGCATGTGGACATGTGGAGAAGGAGAGGTATGGAGGGGGGATGAAGGCAGATTGAAGAGGGGGATGGTGTCCAAATAGTGAGGTAAGGGAGATGAAGGTGGTGATGTAGTTGGTATACCATGTTGGGAGGAAGGCGATGTGTGAAAGTGAATATGAGTGGGGGATGTATGCATTGGGGATGATGGAGGTGTAAGAGAGTGGACTGTGGTATAGACTGTGGAGGGGAGTTGGTGTGCTATCCGAGGATGAGTTTGGATGGCAGGAGGTGATGGAGATGGAGGATGGATATCTTCAGCAGGGTGGGAAGTGGCTGGATCAGCCCTGGTACTCTCAAAAGGACCTCGAGGTAGAGGAAGAAGCCTTGGAGGGCTTGGTTATGTCCCTCTCCCACCTGCCAAAGAGGGCACAGGTGAGCCTCTTGGAGGCATTAATGAATATGGTCGGGGTGACCAGGGATTCAACAGCCTTTTCCTTCAGGAAGATTCCTAGAATCCTTCCAAAATAAACCTCCTTTTTGGTGTTCTTTTTCTTTAACATTTCAAACATAATTTAAGCCCACTTCACAGGCTTCTTTTTCAGCACAGCACACATGACCAAGAATTGATGCCTGGTTATATAATCATGAGCAGTGTGCTTGCCCAGTAGTACTTTCCCCACAATATCTGTTAGAAATTTGTACTCAACAGATAGGTGTTTTTTCAGCAATTTATTTGGGGTTTCTCCAGAATAACCCATCTTATTCAGCATTTCAGTAAATTCTTCATTATCAATTTCAAGTTCCTCTTCACCATTTATTAATTCAAAAATATCTGTTAGGACGGCAGGGGTAAGAGAGACTGCGGTACCCGATATTATGTCGGTCATGATATTCTCATCTATGGTAGAGGAGGTGTATACCCATTCCCTGATTTCGGCACTGGCAAGCTTGATCCTGATGGTCATCAAGTTCTTTAACTGCTGATCTTCAAGCAGTTGCATGATATTCAAGAAGATAGGGTCTGAGTGTTGAAAAGATTCAAACTCTACATCAAATCTAGTGTCTAATTTCATCGCTGCGAGACTGCCTGCTGTAATCGCTATTAGTTCACCTGCAAGAGAAAAACAAAGATCAAGTGCAATGGAACTGAAAGCGCGGGACGGAGGTCGAAGAAAACCTAGATATAAGATTTTCCAGAATATGAATCGACAAACTTTGTTCCACAAAAAATAAAATAATTCTTTGATCTGAGGTCGACAAAATAATTTGTGGTTAAATAATTCATCGAGCTCAGTCTGAAAAATTGAAGACATTTCGTCGAGCTCTGTTCGACGAAAGTTTTCTGAAGCAAATTCGTCGATCTCCATTCGACGAAAATAACTTCACGCACAAAGAGTTCGTCGATCTCCGTTCGACGAATATCTCAAGAACTTTTCCCAGTTCGTCGATCTCCATTCGACGAACTGTGAAAAATTCATCGAGTGCAGACAGAAATTAAACTAAAGCTTCTCCATTGATCATTCCAAGCTGATTTATAAAGAACAAGTGATTTATTTCATCCATTGGTTTGGTGAAAATATCTGTTATTTGTAAATCAGTGTAGATATAGACAAGTTTAATTTTGTTTTTGTCTACACACTCTCTAATGAAATGATGCCTAATGTTTATATGTTTAGTCCTACTGTGATGTACTAGATTTTGTGTTATGGATATAGCACTTGTGTTATCACATAAGAGAGTTGAATTATTTAAGTTTAACCCATAGTTTAGGAGTTGGTTTTGAATCCACAACATCTGGGAACAGTAACTGCCAGCTGCAATGTATTCTGCTTCAACAGTTGATGTATACACAGATGATTGTTGCTTACAGGATCAAGACACCAATCTCATACCAAGGAACTGACAAGTCGATGTGGTACTTTTCCTGTCTACCCTGCATCCAGCAAAGTCAGCATCTGAGTATCCAGTTAACTTAAACTCTGACTCAATAGGATACTAGAGACCTAAACTAGGACAACTCTTTATATATTTCAAAATTCTATTTAGAAAAACTACATGAGATTTTTTAGGGTTCACTTGGAACCTAGCACAAAGACATGTGACAAACATTATATCAGGTCTTCTAGCTGTAAGATATTATAGTGACCCAACAATAGCTCTATATAATTTCTGATCAACTGGTCTCCCATGTTCATCAGTGTCTATTACAATATTAGTGGCTATAGGTGTTTTCTTTGCTAAGACATCAGCCATCCCAAACTTTTTAATAAGCTCTTTAGCATATTTAGCCTAGGATATGAAGATGTCATCAGGTAGCTGCTTCACTTGGATACCAAGGAAGTAGGAGAGCTCACCCATGCAACTCATTTCAAACTTAGAATGCATGAGGTCAGAAAACCTCTTGTATAGTGTGGAATCAGTAGACCCAAATATAATGTCATCTACACAGATTTGTACTAACAAAATTTTATCCTTATGGTGTGATGACCTTCGAACAGACTCTTATTATGGTTGGTTCGATGAGTCGATCGTTGCGGGTTTGCTAAGGTAGGCAAGTGCACCTATCGCAAGTAGTACTCGATATTCGGGAGAATACCGAGGTCGTATTGTTCTCGGGGTCGGGTTGATTATTCTTACTCCTCCAGGAGAACTATTATTTTACTGAAAGTAAGGTGGAGATTTTAATTAACTAAAGAAAGGGAAAAAAGTGAGCGAAAAACGATTTAGAAAAATTCGATGAAGGGTTAATGCTCGGCATCGAATCGAATTAAAACTAAAATGACTTTTAATAATTATTGAACTTAGATTTCAAATTAATAAGAGGCAACTTCTCCGTGGAGGTTCCATAGATATGAGCTCACCTAGCTATTGGGATATCGCTCACCTGAACGCTAAGACTATTCGACCGAATGTTAGTCCGACGAAGGATTCCTCTTAAGGCCCGCTTTACGCTAAGAACCCCGCTATTGGGTGGGGAACCCAATCCGATAGAGTTACGCTTGTCCTCTCTCGAGGGTATGCATGCAACTCTATTTACCCAGTGGTGATCTGTTCATACGCACGACCTCTCGGCTAGCTAGTGTATGGATAACGGAAATAGGGCCCACACATTGATTTGTGGTCCTACGCGTCGTTAACCCGGGGTAAACCTTAAGTCATAAAATTAAAGTGAAAATTAAGAACTTTAATTATTTCAAATCATTTTTTAATGTCCCAATGCTCTTCGATGCCGAGGTTAATAGCGATTAGCCACACATCTGTATGGGGACGGCTTTATAATTTGATGAGGCTCGAGTTCGTAATTAAGTGCTAAAGGGTTAAAAGAAAAAGACATGAAAATAACAAACATTTAGAAAGCTGAAAAAGTTAGCTAAAACGAGAACTCACACACGCTTCAAATTATAAATAAACAAAAAGAACTAAGTTACAAAAAAGGAAAATTACAAATCCTACTTGAACGAGTAGGCGGGAAATAAGGGCACGCCATTTAACTCTTAACGAGTAGGCAGAAAAGAAAAAAAGAAAATAAAGCACGCCATTTAACTCTTAACGAGTTGGCGGAAATAAATGCACACACACACACACATACTACATGAATTAAAAGAAAGCGATAAAACTATCTCCTACACACACACACACTCTCTACATAATTGAAGAAAGCGATAAAATAAAGCATTAAAATTTATCTCCTACACACACACTCTACATAATTGAAGAAAGCATAAAAAAAGTATGAAAATTTATCTCCTACACACACGCACTCTACATAATTAAAGAAAGCATTAAAAGTTATACTCATACACTCACACACACATCATTGATGTGCCCGCGAACAAACTCTTACTGTGGTTGGTTCGGTGAGTCGATCGCCGCGGGCTTGCTCGGGTAGGCAAGTGCACCTATCGCAAGTAGTACTCGATATTCGGGGGAATACCGAGGTCGTATTGTTCTCGGGGTCGCGTTGACTATTCGTACTCCTCCGGGAGGGCTATTATTTTACTGAAAGAAAAGGTGGATTTTTTTACTTTAAGAAAAGACGGAAAAGCAAAGGAGCGAAAAAAAAATGATTTAGAGAATATTCGATGAAGGGTTAACGCTCGCCATCGAATCGGATTAAGACTAAAATAATTTTTAATAATAAAAAGACTTGGTTTTCGAATTAATAATAAGGCAACTTGGCCGTGGAGGTTCCACAAATGTGAGCTCACCTAGCTATAGGGATATCGCTCACCTAAACGTTAAGACTATTCGACCGAACGTTAGTCCGACGAAGGATTCCTCTTAACGCCCGCTTTACGCTAAGAACCCCGCTATTGGGTGGGGGACCCAATTCGGTAGAATTGCGCTTGTCCTCTCTCGAGGGGGTGCACGCAACTCTATTTACCCAGGGGTGATCGGTCCATATGCACGGCCTCTCGGCTAGCTAGCATATGGACTACGGAAATAGGGCCCACACATCGATTATGTGGTCCTACGCGTCGTAAACCCGGGGTAAACCCTAAGTGCTTAAATTAAAATGAAAATAAAGAGCTTCAATTATTATAAATCATTTTAAATGTCCCAATGCTCTTCGATGCCGAGGCTAATAGCGATTAGCCACACATCGGTATGGGGACGACTTATAATTTAGTGAGGCGCGAGTTCGAAATTAAATGCTAAACGATTATAAGAAAGGGACAAAAGAAAAATAACAATATTTAGAAAGCTAAAAAGTTAACTAAACGAGAACTCACGCACACTCCAAATTATAAATTAAACAAAAACTAAGTTACACATGAATGAAATTTGCATAATTTAAATTTGCGAGTCCCACTCAAACGAGTGGGGGCGGTAAATAAAGGCTGAAAATTGCAAGTCCTACTCAAACGAGTAGGACTGAAATGAAAGCGAGTCCTACTCAAATGAGTAGGAGAAAATAAATGCGATTACAGGGCTAAAAAGTCCGGCCATTTAACTCAAGTGAGTAGGCGGAAAAAATAAAGAAAGTAAAATTGCAAGTCCTACTCAAACGAGTAGGACTGAAATAAAGTCCGGCCATTTAAACTCAAGTGAGTAGGCGGAAAAATAAAGAAAGAAAAATTACAAGTCCTACTCAAACGAGTAGGACTGAAAATGAAAACGATGCGCCATTTAACTCTTAATGAGTAGGCGGAAATAAATGCACACGAACACACACACACCAAATTAAATTCAAGAAAGCAATAAAACTAACACCTACACTCACACACTCTACAAAATTGAACAAAGCATTAAAAGAAAGCATTAAAACAAAGCATGAAAATTATACACCTACACTCACACACTCTACATAATTTGAACAAAGCTTAAAAATTATACACCTACACTCACACACTCTACATGAAAATTTAAGAAGAACAAAAGAAAGTTTATTCTCATACACTCACACACACTAATAACAAAGAAAAATTAAAGTTACCTAAAAATGAAAATAACAAGATTTCTACTCCTAAAACTTACCCAAAACACATAAAAAGAACAAACAAAAAGAGAATGAGCAAAAAGTTTTACAAAATAAAGTCAAAATCAAAGGTGCTCAAAAATTAAAACTTTAACTTTTTCATGCTTAGGTTTTGCCAAAAATGAATAAAAAGAGAAAATTTCAATTTTTTGAAGACAAAAGTTTTTCAAATCAAATTAAAAATCAAAGTTTTTGGAAAATTAAAATACCAACATTTTCATTCTTATGATGTTATGAAAGTGATAAAAAAGTGAAAAAGAAGATGAAAAGAACAAAAGAGGTTTTACAATCCTAAAAGAAAACTAAGTAAAAAAAGAACAAATTCACTTTTTAAAATCTCTTTTATAGAATCATAAGGATGAAATCAAAATCTAAGCATGAAAACTAGTTAAAGGAAAAAGACAAGGTGAGAAAAAGAAAGAAAACTATCATGCTTAAGCATGAAGACAAGTAGAAGACATGTAAAGTAAGTAAATTACACTCATACACACACACACACTTTTCATAAATGAAGAACAAGTGAAGAACAAAGATAAAACCAAGGATAAAAAGGGGAAGGAAAGTGGGCACAAGTGTTCATTCCAAAGCCATATATGAAGAGAAAATTTAACATTTTATTTGATCAAAATGAAACTATTACAAGCTATTACAAGTGCTAAGACTAAAGCAAAACAAGATATGAAATAAAAAAGGGAAAAATTCTCCTTACATAGCCTTGAAAATCACGGATGCAGCCCACAAAGAGACACTAACTTGGCCCAAAAATCTGAACCCTTGGACCTTACAGAACTGGGCTATTTATAGGAAAAAATTTCTAAGTACACGCCCTCGGTCACGGGCGTGTAGGGGGGGCGTGACAGTACTATTCATGAAGGCGGCTGGCGATTGGACAGCAAAGTTGACTTCGGGCTGAGTTCGCAGCAGTCACACCCTAGGTCACGGGCGTGACTATGGGCGTGTCGGGGAGGTAGAACCGGGCGCGGGTTGCGTCAAATGTCTTCGGCAGCATCTTGTCGGGCCAGCTGGAAAGGTCACGCCCCATGTCACGGGCGTGACTATGGGCGTGACAGTTGGGGTCGACACTCGACGAATGTCGAGCGGAAAGTGTCGAGTCGAAATCGTTGAGCTGAAATTGGGTCACGCCCCAGGTCACGGGCGTGACACTGGGCGTGACAGTTGGTGTCGACACTCGACGATCGTCGAGCGGCATTCGTCGAGAGGAGAGGACACGGGCTTGGGTCACGCCCCGTGTCGGGTGACACGGGCGTGTCGCCAGGCGTGTCAAGCCTTTTCTTCAGAAATTTTCCGATTTCACGGGAAATGCACAGTCACGGCTCGGTCACGGGCGTGACCCATGTGTCACGGGCGTGTACTTCCCAAATTTTGGCAGATTTTGGAATTTTTCTGCAAAATCAAATAAAACAAGTTAGGAGAAAATTTACAAGAATAGGAACATTTTATTGAACAAAAATAAGTAAAAACGACGAAAATAAATGAAAATGACTAAATTAATGTGCATAAAAATACGCATATTTACAGTTCATCAAATACCCCCATACTTAGGCTTTTGCTATTCTAGAGCAAAAGTTTGAGGTGAATCTATAAGGAATAAAAAAAACTCTAAGTTTTGGCTATCGCTTAATCAATTATAAGAGAGATCGAAATAAATATACGGGGTGTAAGAGTTAAGTCCTAAAATTATGTAGATGATTTAAATAGCGCAAAAGTTTTGGCCAAAAGACTTCTTGATGTAATCAAATAAAAGGCAACTTTTGAAATGGTTAGATTAACAAAAATAGTTTGGAATTATAAGAACTCTAGCTTATACGAGTGCTACCGGAAATAATACAATTTACTAATTATGATCTCAAAAAGATTTTTGAATTAATTCTAGAATCGTGTAATTGGCTAAGGGGGTAGTGGGTTTATGAAGAGGGTTTTGAAATTTGAGGTGAGGTAATTTTTTCTCGAACCTCCATGTTTTTTTTTCTTTTGGATTATTAGGAAAACGAAATCTTATTTTCCTAATATGATTTTTGTTTTTCAACTTCATAAGAAAAATTAACCCAATGTATATTTGTAGGAGTAATGAATTTTATCCTCTTACTCCCTATATAATCTTTTAAAATTATTGGGTGCCTATGTTTACGGAACGAAATCTTGTTCCCATTGACATAAGATCTTTTAAGGATAAAATTTTTCATGCTAAGTAGGTCATGAAAAGTGAGAGGAGAAAGAAAAACTAGATTGTAATCCTAAAAATTTTTGAGAGCAACCTTAATAATTTGTACGTTCCAATTTTTTTTCAGAAAGCTAAAGGTAAGTATAATTGAATTCTATAGTCGTTATTTCCTAACATAATATACGTGCTCCTATTAATGAAAAATTAGAAGTAGTGCCTAAAACGAGTCCGCTAGTTTTAACAAAGCATAAAGAATTCTTTAAAACTTAACCCCGGCTATTTAAATGTTTCAATCAATAATTAACAAACGGGTTGCAAACAGAGAATTAATAGTATTCACATATAAATAAACTCAGAACAGAATTTTTGGATAGCAGAAAAGTTAAGTATGGAATATTTAATTTATTTATTTCAAAACATTTTTTTTTTGATTTTTATAGTTTTTGTTATCATTTTTTTGTTTGTTTTTCATTTATTATCTTTTTTTGTATTTTTGTTTTTCTCAATTTTTTTGAAAATTTTTTGAACTATTATCTTTTTTTGTATTTTTTAAGAGAATTTTCATAATATGTACAAAAATAAGGGAGAAAAAAAAAGGTTTGTACAAGAATGAGGAAGGGGGAGAGAGAAAAAACAAAAAATATATACAAAGTGAAACTAAACAAAATAATAAGTAAAAATTTTTTTTGGATTTTTGTTTTTTTCATTTAAATTTTTTTTTTTTGGTTTTTCATTTAAAAGTTTTTTTGTTTCATTTTAAGATGTTTTTTAAATTTTTTGTTTTTGTTTTGTTGTTATATGTATTTTTTTGTATTTTTCTTTTTTTTGGAGATGCAGAAAAATTGAAGTGCAGAAAGTAAAGCACGAAAATACCCCCATACTTAAGTCCAACATTGTCCCCAATGTTGTATCGTAAGTATGCGGAACAGAAAGGAAAGACAATATGTACAAAGAAAAGAAAGGGAAGGGGGTAGAAGCTTCCCTGAAACGCGGAGGGGGAGGCCGATCAGAAACCCTGCGTTTATTAGAAAAAAATAACAAAGATAATAAGGAAAGAGAGAAAAAGATAAGCGAGGGGTGCCTCCCAGGAGCGCTTTGTTTATAGTCGTGTAGTTTGACTATTTTGGCGGGTTTATAATGTGGAGGAAAGTTATGGTTTCGCTAAAACCGATCACTGGGTCGCCCGCGATATAAGACTTTAACCGATGACCGTTTACTTTAAAAGAACCTTTGTCCGGGTGGGAGACGAGTACGGTTCCATAAGGAAAAACTTCTTCAACTAGGAAGGGACCGGACCATCTAGATTTTAATTTACCTGGAAAAAGCCTAAGACGTGAATTGTAAAGAAGGACAAGATCGCCCGGAGAAAATAATTTTTGGGACTTGATTTTTCGATCGTGATATAGCTTAGAGCGCTCCTTATAGAATTTATTGCTCTCGTAAGCGTTCGCACGCCATTCATCGAGCTCGTTTAGTTGCAGTTTTCTATTCTGAGCGGCTAAGTTGGAGTCGAGGTTTAAGAGTTTTAAAGCCCAAAGTGCGCGATGTTCTAATTCTACGGGTAAATGGCACGCTTTGCCATAGACTAACCGGAATGGCGTACATCCAATAGCGGTTTTGTAAGCCGTCCGATACGCCCACAACGCATCGTCGAGTTTAACAGACCAATCTTTCCTATTTAGCGAAACGGTTTTTTCTAAAATTCGCTTAATCTCTCGATTTACTACCTCGACTTGGCCACTTGTTTGCGGGTGGTAGGGGGTGGCAAGCTTGTGCGTGACTCCGTATTTAGCTAACGTCTTAGCCATAAGAGCGTTACAAAAATGCGTTCCCCTATCACTAACAATTGCGCGAGGCGTGCCGAAGCGAGAAAATAATTTTTTAAGAAATGTAACGACGACTCGCGCATCGTTGGTGGGGAGAGCTTGCGCTTCCGCCCACCTCGATACGTAGTCGACCGCCACTAAAATATACATATTTTTGAAAGATGGAGGTAGGGGGCCAACAAAATCTATGCCCCACAAATCGAAGACTTCGCACTCTAAAAACATGTTTTGGGGCATCTCGTCGCGACGAGAGATGTTACCCGACCGCTGACAGCTATCGCATGCGCGCACAAAATTATGCGCGTCTTTGAAGAGAGTGGGCCAAAAGTAGCCCGCCTCTAGCGCCTTCCGAGCGGTCCGGTTGGCTTGATAATGCCCACCGGCTGGACCCTCGTGACAGTGCTTAAGAATTTGTAAGCACTCCACACCCGCAACGCATCGTCGAACCGCTTGGTCCGCGCAGATATGAAAAAGAAATGGGTCCTCCCAGAAGAAATTTTTCAAGTCAGAAAAAAATTACTTCTTTTGATGACTGGAAAACTCTTTTGGAAGGACCCGCGCTACTAAAAAATTTGCAAAATCTGCGAACCAAGGCAAAGATGACGAAGATTTATTAATGGCAAGAAGGCGTTCCTCGGGGAATCTGTCATTTATTTCAGATTCGACGAGCGCTTCCGCACCCGGATTTTCTAAACGGGAGAGGTGGTCCGCCGCTAGATTTTCCGCTCCCCGCTTATCTCGGATCTCCAAATCAAACTCTTGTAGGAGGAGAATCCATCGAAGAAGGCGGGGCTTCACATCATTTTTAGCTAATAAATACTTAAGCGCGGAGTGATCGGTAAAAACGATAACTTTAGATAGCGTTATATACGAGCGAAACTTATCGAAAGCGAAAACGACGGCTAAGAGTTCCTTTTCCGTTGTCGTGTAATTTACTTGTGCGGAAGTGAGCGTCTTGCTAGCGTAATAAATAGGATGAAAATGTTTTTCTACGCGCTGGCCAAGAACGGCACCTAAGGCAATATCACTAGCGTCGCACATTATTTCGAACGGAAGGGACCAATTAGGGGCCACTAAAATTGGTGAAGAGATAAGTTTTTGTTTTATCAAATTAAAGGCGGACTCGCATTCGCTACTAAAGATGAAGCATGATTCCTTTTCCAAGAGGTGAGTTAGCGGCTTTGTTATTTTTGAAAAGTCTTGAATGAAGCGTCGATAAAAGCCCGCATGGCCTAAGAAACTCCTAATAGATTTTACGTTGGTTGGATGCGAAAGTTTTTCTATAATTTCTATCTTGGCCTTATCCACCTCTATCCCCTTAGACAAAATCATATGGCCGAGGACCAAACCTCCTCGAACCATAAAGTTGCATTTTTCCCAATTTAAAACAAGGCTTGTGTCCTCGCACCGTTGAAGGACACGATCTAAATTTTGAAGGCAATCGGGAAAAGAGCGTCCGAAAACAGAGAAGTCATCCATAAAGACTTCCATAATGTCTTCTACTAGCTCGCCAAAGATCGCTAGCATACATCTTTGGAATGTAGCTGGCGCGTTGCAGAGTCCAAATGGCATTCTTCGATAGGCGAAGGTGCCAAACGGGCAAGTAAAAGTTGTTTTCTCTTGATCATCGGGGAAATGGGGATTTGGAAAAACCCCGATAAACCATCAAGAAAACAATAATACGGATGACCGGATAAACGCTCTAAAATCTGGTCTAGAAATGGCAGAGGAAAATGGTCCTTGCGGGTGGCGTCGTTAAGTTTCCTATAGTCGATGCACACTCGCCAACCCGTAACAGTACGAGTTGGGACAAGCTCGTTATGCTCATTCGCCACTACGGTAAGACCGCCCTTCTTGGGCACGACATGCACGGGACTAACCCATGCACTGTCCGAAATAGGGTAGATAATCCCCGCATCTAATAACTTAATGATTTCGGCTTTAACGACGTCTTTCATGTTTGGGTTAAGATGACGTTGCGGCTGAATCGTTTTGCGGCAATTATCGTTTAGGAAAATCTTATGGGTGCAAAAGGAGGGGCTAATCCCCTTTAGGTCAGAGATTTGCCACGCAATTGCGTGGCGATGTTTAAATAAAACTTCCAATAAATCGGAAGTCTCCGAATCACTCAAGTCCGAAGAAATGATAACGGGGAGCGTATCACCTTTTCCCAAAAAAGCGTACTTGAGCGAGGCGGGTAAGGGTTTGAGGTCTAGGATGGGCGGTTCTTCTAGGGAGGTTTTAATACCTATGTCTTTCTTACCAATTGGTTCGAAAGGCAAGTCTATAGACGTATCCTCATCGCAGTTAAAATTTTCGAGCGCATAAATATCATCATTTAAAAATACGGACTCGAAAATGGGAGAAGAACGATCTCCGAAAAAGGTATCTAAAGAATAGCAGAAATCGTCGCTCGATGACAAATTGTCCATCGAGGGATTAATAGAGAAAGTAACTTGGTCATCGCCTACTCGGAGGAGAAGGCTACCATTACTAACATCTATTAGTGCGCGGGAGGTGGCGAGAAAAGGGCGACCGAGTATTATTGGTACCTCGGCGTCCTCCTCGATATCTAAGATGACGAAGTCTACCGGGAAGGTAAACTTGTCGACTCGGACAAGGACGTCCTCCACAACCCCGATAGGGAACTTAACCGAGCGATCCGCTAATTGGATGCGCATATTCGTAGGACTAGGAGTACCCAAACCTAAATGCGAAAAGAGCGAGAACGTCATCAGATTAATGCTAGCCCCTAAATCAGCTAAGGCGTACTTTACTAATATATCACCAAAAAGGTACGGGATGGAAAACCGTCCCGGGTCGTTTTGTTTTGCGGGCAATTTATTAGTAAGGGCCGCCGAGCAGACAGCGTTGAGAGATACATGCGAAATATCCTCTAATTTGCGTTTATTAGAAAGTAGTTCTTTTAAAAATTTCGCATATTTGGGCATTTGCGAGATAGCCTCGCAAAAAGGAACATTAATGTGAATTTGTTTTAATAATAAAATGAATTTTTCATATTGCGCGTCCTTACGCTCGTTTTCTAACTTATGCGGATACGGAAGAGCCTTGTTCAAAATAATTTTTTCTTTTATAATAGGTAAAGGCGGCGTAAGCGAAGAAAGGGGAAGAGGGGTCGGAGGTGAAATATGTACCTGAGGGTCGGTCCGTTTTGGATCGACCACCTCCTTTCCGCTACGGAGGGTTATAGCGTTGGCGTTTTCCCGCGGATTGGGCTCCGTGTTTCCCGGCAGTGCCCCGAGCGCGCGCTCGGACATCATCCTCGCCAGCTGTCCAACCTGTTGTTCGAGTGTTTTTAGCGATCCGGTGATGTTCCGGATATTTGACTCGTTGGACGCAATATACTTCGAAAAATTTTCCTCCATCGGGGAGGGTTTCGGAAGAGGAGGGGGAGGAAGAAATCCGGGCACATAAGAAATAGGGGGACGCTGAGCAGTATTCGGGTTGCTCCACGAGAAGTTGGGGTGATTCCTCCAACCCGGATTATAGTTATTACTATAAGGGTTGTTGTTGGGGTTGAAGGGAGGACGACCCGAATTTCCCATGAAGTCCACGAACTCTTCAGCTACGCAGACGTTAGGGGGAATAAAACAAGGCGGAGTGGAGGAGGCAGCAGACATCTCCGCCACCTGCTTTGTTAACCTTTCAACTTGAAGGGTCAAGAGAGCAGTGGCATCCACTTCAAAAAGACCAGCCGCCGGCTTTGGCCGTCCCCGCGGGACGTTCCATTGATAGGCGTTCATAGCCATCTCTTCGAATAAAGCCTGGGCGGCCTCGGGGGTTTTGTTGTTAAGCGTACCCCTGGCAGCCGCGTCAATCATTTGACGCGTCTGAAAATTCAGCCCATTATAAAAAATTTGAACTTGCAACCACGTTGGCAGCGCGTGGTGCGGGCAACGGCGGAGGAATTCCTTAAATCGTTCCCAAGTCTCGTATAGAGACTCAAGATCGTTCTGCACAAACGAAGAAATGTCCGCTCGCAACTTTGCAGTTTTGGCGGGCGGAAAGTACTTCGTTAGGAACTGTTCCGTCAACTCAGCCCACGTGGTGAAACATCCTCGCGGGAGGGCATTCAACCACGCCTTGGCTTTGGACTTAAGGGAAAAAGGAAATAAGCGCAAACGAATGGCGTCATCAGTGACGCCATTGATCTTGAAGGTGTCGCATATCTCCAAGAAATTGGACAAGTGGACATTCGGGTCCTCATCCGGCAGTCCATCGAACTGCACGGCGTTTTGGACCATTTGAATGACACTTGACTTTATTTCAAAATTATTATTGGCCACCGCAGGGCGAACAATACTCGACCCAGAATCATCCAGGTTAGGCCGGGCGTAATAAGACATAGTACGCTCGGCCGCCGGGGGAAGGTTAGGGGCGGCCATAACTACAACAGTGGGTTCTCCGATAGATTCCTCGGGATCTAAAGAAGGATTTCGGCGATGAGATCGGATACGCGCAAGAGAGCGTTCGATCTCAGGGTCGAAGTCTAAATCTTCAGACTCTGAGGGTTGTCCTCGGGTCATACACCCAAACAAAAATAAAACAAAAATAAACTTTTTTTTGTGTTTTTTTAAAATAAAGTTTTTAGTTAGTTTTTTTTTTAGAGAAAATAAGTAAAATTAATAGACTCCGAAATTCGAAATAGCAACTCGAAAAGAGGCTCCCCGGCAACGGCGCCAAAAACTTGATGTGCCCGCGAACAGACTCTTACTGTGGTTGGTTCGGTGAGTCGATCGCCGCGGGCTTGCTCGGGTAGGCAAGTGCACCTATCGCAAGTAGTACTCGATATTCGGGGGAATACCGAGGTCGTATTGTTCTCGGGGTCGCGTTGACTATTCTTACTCCTCCGGGAGGGCTATTATTTTACTGAAAGAAAAGGTGGATTTTTTTACTTTAAGAAAAGACTGAAAAGCAAAGGAGCGAAAAAAAAATGATTTAGAGAATATTCGATGAAGGGTTAACGCTCGGCATCGAATCGGATTAAGACTAAAACAATTTTTAATAATAAAAAGACTTGGTTTTCGAATTAATAATAAGGCAACTTGGCCGTGGAGGTTCCACAAATGTGAGCTCACCTAGCTATAGGGATATCGCTCACCTAAACGTTAAGACTATTCGACCGAACGTTAGTCCGACGAAGGATTCCTCTTAACGCCCGCTTTACGCTAAGAACCCCGCTATTGGGTGGGGGACCCAATTCGGTAGAATTGCGCTTGTCCTCTCTCGAGGGGGTGCACGCAACTCTATTTACCCAGGGGTGATCGGTCCATATGCACGGCCTCTCGGCTAGCTAGCATATGGACTACGGAAATAGGGCCCACACATCGATTATGTGGTGCTACGCGTCGTAAACCCGGGGTAAACCCTAAGTGCTTAAATTAAAATGAAAATAAAGAGCTTCAATTATTATAAATCATTTTAAATGTCCCAATGCTCTTCGATGCCGAGGCTAATAGCGATTAGCCACACATCGGTATGGGGACGGCTTATAATTTAGTGAGGCGCGAGTTCGAAATTAAATGCTAAACGATTATAAGAAAGGGACAAAAGAAAAATAACAATATTTAGAAAGCTAAAAAGTTAACTAAACGAGAACTCACGCACACTCCAAATTATAAATTAAACAAAAACTAAGTTACACATGAATGAAATTTGCATAATTTAAATTTGCGAGTCCCACTCAAACGAGTGGGGGCGGTAAATAAAGGCTGAAAATTGCAAGTCCTACTCAAACGAGTAGGACTGAAATGAAAGCGAGTCCTACTCAAATGAGTAGGAGAAAATAAATGCGATTACAGGGCTAAAAAGTCCGGCCATTTAACTCAAGTGAGTAGGCGGAAAAAATAAAGAAAGTAAAATTGCAAGTCCTACTCAAACGAGTAGGACTGAAATAAAGTCCGGCCATTTAAACTCAAGTGAGTAGGCGGAAAAATAAAGAAAGAAAAATTACAAGTCCTACTCAAACGAGTAGGACTGAAAATGAAAACGATGCGCCATTTAACTCTTAACGAGTAGGCGGAAATAAATGCACACGAACACACACACACACCAAATTAAATTCAAGAAAGCAATAAAGCTAACACCTACACTCACACACTCTACAAAATTGAACAAAGCATTAAAAGAAAGCATTAAAACAAAGCATGAAAATTATACACCTACACTCACACACTCTACATAATTTGAACAAAGCTTAAAAATTATACACCTACACTCACACACTCTACATGAAAATTTAAGAAGAACAAAAGAAAGTTTATTCTCATACACTCACACACACTAATAACAAAGAAAAATTAAAGTTACCTAAAAATGAAAATAACAAGATTTCTACTCCTAAAACTTACCCAAAACACATAAAAAGAACAAACAAAAAGAGAATGAGCAAAAAGTTTTACAAAATAAAGTCAAAATCAAAGGTGCTCAAAAATTAAAACTTTAACTTTTTCATGCTTAGGTTTTGCCAAAAATGAATAAAAAAAGAAAATTTCAATTTTTTGAAGACAAAAGTTTTTCAAATCAAATTAAAAATCAAAGTTTTTGGAAAATTAAAATACCAACATTTTCATTCTTATGATGTTATGAAAGTGATAAAAAAGTGAAAAAGAAGATGAAAAGAACAAAAGAGGTTTTACAATCCTAAAAGAAAACTAAGTAAAAAAAGAACAAATTCACTTTTTAAAATCTCTTTTATAGAATCATAAGGATGAAATCAAAATCTAAGCATGAAAACTAGTTAAAGGAAAAAGACAAGGTGAGAAAACGAAAGAAAACTATCATGCTTAAGCATGAAGACAAGTAGAAGACATGTAAAGTAAGTAAATTACACTCATACACACACACACACACTTTTCATAAATGAAGAACAAGTGAAGAACAAAGATAAAACCAAGGATAAAAAGGGGAAGGAAAGTGGGCACAAGTGTTCATTCCAAAGCCATATATGAAGAGAAAATTTAACATTTTATTTGATCAAAATGAAACTATTACAAGCTATTACAAGTGCTAAGACTAAAGCAAAACAAGATATGAAATAAAAAAGGGAAAAATTCTCCTTACATAGCCTTGAAAATCACGGATGCAGCCCACAAAGAGACACTAACTTGGCCCAAAAATCTGAACCCTTGGACCTTACAGAACTGGGCTATTTATAGGAAAAAATTTCTAAGTACACGCCCTCGGTCACGGGCGTGTAGGGGGGGCGTGACAGTACTATTCATGAAGGCGGCTGGCGATTGGACAGCAAAGTTGACTTCGGGCTGAGTTCGCAGCAGTCACGCCCTAGGTCACGGGCGTGACTATGGGCGTGTCGGGGAGGTAGAACCGGGCGCGGGTTGCGTCAAATGTCTTCGGCAGCATCTTGTCGGGCCAGCTGGAAAGGTCACGCCCCATGTCACGGGCGTGACTATGGGCGTGACAGTTGGGGTCGACACTCGACGAATGTCGAGCGGAAAGTGTCGAGTCGAAATCGTTGAGCTGAAATTGGGTCACGCCCCAGGTCACGGGCGTGACACTGGGCGTGACAGTTGGTGTCGACACTCGACGATCGTCGAGCGGCATTCGTCGAGAGGAGAGGACACGGGCTTGGGTCACGCCCCGTGTCGGGTGACACGGGCGTGTCGCCAGGCGTGTCAAGCCTTTTCTTCAGAAATTTTCCGATTTCACGGGAAATGCACAGTCACGGCTCGGTCACGGGCGTGACCCATGTGTCACGGGCGTGTACTTCCCAAATTTTGGCAGATTTTGGAATTTTTCTGCAAAATCAAATAAAACAAGTTAGGAGAAAATTTACAAGAATAGGAACATTTTATTGAACAAAAATAAGTAAAAACGACGAAAATAAATGAAAATGACTAAATTAATGTGCATAAAAATACGCATATTTACAGTTCATCAATCATGAAAATTAAAAAAGAACAAAATGAAAACCAAACTCCTACACTCACACACACAAATTAAAAGCAAAATGAAGGTTACCTAAAAATTAAAACATCTACTTTTTTATACTTAGGTTTTACCAAAAACACATAAAAAGAACAAATAAAAATTAAAAGAACAAAAAGTTTTTCAAAACTAAGAAAAAACCAAAGTTCTTTAAAAATTAAAATTACAAGTTTTTCATTCTTATGAGTTCATAAAAGTGATAAAAAGGTGAAATAAAATTTAATAGAACAAAAAGGTTTTACAATCCTAAAAAAACTAAGTAAAAAAACAAAATCACTTTTAAAATCTCTTTTACAAATACATAAGAATGAAAACATTAAGCTCTAAGAAAAGGACATGGTGAAAAAGAGAAAAGCTTAGCATACCACATTTAATTTGGAAATAAAAATCTACTACAAAAACTAACATGAAGACTAGTTAAAAACATGAATAATGAACATGTTACACTCATACCCACACAGACACTTTGCATAAAAGAGAAGAACAAGGAAAAACAAAGGGTAAAATGAGAAATAAATAAGCCACCCATATGAATTTTTCATGCCATGTAGAGAGAAAAAATCTAACATTTTTATTAACATAATCAAACTATTACAAAGCTAAAAGCTAAAGCAAAAATAAACATGAAAGGAAGGGGGCAGAAATCTCCTTACATAGCACTTGAATCCACAAGGCAGCCCACAAAAGACACAAAATTGGCTCAAAAAAGTGAACCCTTGGACCTTACAGAAATGGGCTATTTATAGGGAAAAAAATCAAAGTACACGCCCTCCAACACGGGCGTGTCGGGGGGGGGGGGGGGGGGGGGGGGGGTGTCACTACTATTTGCGATGTGATTCGACGATTTGACGGCATAGTTGACTTTGGGCTTCATACGAGGATGTCACGCCCCCGGTCACGGGCGTGACTCTGGGCGTGTCGGGGATGTAGATCCGGCGCGGGTTGCGTAAAAAGTCGCCGGCAGCGTCTTGTCGGCCAGGTGGAGGAGTACACGTGTCGGTCACGCCCGTGTCTCTGTCTACACGGGGCAAGTCGGGTTGGTCTCGACGAATGTTGAGAGCATTGTGTCAAGAGCCTTTGTCGAGTCTGAAAATGCCGAGAGCAAGTGACACGGGCATGTCGAGTTGGCTAACACGGGCGTGTCGGGTTGGTCGACGATCGTCGAGTTAAATTCATCAAGCTTGAGTGTCACGGGCTGGGGTCACGGGGTGTGTCGGGTGACATGGGTGTGACCCCAGGCGTATCAAACTTTTCTTATCAAATTCTTTTGATTCCACGGGAAATGAAGTGCCACGGCCTTGTCACGGGCGTGACCCAAAGTACACGGGCGTGTTAGGTCATTTTTTTGACTTTTTCTTGAAAAATTTCAGAAAAACCAAATTAAGCTAAGTTAGGTAAATATTTATAAAAAGAAACATATTTATAAATAAAACTAACTAAAAAAGCAAACTAAACTAAAATATCATAATAAAAACATAGAAAAAATGCGTATAATTATAACTTATCATGGTGCATAGTGAATAATGTTTTATCTACTATGCCTCTAGTGAATTTATGCTCTATTAGAAAGCTAGCTAAGGTCTCATACCAAGCTCTTGGAGCTTGCTTTAAACCATAAATAGCTTTATGCAATCTAAAAACATAAGAGGGATGAGTTGGAGAGATAAAACCTAGAGGTTGTTCAACATAAACTGAAAGTCCACCTAGTGTCAACTATCATCACCTATGGGGGGGGGGGAATAGGTGACGTGTAGCGTTTTTGCGGAATTTAAATGTACCTGCACAAGAAAATAAAACAACACAGCACAACAGAGTACACAAGCTATTTATAGTGGTTCCCCGATTTGGGTACATCCACTCTCCCCCTTCGACCTATCTCCATACCAGGGACGACTCGGTCACTTCTCCAACAGGATTGAAATCCAATCCTTGCACTATCAGAAGGAACCCTTCCACACGTAGGAGTCAACACTCCCACAACACGGGTTGCACCCAACCCTTACACTTAGGAACCAACGTTCCTTTACAACAAAAGTAACACTAGAATGTACAAGAGATACAAACTACGTTTGGAGACTTAGGTGTCCCTCTTCGTTGACGACGAGTTTTTGAAGTCCACGAATAGTCCACTACCCAAGATCTCTCTTGGAGAGAATCTCCCCGGAACCGGCGGCGGCAAGATGGGCGGCGGCTAGGTTCACGGGATCGGCGGCAACAACGATGTGCGGCTGCTGTTCTTTGGAGATCCAAACTTTGTAGCGAAGCTAGCTAGGTCTACCAACGTTCACTCTAGGATCGATCGTCTCGATCGATTCGGACGGGGAAGTTTTTCCCGATCAACAAATCGAGAGACAAGGGATCTCTGGATAGACACGTGAGACTCTAAGCTTGGCTAAGCTTTTGTCGCCGGAAGATCACGAAGAAATCTCGATCAAGAGCGGCGACCAACTAGCGCGAGCGGCGATGGCGGCGGCGGAGCAGTTTCGCGATTTTAGGTCAAGATCGTCGCTCGGCTTCTTTCTGTGTGTTGTGACTGTTCAAAAATACGCGTATATTTATACGGTGGAAATACCCCATTATAAACGTTATGGGTCCCACCTGAAGAAACCCTAACCCCGGTTCAGAACAGAGTCAGCGGCAGAATCCGGTTCAGCTTTTTCCCGAAAATTGCCCAAGGCAAAATCGGCGAGAATCACCTGTGATTCTCGTCGAATCGTCGAGAATCAAGGGTGATTCTCGACGATTCAGCGAGAATCACAAAGTGATTCTCGACGATTTCGTCGAGAATCACAAAGGGATTCTCGTCGAATTTGCCTTGATTGCACGCTGAATTAGCCGGCGAGAGTCTGCCAGTGATTCTCGACGATTCGGAGAGAATCACTAGTGATTCTCGCCGAATTGGCGAGAATCACTTGGTGATTCTCGTCGATTCTTGCTTGGATGATTTTTCGTCTTACGCCTCTGAGCTGCTCTTTGAATCATCCTTGCTCCTTGTCTGCTCTGGCATAAACACGGCGCTGTACTTGAAAGTAAGTGCACTCCAATAGAGAGAGTACACGTAGGCCAACACACTGATCTGCTCAACGAGGGATTACGTCGTGCAGACCCGTGTATATTGACCTACTGCACCCTGACATTGGTGTGCACTTAGCGTGGAATAACTGCAAGCACAACTTGAAATATTTTGTCAAAAACATTGTCTATTTACCTTAGCTTGTCCAGGGGCTTCTTCAAATCAGGTACGTTGTGGATACAATACCCAACAATCTCCCCCTATTTGAAGAAGCCTAAACCCTACAAGCTAAGGTGAATAGAGCATATGGGAATGAAAATCCTATATTTGAAATTGAGTTGAGTGAGGTATGAATTACCGATACCAATTTCGTGCGAGCAAACTTTGGAGCCACCTTAGCCTTAGCCGAGAGGGTAATCTCCCCCTTTTCAGCTTCTGCAAATCTGGGTCTGTAGCAGTTGACCCCTTGCTCCCCCTCAGTTCGTGCGTCTGTGCTCACACTTGAGTTCCTTGCTCCCCCTCAGTTCTTGCACGAGCCTGGAGCTTCTGTAGTCTTCATACCTCATAGTTTAGCATTCCCAATTCAGTTTTGAAAAGACTGAACTTGGCTTCGTCTAAGGGCTTTGTGAATATATCTGCAATCTGCTTGTCCGTGGGGACATAACAGAGAGAGATGTCCTTGTTCTCCACGTGCTCCCGAATGAAGTGGTAGCGCACTTCGATATGCTTTGTTCTGCTGTGCGATACCGGATTGTTGGCAATCACAATTGCACTGGAGGAGTCGCAGTACATCGGCACTTCCTTGAACTGAAGGTCGTAGTCGGCTAACTGGTTTCTGATCCATAGGAGTTGTGCGCAACAACTGCCAGCCGAGATGTACTCAGACTCTGCTGTGGAGGTAGCTACACAATTTTGCTTCTTGCTGTTCCATGAGATAAGCCTTCTTCCGAGGAATTGACACGTCCCGGAAGTGCTTTTCCTGTCATCCCTACTCCCTGCAAAATCAGCATCTGAAAAACCTATTAGCGCGACATCATTGTTTCTCGGGTACCACAAGCCAAGATTGGGAGTACCTTTAAGGTATCTTAGAATTCGCTTTGCAGCGACATAGTGAGATTCCTTAGTGTTCACCTGATATCTGGCACAGACACATGTGGAGAACATGATATCCGGTCTACTGGCAGTAAGGTAGAGCAGGGATCCAATGATGCTTCTGTATTTGGTTTCATCGAAAGGTTTACCTTTCTCATCCTTATCCAGAGACATAGTGGATCCCATTGGAGTTCTCATAGAGGTTGCATTCTCCATACCGAATTTCTTAAGGAGTTCATTTGTGAACTTCGTCTGAGAGATGAAGATTCCATCCTCAGACTGTTTCACCTGAAGTCCCAACAAATACTTGAGCTCTCCCATACTGTTCATTTCAAACTTTCCTTGCATAAGTTTAGAAAACATTTTACAAAGATTGTTGTCCGTAGAGCCGAATATAATGTCATCGACATAGATTTACACCAGCAAAATCTTGCCTTTGACTTCCCTGAGAAACAATGTCTTATCTATTTTACCTCTAGAGAACTTGTTCTCAAGAAGAAAACTAGATAAAGTCTCATACCAAGCTCGTGGAGCTTGTTTTAAACCATATAAAGCTTTATTAAGAAAATAAACATGATTGGGATAAGTAGGATTGACAAAACCTGGGGGTTGAGCGACGTATACTTCCTCTTTCAGGTCTCCATTCAAGAATGCTGATTTCACATCCATTTGATAGACTGTGAATCCTTTGTGCGAAGCATATGCCAGGAACAATCTGATTGCCTCGAGCCTTGCTACCGGTGCAAAGGTCTGGTCGAAGTCAATCCCCTCGCCTGTCTGTAACCTTGAGCCACCAGCCTTGCCTTGTTCTTTATGATGACACCATGTTCTCCAGTTTGTTTCTGAAGATCCACTTGGTGCCAATCACATTCTGCTTGTGTGGTCTGGGAACCAGCTTCCAAACGTTGCATCGTTCAAATTGATGTAGTTCATCTTGCATGACCAAAATCCATGCCGTGTCTTTGTTCGCCTCGTCGAACTTCTTTGGCTCAACCTGTGACAGGAAGCTAAGATGCAAAACTTCGTTAATAGTACCTCTTCGAGTTCTGACACCGACACGAGGATCTCCGATGATCTGATCTCTAGGATGATCCCTCACGTGCCGGAGCTCTAGAAGTCTGGCGTCTGGAGCTTCGACTACTTCTTGGGCTTCTCCTTCTTCTAAGATATTTGTTCCATTTTGATCTTCAACATTCCCAGATGATGTGGATGTGGAAACTTTGACATACTTAGGAGTTTCATCTTTAGCTGTCTCATTGAGATCCAGCTGTTCAAGTCGTGCACCTGCATCTTCAAGAATACCACTGGAAGAATTGCTGTTAAGCAAACTTCCTTCATCAAATACAACATTAATTGATTCTTCTAACACTAGTGTTTTCTTATTGAAGACCCTATATGCCCGACTGTGGGAACTATAGCCCATGAATATGCCTTCGAAGTATTTTTCACCAAATTTAGTACGCGGGTACTTCCCATTATTCAGTACATAGCATCTGCAACCAAAGATCCTCAAGTAGGACATGGTTGGTTTCCTGCCTTTCAGTAGCTCGTAAGGCGTCTTACGATGATGCTTGTTGATCAATGCTCGGTTTTGTACATGACAAGCTGTGTTGAAAGCCTCTGCCCAGAAGTATTCTGGGAGAGAAGTGTCTTTCAACATTGTCGTGCAGGCTTCAATGAGAGTTCTATTTCTCCTCTCCGCAACTCCATTTTGCTGAGGAGTGCGCGGGGAGGAAAACTCATGAAAGATACCTTGTTCTTCACAAAACTCTGTCATAGCACCAGATTCGAATTCTGTTCCATGGTCACTTCTGATTTTGACCACTGGGCAGTTTAATTCGTTCTGAACCTGCTTGACAAAACTAGTGAAGATGTCAAACGTATCCGACTTTCGTTTTAAGAAGAACACCCATGTAAACCGAGAATGATCATCAATTATCACTAGCGTATAAGACTTGCCTCCCAAGCTATGAACTTGCATTGGACCAAACAAGTCCATATGTAGAAGGTAAAGGCATCGGGAAGAGTCTTTGTCTGCAATGCTCTTAAAGGTAGCCCGAGTCTGTTTGCCCATCTGGCATGCAGGACAGGGGCTATATTTGATGCACTTGATAACGGGAGCATCCCTTACTAAGTTTTTAGAAAACAGCATACTAATTGTTTTGAAATTAATATGTGCCAATCTCTTGTGCCATTGTTCACAAAGAGATGCACTGCCTGTTGCCACAAGGCATACGGGGGTAGATGAATCTAAACTGAGAAAATATAAGCAGAAGATATTTCTGCTCCTAATGCCTGATAATACCGTCTCAGAAGAGATACGTGAAATTATCAGACATTTATCCTTGCAGAACTTAACGTTATAACCTTTGTCACATAACTGACTTACACTGATCAGGTTATGGTTTAACCCTTCAACATAAGCCACGTCGGTAATGGAGATTATGCCATTGGAAATCATACCGTAACCTCTGGTGACTCCTCGATCTGACCCTCCAAAGATGGCTTTGGGTCCATTCTCGACTGGAGTGTAATCACGCAGCAGGCTTCTTGTCCCGGTCATGTGCCGGGAGCATCCACTGTCCAAGTACCAGATTGACGTTTTGGTGGCCTTTGGACATTCCTGCAAAACAAAATTAATTTCCCTTAGGAACCCAATCGAACTTGGGTCCTAGATTCCTGGTTAGCATACTCCCCCTCGGTTGGTTAACCCTACGAGCGGTCAGCCTCGCATTGCTAACATAGGGAGTCTCGTGATACCTTGGATTAAACCAACAATCCACGGCAAAGTGACCGACTTTGCCACAGCACCAACAGTCAAATCTGTTGTACCTCTTCCTAGGCTCCTGCCTTACCCTGGGAACGGTGGGTACAGCCCGGGCTTTGGATCTGGAGGTGGGGGCCTCACAGTGATTGCAGTCACAAGACTTCACCTTCTGTATAACAGGCTTGGCTTTTGGTGCCTGCTTTCCATTATGGCCGCTAGAGAATTGACCATAATTTCCCATGTGGATTTCCTCATAAGGTGCCTTGAAGGCACTCTCACCGAAGTTCCGAGGAAAGGTCCAACCGTCATATCGGCTCTTTGGCTTTGTAACCGAGGGCCGGAAATGATGGCCAAATGTTGATTCAAAGTCATGTTGGTTGCAAGGAAAGCCAGGCTTTTTGAACGCAACAGGACTGAGCGGAGCCTTTCCCTTTTCATCAGCAGAGGCCTTCTTGGCCGTCTTATTCTTCCTCTGGTTCCTGTTTCTCCTGGATGAGGAACCAGATACCCCTACATGCCCCAAGCCAGCTCCTTTGTCCTGAGCAGAGAAGGTATCAACTACTGGAAGAACAGTTTTTGGCATAGAGAAGCTCTTGACGATCTTCCTTTCTGCCGTAAGTTGTTCTTCCAACTTGTCGACTTCCTCCTGCTTAAGATCAAGGAGCTTAAGAGACTCTGAGTGCTTTGAAGTCAGGTCAAGGTGCTCATGTCGGAGAGAAATCAAACTGGTGACCTCTTCCCTTAGGGAAACACACTCACCCTTAAGGAATTTTACTTCCTTTTTCTCAGCCTTCAATCTCTTACGGCACTCCTCGAAAGTGTTGAGCAGAAGATCATACTTCTCGAGGAGCTCAGCTTCACGGGCCGAAAGGCTATCCTCAGGTTCATCATCCTGAGACTCAGGATCAAAGTCAGAGTCGGAGAGAGGGGTGTGAGCTTTTACCTTCCCAGTAAATGGGGGACATTCTCCTTCTGAGTCGGAGCGACCCACCAGCCCGAAGTAGGCTTCCTCATCATCACTGGAGTCTGAGGAATCAGACTCACTCAGTGTCTTTGGCCTTTTAGCGATGTAGCTCCGCTCTTTCTTCTTATCTCTAGAGGATTTATGCTCCTCTCCTTTCCCTTTTTCTCTCTTGCCTTGATAGCAGTTGGCCACGACGTGTCCTGGCTTATTGCATCCAAAGCAAATAATGTCAGAAGAGCGATGTTTGTTCGGTTTAGAAGCATACCTGTCAGAAGAATAATTTTTCTTCTGATGCCTGGAGGAGGATCCGTCTTTCTTTCTTTGATTCCTCATCTTGAGGAACTTCTTGAACTCTCGGGTGATGAGGGAGAAATCCTCCTCCGACAGCTCTGAGCTGGAGGAGCATGGCTCGGAGTCCTCCTCCTCATCCTTATTCCTGGCACGGTATGAAACCGCACCCTTGCCTTTTCTGGAGTGACTGGCTTTTAGAGCCACAGTCTTTTCTTTGGCTGCAGCCTTCTCTGCTTCTTCTTCTGCTTTCCTGGTGTTCAGTTGAAGCTCATAGGACATTAGCTTCCCAAACAGAATTTGCGGGTCTGTTTTAGCTAGTCTGCCAAACTCTCAGATGGCGCAGATCTTTGTGTCCCATTCCTTAGTAAGGGACCTAAGGAATTTATCATTGAGTTCACCATTAGTGAACACTCTTCCGTATCCTTTGAGGGCGTTGACAATCTTGAGGAAGTTCTCGTAGGTGACTCCGATCTCTTCCTTAGGCCCTTGTCTGAAGGCGTCATATTTCTCGTTCAGGAGGGATCTCCGATCATCCCTCACTTCATCAGTCCCCTCCATTAGGATGATCAGGCAATGCCAGATCTCCTGTGCTATCCTGCAGTTGCAGAAGTTCTGCATCATTGAGTCATCAACTGCGCTGACCAGAATGTTTTGCGCCTTCTTGTCAAGTCCCACTAGCACCATGTCATCCTTGTCCATTTCATAAAGTTTCTTCGGCACTTTCTTGGTAGGATCAATGGTGGAGACCTTAGTGGGGACACAAGGTCCCTCCTCCACGATCATGAAGAGTCTAGGATCAATTGCCTCCATGTAGAATCTGATCCTTTCCTTCCAGATAGGAAAGTTGAGTCTGGTGCACACGGGGATCTTGCCAGTGAACTTGAGCCCGTCCATAGTAGATGTTTGCCTTCTTCTTGACACTAGCGGCAGGATTCAACTCAAGGTGTTAACCTTTTTGATGAGGAACCTGCCTCTGATACCACTTGTAGGGATATGGCGCAACCAACTCGCCCAAAAGCCCGGACTGCTTGAGGACGGCGCTACAACTCCTTTATGGAGCTGGCTACCCTAGGATCCACGGGGCGGCCAGTTAGGCCCCAGGGGACACACCCTTCTGTTTCGACTAGTGCGGGCCATAGCGCATCACGCCGTACCTCCCAATACCGGGGGCATTGCTGTACCCCAACAATCCCCCCCAGAAACGACCCCGGGGTTTCGAACCCGTGACCTGCTTTGATACCACTTGTAGGGATATGACGCAACCAACTCGCCCAAAAGCCCGGACTGTTTGAGGACGGCGTTACCACTCCTTTATGGAGCTGGCTACCCTAGGATCCACGGGGCGGCCAGTTAGGCCCCAGGGGACACACCCTTCTGTTTCGACTAGTGCGGGCCATAGCGCATCACGCCGTACCTCCCAACACCGGGGGCATTGCTGGACCCCAACAATTGGTATCAGAGCCCGGACTGTTTGAGGACGGCGCTACCACTCCTTTATGGAGCTGGCTACCCTAGGATCTACGGGGCGGCCAGTTAGGCCCCAGGGGACACACCCTTCTGTTTCGACTAGTGCGGGCCATAGCGCATCACGCCGTACCTCCCAACACCGGGGGCATTGCTGGACCCCAACAATCCTCCCCCCAAAAACGACCCCGGGGTTTCGAACCCGTGACATGCTTTGATACCACTTGAAAGTCCACCTAGTGTCAACTATCTTCACCTATGGGGGGGGGGGGGAATAGGTGACGTGCAGCGTTTTTGCGGAATTTAAATGTACCTGCACAAGAAAATAAAACAACATAACACAAAAGAGTACACAAGCTATTTATAGTGGTTCCCCGATTTGGGTACATCCACTTTCCCCCTTCGACCTATCTCCCAACCAGGGACGACTCGATCACTTCTCCAACAGGATTGAAATCCAATCCTTGCACTATTGGAAGGAACCCTTCCACACGTAGGAGTCAACACTCCCACAACACGGGTTGCACCCAACCCTTACACTTAGGAACCAACATTCCTTTACAACAAAAGTAACACTAGAATGTACAAGAGATACAAACTACGTTTGGAGACTTAGGTGTCCCTCTTCGTTGACGACGAGTTTTTGAAGTCCACGAAGAGTCCACTACCCAAGATCTCTCTTGGAGAGAATCTCCACGGAACCGGCGGCGGCAAGATGGGCGGCGGCTAGGTTCACGGGATCAGCGGCAACAACGATGTGCGGCTGCTGTTCTTTGGAGATCCAAACTTCGTAGCGAAGCTCGCTAGGTCTACCAATGGTCACTCTAGGATCGATCGTCTCGATCGATTCGGATGGGGAAGTTTTTCCCGATCAACAAATCGAGAGACAAGGGATCTCTGGATAGACACGTGAGACTCTAAGCTTGGCTAAGCTTCTATCGTCGGAAGATCACGAAGAAATCTCGATCAAGAGCGGCGACCAACTAGCGCGAGCGGCGACGACGGCGGCGAAGCAGTTTCGCGATTTTAGGTCAAGATCGTCGCTCGGCTTCTTTCTGTGTGTTGTGACTGTTCAAAAATACCCGTATATTTATACGGTGGAAATACCCCATTATAACCATTATGGGTCCCACCTGAAGAAACCCTAACCCCGGTTCAGAACAGAGTCAGCGGCAGAATCCGGTTCAGCTTTTTCCCGAAAATTGCCCAAGGCAAAATCGGCGAGAATCACCTGTGATTCTCGTCGAATCGTCGAGAATCAAGGTTGATTCTCGACGATTCGGCGAGAATCACAAAGTGATTCTCGACGATTTCGTCGAGAATCACAAAGGGATTCTCGTCGAATTTGCCTTGATTGCACGCTGAATTAACCGGCGAGAGTCAACCAGTGATTCTCGACGATTCGGCGAGAATCACTAGTGATTCTCGCCGAATCGGCGAGAATCACTTGGTGATTCTCGTCGATTCTTGCTTGGATGATTTTTCGTCTTACGCCTCTGAGCTGCTCTTTGACTCATCCTTGTTCCTTGTCTGCTCTGGCATAAACACGGCCCTGTACTTGAAAGTAAGTGCACTCCAATAGAGAGAGTACACGTAGGCCAACACACTGATCTGCTCAACGAGGGATTACGTCGTGCAGACCCATGTATATTGACCTACTGCACCCTGACATTGGTGTGCACTTAGCATGGAATAACTGCAAGCACAACTTGAAATATTTTGTCAAAAACATTGTCTATTTACCTTAGCTTGTAGGGTTTAGGCTTCTTCAAATCAGGTACGTTGTGGATACAATACCCAACATAAACCTCTTCTTTCAGTACTCCATTCAGGAAGACACTCTTGACATCCATCTGATAAACTTTGAACTTCTTATATGCAGCATAGGCAAGGAATATTCTGATTGCTTCTAACCTTACAACTGGTGCAAAGAATTGATCATAGTCTATGCCTTCTTCTTGCCTATATCTTTGAGCAATAAGCCTAGCCTTGTTCCTCACAATTGCACCATAGGCATCTAGTTTGTCTCTATATAGCCATTTTGTTCCTCACAATTGCACCATAGACATCTTGGAACTAAATCCCAAATTCTACATCTTTCAAATTAGTTGAGTTCCTCTTGCATTGTAATGATCCAGTGGGGATCTTGCTCAGCATCTTTTATGGATTGAGGTTCAACTTGAGAGATAAAACAGGCATGCATCACATCTTGGTTGAGTTGATGCCTTGTCTGTACACCTACTGATATGTCTCCAATCACATAGGATCTGGGATGATCCCTTAGTGTGACAAGGTCAGTGGGTGGAGTTAGTTCAGCAATAATATTTGGAACTAATTTCTCTGGTGGAATTATGTTTGCTGTTGGATGAATTTCAGCCATCTCCGTGCTTTCTTCTTCACTTTCTTCTTCAGCTTGTGGAGGAGAGGGTGATATAGTCTCTTGTGGAAGGTTTAATTCACCCAATTTCTCACACAAGTGAGGTACCTGCAAGGTGCTATTGGTAGAAATATCTTTCTCCTTATAAGACATGTTAGTTTCATCAAAAGTAACATGAATTGATTCTTCAATTTTTAAAGAGGATTTGTTAAACACCATATAAGCTTTACTTACTTGGGAATATCCTAGAAAAATTTCCTCTTCAGCCTTAGCTTCAAACTTTCTAATATATTTCTTGTCATTATTATGTATGTAACATATACATCCAAATACTTTAAAATAAGTGATTTTAGTTTCTTCCCTTTAAGTAATTCATAGGGAGTCCTATTCTTAAGTTTATGTATCAAACTTCTGTTTAGTACATAATTTGATGTGCTTACAGCCTCTGCCCAAAAGGATAGGGACATGTAAGCATCTGCAAGTATTGTGCCTGCAGCTTCAATTAGGGTTCTATTCTTCCTTTCAACTACCCCATTATGTTGGGGAGTTGTAGGGGCTGAGAAGTAGTGCCTGATACCTTCCTTCTCACAGAACTCATGCATAAGAAGAAACTCAAACTCTGTACCATGATCACTTTTGATCAATGCAACATGAGTAGAGTACTCAATCTGTATGGTCCTGAGAAAATCTGTAAGAACTTTGAATGTATCTGACTTAGATCTCAAAAAGAACACCCAAGTGAATTTTGAGAAGTCATCTACAATAACTAGGGTATAAGATTTCCCTCCTAGGCTTTGCACAACAATGGGTCCAAATAGGTCCATGCGGAGCAAGTACAAAATCCTAGGTGAATCACTTTTATTAACTGACTTAAAGCTAGATTTAGTTTGCTTGCCTAGTTGACAAGCCCTGCAAAAGCCTTCCGTCTTGTATGGACCAGAAGGTAAGCCTCTTACAAGGCTGTCTTTAGATAGCCTAGCAATATTTATCATGTTTACATGTCCTAGTCTTTTATACTAGAGATCATTTTGATTGCTAACTATGCTAAGCAAACAGATGTCTGAAGGTTCAGAAATAAAATCAACTAAGTATATGTTTCCTCGTCTATTTTTAATTAAAACATTTTGTTTTTCTTTATTAGAAATAATGCAGGATGTAGAGTTAAAGTGTACCTGATAACCTTCATCACATAATTGACTTATAGAGATGAGGTTATGCTTGAGTCAACTTACATATGTCCTTTTATTGAATGTGACTGCTCCAATCTTTACTTCTCCAAATCCCTCTGACTGGCCCCAATTTGAATCACCAAAGATAACCTTTGGTCCCAGCTGGGACTTATAGTTGCTTAGGTTGTCCTTGCTGCCAGTCATGTGTTTAAAACATCCACTGTCCAGGTACCATTTTTGATTAACCATTGGACATCCCTTTTCCTGCAATGAAAATAGTTAGTTGTTCTTGACCCGGGTTACCTTGTGTCCTTTATATTGTTGATAAGAAAACTAGATATTACTAAAAATTCAGGTTGTGAGTTATAACCTAATGGGTGATATCTTCTAGGATGAATTATCCAGTCAGCAAGAGGGTTGAAAGGTTTCCTTGATTGATTGGAGTTGCTATTATAGTTATGAATTTTACAAAGTCTGACTGGGTTTGATGAAAACTTGTAAGTTTGTCGACCAGAGTTCGACGAAATTGGATAAGATCGTCGATCTCTGCTCAGAGAATGAACATGTTCATTTTCTGTGCCCCAAGTTCATCGATATCTGCTCGATGAACCATACACAGTTCGTCGATCGCAGTAATACGAATACTTATTATATAGATTTATGTTCAGAGTTTGTCGACCAGAGTTCGACGAACTGGCCACATTTCGTCGATCTGAGTTTGACGAAATCTGCTGAACTTTGTTTTTATCTAAGGTTTTCTAGTTTCTATTTTTGTGATTTTTAAGATTAGGTAATTCTTATGTAATTTGTTTGTTGTTTATTACTTCTTTATCCTTAGCAGAAACAAATCTGATGGGGGTTGTTAATACATTCTTCTTGAGAATGGGGGGTAAACTTGATGAAGCACCCAAGCCCAGTTTTCCATTCAATCTATCATTGACTGTGCTTGTGATGTCCATCAGCTTAAGGCTTCTCCCATTGAGAGATTCCTCAAGTTTTTTGGCCTCACATAGCTCTGTTTTTAAGGAGTTAATTTGTTCATTAGCTAGATTTAATTCATCCTTTAACCTAGTGTTTTCAGAAATCATATTTTCTTGATTAGCTAGTCTTTCCCTAAGTGTTTTGATTTCCTTTTTAGAGTTTATTAAATCAATACACATGGTCTTAAATTTAAATTTGAAAGCATCAGAATTATAGTCAAAAGATAAAAGTACCTGATAAGCTTCTGTTTCTGAAGCTTCTTCATTGTCAGATTCTTCTTCTTCTAATTGACTTCTGGAGGATCAATGGCCATAAGGCAGACTTTCTTGGCCCTTGCCTCTTCTTCTTCTTCACTGGAACTTGAGGATGTGGATTCATCCTCAGTTTCACTTCAGCTTTCAGCTACAAAGCCCTTCTCTTTCTTCTTGTATTTGCTGGAGGAAGGCCTTGAGCTTTGTTGTCTTATGGTGTCCTTCTCTCTTCTTCTTTCTTTCTTTTGATTCTCTGGACACGCTGAGATGAAGTGTCTAGGTTTCCTGTAGCCAAAGCAAACTACCTCTTTAGTGGGGGTTTTGTTATATCTTGGCTTATCATCCTTCCTGGATGATTTTCTCCTAAAGTGTTTCCTTGCCATCTTGTAAAATCTTTTGGATAGGAAACTCATTAAATCTTCATTCACTATTGAGGCTTCAGTTTCTTCAACAGCCTTGAATGCTAAGCTGCGCTCCTTCCTTGTTGGCGGAGGAGTTCTTTGTTTAGTAGCTTCTCTGGATTTTATAAGCTGCTCATAGGACTTGAGATTTCCTAATAGAGATTCTGTGGAAATCTCATTTAGGCTCCTGACCTCCTTGATTGGCCAAATTCTTGAATCCCATGAGCTTGGGAAGCACATGAGGATTTTGTCATTCACCTCAGTGAGGGTGATATGTTTATCCAAGGTATTCAGCTCATTGATGATTGAGCTCAGCCTGTTGTACATGTCTGCTACAGATTCTGCTTCATCTTTCTTGAAATTCTCATATTGGGATATATTATTTGATCTTCTATCCTTCCTTTCATCAGCAGAGCCACCCACCATTTGGTTGAGTGAGTCCCAAATGGCCTTGGCTGAAGTGCATTCGGTCACTTTCTGGAAAATGTCATCAGACATTGTTTGGGCCAGAATGTTCATGGGTTTAGCATCAGCCACTTTGGCTTTCTTTTGTGCATTAGTCCACTCAGGTGGTGGAGCTGCATGAGTGCTGGAAGTTGATGTGGATGCCGCTGGTTGAGGAGGACCTGTCAAGATAGAATTGTAGATGTCCGCATCAAAATAATTCATATAAAAATTGATTCTTGTCTTCCAGATGGCAAACTTATTTAAGTTGCATTCTGGAGGTCTGGTGCTTGCATAATCCTTGTTCTGTGCCATGCTGTGAATATAAGTAGAATAAAAAAAATCAGATCTAACAAAGAATCTTTTGGTTCAAGGGTTAGCTTGTACAACCAAAGGAACCTTACTCTGATACCAATTGAAAGTTAGGGTTAGATCTGATATACTCTAGAGGGGGGGGGGGGGGTGAATAGAGTATCTTGAAATCTTAAAATCTTTTTGCTGTAAATAAAAATCAGTCCTAAAAAAATATATTCTAACACAGGCTCAGCAAAATATAAACTAAATATCTCAAACACAGCAACCTAACTATCACAGGCACAACAAGAGTAAAAGAAAAGAGTGGCAACCAGACAACACATGAATTTTTCAGTGGTTCCCTAACCTGGGTACATACACTCTTCTACCACCTTGGTAGGAATCCACTAGCAGGTTTTTGATCAGGGGACTGTCACCAATGAGCTTTTGGTTAGGTGCTCAAAAACCAATCCCGAGACTTTTGATCAGGTGACTTGCAACCAGGAATTACTTTTGAAGGGAGTTAAAGAACCCTTTTTACAGTGGGGAATGAGAGAGTGATGTTGTCTTCTCTATCTCAAATACAACTGAGAAGACTTTAGTGGATCTTTGATTTTAACAAAGCTCCCCCTGAGATAAGGAAATCAGGAAGCCTTAAGCTTTGTTGCAGGATGAGTTGGTCTTTAATGTTTCAGCCTTGACCAGAATGTATCCAGGAACTTCTTTGACTGATAGAGTATTTGTTGTGCTCTGAAGAATCCTAGAATAAAGAAGGAAGAAGACTCTTGATTTTTGATTTATGTTCTTCTTCTTCTTCTTCAGCTTGCTGTTCTTCCTCTGGTCTAGGGCTTCTAATTTCTTTACTGTTGTATTGACCTTGTGTATCTTGTGCTCTGCGTGTTGTTCTGTCCTTTTGAGAAGGAAGAGAAAAATCCTTTTATATTTCCCATGAAATATTCCTTCTGAATTTTGAATTCTTCAGCATTGATTACTAACGACCTGGAGAATATCTGCATTGATTGATTTCCCCAACTGTCCCATTGAAAAGTGGCAAGTAATTAATCATGATAAAGACCATAATCAATGCTTGCTTCAAACGGTAATATTCAGAGAATATAAAGCAATGATTACTCAGGAATTATTGCAATAAATAAGGACAGAGGGAGGGAAAATCTATGTCTAGAACTGCAGATAAATCGTCGACCAAAGAACAGAAATCATCGACCTGGGTCCAGAGTTCGTCGAGCTGAGAAGTCATGTTCGTCGACCAGATAATTGATGTTCATCGAGCTGAGATCCAAGATCGTCGAACTAATAATAGTTAACTGCTTTCTCTGGAACTTTGCCAATTCTGTGCATCAGGATCATTGAGCTGAGATTCTAACTTCGTCGACTGGAGTTCAGTGAGATGTTTCTTGTACTTAACAATGTTGAAGTAAAGTTTCCAGAAATCGTTGACCTGAGAACTAGGTTCGTCGACTTGAGAACTATTTTCATCAACTGAAGTTCAGAGAAAGTAATTCTGGACTTGGAATGTTGAAGTATAGCGTCCATAAATCATTGACCTGAGTACCAAGTTCGTCAAGCTCAGCTCAGAGAATTGTCTCTGAGTTTGTCAAGCTGAGCACGACTTTCGTCGACCTGAGTTCGACGAAAGTCGAACTCATTTTCTGAGTCTTTGAAATTTCTCTAAGTCCGAGTCTTTAGTAGTCTGTTGATGGCTGGTCCATGCAGTGTTGATTCTAAGGACATGGCCTATACTCTAGGACTCATACATGACCCTAGCTATACATATTGGGTCAAACATCCTAATTTAGTGAAACTAACCAAAATCAAACTAGAGATCCAACACTCTTTTTTCTTCTCAGATCCTCAGATCTTGCAACTCAGAACCCAAAATGGTTCCTACAGCTCACACTTCACCAAGTGCTACAACTCATATTCTTCCAAAGAATCCTACCTCAGAGTGAGTCCACACTCCTACAACTCAGGCAATCCAGCCCTACCTCAGCCTCTTTTACCAGGCCTACAACTCAGAGAAAACAATCTCCTACCTCAGGCTAACAGCCCTACCTTAGCCTTTATAAATATAAGCTTACAACTCAGAGAACTTAATCTCTTACACTCTGATCTTGAATAGATCCTACAAAATTTGATTGAAAGAATGTTTATTTCTTCATCCAAGAGAATGAAGAATGGATGATGACTTCTTGATCAGTTCTGGAGTGACTAACAACTTAAGATCTAACCTATCTTAGCTTCTTCGAAGCTTCTTGAATATGAACAAAGTAAGGTTGATATTTCTTGAAAAGTTGGAGTCAATCCACAATCCAACTCTCCTCTTCTTTCAGATGTAGCTCTGAATTCTTCTTGCATACTTGTTCAGGATCTGCCTTCTCTATAACAGAGAATTGTTGATTTCAGGACGAATCAACTATCTTTTTCTTCGATAGAACATGCCTTTATATATATCCCATTCGAGGTTACCGGCTGATCCGATTTATAACTGCCTTCTGACAGATGTGATAGCTTTGTCAGTTATGACAGTTGTCATTCCTTCACTCTTGACACTTGAACCCTTTGCCACTTTTATCTCAGCAGAAAGTGTCGAGATAAAACTTCATATGTGTCAACACAAATGGAACATGTGTCGACACAAATCTTGATGATGTTGAAATAGCTCAAGGAATGTCGACACAACTCTTCTTTACTTTCTTGACATAGCTTCTGAAGAAGGTGTCGACACAAGTCCTGTGTGTCGACATAATTGGCTTCCAGTCTTGACATAGTTGGTGTGTACAAAATTCTTAAGTGTGTCGACACAAGTCCTGTGTGTCGACACAGTTGCTGTAGACTAAATTTCTGTGTGTCGACACAAGTCCCGTATGTCGACACAATTGCTATAGACTGAATTTCTGTGTGTCGACACAAGTCCTGTGTGTTGACACAATTTACTTCTGGTGTCGACACATTTTATTCACAAGTGTCGACACTTGTACGTAGATTATTTTACTGCATTACTTTATCCTGCACATTGAAACTCAACAAACCATCAAATACATAATGATGTATGTCATTGAGTTAGGTGAGGCTTCTTCCAAATCAAGTACACAGTTTCCAATGTACCTAACATGCGGCTTCTCTACCGACCAAGATGGGAGACAATTTTTTGTTGCCCGTCCTGCCTCCTTTACTGCCCGACCTCGTCCGGGGTATCGCATCCCTAGCCGTTGGACTTGCTGGCCACCATCCCTTCGTGGGAGGGGCAGTTACTTTTCTGCTGAACTCAAAACCAACCAGGGGTGGTTTCGTCATTTGTGTAAAATTAGTGATCCGCCTGCTCTAAACGGAGCATTCTTATTTGTCCGTCTGATTGTTATTGGGGGGAACTACAGGCTTTGTAACACCCCAAATCCTAGAATTGGAAAAACTTGGGTGACACGGCCTGGGACACGGGCGTGTCCCAGGGCGTGTCCAGCTCGGGTGAGCAGCCGGTGAGAGGTCGACGAAAATTCATTTGATGAAAGAATGAGGGCACAAGCCCTCTGTTGGATCCCTAGTAAGATTTGGGCTAGGTTCACTAAGTTAGGATCATATGACCCACAATGTATAGCCAGGGTCATGATTGTGTCCTAGAATTTAGGCCAAGTCCATAAAATCAACATCACATGGACCAGCTATCAACAAGACTGTCAGAGACTCAAGACTTAGGGTTTTTCTAAAGACCAAGTAAAATGAGTTCGACATTCGTCGAACTCAGGTCGACGATAGTCGTGCTCAGCTCGACGATCTCAGAGTTAATTCTCTGAGCTGAGCTTGACGAACTTGGTACTCAGGTCGACGAACTTTGGACACAATACTTCAACACTTCAAGTCCAGAGTCAGACTTTGCTCGATGAACTTGATTCTCAGCTCGACAAACTGTGACCACAATAGCTAGAGTTATCCAGCAGCAGTTAAGTGGTCCTCAGCTCGACGAAATCAATTCTTAGGTCGATGAATTCTGGACACTTTACTTCAACACCTTCATACAGAAGCATCTGAAATTATTCCAAGTCCAGAAATATTTTGCTGAACTTCAGTCGACGAAACCAGATATTTGTTCGACGCACTCCAGACACAAAAAAGGCAAAGTTTCTAGAGAATATAGTTATGCTCTCAGCTCGACGATCTTGGAACTCAGCTTGATGAACAGAAGTCACCTGCTCGACGAACTCAGCAACTCAGCTCGATAATTTCTGTTATCAGTTCGACGAATCCAAACTTAGTTATTTTCCATCCTTCTGTCCCCTTATTACTGCAATAATTACTAAGTCATTAATGCTAGAATATTCTCTGGAATATAACTGTTAGACAGAGCATTGATCATGGTCTTCTCCAGGATTGTTTCCTGCCGTTTTTCCAAGGGACAGTTAGGGAAATAATTCAATGTCGTTTATTCTCAAGGTTGTCAGCATTGATTGCAGAGGATTTCAAAATTTCGAAAGAACATTTTGACAGGAAATATAAAAGAGATTTTTTCTCTTCTTCCTGCAAGTAACACAGACAGATAGACAGACATAACAAGATACATAATACAAAGAGACTACAGATACAGAAAATAGTCAGTCTAAAACAAGAGATTCACTGCTGTCTGTCAACACAAAATTCTGATAAAACAAGAAGCCATATTCCTGAAGATCTTCAGCTATCTGAAGAAGAAGAACACCTAATCAAAATCAAGAGTCTTCTATCTTCAATACTCCAGGATACTTCAAAGGACAAATACATCACTATCTGTCAAAGAAGTTCCTAAACAGCTGCTATGTTGGATCCCTAGTTTGATTTAGGCTAGGTTCACTAACTTAGGATCTTGTGACCCACAATGTATAGCCAGGGTCATAGTTGTGTCCTAGAGTCTAGGCAGAGTCCTTAGAGTCAACATCACATGAACCAGCTATCAACAAGACTGCTAGAGACTCAAGACTTAGAAGATTTCAAGACTCTATTAAGTGAGTTCGATGTTCATCGAACTCAGGTCTACGATAGTCGTGCTCAACTCGACGATCTCAGAGAAAATTCTCGGAGCTGAGCTCGACGAACTTGGTACTCAGGTCGACGAAAACTTGGACACTACAACAACACTTCAAGATTCAGAAAACATCAAGATATTCTAAGTCCTTAGTATCAGACTTTGGTCGTCGAGCGTAGTTCTCAGCTCGACGAACTGTATTATTTGGTCGACGAATCTTTGGACTACTACAACATTCTGTCAAGACTATGTTCTCTAGTCTCAGGTCTCCGAACTCAGTTCTTTGCCCGATGAATTCTGGATCATCTACTTCAACAACTAAGAACCAGAAGACTTGTGTCGACACTCAAAGTATATGTCGACACCAATTGAGTCGACACTAGAAGAAATTGTGTTGACACCCAGATGATCAGTCGACAACTTGGAAAGGTTATGTAGAAACCACACAGAAGACTTGTGTCGACACACAAAATATTTGACAACTCCAGAATAGTTGCTGAACTCTAGTCGACGAACACATTTACCAGCTCGACGAACTTCAGACACAGAATAAGAAAAGTTAAAAGTGAGGGTTAGGTCTACAATACTCAAGAGAGGGGGGGGGGGTGAATAGAGTATATTTAAAATTTGTTAGGTCACTATAAAGGTGCTGTTACAGCTTTTGCTGTAAACTGAAAAGGTGTAGTAATTAGGAAAACAGAAAAATAGAAAATAGTAAACCTAATCACAGCCACACAGCAAGAACAAAAAGAAAAAGATAGACAACCTTACGACACAAGAAATTTATAGTGGTTCCCCAAATCTGGGTAGTCCACTCTTCTACCACCCTTGGTAAGAATCCACTCAGGTTTTTGATCAGGTGCCTGACACCAATGGGTTTTGATCAGGTCTCCAAAAACCAACTCAAGTCTTTTGGTCACGAGACTTGCAACCAGGAATCACTTTTGAAGGGAGATGACAACCCTTTATACAGGAGGGGGTGAGAGATTGATTTTGTCTTCTCTTTCTCAATAAACTGAGAAGACTTAAGTGGATTGATGTTTAGCAAAAGCTCCCCCTGAAATATTGAATGGCTCAGGAAGATTTGGAAGCTTTGCTATAGGTTGATAGGTCTTCAATCAGAGTTCTTGACAAGTAGTGATGCAGGATTTTCTTGACTGATTTGATATCTGTTGTCCTTGGAAGTCCTGGAGAGAATATTGAAGAAGAAGACTCTTGATATTGTATGATTATTCTTCTTCTTAATGAAGATCACTGCCTGTCACTGTAAGCTTCAGTATGATTTTTTTGTGTAAAGCTTTTCTGTTGCTGTATGAATTCTTTTTGGTCAGTCTATGTGCGTCTGTGTGTGTATCACTCAGTGTCGATCTTCTATTCTTCTCTGTCTTTTCAAAAATTTGAATCCTCTGTAATTAATGCTGACGGCCTGATAATAATCGGCATTGATGGATTTCCCCAACTGTCTTATGGAAAATCAGCAAGTAATAATCCTGAGGAAGACCGTAATGAATGCTTACTCTAACGGATACATTCAGAGAATGTTAGAGCATTAATTTGTCAGGAATTATTGCATTTGACTGAGGACCGAATGCTGGAAATGGCTAAGTCTGGAATCGTCGAATAGTTGTCAGAATTCGTCGAACTAAGTTACCAATTCGTTGAGCTGAGATATTGAATTCGTTGACCAGACAACTTCTGTTCGTCGAGCTGAGTTACAAGATCGTCGAGCTGATGACAGAATTGCATGCTTCAGAACCTTTGCCTTTTCTGTCTGAAGTTCGTCGAGCTGACAATTGCATTCGTCGACTGGAGTTCAGCGACAATTCTGGACTTAGTCAAGTATTTTGTGTTGACTGATATTTTGTATGTCGACATGAATCTTCTGGTGTCGACACAGGTGGGTGTCGACTGATTAGTTATTGGTGTCGACAGATTATTCTTGGTGTCGACACAAGTTTTCTGGTGTCGACATAGTTGGTGTCGACACATGCCTTAAGTGTCGACACAAATCTTCTGGTTCCAGAATTCATCGAGTAGATTACTGAGTTCGTCGACCTGAGAAGTTGACTTCGTCGACCTGAGATCTTTTAACAGAAGGTTATTGTGAACTCGAGGTCCAAGTTTGTCGAGCGCAGCATCCTGTTCGTCGACCAAAGTCTGAAGTTGGACTTAGAATAATCTGGAGTTATCCTGACTTTAGTTTGTTGAAGTATCCCAATTTTCGTCGACTAGAGAATGAAGATCGTCGAGCTCAGCTCAGAGAAATATCTCAAGATTGTCGAGCTGAGAACGTTTTTCATCGACCTGACGAACGTCGAACTCATTTTCACTTAGTCTTGAAATCTTCTAAGTCTTGAGTCTCTGGCAGTCTTGTTGATAGCTGGTCCATCTAATGTTGACTCTAAGGACTTGGCCTAGACTCTAGGACACAACTTTGACCCTGGATATACATTTGGGTCACATCCTAAGTTAGTGAACCTAGCCCAAATCAACTAGGGATCCAACAATCTCCCCCTATTTGGGTGAGGTCACAAATAGACTCAAAACAAAAACATAAAAATAAACAAAGCAAGAAAAAGGTATATCTGGCAGAGAGTTACTAACACATGCAGCAGATATATATATACATGAGCTTTGTTTTAAACAGACAGATCAGTTTTAAAACTAATGCAGAGAAAAGAAATTGAAGCAATGTAAAGATTATTTCTTCTGCTTATCTGTGGGCTTATCTTCGTTTGTCTTTTCTCCTGGCTTTGTAAATATAATTTCTCTATTTGGATTCAAAGCCTGTGCCTGTGTCATGGTCATGTCAGCTAGCCCAATAATCTTCAAAGATGTAGTTCTGGGGACAACTGCTTCAGGATGTAGCTTCATGTAATCATCAACATTGAACAATTTATTTGCTTTATCAAATCTTTTGAGTTCTTCCTTCCTGTATTTATACATAGTTGAATATCCTGATATATCTTTGCCTTCAGCTTTTGCTTTATTAATCAAAGAAAGACCAACAATTTCCTGGAAGCTAGCCATTTTAGCAGTGTTTGCTATTTTTGGATCCTCAAAAGGAATAGGAGGTGAATATGGTCTTTCAGGACTATTAGCCTTCTGGTCTGCAGAGATACTTTGCTGTTGCTGCTGATGTTATTGATGTTGTTGATGTTGCTGTTGTCTTTCAGAAGTGTAGTGCCTTTGCCGACTATTTCCAGAAGGTCTCCCTTGGTGTCTCTGATAGGTTTGAATAGGGGCAGACCTCTGAGAACTAGAGCTAGTGGCACCAACTGCTGGTGGAGGTGGAGGAGGTGGATCTCTTCTGTACTGATGAACTAGTGGAGGAGAATATTTTCTACTTCTTTTCTTCTCCTTTTGCTGATTTCTAGACAATCACATCCATGCTAGCATTCCTTTGTAAGGAGTAATATTTTGGAGGATATAGTATGGAGTGTCATTCTTTGTGCTTGGCTTAGTAGCAGGAGGAGGAGGGGCTTTCCTTTTCTTTGATAAAAGTTTCTTCTTTTTCTTAGCAGCTTCTTCATCTGAATCTTCCTCATCATCATCATAATCATCTGAATGCTGAGGATTATCATATAAGGCATCTATATCTCTCAAGATGTCCTCAGATACAATAGGTTTCTCAGTTGTAACCTGAACTGAGCTTTCAGCTGCTTTTGTTTCTTCTGCAATGCCAGCCAAGATCAACTCATCTAGATCTAGCATATGGGAGTCATCCATTATAAAAGTTGGTGCAGAGATAGCTACTGTAGGGGATGGAATGACTGCCAAGGTTGGTGCAAAAACTGGAATTACAAAGCTATCACATAGTTGCTTAGCAACTGCTTGACTGACAGGAGAGGTATGAGGAATAATAGCCAAATGTGGCTTAGTAAATTTTGCTGGAAGATAATGCATATGTACAGTGTCAAAAAGTTTCAACAAATCTTCTAACTGAACTGTGGGATTTAGAATAAAATCACCAACAACTTTGAATCCTTTAGAATCTGACTCATCAAAATCCATGTCAATATCAATGAAATTAACTAAATCTTTACTTATACATTTTGTATATTCTGCTGTGAGGACTGGAGTATCTACTGGAGCTGAAGATTGTGAAGCTGTAGCTGATGCTTCATCATCAAGCTTCTTCCCCTGCCTTGTTTCAGTGGGAACTGAGGCCAGACCCCTGAATGAGGAGGGGGCAGCAGTGAGAGCAGATATTTGGGAAGATAAAGTTGTAATGGTGGTAGCAAGAGGTGTAATGGCCTCTGCTAAAAGTGATTTAAGAAGGGGAGTAATGATGGTGATGATAGATGAGATGGTAGAGGGGTCCAATGAGAAAGTGGTAGATGGTGTTGCAATTGGTGTGGAAGAGGTGACAACTATTGATGGAATAGAGGGTGGAACATCAGGTATGTGAAGGTTAGATGTTGATGGGGATGGAAGGGTGGCATCTTGCATCATGGTATCTGATAGTAGGATGTAAGATGGTATGGAAGATAGATGTGGGGGAAGTGGAGACTGTGGTGGTGTAGAAATATATGTATCATGAGGGGATTCAGGAGGTGTGGGTAGTTGATTTTCCTGAAGGGTGGAAGAGGGAATGTCAGTGATGGTGATTGGTAAAGATGGAGTGACTGGGGATTTTGTTGTTGTTGGAAGGGGGGCTGGAAGAGAAGATGTGGAAGGAATGTTCTCTTCAGCAGGGTGGGGAGTGGCTTTGATAGCCTTTGTGCCTTCAGAAGCTTTGATGGAAGAGGTGGAAGCCTGAGAGGGCTTAATGATGGTCCTCTCCCATCTGCCAAATAAGGCACATGTCAGCCTTTTACTGGCATTTATGAATATGGTCTGGGAGACCAGGGATTCAACAGCCTTTTCCTGTAGGAAGATTCCTAGAATTCTTCCAAAACAGACTTGCTTCTTAGTGTTCTTCTTCTTTATCAAATCAAACATAAGTTGTGCCCAGTTTATTTGCTTCTTGTTGATGATTGCACACATAACCAGAAACTGGTGTATGGTGATATAATCGTGTGCTGTGTGTTTTCCAAGTAGCACTTTGCCAACCAAGTCTGCTAAAAATTTATAGGGAGCAGACAAGTGTTTCTTCAACAGTTTGTGGGGATCGTCTCCAGCATAATCCATGAGGCGGAACATCATATCAGACTCCTCTATTTCAATTTCGAGGTCCTCTTCTCCATTTTTCAATCCAAAAATCTCAGTTTAGATTGGGGGGGGGGGGGTTAAAGAGATGGGGTTACCCGCGATGGTGCCTGTCATGGTGTTCTCTTCTGTGGATGACAGTGTGTATACCCATTCCCTGATTTCCATGCTGTGCAGTTTGATCCTTCTCGTCATCAGGGTTTTTAGTTTCTGTTCTTCAAGAAATTCCAGGATATACAAAAATATTGGATCAGAATGCTGAAACAAATCGAAATCCACGTCAAATCCTGTATCAAACTTCATTGCTGTGAGATTGCTTTCCAGAGTCGCCATTGAAATCACCTGCAAGGAAGACACAGAAATGATGATCAAGTGCAAGGGAACAGAAAGCGCGAGATGGAGTTCGAAGAAAACCTAGATATAAGGTTTTCCAGAATATGAATCGACAAACTCCATTCCACGAAAACAAAATTGATTCTTTGAACTGAGGTCGACGAAATAGTTTAGAGTTAAATAATTCGTCAAGCTCATCAAAAGAATTGAAGACGGTTCGTCGAACTTAGGTCGACGAATATCTTCTGAAGCAAAATTCGTCGAGCACTAGTCGACGAAAATTGTTTCACTCACAGAGAGTTCGTCGATCTCCTTTCGACGAGTATCTCTCAAACTTTCTCTGGTTTATCAAACTCCGTTCGACGAACTCTAAAAAATTCGTCGAATGTAAACAGAACTTAAACTAAGTCTTCTCCATTGATCATTCCCAACTGATTTAGAAAGAAAGCATGATTTTTCTCATCCAGAGGTTTGGTGAATATATCAGCTTTTTGTAAATCAGTGTAGATATAGACAAGCTTAATCTTATTTTTGTCTACACACTTCCTAATGAAATGATATCTTATGTCAAAATGTTTTGTTCTACTATGGTGAACTGGATTTTGTACTATGACTATAGCACTAGTATTATCACAGAATAAGGTTGAATTATTTAAGTTGAACCCGTAATCTAGAAGTTGATTTTGTATCCACAACATCTATGAACAACAGCCGCCTTCTGCAATATATTCTGTTTCAGCAGTTGATGTTGACACTGATGTTTGCTTCTTATAAACCAAGATTCTAGTCTCATACCCAGGAACTGACAAGTTCCTGAAGTACTTTTTCCAGCAAAATCAGCATCAGAGTATCCAGTTAACTCAAATTCTAATTCAGCAGGATACCATAGGCCCAGATCAGGACAACTCTTTATATATCTTAAAGTCCTTTTTAAAAAAATTAGATGAGATTCTTTAGGGTTCACTTGGAACCTAGCACAAAGGCATGTAACAAACATAATATCTGGCCTACTTGCTGTGAGGTATAATAGGGACCCAACAATGCCCCTTTTAAGTTTCTGATCTACAAGTTTTCCTAGTATATCAGAGTGCACAACAGCATTTGTGGCCATGGGAGTTTTCTTAGCTGAGGCATCAGCCATCCCAAACTTCTTTAGAAGTTCTTTAACATATTTTGCTTGAGATATAAAGATGCCATCAGGAAGCTGTTTCACTTGGAGACCAAGGAAATATGAAAGCTCTCTCATGCTACTCATTTCAAATTTAGAATGTATGAGGTCAGAAAACCTCTTGCACAATTTTGAATCTGTAGAGCCAAATATAATGTCATATATATAGATTTGCACTGATAAGATTTGGTCCTTATGATGCCTAGTGAAAAGGGTTTTATCTACAGTTGCTCTTGTAAATTTATGCTCTAATAAGAAACTTGCAAAGATCTCATACCAAGCTCTTGTAGCTTACTTTAGACCATAAAGAGCCTTATTTAATTTAAAAACCTAAGAGGGATAAGTTGGAGAAACAAAACCTGGAGGTTGTTCTACATAAACCTTTTCTTGTAACACTCCATTTAAGAAAGCACTTTTCACATCCATTTGAAAAACTTTCAACCTTTTGAATGCTACATAGGCAAGGAAGATCCTTATAGCTTCCAACCTTGTAATAGGTACAAAGGTCTGATCATAGTCAATTCCTTCCTCTTGCCTATATCCTTGAGCAACAAGCCTAGCCTTGTTCCTCACAATGACTCCTTGGGCATCAAGCTTATTCCTGAAAACCCATTTGGTTCCAATAACTGGGTAGTTTTGGGGTCTTGGAACCAAATCCCAAACTCTACATCTCTTAAATTGGTTTGGTTCCTCTTGTATTGTAAGGATCCAGTGGGGATCTTGCTCACCATCATGAATGGTTAGAGGTTCAACCTGAGAGAGAAAACATGCATGCATCAAGTCTTGTTTGAGTTAATGCCTTGTCTGTACAGCTGCTGATATGTCTCCAATTACTTGAGATCTGGGGTGATCCCTAAGTGTGACAAAATCAGTGGGTGGAGTTGGTTGTGCAATAGCATTTTGAATAAATTCCTCTTGTGGAATTATATTTGCTGTTGGTTGAGGCTCATGTTCTTTAGCTTCATCTTTTTCACTATCTTCAATGACTTATGGAGAGAGATGAGTGGGAACCTCTTGGGTGAGGTTTAGTCCATCCAATGTCTCAAACAAGTAGGGTACCTGCAAGTTGCTACTCGTAGAAAATTCTTTCTCCTTGCAATACATGTTAGTTTCATCAAAAGAAACATGAATTGACTCTTCTACTTTTAATGTTGATTTATTAAATACCCTATAAGCCTTTCTTACTTGGGAGTATCCTAGAAAAACTTTCTAATATATTTCTTATTGCTATTATGTATATAACATATAAAACCAAAAACTTTAAAATATTTTTTTTAGGTTTCTTCCCTTTGAGTAATTCATAGGGAGTCTTGTTCTTCAGTTTGTGAATTAAACTCCTATTCAGGACATAGTTTGCAGTGCTTACAGCCTCTGCCCAAACGGTTAGTTACATGTATGCATCAGCAAGCAATGTGCCTGCAGCTTTAATGAGTGTCCTATTTTTCCTTTCAGCTACCCCATTTTGTTTGGGAGTAATAGGAGCTGAGAAGCAATGCCTGATACCTTCCTTCTCACATAACTCATGTATAAGAAAATACTCAAACTCTGTGCCATGATCACTTCTGATCAATGCAACATGAGTAGAGAACTCAATCTGTATGGTCCTGAGAAAATCTGTAAGAACCTTGAATGTATCTGACTTTGTTCTCAGAAAGAATACCCAACTGAACCTGGAGAAGTCATCCACTATAAATAAAGTGTAAGATTTCCCTCCTAGGCTTTGTACAGCAATGGGTCCAAAAAGATCCAAGTGTAGCAAGTACAAGATCCTAGGTGAATCACTCTTATTAATTAATTTGAAACTAGTTTTAGTTTGCTTGCCTAGTTGACAAGCCCAGCAGAGACATTCCTTCTTGTAGGGAGCAGAAGGTAGACCTCTAACAAGGTTGTGCTTAGATAACCTAGCAATGTTTTTCAGATTTACATGTCCTAGTATTTTGTGCCATAAGTCATTCTGATTACTAGTTAAATTCAGTAAACAGATGTAAGTTGTGGCAGAAATAAAATTTACTAAGTAAATGTTTCCTTGTCTACTTCCAGTTAAAACAGTTTGGTTATTTTTATCAATGATAGAGCAAGTAGATGGGTTAAAGTATACCTGATAACCATCATCACATAATCGACTTATGGAGATGAGGTTATGCTTCAGTCCACTTACATATATTACCTTTATGAATGTGACAACTCCTATTATTACTTCTCCAAATCCTTCTGACTGACCACATTTGGAGTCACCAAAGATAACCTTTGGCCCCAGTTTGGACTTGTAGTTGAATAGGATGTCCTTGCTGCCAGTCATATGCTTGGAGCAGCCACTGTCCAGGTACCAAGTTTCATTTATCCCTGGACAATTTTTCACCTGATCAGCTTCTGATTCAGAAGCTTCCTCATTTTTTGAATCTCCTTCTTCTGAGTTGCTTCTTGAGGCATCAATTGCCATGAGGCAAACCTCCTTTGCTCTTTCTTCTTCCTCATCTTCATTGGAGCTTGAGGATGTTGACACTTCTTCAGTCTCACTCCAGGACTCAACTACAAACCCCTTTTCCTCCCTCTTGTGTTTGCTAGAAGAAGGTTTGCTAATATACTGTCTCTTGGAATCCTTTTCCTTTTCTCTACTCTTCTCTTTCTTCTGCTTCTCTAGACACTCAGAGAGAAAGTGCCCAGGCTTCCTACATCCATAGCACACCACTTCATTTATTGGTGTCTTATCATACTTTGGCCTGTCATCTTTTCTTGATGAGTTTCTTCTGAAGTCCTTTCTAGCCATCTTGAAAAATCTCTTAGCCAAGAGACTTATATGTTCTTCATTTGATGTTGAAGATTCTGATTCTTCTGAGGCTTTGAAGGCTATGCACTATTCTCTTCTAGCTGCTAGAGGTGTTCTTTATTCAGCAGCCTCCCTTGTCTTTATTAACTGCTCATAAGACTTTATTTTACCCAATAGAGATTCAGTTGAAATCACATTTAGGCATCTAGCCTCCTTGATGGGCCAAGTTCTTATGTCCCATAAGCTTGAGAAGCACATCAGAATTTTGTCATTCACTTCAGTGAGAGTGATGACCTTGTCTAGAGTCTTTAGATCATTAATAATTGAGCTTAATCTATTATACATCTCTGACACTGTCTCAACTTCCTGTTTCTTGAAATTCTCATATTAGGATATGAGATTTGATCTCCTATCCTTCCTTTCATCAGCTGATCCATCAACCATTTGGTTTAGAGAATCCTAAATGGCTTTTGCTGATGTGCACTCAGCAACCTTCTGGAAAATGTCATCAGACATTATTTGTGCCAATATGTTCATGGCTTTTGCATCAGCCATCTTGCTTTCCTGTAAGCATCATTATAATCTGGATGAGGTACTGCAGTAATATTTGTAGAAGTGCTTGGAGGAGCTGCAGGTGGTGGAGGTACTCCTGTTAAGATGGAAGCAAAGATATCTTCATCAATAGAATTCATATATAGCTTGATTCTTGCATTCCAGATTCCAAACTTTTGCAAGTTGCAAATTGGAGGTCTGGTGCTTGCATAATCTTTATTATATGCCATGGCTGTGTTTCTACTTTAAAAGTTAAGTGTGAATGAAAGTGATGTGTAGATCTAACAAGGGATCTTTTGGTTCAAGATTTAACATGTGCAACCAAAGGAACCTCCTCTGATACCAATTGAAAGAGAGGGTTAGGTCTACAATACTCTAGAGGGGGGGGGGGTAATAGAGTATATTTAAAATTTGTTAGGTCACTATAAAGGTGCTGTTACAACTTTCGCTGTAAACTGAAAAGGTGTAGTAATTAGGAAAACTGAAAAACAAAAAATAGTAAACCTAATCACAGCCACACAACAAGAACAAAAAGAAAAAGATAGGCAACCAGACGATACAAGAAATTTATAGTGGTTCCCCAAATCTGGGTAGTCCACTCTTCTACCACCCTTGGTAGGAATCCACTCAGGTTTTTGATCAGGTGCCTGACACCAATGGGTTTTGACCAGGTCCCCCAAAACCAACTCAAGTCTTTTGGTTAGGAGACTTGAAACCAGAAATCACTTTTGAAGGGAGATGACAACCCTTTATACAGGAGGGGGTGAGAGAGTTATTTTGTCTTCTCTTTCTCAATAAACTGAGAAGACTTAAGTGGATTGATGGTTAGCAAAAGCTCCCCCTGAAATATTGAATGGTTCAGGAAGATTTGGAAGCTTTGCTGTAGGGTGATAGGTCTTCAATCAGAGTTCTTGACAAGCAGTGATGCAGGAGCTTCTTGACTGATTTGATATCTGTTGTCCTTGGAAGTCCTGAAGAGAATATTGAAGAAGAAGACTCTTGATATTGTATGATTGTTCTTCTTCTTCTTAATGAAGATCACTGCATGTCACTGTAAGCTTCAGTATGATTTTTTTTGTGTAAAGCTTTTCTGCTGTTGTATGAATTCTTTTTGGTCAGTCTATGTGTGTCTGTGTGTGTATCACTCAGTGTCTATCTTCTATTCTTCTCTGTCTTTTCAAAAACTTGAATCCTCTGTAATTAATGCTGACGGCCTGAGAATAATCTGCATTGATGGATTTCCCCAACTGTCTTGTGGAAAATCAGTAAGTAATAATCCTGAGGAAGACCGTAATTAATGTTTCCTCTAACGGATACATTCAGAGAATGTTAGAGCATTAATCTGTTAGGAATTATTGCATTTGAGTGAGGACCGAATGACAGAAATGACTAAGTCTGGAATCGTCGAATAGTTGGCAGAATTCGTCGAACTGAGTTACCAATTCATCGAGCTGAGATATTGAATTCGTCGACCAGACAACTTCTGTTCGTCGAGCTGAGTCCCAAGATCGTCGAGCTGATGACAGAAATGCATGCTTCAGAACCTTTGCCTTTTCTGTCTGTAGTTCGTCGAGCTGACAATTGCATTCGTCGACTGGAGTTCAGCAACAATTCTGGACTTAGTCAAGTATTTTGTGTTGACTGATATTCTGTGTGTCGACATGAATCTTTTGGTGTCGACACAGGTATGTATCGAATGATTAGTTCTTAGTGTCTACAGATTATTCTTGGTGTCGACACAAGTTTTCTGGTGTCGACATAGTTGGTGTCGACATATGCCCTAAGTGTCGACATAAATCTTCTGGTTCTAGAATTCGTCGAGTAGAGTACTGAGTTCATCGACCTGAGAAGTTGACTTCATCGACTTGAGATCTTTTAATAGAAGGTTATTGTGAACTCGAGGTCCAAGTTCGTCGAGCGCAAAATCCTGTTCGTCGACCAAAGTCTGAAGTTGGACTTAGAATAATCTGGAGTTATCCTGACGTTAGTTTGTTGAAGTATCCCAATTTTCGTTTACCAGAGAACGAAGATCGTCGAGCTCAGCTCAGAGAAATATCTCAAGATCATCGAGATGAGAACGTCTTTCGTCGACCTGAGTTCGACGAACGTCGAACTCATTTTCACTTAGTCTTGAAACCTTCTAAGTCTTGAGTCTCTGGCAGTCTTGTTGATAGCTGGTCCATTTGATGTTGACTCTAAGGACTTGGCCTAGACTCTAGGACACAACTTTGACCCCGGCTATACATGTTGGGTCACATCCAAAGTTAGTGAACCTAGCCCAAATCAACTAGGGATCCAACAAAAGTTCAAAAGAGACAGCAGTTCAGTTTCCAACTCGACGATCATGAAACTCAGCTCGATGAATAGAAGTCGTCTGGTCGACGAACACATCATCTCAGCTCGACGAACTGTGCACTCAGTTTGACGATTTCTGTCAACTGTTCGACGATTCCAGACTAAGTCATTTTCAGCCCTGTCCCCATGATTACTGCAATAATTCCTAAGTAATCAATGCTCTAACATTCTCTGAATATAACTGTTAGAGGAGCATTGATTAGGATATTCTCCAGGATTATTGCTTGCCATTTTTCCATGGGACAGTTGGGGAAATTATTCAATGCTGCTTATTCTCTAGGCCGTCAGCATTGAATGAAGAAGGAATTCAAAATTCGATAGACCAATTTCCCCAGAAAATATAAAAAAAAGAGTTTTCTCTCTTTCCTGATAACACAATAGACAGATAGAAAGAAAATTTAAAACACATACAGAGAGAAGAATACTGAATCAGAAAAGAAAAACACAACCCGTCTACTCCTAGTCTGACACAAGATTTCTGATAATGAAGAAGAATAATCATTCTAATATCAAGAGTCTTCATTCTTCAAACTCTCCAGGATACTTCACAGGACAACAAATCTTCCATCTGTCAAAGAAGTTCCTGAAGATCTCTCTGATCAAGGCTGAAAGCTTGAAGGCCTATCACCTTGTGCAAAGCTCCAGTTCTCCTGAACTCTTCTACATTTCAGGGGGAGATTTGACAACATCACTGAATCTATATAGTATTCTCATTGTGATTGAGAAAAGAAGACTTTCATCACTCTCTCATCCCCACCTCTGTAAAGGGTTGTCATCTCCCTTCAAAAGTGATTCCTGGTTATAAGTCACCTGATCAAAATATTTGAGGGTTTGGTCTTTGAGCACCTGATCAAAAGCTCATTAGTGTCAGGCACCTGATCAAAAACCTGAGTGGATTCCTACCAGGGTGGTAGAAGAGTGGATGTACCCAGGTTGAGCAACAACTATAAAATTTCTTGTGTCGTCTGGTTGCCCCTTTTTTTTTGTTCTTGCTGTGCTTGTGTTTTTAGAACTGCTGTGTGATTATTTACTTTAGTTTAATTCTGCATATTTTAATTACAGCAGAAGCTGTAACAGTTTTATAAGGACCTACAAATACTCTATTCACCCCCTCTAGAGTATATTAGATCTAACACATCACTTTCATGCTGATCAAGGCTGTACTACTGAAGGCCTATCACCCTGCAGCAAGGCTTCCTCTACCTGAAACATTCTATATCTCAGGGGGAGCCTGTGCTAAAATCAAATATCCTCAAGTCTTCTCAGTTGTATATTGAGAAAGGGAAGACACAATCATCTCTCACCCCCCACTGTATAAAGGTTTATATCTCCCTTCAAAAGTTATTCCTAGTTGCAAGTCACCTGATCAAAAGTCTTGAGGATTGGTTTTTGAGCACCTGATCAAAAGCTCATTGGTGTCAGGCACCTGATCAAAAATCTGAGTGGATTCCTACCAGGTTGGTAGAAGAGTGGATGTACCCAAGTTTAGGGGAACCGCTATAAATTCTTGTGTTCTCTGGATTGCTCTTTTCTTTTGTTTTTATGTTGTGGCTGTTTGTTAGGATTGCTGTTTTAATTTTGTTCCTGCACTAAATTAAATCAAAAGAAAATTTTATAAACCCTGAATACTCTATTCACCCCCCTTTAGAGTATTCCTGATCTAACAACTCACTTTCAATTGGTATCAAAGCTTGGATTCCTTGGTGTACACAAGCTAATCCTTGAACCAAAGATCCTGTGTTAGATCAGATTTCATTTTTTATCTCTATTTTTATTTAGATTATATACATAGCAATGACATAGAACAAAGACTATGCAAGCACCAGACCTCCAGTTTGTAACCTAAATAGATTTGCCATCTAGAAGACAAGAATCAAATTGTATATGAACTCTATTGATGAAGATATCTACAATTCCATCTTGACAGGTCCTCCTCAAGCCACTGCTTCTACATCTACAGCAGCCTCAAGCACAAATGCAGTTCCACCACCTGAGTGGACTGAGGCTTAGAAGAAGGCCAAGGTTGCTGATGCCAAGGCAATGAACATATTGGCACAGACTATGTCAGATGATATTTTCTAAAAGGTTGCTGAATGCACTTCAGCCAAAGCCATCTAGGATTCCCTAAACCAAATGGTGGCTGGATCAGCAGATGAAAGAAAGGATATAAGATCCAACCTCATATCCTTATATGAGAATTTCAAGAAAGAGGAAGCTGAGTCAGTAACTGAAATGTATAATATGTTAAGCTTAATCATCAATGAGCTAAAAACCTTGGACAAGGACATCATTCTCACTGAGGTGAATGACAAGATCCTAATGTGCTTCCCAAGCTCATGGGATTCAAGGAACTAGCCTATCAAAGAACCCAGAAGCCTAAATGAGATATCCACTGAATCTCTATTAGGCAAACTTAAGTCCTATGAACAACTGATTAAATCCAGAGAGGCAGCTGAGTAGAGAACACCCCCTCCAGTAAGAAAAGAACATAGCATTGCTTTCAAGGCAGCTGAGGAGACAGAGACTCCCTCAACAAATGAAGAACTCATGAGTCTTTTTGCCAAAAGATTCTATAAGCTGACAAGAAAAGATTTTAGGAGGAAGTCATCCAGACAGGATGACAAACCAAGGTATGATAAAACACCAACTAAAGAAGTGGTGTGTTTTGGTTGCAGGAAAGCTGGACACTTCATCTTTGAGTGTCCAGAGAATCAGAAGAAAGAGAAGAGAAGAGAGAAAGATACCAGGAGACAACATAACAATAGACCTTCTTCCAGCAAATACAAGAAGAAGGAGGAGGGTTTTGTGGCTGAAACCTGGAGTGAGACTGAAGAAGAATCAACATCTTCTAGCTCCAGTGAAGATGAGGAAGAGGCAAGGGCCAAGGAGGTTTGCCTCATGGCAATTGATGCTTCCAGGAGCCATTCAGAAGACGAGGACTCAGACAATGAAGCAGTTTCAGATTCTGAAGCTGACAAGGTATTATCTTCTTTTGATTACAGTTCTGATTCTTTCAAATTTTAATTTAAAACAATGTGTATAGACTTAATAAACTCAGAAAAGGAGATTAAAACTCTTAGAGAAAAATTAGGAAATCTAGAGAATGTCAACTATGAAAATAATAAGTTAAAAGATGAATTAACCTTAGCTAATGAACAAATAATAATGTTAAAGACTGAGCTTTGTGAGGCTAAACAACTTGAGGAAACTCTTAATCGAAAAAGTCTCAAGCTGATGGACATCACAGGCACTGTAAATGCTAGACTCAATGGCAAGCTAGGCTTGGGTGCTTCATCAGGTTTCCCCTATCCTCAAGAAAAATATTCTGTCTACCCCTATTAAATTTGTTTCTGAAAAAGGTAAAGAGAAAATAAACAATAAACCAACCTTAGATCAAATCTCAAAATCAATAAGTAAAAACAACAAAAATCAGAAAACTATTAAAAATAAGGTTCAGTAGAATTCGTCGAACTTAGATCGACGAAATGCAGCCAGTTCGTCGAGCCCAGATTGACGAACTCACGAAAACTATAGTTATAATTATTCATCTAACTCTGGTCGACGAACTCACAGAAATTCGTTAAACCCAGAAAGACTTAACCAAAACTGTAATCTTAACAACAACTATAATAATTCATGGAAACCATTTAATCCTGTAGCTGATTGGGTTATACCACCTAGGAGATATCACCCTTTAGAATACAAATCTCAACTAAATTTTTTTGTTATATCTAGCTTCTCATACCAGCAAAACAAAGGACCCAAGGTAACCTGGGTCAAGAATAATTAATTGTATTTTACTACAGGTGAAGAGCAGTTCAAGTGTGAATCAGTCTTGGTACTTGGATAGTGGTTGCTCCAAACATATGACTGGCAGCAAGGACATCTTACACAAATACAAGTCCAAGCTAGGGCCAAAGGTTATCTTTGGGGATTCCAAATGTGGCCAGTCAGAAGGTTTTGGTGAAGTGAAGATTGGAGCTGTTACTTTCAAGAAAGTAACTTATGTCAAAGGACTCAAGCATAACCTCATCTCCATAAGTCAGTTATGTGATGAATGTTATCAGGTACACTTCAACTGATCCTCTTATAATATTTCTAATAAGGAAAATCAAACTGTTTTAATTGGAAATAGACAAGGCAACATATATTTAGTTGATTTTCTATCTGCCAATTCTGATATCTGCTTACTTAATATTACTAGTAATCAGAATGATTTATGACATAAAAGGCTAGGTCATGTAAACTTGAAAACCCTTACTAGGCTATCAAAAGACAACCTTGTTAGAGGTTTACCTTCTGGTCCCTACAAGAAGGAAGGCCTTTGCAGGGCTTGTCAACTAGGCAAGCAAACTAAATCTAGCTTTAAATCTATTAATAAAAGTGATTCACCTAGGATTTTGTATTTGCTATACATGGATCTCTTTGGACCCATTGCTGCACAAAGCCTAGGAGGGAAATCCTACACCTTAGTTATTGTGGATGACTTCTCCAGGTTTACTTGGGTATCCTTTCTGAGATCTAAGTCAGATACCTTCAAGGTTATACAGATTTTCTCAGGACCATATAGATTGAGTTCTCTACTCATGTTGTATTGATCAGAAGTGATCTTGACACAGAGTTTGAATCTCTTCTTATGCATGAGTTCTGTGAGAAAGAAGGTATCAGGCATTGCTTCTCAGCTCCTAGAACTCCTCAACAAAATGGGGTAGCTGAAAGGAAAAATAGGACACTCATTGAAGCTGCAGGTACATTGCTTGCAGATGCTTACATGCCTCTAACCTTTTGGGTAGAGGCTGTGAGCACAACAAATTATGTCTTGAACATGAGTTTAATTCACAAACTAAAAAATAGGACTCCCTATGAATTACTTAAAGGGAAGAAACCTAAAATCAATTATTTTAAAGTATTTGGATGTATATGTTATATTCACAACAACAACAAAAGATACATTAGAAAGTTTAAGGCTAAGGCTGAAGAGGGAATCTTTCTAGAATATTCCCAAGTAAACAAAGCCTATAGGATTTTTTAACAAATCATCTCTAAAAATTGAAGAGTCTATTCATGTTACATTTGATGAAGCTAACATGTCTTGCAAGGAGAAAGAGATTTCTACCAATAACACTTTGTAGATAAATCACTTGTGTGAGAGCTTAGATGGACTAAACCTCACCCAAGAGGTTCCAATACATCCTTCTCCACAAGTCATTGAAGAAAGTGAAGATGAAGGTACTGAAGGGATTGACATTCCCTCAACAACAAACATAATTCCAGAAGAGGAATTATTTCCTAATGCTGTTGCAGAACCAACTCCACCCACTGATTTTGTCACACTAAGGGATCACCCTAGATCTCAAGTGATTGGAGACATATCAGCAGGTGTATAGACCAGGCATCAACTCAACGAAGATTTTATGTATGCCTGTTTTCTGTCTCAGGTTGAACCTCTATCCATCCATGATGCTGAGCAAGATCCCCACTGGATCATTGCAATGCAGGAGGAGTTAAATTAATTTGAGAGATGTAGAGTTTGGGATTTGGTTCCAAAACCCCAAGACTATCCATTCATTGGAACCAAATGTGAAAGTGAGAGTTAGATCTGAAATACTTTAAGGGTGGGGGGGGGTGAATAGAGTATTCTTAAAAATTTCTTAACAACTATTACAACTTTTACTGTAAATTAAAAGTGCAGAAATAAATCTAGCTAGCACACAATAAACTAAAAGCACAAGCACAATAAGAACAAAAGAAAAAGTGACAACCAGACGACACAAGAATTTTATAGTGGTTCCCCAACCTAGGTACATCCACTCTTCTACCACCCTTGGTAGGAATCCACTCAGATTTTTGATCAGGTGCCTGACACCAATGTGCTTTTGATCAGGTGCTCAAAAACCAACCCAAGTCTTTTTATCAGGAGACTTGCAACCAAGGAATCACTTTTGAAGGGAGATGACAACCCTATGTACAGTGGGGGTGAGAGATCATATTGTCTTCTCTTTCTCAATATACAACTGAGAAGACTTGTGGATTTGATTATAGCTTATGGCTCCCCCTCAGATGTAGAATGAATCAGGGAAAAAGCAGGAGCTAAGCTTCAGGGTGATAGGTCTTCAAAATGAATCCTTGACCAACAATAATCTTCAGGAACTTCTTTGATAGATGGAACTGAAGTTGTCCTTTTGAAGATTCCTGGAGTGCTTGAAGAAAGAAGACTCTATATATAGGTATTGTTGTTCTTCTTCTTCAGGTGCCGATGAGCTTCTGGTCAAGAGCTTCTGTGTATCAGATAATGCTTCTTTGTTGACAGAGCAGATTGTTCAAGATTGAATGTTTTTCTCTGTAATCTCTGTAATCTCTGTATGCTTCTCAGTAAGCTGTGCTCTGTGTAAAGCTTTCTCAATAATGCTTGATTAATTCTATCTGTGTATCTCTATGTGTATCCGTTATTCTCTTCTTCTCTGTCCTTCAAAAATTTGAATTCATCTACAATTAATGCTAACAGCCTTGAGAATAATCGGTATTGATTTATTTCCCCAACTGTCCCGTGGAAAAACAGCAAGCAATAATCCTGGAGAAGACCATAATTAATGCTCCTTCTAACGGTTATAATCAGAGAATGTTAGAGCATTAATTACTCAGGAATTATCGTATTAGAGTGGGGACAGAAGGCCGGAAATAACTAAGTCTGGAATCGTCGAACAGATAGCAAAATTCGTCGAACTGAGTCCACAGTTCATCGAGCTGAGATGTTGTATTCGTCGACCAGACGACTTCTATTCGTCGAGCTGAGTTCCATGATCATCGATCTGGAAAATAAACTTCTCTCTTTTGCCTATTCTGTGTCTGAAGTTCGTCGAGCTGGTAAATGTATTCATCGACTGGAGTTCAGCAACTGTTCTGGAGTTGTCAAATATTCTGTGTGTTGACTGATATCCTGTGTGTCGACACAAGTATTCTGTGTGGTGTCGACACAGCCTTTCCATGATGTCGACTGATGATCTGGGTGTCGACACAAGTTCTTCTAGTGTCGACTTAGTTGGTGTCGACATATACTCTGAGTGTCGACATAAGTCTTCTGGTTCCAGAATTCATCGTGCAAAGAACTGAGTTCGTCGACCTGAGACTAGAGAACATAGTCTCGACAAAATGCTGTAGTAGTCCAAAGATTCGTCCACCAATGAATAGTGTTCGTCGAGCTAAGTCTAGAGAACCTTGAATTCGTCGAACTAAGTCTGGAGAACCTTGAATTCGTCGAGCTGAAAATGATTCTGGACTTATAGAAAAATTGATAAACCTCTGACAATAGAGTTGAAGTGTAAGTCCAGAAATTGTCAAACAAAGAATGAAGTTCGTCGAACTGAAAACTAGGTTCGTCGACCTGAGTCTAGAGAACAGTCTGGACTTAGAATTCTGAAGATGGAGTCCAAGGATCGTCGATCTGTGACTTAAGTTCGTCGAGCTCAGCTCAAATAATATTTCTCTAAGAGCGTCGAGCTGAGAATGACTATCGTCGACCTGAGTTTGACGAACGTCGAACTCATTTTACTTAGTTTCTTGAGAAATCTCTGAATCTCTGGAAAACTCTAAGCCTTGAGTCTTTGGAAGTTTGATGATGGCTTGTCCATGTGATGTTGTTACTGAGGACTTAGCTTAGACTCTAGGACACAACTATGACCCTGGCTATACATGTTGGGTCACATCATCCTAGCTTAGTGAACCTCGCCCAAATCTAACTAGGGATCCAACAATCTCCCCCTATTTGGGTGAGGTCACTAATAGACTCAAAATAAAAACATAAAATAAATAAAGTAGGAAAAAGATATATCTGACAGAGATAATTAACACATGCAGCAGATATATTTACACAAAAGCTTTGTTCAGACAATATGAAACAGTTTAAGAGTGAAAAATAGAAATAAAATAGTTCATATTTCACTTCTTCTGCTTCTTCTCCTAATGCTTTACATCCTTGCCCTTCTCTCCTGGCTTGGTAAAGATTATTTCCCTGTTTGTATTTAAAGCTTGTTCCATAGTAATTGTCATGTCAGCAGCCCCTATAATCTTTAGAGATGTAGCTCTAAGGACCACAGCTTCAGGATGTAATTTCATATAATCATCAACATTAAAAATTTTGTTATCCTTTTCAAACGTTTTAGTTTTCTCTCCTGTATTTGGACATTGTAGTGTATTCAGAAATATCCTTACCTTCAGCCTTTGCCTTGTTAATCATAGAGAGGCCTACTAGTTCCTAGAACCTGGCCTTTTTAGCTGTGTTGGCTATTTCTAGATCTTCATAAGGAACAAGAGGAGAGGTTGATCTTTTTGAACTTTCAGCTTGTTGATGTTGTTGTTGCTGATGTTGTTGTTGATGATATTGTTGTTGCTGATGATGTTGTTGTTGCTGCTGTTATTATTACTGCTGATGTTGTTTTCCTGAAGAGTATTGCCTGTGCTGGCTGCCTTCATGATAAGATCTCCCTTGATGTCTTTGATATGTTTGAATAGGGGCAGATCTTTGAGAACTAGAACCAGATGCACCAGCTGCAGGAGGAGGAGGTGGTGGATCTTTTCTATACCTTTGAACTGGTGGAGAAGAGTACCTTCTACTCTTCTTCCTTTCCTTTTGCTGATTCTTAGATAGCCATATCCATGCTGGCATCCCTTTGTATGGTGTTATCTTTTGAAGAATGTAATAGGGAGTGTCATTGTTTGGATTAGGCTTAGGAGCAGGAGGAGGAGGAGATTTTCTTTTATTTGATACTTGCTTCTTCTTTTTTGTATCCTCCTCATCTGAGTCCTCATCCTCATCTTCATCATCATCATTTTCAGGACCCTGAGGGTTATCATATAGATCATCCAAAGCTTTCAGAGCTTTAGCAGAAATAACAGGCTTTTCTGGAGCAGGAGCAGGAGTTTCAATAATAGTTGGAGGAGAAGCTACAAAAGAATCTGAACTAACTTAGATAGAGGTTTCAGCTGCTGCCTTATTTTCATTTTCAATATCAGCCAAGATCAGTTCATCTAGATCTGGCATGGGGGAGTCATCCATGACAAAGGTTGGTGCTGAAGGTATTATTTGAGAAAAGGGAATAGCCACTACTTCTAGAAGTGGAGTGACTGCTGGCTGTGCAATAGCAAAACTTTCCCTAAGTTGCTTAGTAACTTCTGAAGAGATGGGGGAAGTGTATGGTATAATAGCCAAGGATGGCTTAGTAATCTCAGCTGGAAGGTAATTAAAATGTACAGTATCAAAAATACTCAACAAAGTTTCTAAATCAACTGTGGGATTAAGAATGAAATCAACAGTATTGGACTCTTCAGGGTCTAATTCATCAAAATTTATATTAGTTTCAATAAATTCAATCAAATCTTTATCTATGTATTTTGTACACTCTACTACTGTTGCTGAAGCTGGAGCATCTGCTATTGGAATTGGAGCTGAAGCCTCTGGAGCTGTAGCTGCTGCTTCATCATCAGGCATCTTCCCCTACCCGGTTTCAGTGGGAACTGAGGCAAGGCCCTTGGCTGAAGATAGGGCAGCAGTAAGAGCATAGATTTGGTCAGAGAGAGAGGAGATGGTGGTAGCAAGAGGTGTAATGGCCTCTGCTATAAGGGATTTGAGGAGGGGAGTGATTATGGAAATGATATAAGAGATGGTGGAGTGGTCCAATGATGGAAGAGCAATAGATGTTTCAGATGTGGTTTGAGTAGGAATGGTAGATGGTAGTGGAGATGATGGAATGGCATCTTGCATGATGGTGTCTGTTGGTAGATGGTAAGATGGTATTGAAGAGAGATGTGGGGGTAGAGGAGATAGTGGTGGTGGAGGAATGTAGGTGTCATGGTGGGAATCAAGAGGTGTTGGGGGTTGATTTTCTTGAAGAAGGGAAGATATAATTTCAGTGATGCCAATTAGTGGAGATGGAGCTAGTGAAGCATGTTGAGATGGAGGTGGAGTAGGAACATGAGTATTTTGTTGTGATTGTGGTGTTGAAGAGATAGTGGAAGAGGGAGGGATTTGTGTTGCTGGAAGGGGGGCTGGAAGAGAGGGTGGTTTTGGATTAGTCTCTTTAGTAGGTTGGGGAGTGGCTTTAACAACCATGGTTCCTTCAGAAGCTGGGGTGGAAGAGGTAGAAGCCTTGGATGGATTTGTTATTATCCTCTCCCACCTACTAAATAAGGCACATGTTAGCCTTTTACTGGCATTGATGAATATGTTCTGCGAGACCAGTGATTCAACAACTTTTTCTTGTAAGAAGATCCCTAGGATCCTTCCAAAGCAAACTTCAATTTTATTGTTCTTCTTCTGTATCAGATCAAAAAGAATCGGTGCCCAATCCACTGGTTTCTTGTTTATGATTGCACACATGACCATAAACTGGTGTCTGGTGTTGTAGTCATGGGCAGTATGTTTCCCTAGCAAAACCTTTCCAACCAAATCTAAAAAAAACTTATAAGGGGCAGAGAGGTGTTTTTTCAATAGTATATTAGGGTTATATACAGTATAACCCATTAGGCTCAGCAGCACGTCAGACTCCTCTATTTCAATTTCGAGTTGGTCTTCTCCATTCCTTAATCCAAAAATTTCAGTTAATATTGCCGGAGTTAAGGAGACGAAGTTACCCGCAATGGTGCCTGTCATTGTATTCTCCTCTGTTGGCAATAGTGTGTAGTCCCATTCTCCGATTTCAGTGCTGTGTAGTTTGATTCTTGTTAACCCAGAAATCGGCGATCCTTCCCAAGGTGGCAAGCTGGCCAGTCGCGACCCTTAGATCCTCCCTTTCGATCGCGACAAGTCCCAGCATAGGCGGACAGTTTCCCTGCCCGCCTAGCTCTCCTAGCAACCGCGTGCCCTGCGGGACGGCGGGCTATTCCCATTGCTCACCCTCGCGGGACATGCGGTTAGGTCCGCTAATCGTGCAGTGCTTTTTCCTTACAGGAGTCGGCCAACAGCACCACCGGGAGCGACCTCCTAGTCAGCCCAAGGGGCGGCAGTCTCCTGCCGCCGTCCGTCGGGGTCGCCCACCAGGGGCGACCTCCCTGCTGCCCGAGAGGCGGCGGCCTTCTGCCGCCGTCCGTCGAGGCCGCCCACCCGGGGTGGCCTCTGCCCGCCAGCCGGGCGGACTCCCCCTGGAGTCCGCCCAGGCCGCCCGCAAGGGGGAGGCCTGGCCCGCCGGGCGGACTCCCCCTGGAGTCCGCCCAGGCCGCCCGCTAGGGGGCGGCCCCGGCGCCAGCCGGGCGGACTCCCCCCGGAGTCCGCCCAGGCCGCCCGCAAGGGGGCGGCCTGGCCCGCCGGGCGGACTCCCCCTGGAGTCCGCCCAGGCCGCCCGCAAGGGGGCGGCCCCGGCGCCCAGCCGGGCGGACTCCCCCCGGAGTCCGCCTAGGCCGCCCGCAAGGGGGCGGCCTGGCCCGCCGGGCGGACTCCCCCTGGAGTCCGCCCAGGCCGCCCGCTAGGGGGCGGCCCCGGCGCCAGCCGGGCGGAATCCCCCCGGAGTCCGCCCAAGCCGCCCGCAAGGGGGCGGCCTGGCCCGCCGGGCGGACTCCCCCTGGAGTCCGCCCAGGCCGCCCGCAAGGGGGCGGCCCCGGCGCCCAGCCGGGCGGACTCCCCCCGGAGTCCGCCCAGGCCGCCCGCAAGGGGGCGGCCTGGCCCTCCGGGCGGACTCCCCCTGGAGTCCGCCCAGGCCGCCCGCGAGGGGGCGGCCCCGGCGCCCAGCCGGGCGGACTCCCCCCGGAGTCCGCCCAGGCCGCCCGCAAGGGGGCGGCCTGGCCCGCCGGGCGGACTCCCCCTGTAGTCCGCCCAGGCCGCCCGCTAGGGGGCGGCCCCGGCACCCTGCCGGGCGGACTCCCCCTGGAGTCCGCCCAGGCCGCCCGCTAGGGGGCGGCCTCCGGCCTGCCGGGCGGACTCCTCCCGGAGTCCGCCCAGGTCGCCCGCTAGGGGGCGACCTCCAGTTCTCTGCAGGTGGCTCCTTCCGCTCGCTTCATGTCAAAGTGGCGGACGCAAAATCTCAGTCCGCGGAGTCCGCGCAGGTCGTCATGCTGATGTCACTGGGCCCCGCTTCTTCAACAACTTCCCTGGGCCTATAAATACCCCCTGAAGCCTCTCATTCAGGGATCCTGAAGGCAGAGACAAGTCTTGCCAGCAGCCCCTGCGGACTCAGTTTTCCAGTCCGTCATCACCTCTCCAGCAAGCTCTGCGGACACAGTTTCCTGTCCGTGCAGTCCTCCACAGCTCTTCAGCAGCTCGCCAGTAGACTCTGCAGACTCTGTTTCCCAGTCCTCCAGCAGCTGGCAGACTATTTTACTTAGTCTCTGGCAGCTTCTCCTCTCTGTTTTCTGGCACTTTCTTCGCCTTTAGCCGCCAGCTTCTCCTTGTACCCTTTAAGTGATTTTGTTGTAAAGGTGTACTTGTAAGCTTGTAATCTCTAGCTATTAATAAAAGGAAAGCCCGTCGCAGGAGTGGCATTTAGGCCGCGACGGGCGAAGTGTGTTGTTGCCGCTGCTAGCGGCCCCCTCTTCTCTCCTCTGCTCAGTAAGCCTTGCTCTGCTCAGCAAGCCTTGCTCCTCTGCTCAGCAAGCCTTGCTCCTCTGCTCAGCAAGCCTTGCTCCTCTGCTCAGCAAACCTTGCCCTCAGCTCAGCTCAGCCCTCCTCGGCATCCAACCTGCAAGCGCAGCCGTTGCAATTGCTGTCTGCTCGACCGCTCTTGGTCTCCCTCTTCCTTCTTTCTTGATCAACCCTCTTTGTTGATCAAGGCTCGCCTCTCCTCTCAAGCCTATCCCTTACTCCCACAACCTTCTCCTTCCTCCTCACCTAGCCTGTGAGGCCCAATCACCCCCTCGGTGATAGCTGTCCCCCTGGTGCCGTTTCCGTGCATCAACAATTCTTCTGGTCATCAAGGTTTTGAGTTCTTGTGCTTCAAGAAGTTCTAGAATATAAAGGAATATGGGATCAGAATGTTGAAACGAATCAAAATCCACATCAAAGCCTGTATCGAACTTCATGTCTGCGAGAATGCTTGCTTGAATCGCCATGAAATCACCTGCAAGAGAGACACAAAAATGGCGATCAAGTGCAAAGGAACAAAAAGCGCGAGACGGAGGTCGAAAAAAACCTAAATATAAGGTTTTCAAGAATATGAATCGACAGACTCCGTTCCACGAAAATAGACATAATTATTCGAACTGAGTTCGACGAAATAATTTTAAATGAAATAATTCGTCGATCTTATCCAGAAGAATTGAAGACAGTTCGTCGAACTCCGTTCGACGAATATCTTCTGAAGCAAGTTCGTCGAACTCCGTTCGATAAAAATTGTTTCACTCACAGAGAGTTCATCGATCTCCTTTCGACGAATATCTCTCAAACTTTCCCCAGTTCGTCGAATTCCGTTCGACGAACTTTGGAAAATTCGTCGAGTGCAGACAGAAATTAAATAAAGTCTTCTCCAGATCATTCCAAGTTGATTTATAAAGAACATATGATTTCTCTCATGCAGAGGTTTGGTGAATATATCAGCCCTTTGTAAATCAGTGTAGATATAGACATGCTGATTTTATTTTTGTCTACACACTCTCTAATGAAATGATATCTTATATCAATATGTTTTGTCCTACTATGGTGAACTGGATTCTTAGCTATGCCTATAGCACTTGTATTATCACAGAGTATGGTTGAATTATTTAAGTTGAACCCATAATCTAGAAGTTGATTTTGTATTCAGAGCATCTATGAACAACAGCTGCCTGCTGTAATATATTCTGCTTCAGCAGTTGAGGTTGACACTGATGTTTGCTTTTTACAAAAACAAGAAACTAATCTCATATCTAGGAACTGGCAAGTTCCTGAAGTACTTTTTCTATCTACCCTGCATCCACCAAAATCAGCATCAGAGTATCCAGTTAACTCAAATTCTGATTCAGCAGGATACCATAGGCCTAGATTAGGACAACTCTTTATATATCTCAAAATCCTTTTTAGTAAAATTAGGTGAGATTCTTTAGGGTTCACCTGCAACCTAGCACAAAGACATGTGGCAAACATAATATCTGGCCTACTTACTGTGAGGTATAATAGGGACCCAACAATGCCCCTATAAAGTTTCTGATCCACAGGTTTCCCTAGTACATCAAATTTCACAACAACATTGGTAGCCATGGGAGTTTTCTTTGCTGAGGCATCAGCCATCCCAAACCTATTTAGAAGTTCTTTAGCATATTTTGCTTGAGAGATGAAGATGCCATCAGGGAGCTGCTTCACTTGGAGACCAAGGAAGTAGGAGAGCTAACCCATGCTACTCATTTTAAATTTGGAATGCATGAGGTTAGAGAACCTCTTGCATAATTTGGAATCTGTAGAGCCAAATATAATATCATCCATATAGATTTGTACAAATAAGATTTGGTCCTTATGATGTCTAGTGAAAAGAGTTTTATATACAGTTCCTCTTGTAAATTTATACCATAATAGAAAACTAGCTAAGGTCTCATACCAAGCTCTTGGAGCTTGCTTTAGACCATAAAGTGCCTTACACAATTTAAAAACATGAGAGGGGTAAGTTGGAGAAATAAAATTTGGAGGTTGTTCTACATAAACCTCTTCATGTAGCACTCCATTTAGAAAAGCACTCTTCACATCCATTTGGAAGACCTTTAACCTTTTGTATGTTGCATAGGCAAGGAATATTCTTGTGGCTTCCAACCTTGAAACAGGTGCAAAGGTTTGATCATAATCAATTCCTTCTTCTTGCCTATATCCTTGAGCAACAAGCCTAGCCTTATTTCTCACAATGACTCCTTGGGCATCCAGCTTGTTTCTGAAAAACCATTTGGTTCCAATAACTGGGTAGTTTTGGGGTCTTGGAACCAAATTCTAAACTCTACATCTCTCAAATTAATTTAGTTCCTCCTGCATTGCAAGGATCCAGTGGGGATCCTGCTCAGCATCATGAATGGATAGAGGTTCAACCTGAGAGAGAAAACAGGTATGCATCAAATCTTGGGTGAGTTGATGCCTTGTCTGTACACCTGCTGATATGTCTCCAATCACTTGAGATCTGGGGTGATCCCTAAGTGTGACAAAATCAGTGGGTGTAGTTGGTTGTGCAACAACATTTGGAATTAATTCCTCCTGTGGAATTGTATTTGCTGTTGGTAGAGATTCATTTTCTTCAGCTTCTTCTTCTTCACTTTCTTCAATGGCTTGTGGAGAGGGATGAGTTGGAACCTCTTGGGTGAGGTTTAGTCCATCTAAGGTCTCATACAAGTGGGGTACCTACAAGTTGCTATTGGTAGAAACTTCTTTCTCCTTACAATACATGTTAGTCTCATCAAATGAAACATGAATGGACTCTTCAATTTTTAATGTTGATTTATTTAAAACCCTATAGACCTTGCTTACTTGGGAGTATCCTAGAAAAACTCCCTCTTCAGTCTTTGCCTCAAACTTTTTAATGTATTTTTTGTTGTTGTTATGAATGTAACAAAAGCATCCAAATATTTTGAAATAGTTGATTTTAGGTTTCTTCCCTTTGAGAAATTCATAGGGAGTCCTGTTCTTTAGTTTGTGAATTAGGCTCCTGTTCAGGACATAATTTGTTGTGCTTACAACCTCTGCCCAAAAATTTAGGGGCATGTAAGCATCTGCAAGTAATGTACCTGCAGCTTCAATGAGTGTCCTATTTTTCCTTTCAGCTATCCCATTTTGTTGGGGAGTTCTAGGAGCTAAAAAGCAATGCATGATACATTCCTTCTCACAGAACTCATGCATAAGAAGAGACTCAAACTCTGTGCCATAATCACTTCTGATCAATGCAATATAAGTAGAGAACTCAATCTGTATGGTCCTGAGAAAATCTGTAAGAACCTTGAAGGTATCTGACTTTGATATCAGAAAGAATACCCAACTGAACCTGGAGAAGTCATCCACTATAACCAAAGTGTAGGATTTCCCTCCTAGGCTTTGTACAGCAATGGGTCCAAAGAGATCCAAATGTAGCAAGTACAAAATCCTAGGTGAATCACTCTTATTAACATATTTAAAACTAGTTTTAGTTTGCTTGCCTAATTGACAAGCCCTGCAGAGACCTTCCTTCTTGTAGGGACCTGAAGGTAGACCTCTAACAAAGTTGTGTTTAGATAGCCTAGCAATGTTTTTTCAGATTTACATGACCTATTCTTTTGTGCCATAAGTCATTCTGATTACTACCTAATGAAGTAAACAGATATCAGTTTTGGCAGAAAGAAAATTTACTAAGTATATGTTGCCTTGTCTATTTACAGTTAAAACTGTTTGGTTGTTTTTATCAATAATAGAACAAGTGGATGGGTTAAAGTATACCTGATAACCATCATGACATAACTGACTTATGGAGATGAGGTTATGCTTGAGCCCACTTATATATGTCACCTTTTTGAATGGACAGCTCCTATTCTTACTTCTCCGAATCCTTCTGACTGACCACATTTGGAGTCACCAAAGATAACCTTTGGCCCCAGCTTGGACTTGTAGTTGAATAAGATGTCCTTGCTGCCAGGCATATGTTTGGAGCAGCCACTGTTCAGGTACCAAGTTTGATTTACCCCTGCACAGATCTTCACCTGCAATAGAAAACAGTTAATGGTTTTTGACCCAGGTTACCTTGGGTCCTTTGTATTGCTGATAAGAGAAGTTGGAAATAATAGAGAATTCAGGTTGGGACTTGTATCCTAGGGGGTGATATCTCCTATGTAGTATGATCCAGTCAGCTAGTGGATTAAATGGTTTCTTAGAAATATTTAAGTTACTATTGGAATTATAGTTTTGATCAAGTCTTCCTGGGTTCGATAAATTTCTGTAAGTTCGTCGACCAGAGTTCGACGAATTGGGTTGAGATTGTCGATCTCTGCCCAGAGAATGAACATGTTCATTCTCTGTGCCCCACATTCGTCCACCTCTGCTTGACGAACCATGCGGAGTTCGTCGATTGCAGTTAGATGAATAAATGTAACTATAGTTTGCGTTCAGAGTTCATCGATCTGGGTTCGACAAACTGGCCCCATTTCGTCGATCTGAGTTCGACAAAAATTGCTGAACCTTGTTTTTATTAGGTGTTTTCTGGTTTTTGGTTTTCTATCCTATTATCTTAGGGATCTTTTCTACTATTTGTTTATCATTTACTGTTTCTTTCCCTTTAGCAGCTACAAATTTTATTGGGGTTGATAAAATGTTCTTCCTGAGAATGGGGGGCAAACCTGATGGAGCACCCAAGCCTTGCTTGCCATTAAGTGTGACATTAACAGTACTTGTGATATCCATCAGCTTGAGGCTTCTCCCATTGAGAGTTTCCTCAAGTTGTTTGGCCTCACAAAGCTCAGTTTTTAGTGAAATTATCTTTTCATTTGCTAAGGTTAATTCATCTTTTAACCTAATGTTTTCGGATTGAACATCCTCTAAGTTTCCTAATTTTTCCCTAAGAATTTTAATTTATTTTTCAAAGTTAATCAAATCTATGCACATTAGCTTGAAATCAGATTTAAATGTTTCAGAGCTGTAGTCAAAAGAGGACATTACCTGATCTACCTCTTATTCAAACACTCCTTCATCTTCAGACTCTTCTTCTTCTGAGTGACTTCTGGAGGCATCAATTGCCATAAGGCAAACCTCCTTTGCTCTTTCTTCTTCCTCATCTTCACTGGAGCTTGAAGATGTTGACTCATCTTCTGTCTCACTCCAGGTCTCAGCCACAAAGCCCTTCTCCTTCTTCTTGTGCTTGCTGGAAGAGGGTTTGCTGGTGTGCTGTCTTCTGGTTTCCTTCGCTCTTCTCTTCTCTTTCTTTTGATTCTCTGGACACTCAGAGAGGAAGTGCCCAGGCTTTCTGCATCCATAGCACACAATTTCTTTAGTTGGTGTCTTGTCACATTTTGTCTTGTCATCTTTTCTTGCTGACTTTCTCCTGAAATCCTTTCTGGCCATCTTGAAGAATCTCTTAGCAAAGAGACTCATAAGCTCTTCATTTGATGTTGCAGTCTCTGTCTCTTCAGTGGCTTTGAAAGCAATACTTTGTTCTCTTCTGACTGTTGGAGGTGTTCTTTGTTCAGCTGCCTCCCTGGTCTTTATCAGCTGTTCATATGACTTCAGTTTACCTAGTAGAGATTCAGTTGAAATCTCATTCAGGCATCTGGCCTACTTGATGGGCAAGATTCTTGTATCCTATGAGCTTGAGAAGCACATCAGGATCTTGTCATTCACTTCAGTAAGAGTGATGTTCTTATCCAGGGTTTTTAGCTCATTGATAATTGAGCTTAACCTATTGTACATATCAGAAACTGTCTCAGCTTCCTCCTTCTTAAAGTTCTCATATAGGGATATGAGATTTGATCTCCTATCCTTTCTCTCATATGTTGATCCATTGACCATTTGGTTTAGGGAATCCCAAATGGCTTTTGCTGACTTGCACTCAGCAACCTTCTGGAAAATATCATCTGACATAGTTTGTGCCAGGATGTTCATAGCTTTGGCATATGCAATTTTTGCTTTCTTCCGGGCTTCAGTCCACTCAGGTGATGGGATTGCATTGTTGCTGGAAGATGTTGTAGATGTAGATGCCTGTGGGGGGTCTGTCAAAATTGAATTGTAGATGTCTTCATCAATGGAATTCATGTACAACCTAATTCTTGCCTTCCAGGTGGCAAACCTATTAAGGTTGCAAACTAGAGGTCTGGTGCTTGCATAATCCTTATTCTGTGCCATGGCTATGTTTATAATTTAAATGAAAATAAAATAAAATAATGTGTAGATCTAATAAAGGATCTTTGGTTCAAAGGTTTAGCTTGTACAACCAAAGGAACCTCCTCTGATACCAATTGAAAGTGAGTGTTAGATCTGAAATACTCTAGAGAGGGGGGGGGGGGGGTGAATAGAGTATTCTTAAAAATTTCTTAACAACTATTACAACTTTTACTGTAAATTAAAAGTGCAGAAATAAATCTAGCTAGCACACAATAAACCTAAAGCAAAAGTACATCAAGAACAAAATTAAAAGAGACAACCAGACGAAACAAGAATTTTATAGTGGTTCCCCAACCTGGGTACATCCACTTTTCTACCACCCTTGGTAGGAATCCACTCAAATTTTTGATCAGGTGCCTGACACCAATGAGCTTTTGATCAGGTGCTCAAAAACCAACCCAAGTCTTTTGATCAGGAGACTTGCAACCAAGGAATCACTTTTGAAGGGAGATGACAACCCTTTGTACAATGGAGGTGAGAGATGATTTTGTCTTCTCTTTCTCAATATACAACTGAGAAGACTTGTGAGTTTGATTATAGCTTATGGCTCCCCCTGAGATATAGAATGAATTAGGGAAAAAGCAGGAGCTAAGCTTCAGGGTGATAGGTCTTCAAACTGAATCCTTGACCAGCAATAATCTTCAGGAACTTCTTTGACATATGGAACTGAAGTTGTCCTTTTGAAGTGTCCTGTAGTGTTTGAAGAAAGAACACTCTAGATAGAGGTATTGTTGTTCTTCTTCTTTAGGTGCTGATGAGCTTCTGGTCAAGAGCTTCTGTGTATCAGAGATTGCTTCTTTGTTGACAGAGCAGATAGTTCAAGATTGAATGTTTTCTCTGTAATCTCTGTAATCTCTGTATGATTCTCAGTAAGCCGTGCTCTGTATAAAGCTTTCTCAATAATGCTTGATTATTTCTATCTGTGTATATCTATGTGTATCCGTTATTCTCTTCTTCTTTGTCCTTCAAAAATTTGAATTCATCTGCAATTAATGCTGACAGCCTTGAGAATAATCGACATTGATTTATTTCCCCAACTGTCCCGTGGAAAAACGGCAAGCAATAATCCTGGAGAAGACCATAATTAATGCTCCTTCTAACAGTTTTAATCAGAGAATGTTAGAGCATTAATTACTCAGGAATTATCTGTCACAACCCGCATTTTCTCAATGGTAAAATCTTATCAGAGTAAGAGAAAACACGTGCCGTGATGCCACGACGTGCAGGGGATAACTGCACACGCTCAGGCAAAACTCCAGACATTAGATTTTGAGGAAAAAGTTGGTTTGATATGAAAGGAAATCAGTTACGATGACTGGCCGTATCCCTCGGCCCGGTGGATCAGCTAGTCCACAGTTAAAACTATATTTATACGCAGCAGAAAATACTTTGGTTCAATTAAATTGACACCCTAAATGAGCATAAGTGTCCCCGGGGGACGACTTATACGTGCATGACTCTAAGGTGAATATAATAGGTATGAAAAATAGTGTTTTACGTTGAGGAAAGGTAGTGTCTTTGATTCAAAAACATGTTATGCATGGGGTACATATAATAATACTTTTAGGTTTTAAAATATCTAACATGCAGCCTAGCATAAATCCTTCCCAGAAGCAAGTAACCAACCACAAAAAGGCAAAATCAGCAGTTTAATTCCATATCCAGCATCACAATAAGCCACCAGTGGGCGTCAACAACCTGACACGAACACACTGGCGAGTATGTATGTTTATACAGAAAGGTAAGGAACTACCTCACAACAAAACGGGGATCAGCTACCCCAGCAACCCTAGAGGCCACCAACAGCCCCTCCAAAAGAACTAGCTGCTGAACTGGCTACAACCTGGACCTGAGGCATTCATGAAAAGAACACCAAAGCAAGGAAACAATAAAAAGTAAAAAGAGCAATTGGCTACTGAGCAAAAAAGAATAAGGGGTACCAACCCGACAACAAACTGCTATAAGTAAAAGAAAAGTGAATGACAGAAGGAAAAGAGTACTGTATAAAACACCGCAGAGCACACCAAGTGCGAGCAATAAAACCAAAGTGCCTTACCAAGAGAGAGCCTGCAACAGCACCAAGACATATTCATATGCCAAAAGAAAGGAAGCATGAACAGGAAGGGACTAACAGTCCTAACACGTGGGTAAGTGGCAGTGGTCAAACATGGGTCTGAATGCATAACCAGAATCAGACCCAAAAAGGGCTAAGGGGTCAAACAGTGGCAGCTTTAGGGCCCACACACAACAACCCAAACCGGGGCAAAAGTCGGTGGCCACAGCTCTCCACATAAAACCACCCCTCCAGAGGCCACCAAAACTCCACCACCTGCCACGACCCAAGAGTCGGCATGCAGAAATTAGCCGAACACCCAAAGCCCCCCCTAGGGAAAAAGTCACTTTAACAATCCTAAGAAACACACGAACCCAAGACAAAACGTCGGATCCAACCGACGCGGCCTTGCACGCCTAACCTGAACCAACCCCGAGTCTACTTGACCCCAAACCAAGCGCAGCACCAGTGTTGACATGATGTGTCGACACCACAACAAGCCGGTGTCGACACAAGGTGTCGACACAACCACGGCCGGTGTCGACACCAAGTGTCGACACCACAGCAGCCGGTGTTGACACAGAGTGTCGACACTACCGCGGCAGGTGTCGACACTAAGTGTCGACACCACTGCAGCCGGTTTCGACACATGGTATCGACACTGCCACTGCTGGTGTCGACACCAAGTGTCGACACCAAGTGTCGACACCACTGCAGCCGGTGTCGACACATGGTGTCGACACTGCCGCTGCTGGTGTCGACACCAAGTGTCGACACCACTGCGGCCGGTGTCGACACATGGTGTCGACACTGCCGCTGCTGGTGTCGACACCAAGTGTCGACACCACTGCGGCCGGTGTCGACACATGGTGTCGACACTGCCGCTGCTGGTGTCGACACTAAGTGTCGACACCACGACTGGCCGGTGTCGACACCAAGTGTCGACACCCCCCACTGGCTACAGGAGCCAGATCCAGAAAACGACCAGACACGAGAACGGGGGATTCTCTCTCTCTCTCGAGTACAACCTCCATCGGCAATGGTAACTACTCGACCTAGACCGAACAAAAACTGCTCCTAATAGACGCAATCCCTCAGGAAAACTGAGATTAAACTGGACCTTTCTACTCTAACCATGACATGATCGGGAACAAGCCCTAGATTACACCTCAGATCTAAACAAAAGAGAAAAGATTAAATCAAAAGAAGATAAAGATCAACTATGGCAAGGATGAGGGTACATCACTTGCCTCAATACCAGGAACTCGGTCGACGGCCTCCCCCGCTTGCGGATCTGGCCGCAGGGCAGCAAGCTGAGGAGCAGAAAGAAGGCAGATCCCGACGGGGGCAGTCCAGATCCACCCTCGAAACCGAAATCCGACCGCTAAATCTCCAGGAAAATGACGTCCGAAGGCTAGGGTAGTCCGGCGGTTTTCTCCCTCTCGCACAGGCTACGGCTTCTTCCACGAGGTGAAACAGGAAAAGAACAAAAAGGAACCCAGCCCTAATTCTAACCCAAGACTATATATATCAGCAGTAATATTAATAAACAACAATACATAATATTAATTATTTACACTCAATATCAAAACAACCCGAAACCCGAAACTTCTCGGAAAAAAACGAAATTCGCATCGCAGCTAAAAACCCACGCTACGAACGCAACTACGAAGTCGAAATTAGCATTCGACAAACAAAACCCGGGACAACACCTCCAGAAGCAAAAACACAAGCATTCCCTAAGAGGCCCAACCGAGTACTCAAACGGACTCCGGCTAGCTGGGGAATCTTGCCAACAGGCTACAAACAGGCTACACAGGGAACCCTAAGAGCTAAGACCACGCTCTACAACGGCAAAATGCCGGAAATACGCCATCGTAACGCCAGCCAAAGATCAAACAAAACGCAGAAAAAACCGGGGGCGTTACAGCCACTCCCCCTAAAAGAAAGTTTCGCCTCGAAACTTTACTCACAACACTCCTACAAAGAAGGAGAGGGAAAGAGCCAGGAAAGGGCTACAAATAAATAAGAATAAAACAGAGCATACCAGGCACAAGGTCAGGGAAACAGATGAGGGTGAGCCCCCCTCATAGCCTACTCCAACTCCCAAGTCGCGCTTTCCACATCCTGATTCCTCCATAAAACTTTAACCATAGGAATAGTCTTCTTCCGCAACGCCCGAACTTGAGAATCCAAAATGCGAATAGGCACCTCCACATAAGAAAGATTCGGCTCCAACGGAGGCACAGAATCCAAAATCTGCCTGCCACTTACCACACATTTTCGCAGCTGACTGACGTGAAAGACATCATGCACGCCAGGGAAATTTGCGGGCAAAGCCAGCCTGTAGGCCGATACCCCAATCCGCTCAACAATCGGAAACGTCCCCACGTATCTCGGGTCCAACTTCCTATTCTTGCCAAACCGCTTGACTCCAATCAACGGGGAGACCTTTAAGAACACCGAGTCCCCCACCGCAAATTCCAAGTCCGATCTACGCCGATTGGCGTTCTTCTCATATCTCTCCTGGGCTATCCGAAGCTTTTCCCGAATAAGCTTCACCGCGGTTTCCATCTCCTCAAGCGCTTCTGGACCCTACAAAGGTCCCTCGCCAAGCTCAGCCCAAAACAAAGGAGTCCTGCAGCGCCTCCCATACAAAGCTTCAAAGGGAGCCATTTGCAAGCTTTCTTGATAACTGTTGTTGTATGCAAATTCCATAAGCCGCAAGCGCTCGTCCCACGCTCCTCCGTGGTCCAGAATATAGCATCGGATCATATCTTCCACAATCTGATTTACTCGCTCTGTCTGACCATTGGTCTGCAGATGATAAGCCGTGGAATATCTCAAATCTGTACCCAACCCCTCTTGAAGGCTCTTCCAAAAACGAGACGTGAACCTGGAGTCTTGATCTGATATGATACTTACGGGTACACCATGCAATCTGACAACCTCTTCCAGATACAGCTCGGCTATCTTCCTCATCGGATAATCGATCTTAAATGGTACGAAATGAGCGCTTTTCGTTAATCTGTCTACAATTACCCATACTGAATCATGCCCCTTAGGCGATCTCGGTAAGCCGGTAATGAAATCCATCGAGATACTCTCCCACTTCCACATCGGAATCTCCAAGGGAGTCAGCTTGCCACCAGGCCTTCCATGGTCGGCTTTCACACGCCTACAAGTGAAACACTCTGAAACAAATCTGGCTATGTCCTTCTTCATACCGTACCACCAGGCAATCTGTTTTAAATCATGATACATCTTGGTAGACCCTGGATGGTAGGCAACACTAGATCCGTGGGCGTCTCTGCACACCATACCCCGGATATCTCCAACTGCGGGGACGCAAAACCTGCCACGGTACTTCAAGGTACCCGCATCATCTATAGAGAAATCTGGTAATTCACCCTTCTCAGCCCGAAGATACAAATGCAGAAGATCGGGATCGTAAGCGTAATCCACGAAGGTTCTGCTACTGCCATGCTACTCTGCGAACCACAGCCTCCCATAGAAATGTCCATCAACAGAAACTCTTCCACTAGACGCTCGGCGGAAAGATTAAAGATCTTGCCTGACTTCCGACTCAGGGCATCAGCCACCACATTTGCTTTGCCTGGATGATACTGAATTTCAACATCATAGTCGGCCACGTACTCCAACCACCGCCGCTGGCGCAGATTCAATTCTTTCTGAGTGAAGACATACTTCAGACTCTTATGATCCGTGAAAATCTTGCACTGCGCGCCATATAACAAATGCCTCCACAATTTCAACGCATAAATCACAGCTGCAAACTCCAGGTCATGCGTAGGGTAGTTCCTCTCATGAGTCTTTAGCTGCCTCGACCCGTACGCAATTACCTTCCCGTCCTGCATCAAGACGCAGCCCAGACCGACATGCGACGCATCCACATATATATCATATTCACTACCCTCCGCAGGCAAAGACAAAACTGGAACCGAGCATAGCCTCCTTTTTAGTTCCTCAAAAGCCTTCTCACACTTACCATCCCATGCAAAAGCTACGTTTTTCTGCGTCAACTTGGTCAACGGCGCGGACAAGGTAGAGAAGCCTTCTACAAATCTTTTATAATAACCAGCCAAACCCAAGAAGCTTCTGATCTCTTTGGGGGTAACAGGTCTCGCCCATTCCATAACCGCAGCGATCTTTTCTGGGTCCACTGATATTCCCTCCTTATTAATCACGTGGCCCAGAAAGGAAACTTGAGGCAACCAAAACTCACATTTGCTCAGCTTGGCGTACAACTTATGGTCTCTCAGAGTCGCCAAGACCAGCCGCAAATGTTGATCATGCTCCTTCGCGTCCTTAGAATACTCCAAAACGTCGTCTATAAAGACAATCACGAACTTATCCAGAAAATCCTTAAAAACTTTGTTCATCAAATCCATAAAAGCTGAGGGGGCATTAGTTAAACGGAATGACATAACCAAAAAATCAAAATGCCCATGACGAGAGCGGAACGCCGTCCGCGGAACATCTGACTCCCGAATCCTCAACTGGTGATAGCCCGAGCGAAGATCTATCTTGGAAAACACGGCACTACCACGCAGTTGGTCAAACAAATCGTCGATTCGCGGCAAAGGGTACCTGTTCTTAATAGTAACCTTGTTCAGCTCTCTATAGTCGATGCATAACCTCATCGTCCCATCCTTCTTTTTAACGAACAGCACTGGCGCACCCCAAGGCGAAGAACTCGGCCTTATAAAGCCTTTTACCAATAACTCATCCAGCTGAATTCGCAACTCTTCCATCTCTCGCGGGGCCATCTGGTATGGCGCCTTTACGATAGGACGCGTACCTGGCTCCAAATCTATGGCAAACTCGACATCTCGATCGGGTGGAAGACCGGGAAGATCGTCTGGAAACACATCAGAAAAGTCACACACCACAGGAATCTCTTCCAAACGGGGCTCACTAACAATCGACCCTACCAGGGAAACCACACAGGCAAAACAGCTAGAAACAAGCAACTTCCGAGCACACACCGCAGAAATGATTGGAGACTCCTGGAGAGAATATCCATAAACGCTTCCTGGCTGACCGTTGTCTTTGACGAAGTCCAAGCGCTTACCCTTGCACTAGATCACGATCCAGCATCATACCTTGACAACCGGTCCATGCCCAAAATAACGTCGAAGTCCTCCAGGTCAATCACCTTCAAGTCTGCCTTGGCTAGAAAATCTCCCAACAAAATCGGACAATCTAGGACACCCAGGTCCGTAACCGCAGAGTCACCAGAGGGGAACATAACGCAGAAGGCACCACCAACACGATCTAGGCCCAAGCTGAACCGCTCCACGAAGGCTCTAGCCACAAACGAGTGGGTAGCGCCGGAATCGAAGAGAACGCGCGCCCAGCGGTTCTTTACCCTAAATCGCCCTACGAATTGCACACGCATCTAAGACAACAAGCGCTAAAACGAAAACTACAATCAACCAAAAAAGAAACGCAACGAAACGACTGGGGAGGAGTCGAACCTGAGATAACCTGGGTCGAGGTCTGCGCTTCGTCTGCCGAAAGCACATTCAGCTTCCCCTTTCCTTTATCCATTTGCTGAGGCGGTGGCAAGGCCTAAAGGGGAACTGGCTGCAGAATAGGCTGGGTCTGCGGGCACCTTGTCTTGAGATGACCCTTCTGGCTGCACTGAAAACAGACCTTATCTTTTAACCAACAACGAGCAGCCTCATGCCCCTTCCTTCCACACAAGGCACACACCATGTCTCCCCTGAAAACACCCTGAATCGCGTGCACCTGTTCCTTCTTCTGCGCTACCAACCTTTTGAAACACTTCTCAAAGGGGTGGCCTGGCCGGCCACAAAAGCTACAAATCTCCTTGACCTTCTTTCTCGAGACAGCATCAGGTTCCTGAGGGCTCTTCCCTCCACCGGACTTCCGCTTATCCATCCTTAACTGCTGGCCTCTATTCTTGGCGTTCTCAATGGACTCGACTCTCAAAGCAGCTTCAACCGCGCTGGCATAACTGACTGCTCCATAGGCGTTAGCTAACTACTGAATATCGCTTCTCAGTCCACCCAGAAATCGCTTAACTCGATCTGCCTCAGCACTCACTAGACCCGGGGCAAACCGACTCAACTTACTAAACTCAATCTCATACTCACTAACCGTGAGCTTCCTCTGCTTTAAGTGAAGAAATTCGTTCATTAGCCGGTCCCGTTCGACTGAAGGCAGGAACTTACTTAACAACAGCACCTTAAAAGACTCCCAAGTGCAACCTGCCACTAAGCTCTCTTTCTCCCTCAGCCACCAATTCTTTGCTAAGCCCTTGAGCTGGTAGGCAGCGAGCATCACTCTCTGATCGTCCGTAATCCCTGAGTACGAGAACATCTCCTCAATGGTAATCAGCCAATCATCCAGAATCATGAAATCCGCCTGCCCATCATAGGTAGGGGGTCTCAGCCGCTGAAACTGGGATATGAACGCCATCTCCGGAGGCACCACCACCAAAGGCACGGGAGGAGCAGGAGGGACAGGAACAGCTACCCCCTCTGCGGGGTTCTGAGCTCTCGGGGGCTGTCCCGCCACCACTGCTACAAGGGACTGAATCTGAGCCTGCATAGCCACTACCTGCCTCGATAACTCCTCATTACTCTGCCGCAGGCTTTCTACCATCGCATTGCTCTGCGCTCCTAACGTCTCACCCTCGGATTGTGGGGTGGATCTCGTCGCAGGACGTCTCGCCATCCTATAATCGCACAAGCTTTAGACAAATCCTAGCCAATCAACTAGAACGAAACTACCCGGTACAGACAAACACACTTAAATATGAACTTAAACTGCAAAACTTGCTTTGGGAGTTGTCCTTACCATGATGATGTTATGCTTAACCTAAGATGGTTCACCACCACCATACTAACTCAGGTGCCTAAACAATGAATGCATGCATTTGTATTCTTTTTGACCCAAAACCATGTGTGTACATATGTCATCTTGCAAGTCTTTAGCTTGGCACGTTGTGATTATGAAATGTTATGTTATGCATGATGTGCTATGCATTCTAAAAAGAGGCCTTAGTGCATGCCATGAGCGGCGTACACATGAAAATGTTATGCATCCCATACTACATAACATTCCCATGTAACGAAAAAGAAAATGTGCTAGCCGCATTCATGTGATGAGGTTATGCATCCCATACTACATAACCCTCACATGTTGCCTCCTATGGTGGATCCATATACAAACACATATTATGCATCCCATACTACATAATATGCCTTGTATACTTCTTTATGCTCATGAGTGTAGTGTTCGTGCTTCGGTCAAGACGTGCCGATGACATATCGGTGTGTGAATGGTATGATGCTAAACACTAATGCAGACAAGGGAAAGGTTGCCCAACCATTTGTCAAGCAACCTCCCTCTGATACCAACTGTCACAACCCGCGTTTTCTCAATGGTAAAATCGTATCAGAGTAAGAGAAAACACGTGCCGTGATGCCACGACGTGCAGGGGATAACTGCACACGCTCAGGCAAAACTCCAGACATTAGATTTTGAGGAAAAAGTTGATTTGATATGAAAGGAAATCAGTTACGATGACTGGCCGTATCCCTCGGCCCGGTGGATCAGCTAGTCCACAGTTAAAATTATATTTATACGCAGCAGAAAATACTTTGGTTCAATTAAATTGACACCCTAAATTATCATAAGTGTCCCCGGGGGACGACTTATACGTGCATGACTCTAAGGTGAATATAATAGGTATGAAAAATAGTGTTTTACGTTGAGGAAAGGTAGTGTCTTTGATTCAAAAACATGTTATGCATGGGGTACATATAATAATACTTTTAGGTTTTAAAATATCTAACATGCAGCCTAGCATAAATCCTTCCTAGAAGCAAGTAACCAACCACAAAAAGGTAAAATCAGCAGTTTAATTCCATATCCAGCATCACAAGAAGCCACCAGTGGGCGTCAACAACCTGACACGAACCCACCGACGAGTATGTATGTTTATACAGAAAGGTAAGGAACTACCTCACAACAAAACGGGGATCAGCTACCCCAGCAACCCTAGAGGCCACCAACAGCCCCTCCAAAAGAACTAGCTGCTGAACTGGCTACAACCTGGACCTGAGGCATTCAAGAAAAGAACACCTCAGCAAGGAAACAATCAAAAGTAAAAAGAGCAATTGGCTACTGAGCAAAAAAGAATAAGGGGTACCAACCCGGCAACAAACTGCTATAAGTAAAAGAAAAGTGAATGACAGAAGGAAAATAGTACTGTATAAAACACCGCAGAGCACACCAAGTGCGAGCAATAAAACCAAAGTGCCTTACCAAGAGAGAGCCTGCAACAGCACCAAGACATATTCATATGCCAAAAGAAAGGAAGCATGAACAGGAAGGGACTAACAGTCCTAACACGTGGGTAAGTGGCAGTGGTCAAACATGGGTCTGAATGCATAACCAGAATCAGACCCAAAAAGGGCTAAGGGGTCAAACAGTGGCAGCTTTAGGGTCCCACACACACCAACCAAAACCGGGGCAAAAGGTGGTGGCCACAGCTCTCCACATAAAACCACCCCTCCAGAGGCCACCAAAACTCCACCACCTGTCACGACCCAAGAGTCGGCATGCAGAAATTAGCCGAACACCCAAAGCCCCCCTAGGGAAAAAGTCACTCTAACAATCCTAAGAAACATACGAACCCAAGACAAAACGTCGGATCCAACCGACGCGGCCTTGCACGCCTAACCTGAACCAACCCCGAGTCTACCTGACCCCAAACCAAGCGCAGCACCAGTGTCGACATGATGTGTCGACACCACAACAAGCCGGTGTCGACACAAGGTGTCGACACAACCACGGCCGGTGTCGACACCAAGTGTCGACACCACAGCAGCCGGTGTCGACACCAAGTGTCGACACTGTCGCGGAGGGTGTCGACACTAAGTGTCGACACCATTACAGCCGGTGTCGACACATGGTGTCGACACTGCCGCTGCTGGTGTCGACACCAAGTGTCGACACCACTGCGGCCGGTGTCGACACATGGTGTCGACACTGCCGCTGCTGGTGTCGACACCAAGTGTCGACACCACTGCGGCCGGTGTCGACACATGGTGTCGACACTGCCGCTGCTGGTGTCGACACCAAGTGTCGACACCACTGCAGCCGGTGTCGACACATGGTGTCGATACTGCCGTTGCTGGTGTCGACACCAAGTGTCGACACCACGACTGGCCGGTGTCGACACCAAGTGTCGACACCCCCACTGGCTACAGGAGCCAGAACCAGAAAACGACTAGACACGAGAACGGGGGATTCTCTCTCTCTCTCTCGAGTACAACCTCCATCGGCAATGGTAACTACTCGACCTAGACCGAACAAAAACTGCTCCTAATAGACGCAATCCCTCAGGAAAACTGAGATTAAACTGGACCTTTCTACTCTAACCACGGCATGATCGGGAACAAGCCCTAGCTTACACCTCAGATCTAAACAAAAGAGAAAAGATTAAATCAAAAGAAGACAAAGATCAACTATGGCAAGGATGAGGGTACATCACTTGCCTCAATACCAGGAACTCGGTCGGCGGCCTCCCCCGCTTGCGGATCTGGCCGCAGGGCAGCAAGCTGAGGAGCAGAAAGAAGGCAGATCTCGGCGGGGGCAGTCCAGATCCACCCTCGAAACCGAAATCCGACCGCTAAATCTCCAGGAAAACGGCATCCGAAGGCTAGGGTAGTCCGACGGTTTTCTCCCTCTCGCACAGGCGACGGCTTCTTCCATGAGGTGAAACAGGAAAAGAACAAAAAGGAACCCAGCCCTAATTCTAACCCAAGACTATATATATCAGCAGTAATATTAATAAACAACAATACATAATATTAATTATTTACACTCAATATCAAAACAACCAGAAACCCGAAACTTCTCGGAAAAAGACGAAATTCGCATCGCAGCTAAAAACCCACGCTACGAACGCAACTACAAAGTCGAAATTAGCATTCGACAAACAAAACCCGGGACAACACCTCCCGAAGCCAAAACACAAGCATTCCCTAAGAGGCCCAACCGAGTCCTCAAACGGACTCCGGCTAGCTGGGGAATCTTGCCAACAGGCTACAAACAGGCTACACAGGGAACCCTAAGAGCTAAGACCACGCTCTACAACGGCAAAACGCCGGAAATATGCCATCGTAACGCCAGCCAAAGATCAAACAAAATGCAAAAAAAACCGGGGGCGTTACATTATCGCATTAGAGTGGGGACAGAAGGCCGGAAATAACTAAGTCTGGAATCGTCGAACAGATAGCAGAATTCGTCGAAGTGAGTACATAGTTCGTCGAGCTGAGATGTTGTATTCGTCGACCAGATAACTTCTGTTCATCGTGCTGAGTTCCATGATCGTCGAGCTGGAAACTGAACTGCTCTCTTTTGCCTATTCTGTGTCTGAAGTTCGTCGAGCTGGTAAATGTGTTCATCGACTGGAGTTCAGCAATTATTCTGGAGTTGTCAAATATTCTGTGTGTTGACTGATATCCTGTGTGTCGACACAAGTCTTCTGTGTTATGTCGACACAACCTTTCCATGATGTCGATTGATGATCTGGGTGTCGACACAAGTTCTTCTAGTGTCGACTTAGTTGGTGTCGACATATACTTCGAGTGTCGACACAAGTCTTCTGGTTCCATAATTCGTCGGGCAGAGAACTGAGTTCATAGACCTGAGACTAGAGAACATAGTCTCGACAGAATGCTGTAGTATTCCAAAGATTCGTCGACCAAAGAATAGTGTTTGTCGAGCTAAGTCTAGAGAACCTTGAATTCGTCGAACTAAGTCTGGAGAACCTTGAATTTGTCGAGCTGAAAATTATTCTGGACTTAGAGAAAAATTGATAAACCTCTGGCAATACAGTTGAAGTGGAAGTCCAGAAATCATCGAGCAAAGAATGAAGTTCGTCGAACTGAGAACTAGGTTCGTCGACCTGAGTCTAGAGAACAGTATGGACTTAGAATTCTGAAGATGGAGTCCAAGGATCGTCGATCTGTGACTTAAGTTCGTCAAGCTCAGCTAAGAGAATATTTCTCTAAGAGCGTCGAGCTGAGAACGACTATCGTCGACCTAAGTTCGATGAACGTCGAACTCATTTTACTTAGTTTCTTGCGAAATCTCCGAATCTCTGGAAAACTCTAAGCCTTGAGTCTTTGGCAGTCTGATGATGGCTTGTCCATGTGATGTTGTTACTGAGGACTTGGCCTAGACTCTAGGACACAACTATGACCCGGGCTATACATGTTGGGTCACATTATCTTATCTTTGTGAAACTAGCCCAAATCAAACTAAGGATCCAACAACATGGGTATACAGAAATAAATTGGATGCCCAAGGTACAATAGTGAGGAACAAGGCTAGGCTTGTTGCTCAAGGATACATGAAATAGGAAGGAATAGATTATGACCAAACCTTTGCACCTGTGGCAAGGTTGGAGGTAATCAGAATATTCCTGGACTATGTAGCCTACAAGAGATTCAATGTGTATCAGATGGATGTGAAGAGTGCATTCCTGAATGAAGTACTTAAAGAAGATGTTTATGTTGAACAACCTCCAGGTTTTGTCTCTCCAACTCACCCTTATCATGTTTTCAAATTGCATAAAGCTCTTTATGATCTCAAGCAAGCTCCAAGAGCTTGGTATGAGACCCTAGCTAGCTTTTTGATAGAGCATAAATTCATTAGAGGCATAGTCGATAGAACATTTTTCATTATACATCATAAGGATCAAATATTGTTAGTACAAATATATGTGGATGACATCATATTTGGGGTCTACTGATTCCAAATTATGGAAGAGGTTCTCTGACCTCATGCATTCAAAATTTGAAATGAGTAGCATGAGTGAGCTTTCCTACTTCCTTGTTCTCCAAGTGAAGTAGTTGCTTGATGACATCTTTATCTCTCAAGCTAAGTATGCTAAAGAGCTTATAAAGATGTTTGGGATGACTGATGCTTCAGCAAAGAAAACACCTATGGCTACTAATGCTGTGATTGACTCTGATGCACATGAGAAACCTGTGGATCAGAAATTATATAGGGGAATTGTTGGGTCCCTACTATATCTAACAACAAACAGACCTGATATCATGTTTGTCACATGCCTTTGTGCTAGGTTCCAAGTGAACCCTAAAGCATTTCATCTAATTTTCTTAAAAAGAATTTTGAGATATATAAATGGTTATCTTAGTCTAGGCCTATGGTATCCAGCTGAGTCAGAATTTGATTTAACTGGATTTTCAGATGCTGATTTTGCTGGATGCAGGGTTGATAGAAAAAGCACATCAGGGACTTGTCAGTTCCTTGGTATGAGGTTGGTGTCTTGGTTTTGCAAGAAACAGTCTTTTATATCCACCTCAACTGCTAAAGCAGAATATATTGCAGTAGCTAGTTGTTGTTCTCAAATGCTGTGGATCCAAAACCAACTCCTGGACTATGGTCTCAACTCAAATAATTCAACTCTTTTTTGTGATAACACAAGTGCTATAGCAATAACACAAAATCCAGTCCATCACAGTAGGACTAAGCATATTGACATTAGGCATCACTTCATTAGAGAGTGTGTAGACAAAAACAAAATTAATCTTGTCTATATCTACACTGATTTACAAAGAGATGATATATTCACCAAACCCCTGGATGAGAGAAATCACATATTCTTTATAAATCAGTTTGGAATGATCAATGGTGAAGATTTGGTTTAGTTTCTGTCTGCACTCGATGAATTTTCCAGAGTTCGTCGAACGGAGCTCGACGAACTAGGGAAAGTTCGGAAGATATTCGTCCAACGGAGGACGACGAACTCTCCGAGAGTGAAGTTGTTTTCGTCGTACGGAGATCGACGAATTCACTTCAGAAAACTTTCGTCGAACGGAGCTCGACAAAATGTTTTTAACTCTTCTAGCTGAGCTCGACGAATTATTTCACTATCAATTATTTCGTCGATATCAGGTTGAAGAATTTCTTATGTTTTGTGGAACGGAGTTTGTCGATTCATATTCCAGAAAATCTTATAACTAGGTTTTCTTCGACCTCTGTCCTGTGCTTTCTGTTCCCCTAGTACTTGATCGTCGTTTCTCTCTTTTGCAGGCGATTTCATGGCAATTCAAGCAGGAGCCCTAGCCGCTATGAAGTTTGACACAGGAATTGATGTCGACTTCAACTCATTTCAACACTCTGATCAAATTTTTCTGAACATTCTGACTCTACTGTAAGAATAGAATTTGAAAAACCTGATGACAACAAGAATAAAGCTGGTTGGAACAAAAATTAGACAATGGGTATATACTTCATCTATATCAGAGGAAAACACCATGACAGGAACAATCGCGGGTAATGCTATTTCTTTGACTCCCGCAGTTTTGACTGAAATTTTTGATTTGATAAATGGAGAAGAATAACTGGATATTGATACTGTAGAATATGATATGATGTTAAGTCTGATAGGTTATGCTGGAGATAACCCAAATAAGCTGTTGAAGAAGCACCTATCTGCAGAATATAAGTTTCTGGCAGATATAGTGGGAAAAGTCTTTCTGGGCAAGCACACTGCCCATGACTACATCACCGGGCTTCAATTCTTGGTCATGTGTGCAGTGGTCAATAAGAAGAAAGTGGATTGGGCACAGATCATCTTTGATCTGATAAGGAAAAAGAATAATAAGAAAGAAGTTTCCTTTAGAAGGATCCTGCGGATCTTCACTACTAGAAAAATGAGTATTAGCTACACAGTTTTTTGCCAGGGTTCAAAAATCATGGCTAATACACTAGTATTTGCCATGATTGCAAAACCGTGGCTAATATTTAGGTTTTGGCCACGGTTATTAAAAAGCATGGTTAATACCTTTGTATTAGCCATGAAAAGCAAAAAAAGCATTGTTAGTATTTAGTATTAACCATCATCTAAACAATCACATCCATTCATGTTAACCCGCCCCCCATCAACCGTACTCCCCAATTTTATCGCCAAAAAAATTAAAACCCGCCGCCCATGCCCTAATCTATCGCTCCCTCGCTCATTCTTCTTCTCACCCGCCTCTGTTGCGCATTGGAACCAGCCGTCGTCGGCCCGCCCACCTTCTCCTTTTCGCCACAGGATGCTCGCCGCTCTCGCATAACCCGCCTCTGTCGCGCACAGTAGTTTTGATCTCTAATCTCATACTCCCAATGATTCCCCTCGACGGCTTCTCCACGGTGGCGGCTCCATTGGCGATTCGCCACTCTCGTCTTGCCACATGAAACTAAACAGGTAAACACCTCTGTGGGCGAATTCCGTCCATCACTCCATCACAAGCTTACATTACATTATCTCCATTCCTCTGTCTCTCTGCGTCAGGACTCTACAATTTCAGAACTTGGGCATGCCAAGCTTTATTATCTAGTTTAACAAACCCTAATTCTATGCTTCTCTGAACGAAAACTACAAAAATTTTATGTCCTATGGTGTTTAGCAAATTGGTTCTTATACGTTGATGGAATCCTAATGATAACGTTGTTAACTGTGCAGTTGAATCTACATTAATGCATGCTTGCACTGCAGATGTCTGTAAAGGTATTTCTGTAGAGAATTCTCATGTCAACAAGGAAAATGAATTGCAAACGGAACAAATCAAACCACGTGAATTGAGTGTGAGAATTTATTTTAATTATTTTGGTTTGTATCTAGAAATTTTTTTGTAGTTTCTTCAATTGTTGACTGATCTAAGATGTTCTTAGTTAAATGGTGCTGAACATTCAGATTTGGGTCTCCGATCTATTTTAAATCAAAGTCTCAGAGGAAATCATACTGGATCTTCTATGCTTGATAGCAGTGACATGAAAGTGGAGACAGTGGAGAAGATGGGATATGAGGTATACTTTCTCTATTTTTGTCAGTATTGTTGGTTACTTAGTTTTTCAGATAATGCAAAGTTTTACCTTCAAAATGTTGTGCATATCCATTTGGTGGCATTCCTCATACTTATGCGGTTCACATTGTCGTGTTTGTAAGTAAAATTTATTGATACATCTTAATGAAAATTTTGTCACATTAAGTGCTTGATGCTCCATTCTCATGTTGCACGCTTAGTTGTAGGTAGTTGTTATTAACACTACCTATGTTGTGATTGTCGAATCATCCCTTCTAAAAATGTTTTCTCCAAAATAGTTCTTATATAAATCTATGAACTTAAGTACTATCTCAGTGCTAAGTTTATGGTTTCTCCAAAATAGATTACCTTTAAAACTTTAAGAGGGTTATTTGCACGTCTATGCCTTAATGTCTTGGGGTTAAGATATCACTTCTCTCTCTTATATACGTGTGGGCACAATACTTGTAATATGTGAATTGTACGGAGGAATAAATATTTGAGCTTCAGATTTCACTATTTCTACATGTTCCAATTTCAATTATTGTTGTTGTCATTTACTTGAGATTACTAATTCTATCATTTATTGCGTTTAATGGTCTTACTTGTGCATTCCATCATTCTTAGATCTCTAAGACATTCCACTATCATCATGCCAATAGAGTCATTTATGGCACTCTCACACACCCAGACCCCTCAAAGAATACCAAGTTAAGCCAACTATTCTTGTTTATTTGTTAAATAGTTTGGTGTTATTCTCTCTAGTGGTGAGAATATCACACGGTGCTTTAAATATCGATTTTAGTATTAGGAAAATGATCATGCAAATAAGTATTTGCATCACATAGAAAGAGATTTATTGTTTGCGTAATTAATGGTTCTATTTTTATGCTCTTATAGTGTTAATGATGTTTATTCAGTGCTTTGCTTGGAGTTTTATTCCTCATCTCCTATTACATTTATAAAATTTGGTTCAGAATTAGTTGCTCGTATAGTTCTACCTCCTAATGATTCTTAAGTATACCCATGCAAAGTGAATCTCTATTTTTTATTTTGATTTTGTTGGTAGTACTTCCAAGCAAAGTTGAGGTGTATAAAGTTATGGGCTAAAAGACGAGGGCTTTATTCTCATGTGAGTAATTAAACTTCCAATTCACTTAAAAATGTATATACTTACAATTTTACTTGCAGATACTTGGATTTTTTGGAGGAGTTATCTGGCAATTCTGTCTGCGTATATTTGCCAAAGATATCATACTGCTAGTTTAAGTTCCCTCATAATATTGTTCTTTGAGACATTTTGTCACTGGCGCTGGCCAGATCCAGTTATTCTACAAGGCCAATCCATTCCATTCAAGCTTCCTGACGAGCGCTGCTTTATGCCTATCTTGTTGCCTTGTAGCCCATTTGATTTGGCTTTAACCAAAGGTAATCTTTAATTTGATCATTATGTGGGTCTTTATACTTGGTTTTGTAGTCTGTTTAGAGGGGCATATCCATGAGTATCCCACAAGCAAGCACAACTTTGTTGATAATACAACTGTTTTTCACTCTCTTGAATATTTCTTAAGTTACTGAAGAATGCCAGGTGTGTTTTCCTCACTTTTTATGTATTTCCTTTCATGATTCGTCTCATTATTATGTTCATTGTTAAAGCTGCTGCTTAGTTTTGTTTTTCTTCTTTCATTAGTTAAATATCTTTCTTGATCGGTCTGCATGTCTTCATCGCACAGTTTTTTTTCCAGGAAGCCAGCACTTAACCGCCCAATAACAAGGTTTGCATTCACATATTGCTAGTTTATCCATAGATTAATCAACACATAATCTAAGGCTTAACACTCCTATCCTGTAGAAGTTTCAGCGCACAGTTGCTAGCCAATGCACATGCCGCAGCCACTGCTATGGTAAATTTGTCACCATAATTCATATCATCTGCAAGAATTTACTGTGGATTATGTTCGTTGAATACAATTTTAGAAAATTAATTAGTTTTTATGCTGTGGATGCTGATTAGTTCTATTTGCATATTTAGCGGTTATATATCTCCAGAATACGCTTTCAAGGGTCTGTTCTCAGTTAAATCCGATGTATTTAGCTTCGGCATCCTGCTTCTCGAGATTGTGAGTGGGAGGATAAGTGCCGGTCTTCATGAATTTGGCTCTTCATGTAGTCTTCTTGCATATGTAAGTAATCCTTCTCTTCTATTTTTACAGTTGCTTTGTGTGTCTGAAAGCTTTCAAGGATAGTTGAAAAAGGAATGCAAAATAACTTTAAAGATATTGAATACTAAATAAGCAGATATTTGAAGTTCTCCCTGTAAGATAATCTTCATAGTCCTCTTACAAAAATAACGTCTGGAGCAAGATGAGGGTGAAGGAGTTCTCCAAATAATACTTTTTAAGGAGATGAAAACAACTTTCTATTTTATATATTCTCAAATAAGCAGATATTTGAATCCTGGTGATTTTCATACCCCCTCCAACAAATATGGCTTGGATCTATTATTTTAGGCATGTAGAGTTTTTCCTAGCCTTTCCCAAATGTGAGGTGTCGTATAATCTGTGAAAATGTTGTGTACACTATAACTCCCCATGACACTGAATTTACACATGTCCGTGTTTTATACACGTAGTGCAACCAAAAAGTTTCTATCAATGGTGAGCAAGACCCAATTTTATCCCCTTTGGAATTGTCATAGTTGATGCTTTAACTTGAAAATGGTGCATATGGTGTGTGGCTCTTAGTGGGCTTCTGCATGCTTCTTTCATTGTTAAACAAGTTTTAAGAGAGAATACTTCTCACTAGAGTATCACTGGAATGAGTGAGCTCTTGATGCATGATACTTGATGATCTTGAAATAAAAAAAAACTTAGGTAGTACATCCTTGTGCAATACGATCACGTGATAGGAAATCTGTTCAGACGCATTGATGTATCGGGCTAAACTTCTATCCCCTTTGTTTTCCTAACACAGGTAGCCATTAACCGAATAGCTGGAGCAAAGTGGGGATTTTGTTCTGGTCAAGCTTGTATAGCCATTGATTATTTACTTGTGGAAGAGAAATATGCTCCATTTCTGGTAATTTTTGGAAAATTTTGAAATGCAAGGATTACCAACTAGAGTAAAATTGCCAGGGGATAGTCATTTTCCTCTCTTTCTATTTGTGCTTATTGTAGGTTGACTTGCTAAAGGAGAAGATCAAAAAATGCTATATGAGACCCGGACATCTCACAAGGATTGTGAATAAAAAGCAGTTTGAACGATTGAGAGAAATTCTTGAGGATCCATTGGTTGCTGCTACCGTTGTTCATGGAGGCTCCCTAGATCAAGAAAACATGCAAATTTTGATTATTCTCATATTTGTTTATCACTTCCTGTTGCAGACACTAATTAAATTCATCTTTATGCAATGTTTTCAGGTTTATTGAGCCAACTATCTTGATGAATCCACCTTTAGATTCTGAAGTGATGACTGAGGAAATTTTTGGCCGATTGCTTCCCATAATTACAGTGAGTAACAGAGTTTTTAGAAATGCTTGAAATTAATTGGCCAGGATTCAAATTTTATATACTCTGTCTACTGGATTTCAGTTAAAAAAGATAGCAGATAGCATTGAATTTCTGAAGCGTAGGCCAAAGCCTCTAGCTATTTACGCATTCACTAAAGATGGGAAGCTGAAGAAAAGAATAGTGGAAGAGACATCATCTGGGAGTGTAACCTTTAATGATGCAGTCGTATAGGTATGAGTTAGCCTCCTTTTATTTCCAAAGTATTTAAGTTGTCTTCTTGCACTGAACACATGAGATTAATTGGCCAAAGCCTCTAGTTATCACCGGCAGCAGCTTGTTCCTGGAATGAGACCTGGTGGAGGTCCAATGCCATTTTTTTGTTCCCTTTGTACAACCAGGCTAGCACCCGCATCCTGGCGGTGGTAGGTGCATCGGACCTGGACCTATGCAACAGACACAACATCCATTACCTCTACAACATCCAGAGGTGTGTAGTTATAATCCGTGAGGAGAAATTTCTTAAATAACTTTGTGATTTGATTTCTAGTTAGCTTGTGGTAAATTAGACTATGAGTTCTTGTTGATTTTTTGTAAAATTAATTTTGTAAATAACTGCTTGATAGAAATGATTACAAGCATTAATTCTTATTGATCCTATTTTAGCTATCGTTTGGTTTTTTACAAATTTCCTGCATTTTGTACGAGCATACTTACTGTGTATTTGGCTAATTTCTTGAAGCTCTTTATGAGTTATCATAAGTCTATTGGACTATGTGCTCTTGTTACTGATGGTGAAGCAAATTTCTCTATTGGCGAGGAGAAATCATTACTGGCATTTTTTTTATATCCTCTTGAAGCAAATTTCTCTGTTGGCGAGGAGAAAATTTCTAACTTAGAATGAAATTACTTAATGTCAAACCTTTTTATATAGTTTAATGGTCTATAATTGCATTATATGATCTACATTGTGCTTGGTCCCAACTTCCAATGATCTACTATTTATGAAAAAAATGTTCACATAACGTCGCAACAGCAATTAAAATCTCCAACAAATCATTAAAGTATTGAATGTGTTTTTTTTAAAAAAACTTAAATTACTATTTGCCACGGCTTGTAACCGTGGCAAATAGTTTTTAAAAAATGATGAGTTCACTTTTAGCCAGGGATTAAAACCGTGGCTAAAAGTCAAGATATTAGCCACGACAGTTTTTCTCATGGCTAATAGTATTTTCTACGGCCAATCCGTGGCTTATACTTTTTTGCCACGCCGACTTTAGCCACGGATTTTTCCCGTGGATAGACCGTGGCTAAAGGGTTTTAGCCACGGTTTTGGACTTTTTGCCAGTGCAATTTGCCATGGCCAAAAGCTTGTTTTCTAGTAGTGCTTCCTGAAGGAGAAGGCTGCTGAATCCCTGGTCTCACAGACCATATTCATAAATGCCAGTAAGAGGATCACCTGTGCCTTGTTTGGCAGGTGGGAGAGGACTATATCCAACCCATCCAAGGCTTCAACCTCTTCCACCCCAGTTTATAAAAGCACCAGGGATGTTAGAGCCACTCCCACCTTGCTGAATAGATCATCCCCACATCTCCATCCCTTCCAGCAACTCAACAACAATCACCCTCCACAGTTCATACTCCCTCTCTTCAACCACATGCACAACTCCAACAATAACTTCAACCACATCCCCCACTCCAACAACAACTCCACCAAGTTCATATTCCTACTACAGCTACATTACCTGCCACCTCTCCACCACTAGACCTCACTGATTTCCCTTCCTCTCCCACCCAGGAATACCATCAACCCACTCCACCTCAATCACCCTAATCCCCCAATGATATACCAGCCCCAACACCACCTTCATCTCCTCTTCCCCCACACTTATCCTCCATACCATCCTTCAATCTCCTGACATCTCGTCCAAATACTCCTCGTCCTCTAAATCAATCCACCCAGGATGACAACATGCAAGATACCATCCCACCATCCTCACCCACATCTACCATCCCTCCCACTGTTTCCACCTCAACACCATCTGCCACTCCAACACTGGACCCCTCCAACATCTCATCTGTCCTTACTCTCATCACACCCCTCCTCAAAACTCTAATAGCAGAGGCCATTACACCTCTTTCTACTTCCATTTACGCTATATCTGATAAAATCTCTGCCCTTTCTGCTGCCCCTCTTCATTTAGGGGCCTAGCTCCAGTTATTACTGAAAGTAGGCATGGGGAGATGCTTCATGAAGAAGCTGCAGTAGCTCTAGTAGCAACAATAGTTCCAGCAGCAGAACCCCCAGCTCCAGCTCCAGCAGATGTAGAGGGAGTAACAACAGCAGTAGATATAAAAGATACATATACAAATTTAATTGATTTAATTCAATTTATTGAGACTGACATGGATATGGAAGATGCAGTTCCAGAAGAGTTAATTATTGCTGGTGATTTCATTTTAAATCCCACAGTAGATTTGGTTAATTTGTTAAGCATTTTTGATACTGCATACTTAAGATTCTTTCCAGCAGAGTATACTAGGCCATCTTTGGCTATTATCCCATACACCTCTCCAATAAGCCCTAAAGTGGCTAAGAAGTATAAGGACAACTTTGCTTCTCAAGAGGTTCCTACTTCACCTCTTCCTAAAGTTGTTTCCCCAAGCGTCTCTTCCCCTTCAGTCCCAACTTTTGTAATGGATGACTCACCCTTGCCTGATCTGGATGAGTTAATCAGGGCTGACATTAAAGAAGAGAATAAGACAGATGCTGAAAGCACTGTCACAGTTATTTCTCCAGCTCCTCTTGAAATATCTCTTCCAGCTCCAGCTCCAGCCCAAGTTGAGAAACCCATTATATCTGATGAAACATTGAAAAAGCTAGATGCTTTATATGATAATCCACGGGATAGCAGTGATGATGATGATGATGAGGATGATGAGGATTCTGATGAGGATGCTAAGAAAAAGAAGAAGCCAGTATCTAAAAAGAGAAAAGCTCCTCCTGCTCCTGCTCCTAAGCCAAATCTAGCTAATGACACTCCCTACTATATTCTCCAGAAGATAACTCCATATAAAGGGATGCCAGCTTGGATGTGGTTATCTAAAAATTAACAGAAAGAAATGAAGAGAAGCAGAAGATACTCTCCTCCTACATCTCAGAAATACAAAAAAGATCCACCACCTCCTCCTCCTCCAGCTGCTCGTGCTTCAGCCACAACTTCCCAAAGATCTACCCAATTCAAAACATATCAGAGACATCAAGGGAGATCTTCTTCTGAAAGTAGCCAGCATAGGCATTACTCTTCAGGCAAGCAACATCAACCATAGCATCAGCATCAACCACAGCAGCAGCATCAACAACAGTTATCATTCCTTGCAGATCAGAAAGCTGAAAGTCCTAAAAGAGCAAACTCTCCTCCTGTTCCTTTTAAAGATCCTGAAATAGCTAATACAACTAGAATGGCCAGGTTTGTAGGCCTTTCTATGATTAATAAGGCCAAAGCTGAAGTAAAGGATCCTTATGGGTATTCCACAATGTCTAAGTACAGGAAAGAAGAGCTAAAGAGGTTTGAGAAAGCAAACAAGTTTTTCAATATTGATGACTACATGAAGTTGCACCCAGAAGCAGTTGTCCCCAGAGCCACATCTTTGAATATTATAGGGGCTGCTGATATGACCATGGTAAAAGTGCAAGCTTCAGACCCAAATAGAGATATTGTCTTTACCAAGCCTGGAGATAAAGGTAAAGAAGTAATGCCCAAAGAGATGAAACAAAAGAAGTAATTCTGAACTGTTTTACTTCTGTTATGTTCTTATAACTACTTTATATTTCTGAACAAAGCTTATGTACATATATATATCTGCTGCATGTGTTATTGATCTCTGCCAGATATATGCTTTCTTGTCTTGTTTTTTTCAATTTTGATTTGAGTCTGTAATTAGTGACCTCACCCAAATAGGGGGAGATTGTTGGATTCCTAGTATGATTTGGGCTAGGTTCACTAAGTTAGGATCACATGACCCACAATGTATGGCCAGGGTCATGGTTGTGTCCTAGAGTCTAGGCCAAGTCCTTAGAATCAACATCATATGGACCAGCTATCAACAAGACTGTCAGAGACTCAAGACTTAGAGTTTTTCTAAAGACCAAGTAAAATGAGTTCGATGTTCGTTGAACTCAGGTCGACGATAGTCGTACTCAGCACGAAGATCTCAGAGTAAATTCTCTGAGCTGATCTCGACGAACTTGGTACTCAGGTCAACGAACTTTGGACACAATACTTCAACACTTCAAGTCTAGAGTCAGACTTTGCTTGACAAACTTGATTCTCAGCTCGACTAACTGTGACCGCACTAGCTAGTGTTATCTAGCAGCAGTTAAGTGGTCCTCAGCTCTATGAAATCAATTATTAGGTCGACGAATTCTGGACACTTTACTTCAACACCTTCGTCCAGAAGCATCTGAAATTATTCTAAGTCCAGAAATATTTTGCTGAACTTCAGTCGACGAAACCAGATATCAGTTCAACGAACTCCAGACATAGAAAAGGAAAAGTTTCTATAGAATATAGTTCTGCTCTCAGCTCGACGATCTTGGAACTAAGCTCGACGAACAGAAGTCATATGCTCGACGAACTCAGCAACTCAGCTCGACGAACTGTGAACTCAGCTCGACGATTTCTGTTGTCAGTTCGACTAATCTAGACTTAGTTGTTTTCCATCCTTCTGTCCCCTTCTTACTGCAATAATTCCTGAGTCATTAATGCTCAAATATTCTCTAGAATATAACCGTTAGACAGAGCATTGATCATGGTCTTCTCCAGGATTATTAACTGCCGTTTTTCCAAGGGACAGTTGGGGAAATAATTCAATGTTGTTTATTCTCAAGGCTTTCAGCATTGATTGTAGAGGATTTCAAAATTTCGAAAGACCATTTTTGACTGGAAATATAAAAGAGAATTTTTCTCTTCTTCCTGCAAGTAACACGGACAGACAGACAGACAGAACAAGATACACAATACAGAGAGACTATAGATACAAAAAAATAGTCAGTCTGAAATAAGAGATTCACTACTGTCTGTCAACACAGAATTCTGATAAAACAAGAAGCCATATTCCCGAAGATCATCAGCTATCTAAAGATGAAGAACACAATCAAAATCAAGAGTCTTCTGTCTTAAACACTCCAAGATACTTCAAAGGACCACTACATCACTATTTGTCAAAGAATTTCCTGAACTGCTGCTGATCAAGGCTGTACTACTGAAGGCCTATCAACCTGCAACAAGGCTTCCTCTACCTGAACCATTCTATATCTCAGAGGGAGCCTGTGCTAAAATCAAATATCCACAAGTCTACTCAGTTGTATATTGAGAAAGAGAAGACACAATCATCTCTCACCCCCACTGTATAAAGGGTTATAACTTCCTTCAAAATTTATTCCTGGTTGCAAGTCACCTGATCAAAAGACTTGAGCATTGGTTTTTGAGCACCTAATCAAAAGATCATTGGTGTCAGGCACCTGATCAAAAAACTGAGTGGATTCCTACCAGGGTGGTAGAAGAGTGGATGTACCCAAATTTAGGGAACCACTATAAATTCTTGTGTTATCTGGATTGCACTTTTCTTTTGTTTTTGTGTTGTGGCTATTTGTTAGGATTGCTGTTTTAATTTTGTTCCTGCACTAGATTAAATCAGAAGAAAATTTTATAAACCCTGAATACTCTATTCACCCCACCCCTCTAGAGTATTCCTGATCTAACAGCTCACTTTCACCACGTGATACGGGCGTGTCAGAGGCCGTGTCCTCCTCTAGTCGATAAAGTCAGCTCGATGAAATTGAGCCGTGGCGTGTCAGCTACCATGTATGGGCACACGGCCTAGGACACGGGCTTGTCACAGGCCGTGTCCTTTTCGGGATGAGCCCAAAGCATTTGAAGCCTGGTGAACACGGGCATGACACGACTGTGTCTTAGGGTACACGGCCTATGATACAGGTGTGTCACTGGCTGTGTCCTAGTCAAGTTGATCTCGATTTTGTGCACCCTGAAGTACGTGGCCACAGATACGAGCGTGTATGAAGGCGTGTTAGGGGACACGGCCCGTGACATGGGCATGTACTTTTTTGGATAAGTCGGTTGAGCACCGCTTGAGGCACACGGCCGAGGATACGGGCATGTCATAGGCCGTGTCAGGCAAAAAAATATGATTTTGTGGCAAAATCGTGGCCATTCATTTCCTTCAACTGGGATCCAAGGGCTGAGCTTCCTCCCTGTATCCTTAAGGCTGGGAAATGAGTTGGAACAACTCATTTGAGAATAACCATTCTCTTTCTACATACTTAGAGAGAGAGAGAGAGAGAGAGAGAGAGAGAGAAGAAGGAGGAGGAAGAGGAAGGAGAGCAGGCCACCGGTGGTGTTGCAGAGTTTCGGCTAGAGATCCGAGTCCAGCATTGCGGAGGAAAAGCCGTTGCGGTTCTTTCCAGCCAGTTAGGAGCTCATGGCGCCAAAGCTGTCTTCAAGGGTAACGACTTTTCTTCCTAGCCATGTGAAGGCGTCCTTTTTGGCATATGCATATGATTCCCCCACCAGAGGGTGGCTTGTTATGGGAGTCCCTTGGGTTTATTTGTGGAATCCCCAATCATTTGGCATATAGATCCGGAAATGGAGTACAAAATAGGCATACTGTGTGAAGCCCATCTGGACAGGTTGGCCTGGATTGGTGATGTGGCATATACACACCGGAGAAGACTCCGTAATAAACATGTAGTTTAGGATTCGATGGGTTGCTCATATGAAGAGAAGTAGCAGGAAGTACTGGGGTGGAAGCCCAGGAAAATACACCTGTGATGCTTGTGCTATTGGGTTATACCTGTGAAGGGGAGTAGCAGGAAGTACTGGATTGGAAGCCCAGGAAATACACTTTGTAATGCTTGATGTTCATGGGTTGTGTCTGTGAAGGGGAGTAGCAGGAAGTACTGGCGTGGTGAGCCAGGAAAATGCCCTTGATGCTTGGAATGCTTGATGGATTGTGCCTGTGAAGGGGAGTAGCAGGAAGTACTGGCTTGGCAGCCCAGGAAAATACCCTCAAGTGAATGATGTGAATGCATGGTTAAGCCTAGGTATGGAAATTGAGTTCTGTCGCTAACGCGAGGCGTAGCTCCTAGGTAACTGATGAATTGGAAAGCCAGTCCTGCGAGGATGTGATGGCTATGTATGAGCTAATGAGCTCATTGAATGGAAACAAGAACAGTGAAACTGGCCCGCGCCTTTTATTTAGACGCGAGTACGCTGTGCTCGGTGATGGCAAGGCGACTTGAGCAATGGGGGGTGGATGATCCGACCTGCGTTATGTCCGTCCGACACGAGACCTGAAAGTGCGGTCTGTTGGAGCTCATAGCGAGAGTCTTAGGCCCTCGCGCCGTGATACAATGGGGGGCTACGAGCCAATCCCGGTTCACTAAGAGTATAATCTCCGACTGGATGCCATGGAGTAAAATGCTTAATTATTACCGTTGGGTTGCGACCCTGATACGGTGGTGTGACCCTGGTTCGCCGGTACACCAAGAATGTGCCCTGAGTGCACAGATCGTCGGGTCGCGTGACTGACGGTTGTGATGGAATGTATCTGCGTGTGAGCACATTATATGAGATATATATATTTGCCTGTGAAATTCTATGCCTGCAGGGAAGGAATAATGCTGCCTCGGGAAAGGGGTAGAGTCGTTATAATTTGGTCAGCTGAATTCTGACCGTTGCCTGTTCACCACCGTTGGGTGGGCTGTCCCTGTGCAGGTGCTGGAGAGCCAAGCAGGATGCATAAAGGCTGAAGTTCCTGCTGTTACTGCTGCCGCTGCTAGCCCTTAAAGGCTAAATGAATTTCTATGTTTGTTATACGTGGTCGGCCTGTGCGCTAATGTTTGAGGCCACTGTTGTGTAAATCCCTGTAAGGCCCTAAGGCCAACTATTTTGTATTTGGACATTCCTATGCTATATATAAATGTGGATTTTTTATATGGTGGACATTCCTGTGTGTAGAAATCAATGTAGTGTTATAGGCTTCTGCTAGAATGCAATGAGTTAGGATGCGCAACTCTGGTATCACTCAGTGACTTCACCGCCTGTTTTATGGTATATGTTGTGGGGCCCCGACCGAAACTTCTAGCATATACTATGTAAATGGATGGGGTTGTTACAGTTTTGGTATCAACTGTCTCGGTCTTTCCCTTTCGAATTCATGGTCGAATTCTTTTGTGGGGTGGCGAGCACGTGTCTGTGCGAACCATGTTAACACTAATGAACTCGTGAATGTCCACTTTAGGAATGCAAATACAGGTGTTTAAAGAATCCGTGCGTTCATATTTTGTTGTTTTGCTTGTGTGTGGTCGCTAATGTGTGTGTCTTGTTCACCTATAGGTGACCCAAAGTGGTGCTGGGCAATCGGAGCCGCAACGTTTTGATGAAAGTATGGCACAAGATGAGGTGTCGACAACTTCGTCTTCTGCAGAAACTATGCAGTTAGTTGCTGAGGCCCTGTTTGCCATGATGCAAGCACCGCTGATTAGGTAGACTCAACCGACATTGAGGCCAGAACAGGTTACGGCGAGGCCAGAACCTGTAGCGGCTGTGGATCTTCGAGCAGCTGAGAAACAGTTGAAGCAGTTTTTGAGCTTTAACCCGCCTACGTTTTCAGGAGTGGAATCTCCTACGCAGGCTGAGGATTGGTTATCGCACATCAAATGGATAATGACGACGATTTGGGTCGGAGGAACATGAGAAGGTCACCTTAGCCACCTTCTTGCTAGAAGGAGAGGTGCTGTTAGTCAATGCAGGCTCAGAACTCTTAGTGTTGGGTACATTGGTTTAAATGTACCTGATTTGAAGAAGCCTCACCCAACTCAATGATATACATCAAAATGTATTTGATGTATTTTGAGTTACTTGTGCAGGTTAAGTATTTGTAGGAATGAAGCAAAAAGTTTCTAAGTCCATGTGTCGACACCCAGAGGGAAAGTGTCGACACTTAAGAAGACTTGTGTCGACACCCAGGCAAGCAGTGTCGACACTTGGAGTCATTGTGTCGACACCAGGGATGCAGAGTCGACACCAGACACAAAGTGTCGACACAAGGAGCTGTGTCGACACTCAATGAAGAAAGTGCAGTGAAGCAGTGTCGACACTTAACAGTTGTGTCGACACCCTGTGAAGCTGTGTTTACATCAGAAAGTGTCGACACTTGGAGCTGTGTCGACACTCAGCAAAAGTTAGCAGAGACTAAGTGTAAGTGTCGACACCCAGAACAATGTGTCGACACTCAACAGAAGAGTCAACACTTAAAGAAAGTGTCGACACCCAGAATAATGTGTCGACACTCAACAAAAGAGTCAACACTTGAAGAAAGTGTCGACACAAGAAAGTATGTGTCGACACTCAGCTGAAGACTCAACACTTGAAGAAAATGTCGACACCTGGAGCTGTGTCGACACTTAGCAAAGATCAGCAAGTTCAACAAATTATTCTAAGTACAAATGTCGACACTAAGGGGATGTGTCGATACCCAGCTGAAGTCTCAACAGAAGAACCAAGTGTCGACACAAGGAGCTGTGTCGACACTCAGCAAGTATCAACACTGAAGACATGTGTCGACACCAAGAAGCAGTGTCGACACTTATCAAGTACAACACATGAAGATGTGTTGACACAAAGATGTTGTGTCAACACTTAGAAGAATTCAGCAAAATACTGAAGTACAAGGACTTGTGTCGACACACATTATCAGTGTCGACACATGAAGAAGAAGTAGTGTCGAGACATAGAATCGACAGCACAAGAAGTTATGTCGACACCTTGTAGACTAGTGTCGACACTTAGACAACATGTGTCGACACTTGGTCTATAAGTGTCGACACTTAAAGACAGAAAGTCTCGACACTTTCAGACAGTTAGAGATTTTTCAAGAACTGACTGGATGACTTGACAGCTGCCGTTCCAGCCGGTCTACAGCACCTGTCAGAGTTGTCAGAAAACAGTTATGAACCGGACCAGCCGGTTACCATGAAGAAGGCCTATAAATAGGCTTATACAGTCTACAGAAACTGTTGTTGAGGGGATTGAAAATAAGTCCAAGTGATCATTAACAAGAAGTAGATCTAGCTTTCAAATGAAGATCTAAGAAGTTGGAGAGAGAGAGCTCCATCCAAGAAATCAGTTATTGGAACCAGACTGAGAAGAAGGGTTCAGATTTATTCTGAATCGTAAGTAGCAGAGATCAAGGATCAACTGCAGAAGGAGTCAATCTTATTGAGTTCTACTTTCAAGAAGCTTTGAAGAAAGCTAAGTCAGATTGATTTCAGCTGAGTTCTTCCAAGAACTCATCAAGAAACTCACATCTCATCTCTCTATTCTCTGAGCTGTTGAGTTAACATTATTGTATTCATTTTTATCTTGTAGGATCCTTTGGATCTGAGTCTTGTAAGCCTGTAATTATAAAGGCTGAGGGTAGGAGAGTTAAATCTCTGAGTGTAGGCCTTGGTGGCTGAGTGTAGGCCTTGGTGGCTGAGTGTAGGCCTTGGTGGCTGAGTGTAGGCCTTGGTGGCTGAGTGTAGGCCTTTGTGGCTGAGTGTAGGCTTTGTTGAAAAGCTGAGTTGTAGGGCCTTGGGCCTGAGGTGTAGGAACCTGTTTTGGGTTCCGAGTTAGTGGAGAAGTTTGGCCGAATCTAGTACACTGCTAGATAGGCGAAGGGGGAAAGTGGATGTACCCAAAGCTTGGGGAACCACTATAAAACTCTGTGTCTACTGTGTGATTGTGGTTTGCTGTGAATGCTGTGTGATTGCTGTGCACTAGTAGCTTAAATTCTGTAATAATAAGTTGCATTCTGCCTTAAAAGTTAAAAAGAATTTGGTCACCTATTCACCCCCCCTCTAGGTGATTAGGTACAATATCTTTCAAGTGGTATCAGAGCCAGGTTACTCAAAAAGGACTAACAGTCTGAGTAGATCTGTTGGCAGATTCAATCTAAGTCAAATTACAGATTCAAGAAAATCAAGAACCATGGGTTCCACTGAAAATCACAAGGAATTGGGATCCATGAAATTACCTATATGCAGAAAGCAAATCTTTGGCATATTGAAGGAAAGGGTGAGGCTGTTTATGGAAGACTCAGACCCTAGGATTTATATCACAGTAAAGGAAGGGCCATATGTGCCCATGAAGGTGTCAGTATTAGATGCAAATCAGAGAACACCAAAGGATTTCTCTGAAATGACTAAGGATGAAATTGTTCTAGCCACCATGGACAAAAGGGCACAGAACATCATTGTAAGTGCTATAGATGATGCAACTTTTCAGAATCTGATACACTGTAAGATAGCTAAAGAAATGTGGGATACTCTTATTGTGTATATGGAGGGTTCTGAAGAAGTAAGGCAAGACAGAAAATCCTTGCTAAATCAAGAGTATGAAAGTTTTAGACAAGGAAAAGCTGATAGCATAACTGAGTGCTATAAAAAGTTCTACAGGATAGTGAATGAGCTCATATCCTATGGCAGAGAGTTCAGTAATTATGAACTCAATGACAAGTTTCTAAGGTCCCTAACAAAAGATTGGGACACCAAGATCTGTGACATTAGAGAAATGACTAAGTTGGCAGAAATTCCTCCACCTACACTGTTTGGCAAACTGCTGTCTTATGAAATGCAGTTGACAGTGAGGAAAGAAGAGGAGAAATCAACAAGAGTTGAACATAAGGAAAGGACAGTGGCCTTCAAAACAGAAGCCCCCAGAAGGTACAGAGGTAAGTCACCAACTCCACCTCCAAAGGTTGCTGAAACTGAGTCAGATGAGTCAGCAAGTATATAGTCTGAAAGCAGTGAAAGTGATGAGGACTTTGCTGCCTTCACTAGACATTTTCAGAAGTTCTTGAAGAAGAAACAATGGAGGACAAGGCCTTCCACTTCACAGGGAAAAGAAGACTTTTATCAGAATAAAAAGGCTTCAAAGAAGGACAGAAAAAAGACTAAGTCTAGAAAGGCAACTCTTTCAAAAATAGTCTGCTATTGCTGTAATAGACAAGGTCATGTTGTTGCTGATTGTCCAAAAAAAAGAAAGGAGTCTAGTGACAGGAAGAAAACTCATTTCAAAGGCAAGAAAGAAAAGTCATTTGTTGCCAAAAAGGAGAACACTCTGTCAGATATTTCTTCTTCAGAAACTGAGTCAGATGCTGAGGCATATATAGGGCTGTTTGCTGAAGAAGAAGAAGAAGAGTTCATGCAGATTATGAATTCTATATATGAACAAGAAGACAGTCAATGCCAAGGGCTAATGGCTTTGACAGAGAGTGACAAAAGCCTGGAGCAGCCAGGACCTAGTAAGGTACAACATTGTTCTTCCAGTTAAATTTCTTGTGCCAGTACAGAATCAGATTCATCTTCATCAAGTGATGAGAGTGTATCTGAGTCTGAAGAAGATATTCATCAGTTGATAGATGAATATAAAGTTCTGTTGCAAGCTTATAAGAAGAGCAAGTCCCTAGCCAAAAGTCAGGCAAAGGAAATTGCTAATCTCAAAGCTATGGCAACTGATTTTGAGAAGTCTTTTGATCAAAAGCTTAATGAGATAGCCAGACTGAAGCACATAATAGTGATTCAGATGGGGACTATCACCTATAAGAATGATCAAATCAAGAGTCTGGAGATTCATCTTCAGAAGGAGAAGGACTTAGTTGCTAGGTTTTCTAAACCTAAGTCAGTTTTACCCATAATTGATGAATTTGTTCATCACAAAGGTAAAGCTGGACTGGGATTTACTAGACCTGCAAGGACTGTTCAGTCCAAGTCCAAGTCCAAGGGCAAAGCCCCAACACTCAACAAGTCAGCTGTAGATAAGACAGCAAAGACAGTACCTAAGCAAAGGTACAATAAGTTTGAGTGTTGGTGTTGTGGCAAGATAGGCCACTTTGCAATGGACTGTTGGCACAATGCTAGTGCCAAAGTGAGTAGCAAACTGCCTATTGGAAAACCAGTAGGTAGCTTTGTCAGGTTGCAAACTAACAAGTACCAAGGACCCAAGAATTCTTTGGGTTCTAAGGTTCACTAATCTGTTTTGTAGGTGAGTCCAAGTGGCCATGCCCCAATATGGTACTTGGACAGTGGGTGTTCCAGACATATGATTGGAACAAGGAGTTTACTAAAGGACTACATACCCATCAAGGATGGTCCAAAAGTCACCTTTGGTGGTTTTGAAAAAGGGATCATCAAGGGTTTTGGTAACATATCTAACTCCTTTATTACAATTACTCAAGTGGTCTATGTTAAAGGTTTGAAACATAACCTTATTAGTATAAGTAAATTGAGTGATGTAGGATATGACATCTCATTTGTGAAGGATGGTTGTCATATCAGGAGGTCAACTGATCAAGAGATCATTTTGACTGGTTATAGAAAAAGGAATGTCTACTACTTAGACATTATGGTTGAGAACAATGGTTCTCCAGTGTGTCTTGTAGCTATGAGACAGTCTCTCATTGTGTCAAATGGCACAAGAGGCTAGCCCATCTAAACTACAAGACAATTGGCAAACTCTTTAGCAAAGAGTTAGTGAGGAATGATCCTCAAGTTAAGTGTGTTAAAGATGGTATTTGCTCAGCTTGTCAAAAGGGCAAGCATACTAGATCCACCTTTAGAAGCATAGAAAACAAAGATGCTGCAAGGTGTTTATACCTCTTGCATATGGATCTCTTTGGTCCAATGCTAGTTCACAGCTTAGGTAGGAAGGTCTATACCTTTGTAGTTGTAGATGACTACTCAAGGTTTTCCTGGGTGTTCTTCTTAAGACAGAAATCTGAAACACCTAGTGTCTTCCATAGCTTTGTCAAGCAAATTCAGAATGAACTAGACAGTACAGTGGTCAAGATTAGAAGTGACCATGGTACTGAATTTCAGTCTGATAGCATGACAAAACTATGTGAAGAATTTGGGATATTTCAAGAATTTTCTTCACCTAGAACACCTCAGCAAAATGGCATTGCTGAGAGGAAGAATATAACCTTGATTGAGGCTGGTAGGACCCTATTAAGTGATACATCACTACCAGAATATTTCTGGGCTGAAGCAGTTAATACTGCATGCCATATTATTAATAGTGCTACCATTACTAAAGGCCTCAACAAGACCCCCTATGAGGTTGTGAAAGGCAGGAAACCAAACCTATCCTACTTCAGGATCTTTGGTTGTAAGTGTTTCATACTTAACAATGGAAAGTCTTACTTGACTAAGTTTGCTGCCAAGTCCCAAGAGGGAATTTTTGTTGGGTACAGCAATAACAGTAAGGCTTATAGAGTCTACAATTTGTCTACACAAGTTGTAGAAGAATCTGTACATGTAGTATTTGATGAGACTAAACTTATTAACAATAAGTTGTCTAGTAGTGTATGCAGCTCCACAGGTATAACAAAGAAGATGGACAAGCTCACTATAAAAGAAGGATCTGCTGCAAGACAGCAAGAAGAAGATAGTGGCTGCTGTCCAGGGGGAGTACTACATGTACCTGATGCAGAAGAAGTACAAGGAGTGCAGCAAGATGAAGGAACTGAAGAGGTTCAACCAGAAGTCAGGATGCCTCCAGCCTATAGGCATCTTAGAGATCATCCAGTAGAGCAGATCATTGGTGATCCAAGACAAGGGGTACAAATAAGGAACAGAAATCTGAATGCAGCAATCTACTCCAGTTTTCTATCTCAAGTTGAACCAAAGAAGTTTGAAGAAGCCATTCTAGATCCACAATAGACTGAAGCAATGCAAGAAGAGCTGAATCAGTTCAAGAGGTGCAAGGTCTGGGAACTTGTTCCTAAACCTAAAGACCACAATATAATAGGAACCAAGTGGATCTACAGGAATAAGATGGATGAACAAGGGGTCATCATTAAGAATAAAGCAAGATTGGTTGCTAAAGGATATAAGCAAGAAGAAGGTATTGACTTTGATCAAACCTTTGCTCCAGTAGCCAGACTGGAAGCCATAAGGATGTTTCTTGCCTATGCAACCTTTCAAGGATTCAAAGTTTACCAAATGGATGTCAAGTCAGTATTTCTGAATGGTAATCTTAAAGAGGAAGTCTATGTGGAACAGCCATCAGGTTTTGTTGATTCAACTCTACCTAATCATGTCTATAGACTTAGGAAAGCTTTATATGGGTTAAAACAAGCCCCTAGGGCTTGGTATGAAACCCTGTCTAGTTTCCTCATTGAGAACAAGTTCACAAGGGGGAAAATAAACAAGACTCTATTCCTTAGGGAATCTAGAGGCAAAGTTATACTAGTCAAAATATATGTAGATGACATTATATTTGGGTCTACTGAAAGCAGCCTTTGCAAAAAGTTTGCAAAACTTATGCAAGGTCAATTTGAGATGAGTAGTATGGGAGAGCTAAAGTTCTTCTTGGGTCTCCAAGTAAGACAGACTGAGAGTGGTTTATCCATATGCCAGTCCAAGTTCACCCTAGAACTCATAAGGAAGTATGGTATGGATTCATCCAGTACCATGAAGACTCCTATGGGGTCAAGTATGTCTCTTAGCAAGGATGATGCAGGGAAACCTGTCGATGAAACCTTGTATAGAGGGATAGTTGGCTCCCTATTATACTTGACTGCAAGTAGACCAGATATCATGTATGCTACATGTGTCTGTGCAAGGTATCAAGCCTGCCCTAAAGAGTCTCATTTGACAGCAGTCAAAAGGATATTGAGATATCTAAAGGTCACTCCCTATCTAGGCCTCTGGTACCCTAGGAATGGGGATTTTGAACTAACAGGTTATTCAGATGCAGACTTTGCAGGATGCAAAGAAGATAGAAAAAGCACTACTGGAACCTATCAATTCCTAGGCGGAAGACTAATTTCATGGAGTAATAAAAAGCAAACAAGTGTGGCTATCTCCACTGCAGAATCAGAATATGTGGCTGCTGGAAGTTGCTGTGCTCAACTTCTATGGATACAGCATCAGCTTGAGGACTATGGAATTCAGGTAAGTAGAACTCCACTCTTTTGTGATTCTACTAGTGCTATTTCAATAGCCAATAATCCCGTATCCCATAGTAGAACAAAACATATTGAAATTAAATATCATTTTCTTAGGGAGCATGTAGAAAGAGAAGATATTTTATTGGAATATGTTAGGACAGATAATCAACTAGCTGATATGTATACTAAGCCCCTAGAAGAAGCTAAGTTCAATAGGTTTAAAATTGAACTAGGAATGATAAACTTAGAGTAAGTTTACAGAATTGGAAATGGCTAAGTAAAAAGGTGTCGACACATAGAGATTTCTGTGTCGACACAAAAAGTAGGTGTCGACACTTCAGGAAAAATGTGTCGACACATCTAGGAAGTTGGTGTCGACACTTCAGAATATTAGTGTCGACACATGTCAAGTAGGTGTCGACACATCCAAAGTGGTGTCGACACTTAAATTTTACTCAGAATTCTCTAAGTAAAGTCTCGACTAAATGTCGAGTTGAGTGGCGTCGACACATAAACAAGTGTCGACACATATAATCTGTTGACTAAACTTGTGTCGACACATATGTGTTGAGACATTATAAGTCAGTGTCGACACTTATTGCTAGTGTCGACACAATTTAAGTTAGCTACCCGCCTGTTCATCTTCAAATCTAGAAAGGTATAAATAGGATTTTGCCTTAGTTTCTCGACACGCTTTCAAAAGTTTCGAGACCAAAACTTGTGTGTCGACACCTCTCTTCTCTCAAGTCAAATTCTTCAACCCTAATGGCGCCAAAACTTAAGGAGAACGTCAACGAAGGCTACGAGCTGGTGCGCAATGCTTTTGATGATGCCGACCAAGAAATCAAGACAGTAGTAACCCTAGTTGTCGACTCAGGGTTAGAATATCTTGTTTCAGAATCGACAAAGATCTGGAAGAAATAAGTCTTGGAATTCCTCAATGGAGCTGAAGTGGACGAATCTGGATACAAGATCAAATCCAGAGTTCATGGAGCAAAGGTTAAGGTTTCACCAAAAAGTCTGAGAAAGGTACTTCAGTTGCCAAGAACTAAAGAGGAAGCTGAGGTTACTGCTTCAAAGACCAGGGAAGCTCTAACCTGGTGTGGTCTGGATTCTAATATGAAGATTGGATCAGTGTTTCTTAGAAAGGGCATGAACAGCCAAGGGAAATTCCTTTCTGAAATTGTTGGAAAGGTAATATTAAGCAAGCCAGGAGGGCATGATAGGGTATCTGCCTCTATGTTCAGCATTATGACCAGAATTATCTTCACTCTGAACACTGACTGGTCTGTTATAGTGTTTGAGAAAATTAAGGAAAGCCTGAAGAAGCCCAACCTGGGCAGAATTTTAAGTCTTTACCTTGCTGGTGTTATACCTGAAGTTATGGGTCAGGCTGCTGGAAGTAATATAAATCATATGAGGAAAATGGATCTGAGAATATTCTCTAGATGGGACAGGGTGTTGTCAAAAGAGATGCCAACACCTGAGAAGATCACTTTTGAGAAGGAACTTCCACAAAGGAAGAAAAGGAAAACTGCTCCAGTGGCTCAAGTGTCCACTAGCAGCTCTGATAGTGAAGAACAAGTTGTCTTCTCACCTGATGAGAATGAAGAAGAGACAGTTGTGAAGTCTCCGGCTCCTCAAGATGTTGCTGAAATCCAGGGGGAGCTCCCTCAAGCTAGCCCCATATACAAGGATCACATCCAGGGGGAGCCACTAGTTGTAGAAGAACCCACTACACTAGAAAGTGAACAAGCAACCAACATCATACTAGAGGTAATCACTGAACTAAATGCTTTAGATTTTCCTATAGAAGATACTGATTTGTCTGATGTTCATCAGCAAACTCAGCTGGATAGCCAAGTCCCAGATGCTGTCTTGGAAGACACATCTGTTGAAGTTATAGTTACTGATCCAGTGGTTGAAGAGCCAAGAATTTCTCCAGCTCATTCACCACAAGAATTTACAATGGAAGATTTATTTCTAAATCTGGATCAACAAGACTTTGACAAGGACAATGCTGCTGCTGAGGGGGAGAATGCTCCAATTGAGGGGGAGCAAGTGCAAATTCATGAAGACAGTGCCAGGAAAGAGACTGAGAAGGCACCAGATGTGCAGACTGAGAGGCCCCCAAGCCCTAAGGAGAGGGTAGAAATTGCTAGCTCCTCAGCCTCTGAAGATGAGGAGGCTACAAGGGCTAAGAAGAAGAAATTTCAGGTCTTCAGAAGAAGAAGCCAGAGTTATAAGAAGGCTCTCCAAACTGTTGCTCCACAGCCTATATCTCTGCCAGCACCAACTATTGATTATAGTGCACTGATGGTTGCTATGCAGATTAAACTGGATGAACACAGGAAAGCCATTGAGAAGTATGTGCATGAAGGGCAGAAATCATTACAGTTTGATCTGGCCCAGGATATAAAGTCAATTAGATTTGAAATGAATCTTAACAAGAAGGAGATGACAGACTGCTTCCACAAGGGTGGGAATGCAGTAGTCTATCTTGCAACTCATCAAGAAAAGATAAAGGCTCAAGTAGATGACATAGCACTGAAGCAGGGGTATGTTCTAGAAAACCAAATCAGAATGAATGACAATTTGACAGCATCTCACAATGATATTGTCACAGAAATGAAGAACATAGCTGCTAGATCTTCTACCTCTACTGCTACTGTTAAAGCTGAATTTGACAAAGTATTCCAAGAAGAAATCACTGCTATTAAAACTGCCATTCAAGAATCTCAAAAGATCATAACTGACAAACTCCAAAGGTTAAAACCTTTCTTTAAAGATGGAGTTAATTATTTGGATCATCAAGTCAGATTTCAAAAAGATGATGTCAGAGATCATATAGAAAGAGAAGTCATAAAGGGGGAGAGGGTTTTAGTCAAAGCCAGCTATGATCATGCCAAGTGGATATCAAATTCTATCAGAGCCACTCTTGGATATCCTCCTCTTTGTGATGATGATAATGTGGCAGAATCTGGAATTCACCCTGCATATCTAGGAGGGGAGCAACCTGAAGTAGCTCAAGTCATCTACCCTCCTCCAGATTTTGACATGATACATGCTGATGTACAATCCATGTATAGCCCACCTGGGGGAAAGGACAATGTCATTATTGAGAAAGTTGTTCAGCCTATATCTGAAGCTATGCAAGAAGCACTGCAGAAAGAAGAAGAGACTAGATTGTCTAAGAAGAGGTTCAGGGAGCAAGCTGAACAAAGACCAGACTTTGAGCAGTGGAGCCCCACCTCTAGGAACATTATATTGACTGCCTGGAAAGCTGCCAAAGATAACATTCAAGACAGGAATAAGTGGTTTTCTGAAACTGAATGGAGGAAACATGAATCAAGGCAGGAGGCCATAGTTCAATACAGTAGGAAGGCCAAGATGGGAAAGCTACCTCCTACTGCTCAGGAGCCTAGCAAGTACTTTCCTAAGCCTTACCATTACTTTGAAAGGCAAAAGATCAAAGCAGAAGAACAAAAGAAAAAGGACTTGAAAGGCAAGAAGCATGCTGAAACTGAAGTTGCTGAAGCTCCTGTTCAAGCTAAAGTTCAAGTTGGAAAAGGAATAGTGATTAAGGAGCCAGAACAGAAATAGAATTAGAATTTTCTTAAAGTTTACTTTGAAATCTGTTTGATGTAAAACATTCTGTAAACTTTTGAAAATGAATATGACAGATATTAGAACAATGTGTTTTATGTTCAATCTATTTCATATTTGTTCTGTGATGATGTCTATGTATACATGTTTGTTTGATACATGTTTATGATTGCCCTGCTATATATATAATCCTGCTTTACATCATTTTTGTAATTTTATTATGAATGGTGTATATCATTGACTAAGGGTTATGACTTCTCCAAATAGGGGGAGATTGTTGGGTACATTGGTTTAAATGTACCTGATTTGAAGAAGCCTCACCCAACTCAATGATATACATCAAAATGTATTTGATGTATTTTGAGTTACTTGTGCAGGTTAAGTATTTGCAGGAATGAAGCAAAAAGTTTCTAAGTCCATGTGTCGACACCCAGAGGGAAAGTGTCGACACTTAAGAAGACTTGTGTCGACACCCAGGCAAGCAGTGTCGACACTTGGAGTCATTGTGTCGACACCAGGGATGCAGAGTCGACACCAGACACAAAGTGTCGACATAAGGAGCTGTGTCGACACTCAATGAAGAAAGTGCAGTGAGGTAGTGTCGACACTTAACAGTTGTGTCGACACCCTGTGAAGCTGTGTCTACATCAGAAAGTGTCTACACTTGGAGCTGTGTCGACACTCAGCAAAAGTTAGCAGAGACTAAGTGTAAGTGTCGACACCCAAAATAATGTGTCGACACTCAACAGAAGAGTCAACACTTAAAGAAAGTGTCGACACCCAGAACAATGTGTCGACACTCAACAAAAGTGTCAACACTTGAAGAAAGTGTCGACACAAGAAAGTATGTGTCGACACTCAGCTGAAGACTCAACACTTGAAGAAAATGTCGACACCTGGAGCTGTGTCGACACTTAGCAAAGATCAGCAAGTTAAACAAATTATTCTAAGTACAAGTGTCGACACTAAGGGGATGTGTCGACACCCAGCTGAAGTCTCAACAGAAGAACCAAGTGTCGACACAAGGAGCTGTGTCGACACTCAGTAAGTATCAACACTGAAGACACGTGTCGACACCAAGAAGCAGTGTCGACACTTATCAAGTACAACACATGAAGATGTGTTGACACAAAGATGTTGTGTCAAAACTTAGAAGAATTCAGCAAAATACTGAAGTACAAGGACTTGTGTCGACACACATTATCAGTGTCGACACATGAAGAAGAAGCAGTGTCGAGACATAGAATCGACAACACAAGAAGTTGTGTCGACACCTTGTAGACTAGTGTCGACACTTAGACAACATGTGTCGACACTTGGTCTATAAGTGTCGACACTTAAAGACAGAAAGTATCGACACTTTCAGACAGTTAGAGATTTTTCAAGAACTGACTGGATGACTTGACAGCTGCCATTCCAGCCGGTCTACAACACCTGTCATAGTTGTCAGAAAATAGTTATGAACCGGACCAGCCGGTTACCATGAAGAAGGCCTATAAATAGGCTTATACAGTCTACAGAAACTGTTGTTGAGGGGATTGAAAATAAGTCCAAGTGATCATTAACAAGAAGTAGATCTATCTTTCAAGTGAAGATCTAAGAAGTTGGAGAGAGAGAGCTCCATCCAAGAAATCAGTTGTTGGAACCAGACTGAGAAGAAGGGTTCAGATTTATTCTGAATCTTAAGTAGCAGAGATCAAGGATCAACTGCAGAAGGAGTCAATCTTATTGAGTTCTACTTTCAAGAAGCTTTGAAGAAAGCTAAGTCAGATTGATTTCAGCTGAGTTCTTCCAAGAACTCATCAAGAAACTCACATCTCATCTCTCTATTCTCTGAGTTGTTGAGTTAACATTATTGTATTCATTTTTATCTTGTAGGATCCTTTGGATCTGAGTCTTGTAAGCCTGTAATTATAAAGGCTGAGGGTAGGAGAGTTAAATCTCTGAGTGTAGGCCTTGGTGGCTGAGTGTAGGCCTTGGTGGCTGAGTGTAGGCCTTGGTGGATGAGTGTAGGCCTTTGTGGCTGAGTGTAGGCTTTGTTGAAAAGCTGGGTTGTAGGGCCTTGGGCCTGAGGTGTAGGAACCTGTTTTGGGTTCTGAGTTAGTGGAGAAGTTTAGCCGAATCTAGTACACTGCTAGATAGGCGAAGGGGGAAAGTGGATGTACCCAAAGCTTGGGGAACCACTATAAAACTCTGTGTCTACTGTGTGATTGTGGTTTGCTGTGAATGCTGTGTGATTGCTTGTGCACTAGTAGCTTAAATTCTGTAATAATAAGTTGCATTCTGCCTTAAAAGTTAAAAAGAATTTGGTCACCTATTCATCCCCCCTCTAGGTGATTAGGTACAATATCTTTCACTTGGTTATACACTCCTTTAGCATGACAAAGGGGGAGAGAGTGTTAGCTCAAAACCAAATAAATTTTCTGCTAACGCTGTGGAGCCTTGCAAGTACTTTTCAAAGACTTTTCATTATTTTAAAAGGCAAAAGATCAAGGCTGAAGAAGCTCAAGAAGAAGATCTTAAAGGGAAGATGTCTGCTGAAGACACTAATGGTAGTGTCCAAGCTTAAGTTCAGTTTGGAAAAGGAATAGTTATCAAGGAACATGATCAATCCTAGAATTAGATGGTCTAAGTTTTGGTTAATGGACTAAATCATGGTTATTCTGAACATCTATAAATACAATTCCTTGGTTAAGTATTGAATACTTAGAATCTTATGCTGCATGTTCATTATGTTATAACATATTCTGTGCTAATATTGTTACATGCAATGATTGTTTATATGTTACCCTGTCCAATAATGCTTTTATACATCATATTTTGTGTTTTATTATAAAGTGATGTATATCATTTACTAAGGGTTATGACTTCTCCAAGTAGGGGGAGATTGTAGGGTACATTAGAAAATGTGTACCAGATTTGGAGAAGCCTCACCTAACTCAATGATATTCATCAAGGTGTATTTGATGTTGTGTTGAGTTTCTATGTGCAGGTTAAGGAAATGCAGAAAAAGTTTCTAAGTACAAGTGTCGACACTTGAGAAGAATTGTGTCGACACCTGAGAAGAATTGTGTCAACAATTGGGAAGGATGTGTCGACACCAGGAGGTAGAGTGTGTGGACACAGAGGAATTTTGTCCACACACAGAAAAAAAATGTCGACACACTCCAGAATTCTGTCGACAACAACTGTGTTTACACACCGGACTTGTGTCGACACACATTCCAGAATTCTGTCGGCTTCAACTTTGTCGAAGACAAGGAGTTATTGTGTCGACACACAGGACTTGTGCCGACACATTCCACTGAAGTTGTGTCAAGAAGTTAAAGAGAAGCTGTGTCAATATTGTGAAATCTGTGTCTACATCATCAAGAGTTGTGTCGACTCTTGGACTATATGTGTCGATACATTTGAAGTATTGACTCAACACTTTTGCTACAGAGTTAAAGTTCAATGAAGGATCAAGTATCACTACTGAAGACTTGACAGCTGTCATAACTGACAATGCTGTTACATCTGTCAGAGCTGTCAGAAGACCGTTAGAAACTGGATCAGTCGGTAACCTCGGATGAAGTCTATATAAAGACAGGTTCAGTCATCAAAATGATGAACAATTAAGATTTGGACTAAAAAGAAGAGAGAGCTGGAAGTGTCCAAGCGAAGAAAGAGACGATCATCAACAAGTCTCTAAGGTCAGATCTTGAACAAGTGTGCAAGAAGAATTCAGATTAAATTCTGAATAGAAGAAGGAAGCTGATTGAAGATCAACTTCAAAAAGATCAACCTTACTTTGTTCAAATTCAAGAAGCTTTGAACAAGTTAAGACAGGTTGGATCTAAAGTTCTCAGATCTATCAGGAACTGACCAAGAATCCTTCAACCCATTCTCTCTCTACCAGGGTGAAGGATTTATCCTTTTTAATATATATTTTTCTGTAGGATCTTTTATAGATCTGAGTTGTAAGCCTATTTTTATAAAGGCTGAGGTAGAGCTAAGTGCCTGAGGTAGGGTATTACATTCCTTGAGTTATAGGCCTGTTGAAGAGGCCGCGGTAGGGCTTGATTGCCTGAGTTGTAGGCCTTGGAAAAGGCTGAGGTAGGGCTTAATTGCCTGAGCTGTAGGAGTGTGGACTCACTCTGAGGTAGGGTTCTCTGGGAGAATCTGAGTTGTAGGACTTGCTGAAGTATGAGCTGTAGGGACCTTTCAAGGTTTTGAGTTGTAAGATCTGAGGATCTGAGGGAAGAAAGACGGAAGTTAGGCCGAATCTAGTACACTATTAGATAGGCAAAGGGGGAAGTGGATATACCCATCAGGTGAATACATTCAATTCTTTTTTTACTTAGGCAGATCAATTATGTTTACTGATCAGATAATCTATGTAACAAATTTTTCAGCAATTTTACACAGCACATCATTCAAATAGAGACAATCCCAGATTGCACACATATTTGTAGTGGTTCCGCAATTGATGGGTACATCTACTTTCCCCCTTCACCTATCTTGCAGTGTACTAGATTCATCCTAACTTCCTTCTTTCTTCCCTCAGATCCTCAGATCTTACAACTCAGAACCTTGAAAAGTCCCTACAGCTCAAACTTCACCAAGTCCTACAACTAATATTCTCCCAGAGAACCCTACCTCAGAGTGAGTCCACACTCCTACAGCTCAGGTAATTAAGCCCTACCTCAGCCTTTTCCAAGGCCTACAACTAAGGCAATCAAGCCCTACCTCAGCCTCTTCAACAGGCCTACAACTCAGGGAATGTAATCCCCTACCTCAGGAACTTAGCCCTACCTCATCCTTTATAAAATAGGCTTACAACTCAGATCTGTAAAAGATCCTACATAAAAATAGATATTAAAAAGGATAAATCCTTCACTCTGGTAGAGAGAGAATGGGTTGAAGGATTCTTGGTCAGTTCTTGATAGATCTAACAACTTTAGATCCAACCTGTCTTAGCTTCTTCAAAGCTTCTTGAATTTGAACAAAGTAAGGTTGATCTTCTTAAATTTGATCTTCAATCAGCTTCCTTCTTCTATTAAGAATTTAATTTGAATTCTTCTTGCAGACTTGTTCAAGATCTGCCCTTAGAGACTTGTTTATGATCGTCTCTTTCTTCGCTTGGACATTTCTAGCTCTCTCTCTTCTTTTTAGTCCAATTCTTAATTGTTCATCATTCTGATGACTGAATCTGTCTTTATATAGACTTCATCCGAGATTACCGGCTGATCCGGTTTCTAACGGTCTTCTGACAGCTCTGATAGATGTAACAGCATTGTCAGTTATGACAGCTGCCAAGTCTTCAGTCGTGATACTTGATCCTTCATTGAACTTTAACTCAACAGCAAAAGTGTCGAGTCAATACTTCAAATGTGTCGACACATATAGTGCAAGTGTCGACACAACTCTTGATGATGTCGACACAGCTTTCACAATGTCGACACAACTTCTCTTTAACTTCTTGACACAGCTTCAGTGGAATGTGTCGACACAAGTCCCGTGTGTCGACACAATAACTCTTTGCCTTTGACAAAGTTGATGTCGACAGAATTCTGGAATGTGTGTCGACCCAAGTCCTGTGTGTCGACACAGTTGTTGTCGACAGAATTCAGGAATGTGTCGACAGTTTTTTTCTCTGTGTCGACATAATTCCTGTGCGTCGACACAGTCTGCCTCCTGGTGTCGACACAACCTTCCCAAGTGTCAACACAATTCTTCTCAGGTGTCGACACAATTCTTCTCAAGTGTCTACACTTGTACTTAGAAACTTTTTCTGCATTTCCTTAACCTGCACATGGAAACTCAACACAACATCAAATACACCTTGATGAATATCATTGAGTTAGGTGAGGCTTCTCCAAATCTGGTACACATTTTCCAATGTACCCAACAGGCACGTTTATGGTGGGACGAGATGGAACTACATCACTTAGTGGGAAGACCGTTAACACAAGTGACGATGGAGTAATTCTCCCGACTCTTCCTAGCTAAGCACCTCCCAGCGACACAGTGTATTGCCATAAAGAACGAATTCCAAAGGCTAACGCAAGGAGAATACAGTGTTGAAGCTTACCTCTATGAGTTCACATGCTTGCGGCGGTATGCAGGTTTGATTTTTGCTGATGAGCAGAGGAAGGCGAATCGGTTTTATGAAGGACTGTGGGTCGAGTTGAGGTTCCTGCTTTTTAGTTCCGTGAATCATGGCTTCCAGGTGTTGGTCGACACTGCGTGCGTGCTGGAAAACGACATGAAGAGGGTGCAAGGGAAGAGGGCCATGTCTATGATACAGCCGGAGTTCAAGGTACCCCAACCGACGAAGTCATATTTTAAAAAGAGATGGGGCAAAAAGTCCAAGTCGGCGGAACAAGCTCCTTCTACAGTTACATCGGGAGCAACGTCGGGGGCCACTTCAAGGCTGGAGACTCGTACGTGCTTTAATTGTGGACGAGTGGGGAATATAGCCCGTGATTGTCGGGTGCCGCCAAAGAGTGAAAATAAGGCGGGTGCGTCGTATGCGGAGAAAGGAAAGACAGTCATGGAGTCCTCTACCTCGCAGCTACAGCCCCGAGTCTACAATCTTGGCCTGCATGAGGCCCTTAAGCAGAGTGACATCGTTACAGGTACGAGTTTAGTTGTTGCATTGTATTTCTTGCATGCTTTGTTTATTGCCTAGTTCTATGCGGCTTGTTGTGTGACATGATTGTCACGGGCTTTGTGATGATTCAGAACACGCTGATGCGAGCACTGTTTGATACGGGTGCTTTGCATTCTTTTCTATCTAAAGAGTTCATAACGCGGCTTGGGATACCTAGTCATGTGAAGATAGATAGCGTCAGGGTGGTGTTGCCGAATGGTTGTTTGATGCTCGCGGATCGAGCTTACGATGTGGCGGTCCAAATAGGACGTTGGGATTTTTGTTTAACTGCATCTGTATTACCGATATTGGAATTTGACGTGATATTTGGTATGGATTGGCTCGCGGAGCAGCATGCCTTGATTGATTGTAATGCCAAAGAGATCACGTTGGGCCAGAATACCGAATAGGAGACGAAGTTCGCGGGGATGCGAGGAGTGGGTGGTACATTGATGTATGCACTCAAAGTAGTCAAGGATGTTCGGAAGGGCGCAGAGTGCTACTTCACGCTGATTCAGGCTGTTGAGCCCAAGGCCGGTATGAGTGATGTTCCGGTTGTATCGGAATTTGCAGTTGTGTTTCCGAAGGATCACCCTGGGCTACCACCCCAGCGAGAGATTGACTTCACGATCGAGTTGGTGCCAGGTGCGAAACCTATGACCCGCTCGCCATATCGCGTTGCGCCAAAGGAGATGGCCGAGTTGAAAGTCAAACTACAAGAGTTGCTGGAGCAGGGTAATATACGCCCAAGCATGTCACCTTGGAGCGCCCCTATGCTTTTTGTGAAAAAGAAAGACGAGAGTTTGCAGTTATGTATTGACTACCGTGAACTGAATAAGTTGACCGAAAAGAATAAATAACCAATTCCCCGGATTGATGAGTTATTTGATCAGCTGGTGGGTTCAACCGTCTACTCGAAGTTGGATTTGAATTCTGGTTATTACTAGTTGAGGATTCGGGAAGAAGATATTCCCAAGACCGCATTTGGAACATGTTACAGGCATTGTGAGTTCACAGTCATGCCGTTTGGGCCGTGCAATGCGTCATTGGTGTTCATGGACTTGATGCAGCGAACGTTCCGTGAGTACCTAGACCTTCTCGTGATTGTGTTCATTGTTGATATCCTGTTGTACTCGCAATTGGAAGCCGATCATGAGAACCACTTGCGGTTAGTGTTGCATACATTGAGAAAGAATATGCTCTATGCCAAGTTCTCGAAGTGCGAGTTTTGGCTATCGTCAGTGGCTTTTCTGGGCCATGTGGTAAGCGGAGAGGGCATAACAGTGGATACAACGAAGATAAGGGCCATACAGGAATGGCCAGTGTTTTCTTTAGTGGCCGAAGTCAGGAGCTTCCTTGGACTGGCAAGCTACTATAGACGATTTGTTTCAAACTTCTCGGGGATTTCTTTACCGCTGACCACATTGACGAGAAAGGATCAGAAGTTCGTTTGGACGCCGGAGTGCGCACAAGATTTTGAAGAGCTGTAGTGTCGATTAACCATGGCTCCTGTGTTGACGTCACCATGTGGTACTAATGGATTTGAGAACTACAGTGATTCTTCAGGGAGCGGCTTAGGCTGCGTTCTTCTACAAAATGGGAAAGTGATTGCTTATGGCTCTCGCCAATCGAAGGTGCATGAGAGAAATTATCCCATCCACGACCTCGAGTTGGCGGTAGTGATCTTTGCACTAAAGTTGTGGCGACATTACCTTTATGGCGTGAAGGTGGAGATCTATACAGATCACAAGAGCCTAAAGTACCTGTTAGAGCAGAAGGATCTGAATATGAGATAGTGAAGGTAGTTGGAGTTCCTTGGGGACTACACCTTTGAGATTCACTATACTACCGGGAAGGGGAATGTTGTCGCTGATGCCTTGACTCGAAGAGCGCCATCAAGGGTAAGCTGGTTGTAGAGGCATGATGAACGTCTAATCCAGGAGTTGGAAGCGTTAGAGATTTCTTGTGTTGAGAAGAATTCGACAGCCGATGCATGTTTGAACTGGACGGAGGTGCAGTGTGACCTTGTGGACCGGATTCGATGAGCAACAAAGCTGGATGAAAGTCTCCAACACTATGCTAAAGATGGGCCAGAGGGCAAGTTCTCCTGGGATGATGGCCTTTTGCAGAAAGAGGGCCGTTTGTGAGTCCCGAGTTTGGGTAAATTGAGGGAAGAACTGATGTATGAAGCGCGTTATACGAAGTACTCAATTCACCCTAGGAGCACAAAGATGTTCAGGGACATGAAGAAGCTGTTTTGGTGGAGAGGGATAAAGAAAGATGTTACTGATTATGTGGCCAAATGCCAGACTTGTGCTATGGTGAAGGCGGAATGCCAGAAGCCTAGCGGTTTCTTGAAGTCATTACCGATACCGGAATGGAAGTTCGACAATATTTCCATCAATTTAGTGCACTGGTTGCCGAGATCTCAGCGCGGGAACGATTCTATATGGGTGATTGTCAACTGGCTCATGAAAGTAGCACACTTCCTTCCGAACAGGCGGGACGATTTAGTAGAAAGTTTGGCAAAGCTTTATGTTGAACAGATTGTATGGCTACACGACATGGTGAAGTTTGCCTACAATAACAGCTACCAAGCGAGCATCGGTATGACACCGTATGAAGCTCTGTATGGACGGAAGTGCCGTACTCCTTTGGTTTGGGTAGAAGCAGGCGAATCCAAGTTATATAGGTGTAATGAAGTCGATGAAGCGAACTCGACAATACGCACTATTCAGGAATGGCTACTGATAGCTCTGGATCGACAAGCGAAATACTACAATGCCAAGCACCAGAACGTGGAGTTCGCGGTAGGCAATTGGGTATACTTAAAGATCAAACCATTCAAAGGTGTGTCCAGGATTCGACGACTAAAAAGTTGAGTCCACGGTACCTTGGTCCATTTGAAGTGGTGGAGCGAATTGGGGAAGCTGCATATCGGCTAGCTCTTTCTGCAGACTTGGGTGGATTACATGATGTGTTTTACATCTCTGTGCTTCGGAAAGCCGTGAAAGATCCAGCTCAGGTGATCGAGACTGATCGTGTGCCGGTGGAGTATGAGCTAATGATGAAGGTTCGACCCATTCAGATCAAAGATTGTGCCGATAAACAGTTGCGAAACAAGATAATCGGGTTGGTCAAAGTCCGGTGGGACAATTGCGGTCGTGAAGAACTCACATGGGATCGAGAGCACGCCATGCGAGCTGAATTTCCCGAGCTCTTTATGTAACTGTGATGCAGTGCGTGTTACGTTGTATTGAACGATTATGGAATGAATTTTGTCTGTTTGATATCCTTCCTGTGTGCAAATTTCGGGGCCGAAATTTTTCTAAGGAGGAGAGGGTTGTAACACCCCAAATCCAAGAATTGGAAAAACTTGGGTTACACGGCCTGGGACACGGGCGTGTCCCAGGGCGTGTCCTGCTCGGGTGAGCAGCCGGCGAGAGGTTGACGAAAATTCATTCGACGAAAGAATGAGGGCACACGCCCTATGATATGGGCGTGTCAAAGGCCGTTTCATCCTTTGGTCGACGAAGTCAACTCGACGAAATTGAGCCGGGGCGTGTCAGCTGTCGTGTATGGGCACACAGCCTGGGACACTGGTGTGTCACAGGCCGTGTTATATTCGATATGAGCCCAGGGAATTTGAAGCATGGTGAACACGGGCATGACATGGCTGTGTCTTATGGTACATAGCCTGTGACACAGGCATGTCACTGGCTGTGTCCTAATCAGGTTGATCTCGATTTTGTGCAGCCTAAAGTACACGGCCACAGACACGGGCATGTCTGAAGGCGTGTCAGGTGACACGGACCGTGACACGGGCATGTACTGGTTTGGATAAGTCAGTTGAGACCGCTTGAGGCACACGGCCGGGGACATGGGCGTGTCACAGGTCGTGTCAGGCAAAACAATATGTTTTTGTAGCAAAATCGTGGCCATTCATTTCCTTCAACTGGGATACAAAGGCTGAGCTTCCTCCCTGTGTCCTTAAGGCCAGGAAATGAGTTGGAACAATTCATTTGATAATAGCCATTCTCTTTCTACATACTTAGAGAGAGAGAAGAAAGTGGAGGAAGAGGAAGGTGAGCAGGCCACCGATGGTGCTGCGGAGTTCCGGGAAGAGATCTGAGGCCAGTATTGTGGAGGAAAAGCCGCTGCGGTTCTTTCCAGCTAGTTAGGAGCTCATGGCGCCGAAGCAGTCTTCAAGGGTAACGACTTTTCTTCCTAGCCATGTGAAGGCTTCCTTTTTGGCATATGCATATGATTCCCCCACCAGAGGGTGTCTTGTTATGGGAGTCCCTTGGGTTGATTCGTGGAATCCCCAATCATTTGGCATATAGATCCGGAAATAGAGTATGGAATAGACATGCTGTGTGAAGCCCATCTGGACAGGTTGGTCTGGATTGGTGATGTTGCATATACGCACCAGAGAAGACTCCGTGATAAATATGTAGTTTAGGAGTCGATGGGTTGCGCCTGTGAAGGGAAGTAGCAGGAAGTACTGGGGTGGTAGCATAGGAAAATACCCTTGTGATGCTTGTGCTATTGGGTTATGCCTGTGAAGAGGAGTAGTAGGAAGTACTAGATTGGAAGTCCAGGAAATACCCTTTGTAATGCTTGGTGTTCATGGGTTGTGCCTGTGAAGGGGAGTAGCAGGAAGTACTGGCGTGGTGAGCTAGGAAAATGCCCTTGATGCTTGGAATGATTGATGGGTTGTGTTTGTGAAGGGGAGTAGCAGGAAGTACTGGCTTGGCAGCTCAGGAAAACACCCTCAAGTGAATGCTGTGAATGTACGGTTAAGCCTAGGGATGGAAATTGTTGGGTACATTGGTCAAATGTACCTGATTTGAAGAAGCCTCACCCAACTCAATGATATACATCATAATGTATTTGATGTCTCTTTGAGTTACTTGTGCAGGTTAAGAAATCACTGGACTGAAGCAAAAAGTTTCTAAGTCCATGTGTCGACACCCAAAGGGAAAGTGTCGACACTCAAGAAGACTTGTGTCGACACCCAGACAAACAGTGTCGACACTTGGAGTCACTGTGTCGACACCTGGGATGCAGAGTCGACACCAGACAGAAAGTGTCGACACTTGGAGCTGTGTCGACACTCAGTGAAGAAAAGTGCAGAGAAGCTGTGTCAACACAAGGAGCTGTGTCGACACCCAGCAAAGCTGTGTCTACACCAGAAAGTGTCGACACTTGGAGCTGTATCAACACTCAGCAAGAGTCTGCAGAGACTAAGTTAAAGTGTCGACACTCAGAACAATGTGTCGACACTCAACAGAAGAGTCAGAACTTGAAGTATGTGTCGACACCCAGCACAAAGTGTCGACACACAACAAGAAGAGTCAATACATGAAGTAAGTGTCGACACCCAGCACAATGTGTCGACACTTAGCTAAAGACTCAACACTTGAAGAAAGTGTCGACACAAGGAGCTGTGTCGACACTTAGCAAAGAACAGAATTATCAACAAAATTATTCTAAGTACAAGTGTCGACACTAAGGGAATGTGTCGACACTCAGCTGAAGTCTCAACAAGAAGAAGGTGTGTCGACACAAGGAGCTGTGTCGACACTCAGCAAGATTCAACATAGAAGACTATGTGTCGACACCAAGAAGCAGTGTCGACACTTGACAGATTCAACACAAGAAGTTGTGTCGACACAAAGGAGATGTGTAGACACTTAGAAGAATTCAGCAAAAGCTAGAAGAACAAGTACTTGTGTCGACACTCAATTTCAGTGTCGACACATGAAGAAGAATCTGTGTCGAGACAGATAAGGAGTTGTGTCGACACCTAGTAGTCATGTGTCGACACTTACACAACTTGTGTCGACACTTGTTCTATAAGTGTCGACACTTAAAGACAGAAAGTCTCGACACTATCAGACAGATAGAGATTTTCAAGAACTGACTGGTTGACATGACAGCTGCCGTTCCAGCCGGTCTACAGCGCCTGTCAGAGATATCAGAAGTCAGTTATGGACCGGACCAGCCGGTTACCATGAAGAAGGCCTATAAATAGGCACCTACAGTTTACAGAAACTGTTGTTGAGGTTGTTGATCAAGTTGTTAACAGAGTTCAGATTATTGTTGAAGTAATCATTAAAGTGATATACTGAGTATCAACACAAGAAGATCTTGCAGTTCAAGTGCAGATCTAAGAAGTTGGAGAGAGAGGGCTCCTTCCAAGAAATCAACCTCTGGAACTAGGCTGAGAAGAAGGATTCAGATTCAATTCTGGATCTTAAGTGGCAGAGGTCAAGGAACAACTGCAGGAGGATTCAGTCTTATTCAGTTCTACTCAAGAAGCTTTGAAGAAAGCTAAGTCAGATTGGATCCAGCTGAGTTCTTCCAAGAACTCATCAAGAATCTCTCAACTCCCCTCTTATCTTTCTGAGTTGTAGAGTTATTATTTGTAATACCTTTTAACTTGTAGGATCCTTTGGATCTGAGTGATTTGTAAGCCTATTATTATAAAGGCTGAGGGTAGGGCTTGTAAGCCTGAGTGTAGGAGATTGAGATCTCTGAGTGTAGGCCTTGGGTTGGCTGAGTGTAGGCCTTGGATTGGCTGAGTGTAGGCCTTGATTGGCTGAGTGTAAGCTTTGGGATAAAGCTGAGTTGTAAGGCTTTGGGCCTGAGGTAGGAACCAATTTGGGTTCTGAGACAGTGGAGAAGTTTGGCCGAATCTAGTACACTACTAGATAGGCGAAGGGGGAAAGTGTATGTACCCATATCTTGGGGAACCACTATAAAACACTGTGTGCTGTGCTGTGATTGTGCTGTGGATTAGCTGTGTATGTTTTGTTATTGTTGTTTGCTGTGCAAAAGTAGTTAGAAATCTGTGATATAACTGTTTGGCTGCCAACAAAGTTAGAAAAGGATTAGGTCACCTATTCACCCCCCCCTCTAGGTGTTTAGGTACCATATCTTTCAAGTGGTATCAGAGCCAGGTTCCTCAAAACAAGGACTAACAGTCTGAGGAGATCCGGTTTGACAGATTCAGTGTAAACACAGTTTCAAGAAAATCAAGAAACATGGGTTCTTATGAGAATCACAAGGAATTGGTTTCCATGAAATTACCCATATGCAGGAAAGAGATCTTTGGGATCTGGAAAGAGAGGGTAAGGCTATTTATGGAAGCCTCAGACCCTAGAATCTACATCACAGTAAAGGAAGGGCCTTATGTGCCCATGAAGATTTCAGTTCTAGATGCAAATCAGAGAACTCCAAAGGATTTCTCTGAGATGACTAAGGATGAAATTGTCTTGGCCACCATGGACAAGAGGGCACAAAACATAATAGTGAGTGCCATTGATGATGCCACTTTTCAGAACTTAATTCACTGTAAGACGGCAAAAGAGATGTGGGATACTCTCATTGTCTATATGGAAGGATCTGAAGAAGTTAGGCAAGATAGGAAGTCCTTGCTAAATCAGGAGTATGAAAGTTTTAGGCAAGGAAAGGGTGATAGCATCACTGAGTGCTATAAGAAATTTTACAGAATAGTTAATGAACTCATGTCTTATGGAAGAGAGTTCAGTAACTATGAACTAAATGACAAGTTCTTAAGGTCCCTAACCAAAGATTGGGACACCAAGATTTGTGCCATAAGAGAAATGGCTAAGTTGGGGGAAATTCCTCCTCCTACACTGTTTGACAAGCTATTGTCATATGAGATGCAGTTGACAGTGAGAAAAGAGGAGGAGAAATAAACAAGGACTGAGCACAAGGAAAGAACTGTTGCTTTCAAGACAGAAGTTCCCAGAAAGTGCAGGAATAAGTCTTCAACTCCACCTCCAGAGGTAGTTGAATCAGAGTCTGATGAGTCTGTCAGCACAAAGTCTAAGAGCAGTGAAAGTGATGAAGACTTTGCTGCCTTCACTAGACACTTTCAGAAGTTTTTGAAAAAGAAACAGTGGAGGTCAAGGCCTTCTACATCACAAGGAAAGGAAGACTCTTATCAGAAAAAGAGGTCTTCAAAGAATGACAAGAAAAGGACAAAATCAAGCAAGACAACTGGTTCAAAGATTGTTTGCTATTGCTGCAATAGACATGGCCATGTTATTGCAGATTGTCCAGAGAAGAGAAAGGAATCTGGTGACAGGAAAAAGACTCACTTCAAAGGGAAGAAAGAAAAGTCTTTTGTTGCTAAGAAGGAGAAGACTCTATCAGATATCTCTTCTTCAGAAACTGAGTCTGAGGCTGAAGCCTATATAGGGCTGTTTGCTGAAGAAGAAGAGGAAGAATTTATGCAGATCTTGGAGTCAATTTATGAACAAGAAGACAGTCATTGCCAAGGGCTAATGGCTTTGACAGAGAGTGCCAAAATCCTGGAGCAGCCAGGACCCAGTCAGGTACAAAGTTCAAGTTTAAATTCAGTTTCTTGTTCTAGTTCAGAATCAGATTCTTCTTCATCAAGTGATGAGAATATATCTGAGTCTGAGGAAGATATTCATCAGCTTATAGATGAATATAAGGTACTATTACAAGCCTACAAGAAAAGCAAGACCCTAGCCAAAAGTCAGGCAAAGGAGATTGTTGATCTCAAGGCTGTTGCAACAAATTTTGAGAAGCAATTTGATCAAGAGCTTAATGAGGTAGCCAGGCTGAAACACATTACAGTGATTCAGATGGGAACTATCACCTATAAGAATGATCAAATCAAGAGACTGGAGATCAATCTTCAGAAAGAGAGAGAGAGCTTGTTGCTAGGTTTTCAAAACCTAAATCAGTGCTGCCTTTAATTGATGAATTTGTTCATCATAAAGGCAAGGCTGGACTGGGTTTTGTTAGACCTGCAGGGACTGAGTAGTCCAAGTCTAAGTCCAAGGGCAAAGCCCCAACATTCAACAAGCCTGCTGTAGTCAAGACAGCCAAGGCAGTACCTAAGCAAAGGTACAACAAGTTTGAATGTTGGTGCTGTGGCAAAGTTGGCCATTTTGCAGTGGACTGTTGGCACAATGTGAGTGCCAAAGTGAGTACCAAACTACCTGTTGGAAAGCCAGTAGGTAGGTTTGTCAAATTGCAAACTAACAATCACCAAGGACCCAAGAATATTTTGGGTTCTAAGGTTCATTAATTTGTTTTGCAGGTGAGTCCAAGTGGCCATACCCCTACATGGTACTTGGATAGTGGATATTCCAGACATATGACTGGAACTAGGGGACTACTGAAGGACTACATTCCAATCAAAAATGGTCCTAAAGTGACCTTTGGTGGTTCTGAAAAAGGAATCATCAAAGGGTTTGGTAACATTTCTTCAAACTTAGTTACCATTACTCAAGTGGCTTATGTTAAAGGGTTGAAACACAACCTAATAAGTATAAGTCAATTAAGTGATGTAGGGTATGACATCTCATTTGTTAAAAATGGTTGTCATATCAAGAGGTCAAGTGATCAAGAGATCATTTTGACAGGATATAGGAAGAGGAATGTCTACTGTCTAGACATTATGATTGAGAACAATGGTTCTCCAGTTTGTCTTGTAGCTGATGAGACAGTCTCTCATTGTGTCAAATGGCATAAGAGGCTAGCCCATCTTAACTACAAGACTATTAGCAAACTCTTTAGCAAAGAGTTAGTGAGGAATGGTCCTCAAGTTAAGTGTGTCAAAGATGGTATTTGCTCAGCTTGTCAAAAGGGCAAGCAGACTAAATCCACCTTTAGAAGCATAGATAACAAAGATGCTGTGAGGTGTTTATACCTCTTGCATATGGATCTCTTTGGTCCAATGCCAGTTCACAGCCTAGGTAGGAAGGTCTATACCTTTGTAGTTGTAGATGACTACTCAAGGTTTTCCTGGGTGTTCTTCTTAAGACAGAAATCTGAAACACCTAGTGTCTTCTATAGCTTTGTCAAGCAAATTCAGAATGAACTAAATAGTACAGTGGTCAAAATTAGAAGTGACCATGGTACTGAATTTCAGTCTGATAGCATGACAAAACTGTGTGAAGACTTTGGGATATTTCAAGAATTCTCTTCACCTAGAACACCTCAGCAAAATGGCATTGCTGAGAGGAAGAATAGAACCTTGATAGAGGCTGGTAGGACCCTACTTAGTGATACATCACTGCCAGAGTATTTCTGGGCTGAAGCAGTTAACACTGCATGCCATGTTATAAATAGGGCTACCATCACTAAAGGGCTAAACAAGACCCCCTATGAAGTTGTGAAAGGCAGGAAACCAAACTTATCCTATTTTAGGATCTTTGGTTGTAAATGCTTCATACTTAACAATGGGAAGTCTTACTTAACTAAGTTTGCTGCCAAGTCCCAAGAGGGAATTTTTGTTGGGTACAGCAATAATAGTAAGGCTTATAGAGTCTACAACTTGACTACACAAGTTGTAGAAGAATCTGTACATGTAGTTTTTGATGAGACAAAACTTATTAATAATGAGTTGTCTAACAATGTATGCAGCCCCACAGGTTTGACAAAGACAATGGACAAGCTTACTATAGAAGAGGTGCCTGCTGCAAGACAGCAAGGAGAGGAGAGTAGCTGCTCTCCAGGGGGAGAACTACATGTGCCAATTGCTGAAGAAATCCAAGGAATACAGCATGATGCAGATGCTGAAGTGGTTCAACTTGAAGTGAGGATGCCTCCAGCCCACAGGCATCTTAGAGATCATCCAGTAGAGCTGATTAATGTAGATCCAAGACAAGGAGTTCAAACTAGGAGCAGAAATCAGGATGCTGCAATCTATTCCAGCTTTCTGTCACAAGTTGAACCTAAGAAATTTGAAGAAGCAATACAATATCCACAATGGACTGAAGCAATGCAAGAAGAGCTTAATCAGTTCAAGAGGTGCAAGGTTTGGGAACTGGTTCCAAAACCTAAAGACCACAATGTAATAGGAACTAAGTGGATCTACAGAAATAAGATGGATGAACAAGGGGTCATCATTAAGAATAAAGCAAGACTGGTTGCAAAAGGATATATGCAAGAAAAAGGTATTGATTTTGATCAAACCTTTGCTCCAGTAGCCAGACTGGAAGCCATAAGGATGTTCTTGGCCTATGCAACCTATCAAGGATTCAAGGTTTACCACATGGATGTCAAGTCAGCATTCTTAAATGGTAATCTTAAGGAAGAAGTCTATGTGGAACAGCCTTCAGGTTTTGTTGATTCAACTCTACCTCATCATGTCTATAGACTTAGGAAAGCTTTATATGGGTTAAAACAAGCTCCTAGAGCTTGGTATGAAACCCTATCTAGTTTCCTCATTGAGAACAAGTTTTCAAGGGGGAAAATAGATAAGACTCTATTCCTTAGGGAATCTAGAGGCAAAGTCATACTTGTCCAAATATATGTAGATGACATTATATTTGGGTCTACTGAAAGTAGCCTTTGTAAAAAGTTTGCAAAGCTTATGCAAAGTCAGTTTGAGATGAGTAGTATGGGAGAGCTGAAGTTTTTCTTGGGTCTCCAAGTTAAACAGACTGAAAATGGTTTATCCATATGTCAGTCCAAGTTCACCCTAGAACTCATAAGGAAGTATGGTATGGATTCATCCAGCACCATGAAGACTCCTATGGGGTCAAGTATGTCTCTTAGCAAGGATGATGCAGGGAAACCTGTAGATGAAACCTTGTATAGAGGGATAGTTGGCTCCATATTATACTTGACTGCTAGTAGACCTGACATCATGTATGCTACATGTGTTTGTGCCAGGTATCAAGCCTGCCCTAAAGAGTCTCATTTGACTGCAGTCAAAAGAATATTGAGATATCTAAAGGGCACTCCCTATCTAGGCCTCTGTTACTCTAGTAATGGAGATTTTGATCTAACAGGTTATACAGATGCAGACTTTGCAGGATGCAAAGAGGATAGAAAGAGCACTTCTGGAACCTGTCAATTCCTAGGGGGGAGACTAATTTCATGGAGCAGCAAAAAGCAGACTAGTGTGGCTATCTCCACAGCTGAGTCAGAGTATATGGCTGCAGGAAGTTGCTGTGCTCAACTTCTGTGGATTCAACATCAGCTAGAGGACTATGGATTTCAGGTAAGTAGAACTCCACTTTTCTGTGATTCTACAAGTGCTATTTCAATAGCTAATAACCCTGTATCTCATAGTAGAACAAAACATATTGAGATTAAATATCACTTTCTTAGAGAACATGTTGAAAGAGAAGATATTTCACTTGAATATGTTAAAACTGATAATCAGATAGCTGATATGTTTACTAAGCCCCTAGAAGAAGCTAAGTTCAATAGATTCAAAATTGAACTAGGAATGATAAACTTAGACTGAGTTTACAGAATTGAAAAATGACTAAGTAAAAAGGTGTCGACACATAGACAAGTCTATGTCGACACAGAATAGTGGTGTCGACACTTCAGGAAAAAGGTGTCGACACATCTAGGATGTTGGTGTCGACACTTCAGAATGATTAGTGTCGACACATGTCGAGTAGGTGTAGACACATCCAATGTGGTGTCGACACTTATGTTTTACTCAGAATTTTCTAAGTAAAGTCTCGACAATGTGTCGAGTTATGTTGTGTCGACACATAACCAAGTGTCGACACATAAAATCTGTTGACTAAACTTGTGTCGACACATGTGTGTCGAGACATTATAAGTCAGTGTCGACACTTATTGCCAGTGTCGACACATCCAAAGATAGCTGTCCCGCCTGTTCATCTTCAAAATTAGACAGGTATAAATAGGATTCTGTCTTTGTTTGTCGACACGCTTTCAAAGTTTCGAGACCAAAACTACTGTGTCGACACCTCTCTTTTCTAAAGACTAATTCAACAAACCCTAATGGCTCCTAAGCTTGAGGAGAACGTTAACGAGGGCTATGAGCTTGTGCGCGGCGCATTCGACGATGCAGATGCAGAAATCCAGTCGGTGATAACCCTAGTCGCCAATTCTGGACTAGAATACTTGGTTTCAGAACCAACAAAGATTTGGAAAAAGGAAGTTCTTGAATTCCTTAATGGAGCTGCTGTAGATGAATCTGGATACAGAATCAAATCCAGAGTTCATGGATCTAAGGTCAAGATTTCACCAAAAAATCTGAGGAGGGTACTCCAGCTACCTAAAACTCAAGATGAAGAAGAAGTAACTGCATTTAAGACCAGGGAAGCTCTTACCTGGTGTGGTCTTGATCCAAAGATGAAGATAGGATCAGTCTTTAACAGGAAAGACATGAACAGTCAAGGAAAATTCATGTCTGAAATTGTGGGCAAGGTTATTCTCAGTAAGCCTGGAGGGCATGACAGGGTGTCTGCCTCTATGTTTGAAATTATGACAAGAATAATCTTTACTCTAAGAACAGACTGGTCACTAGTGGTTTATGAGAAAATTAAGGAGAGCTTGAAGAAGCCCAATCTGGGCAGAATTATAAGTCTCTACCTAGCTGGTTCAATACCAGAGGTAATGAGCACTGCTGCTGGAAGTAAGATTAATCACATGAGGAAGATGGATCAAAGGATCTTTTCCAGATGGGACAGAGTGTTGTCCAAGGAAATGCCAACTCCAGAGAAGCCAGTTACTAAGAAAGATTCTCCTCCAAAGAAGAAAAGCAAGAAAGCTCCTGTGGCACAGGAGTCCTCCAGTAGTTCTGGGAGTGAAGAACAAGTTGTCTTCACTCCTGATGACCATGAGGAAGAAGCTGCAAAGAAGACCCCTGCTGCTCAAGACATTGTTGAGATCCAGGGGGAGCTACCACAGGCTAGCCCCATCCATAGGGATCACAGCCAGGGGGAGTTTCCAAGTGTAGAAGAACCCTCTACACTGGACAGTGAGCAAGACACCATCATCATACAAGAGGTACTCATTGACCTAAATACATTGAATTTTTATATAGTAGATTCTGATTTGTCTGATGTCCATCAGCAAACTCAGCTAGACAGTCAAGTTCCAGATGTTGTTTTAGAAGACACATCTGCTGTAGTTCAAGATGATACTTCTCAAGTGGTTGAAGAACCAAGAACTTCTCCTACCCAGTCTCCACCTGAATATACAATGGAAGATTTGTTTCTAAATGTAGATCAAGAAGATTTTGATATGGACAAGGATGCTGTTGCTGAAGATAGGAGTGCTGCTGCTGAGGGGGAGCAAATGACAGTTCTGGAAGAGCCTTTAAGGACAGAAAATGTGAAGGCACCTGATGTGCAAACTGAAAAACCTCAAAGCCCTAAGGATAGGGTTGAGATAGCCAGCACTTCTGCCTCTGAAGATGAGGAGAGTGCTAGGGCTAAGAAGAAGAAATTATATGTTTTTAAAAGGAGAAGTCAGAGTTACAAGAAAGCTTTGCAATCTATAGCCCCACAGCCTATAATTCAACAAGCCCCAACTGTTGATTATAGTGCCTTAATGATTGCCATGCAGATAAAACTTGATGAACAAAGAAAGGCTATAGAGGCTTATGTGGATGAAGGGCACAAGTCCCTACAGTTTGATCTTGCACAAGATATAAAGTCTATAAGGTTTGAAATGAACCTTAACAAGAAAGAGATGACAGACTGCTTCCACAAGGGTGGTAATACAGTGGTGTATCTGGCAACTCACCAGGAGAAGATCAAGGCTCAGGTAGATGATATAGCATTGAAGCAAGGGTATGTACTGGAAAATCAGTTAAGGATGAATGACAACTTAACTGCTTCACACAATGTTATAGTCACTGAATTGAAAAACAAGACTGCTGAACCTTCTACATCTGCTGCTGCAGTTAAGGCTGACTTTGATAAAGTATTCCAAGCTGAGATTACTGCTGTCAAGACTGCAATTCAAGATTCTCAGAAAGCTATATCAGAACAACTTACAAAGCTCAGACCATTCTTTAAAGAGGGAATCAGGTATTTGGACAGTCAAATAAGATTTCAAAAGGATGATGTCAGAGACCATATGGCTCGAGAAGTCATAAAGGGGGAGAGAGTATTAGTCAAAGCTAGCTCTGACCATGCCAAATGGATATCTAACTCCATCAGAGCTACACTGGGCTATCCTCCACTCTGTGATGATGATAATGTTGCTGAATCAGGGATTCAAAATGCCTATCTTGGAGGTGTGCAAGCAGAAGTAGCTCAGGTCATTTATCCACCTCCAGACTTTGATATGATTCAAGCAGATGTAAGCACAATGTATAGCCCAACTGAGGGCAAGGACCATGTACATATTGAAAAGGTTGTTCAACCTATTTCTGAAGCTCTGCAAGAGGCTATGAACAAAGAAGAGGAGACAAGGTTGTCTAAAAAGAGGTTTAGGGAACAAGCAGAACAAAAGCCAGATTTTGAACAGTGGAGCCCTACCTCTAGAAATATAATTTTAACTGCCTGGAAAGCTGCCAAAGACAACATGCATGACAGGAACAAATGGTTTTCTGAAGCAGAATGGAGAAAACATGAGATCAGGCAGGAAGCCATAGTTCAGTATAGAAGGAAGGCTAAGATGGGAAAGCTACCTCCTACTGCAGTGGAGCCTAGCAAGTACTTCCCTAAGCCATTCCATTATTTTGAGAGGCAGAAAATCAAGGCTAAAGAACTCAAGAAGAAAGAACTAAAAGGCAAAAAGACTGTTGTTACTGAAACTGCTGAAGCCCCTGTCAAAGCTCAAGTTCAGGCTGGCATGGGGATAGTTATTAAAGAACCAGACCAGAAATAGATTAAGATTTTACTTGAAGATTGTTGTAATCTTTTGAATATAAAACATTTTTGTAAACCATTGAAGATGTATTAGAAAAATGTTAGAACAATATATGATAAATATATTACATGATTGTTCTGTGAATGTGTCTATTTCTTGTTTGTTCTGAAATGATGAATGTGTATACATGTGTGAATTATTACATGTTTATGTTTACCCTGCTGAATTTAATCTGCTTTACATCATTTTGTAATTTTTAATTATGAATGGTGTATATCATTGACTAAGGGTTATGACTTCTCCAAATAGGGGGAGATTGTTGGGTACATTGGTCAAATGTACCTGATTTGAAGAAGCCTCACCCAACTCAATGATATACATCATAATGTATTTGATGTCTCTTTGAGTTACTTGTGCAGGTTAAGAAATCACTGGACTGAAGCAAAAAGTTTCTAAGTCCATGTGTCGACACCCAAAGGGAAAGTGTCGACACTCAAGAAGACTTGTGTCGACACTCAGACAAACAGTGTCGACACTTGGAGTCACTGTGTCGACACCTGGGATGCAGAGTCGACACCAGACAGAAAGTGTCGACACTTGGAGCTGTGTCGACACTCAGTGAAGAAAAGTGCAGAGAAGCTGTGTCAACACAAGGAGCTGTGTCGACACCCAGCAAAGCTGTGTCTACACCAGAAAGTGTCGACACTTGGAGCTGTGTCGACACTCAGCAAGAGTCTGCAGAGACTAAGTTAAAGTGTCGACACTCAGAACAATGTGTCGACACTCAACAGAAGAGTCAGAACTTGAAGTATGTGTCGACACCCAGCACAAAGTGTCGACACACAACCAGAAGAGTCAACACATGAAGTAAGTGTCGACACCCAGCACAATGTGTCGACACTTAGCTAAAGACTCAACACTTGAAGAAAGTGTCGACACAAGGAGCTGTGTCGACACTTAGCAAAGAACAGAATTATCAACAAAATTATTCTAAGTACAAGTGTCGACACTAAGGGAATGTGTCGACACTCAGCTGAAGTCTCAACAAGAAGAAGGTGTGTCGACACAAGGAGCTGTGTCGACACTCAGCAAGATTCAACATAGAAGACTATGTGTCGACACCAAGAAGCAGTGTCGACACTTGACAGATTCAACACAAGAAGTTGTGTCGACACAAAGGAGATGTGTCGACACTTAGAAGAATTCAGCAAAAGCTAGAAGAACAAGTACTTATGTCGACACTCAATTTCAGTGTCGACACATGAAGAAGAATCTGTGTCGAGACAGACAAGGAGTTGTGTCGACACCTAGTAGTCATGTGTCGACACTTACACAACTTTTGTCGACACTTGTTCTATAAGTGTCGACACTTAAAGACAGAAAGTCTCGACACTATCAGACAGATAGAGATTTTCAAGAACTGACTGGTTGACATGACAGCTGCCGTTCCAGCTGGTCTACAGCGCCTGTCAGAGATATCAGAAGTCAGTTATGGACCGGACCAGCCGGTTACCATGAAGAAGGCCTATAAATAGGCACTTACAGTTTACAGAAACTGTTGTTGAGGTTGTTGATCAAGTTGTTAACAGAGTTCAGATTATTGTTGAAGTAATCATTAAAGTGATATACTGAGTATCAACACAAGAAGATCTTGCAGTTCAAGTGCAGATCTAAGAAGTTGGAGAGAGAGGGCTCCTTCCAAGAAATCAGCCTCTGGAACTAGGCTGAGAAGAAGGATTCAGATTCAATTCTGGATCTTAAGTGGCAGAGGTCAAGGAACAACTGCAGGAGGATTCAGTCTTATTCAGTTCTACTCAAGAAGCTTTGAAGAAAGCTAAGTCAGATTGGATCCAGCTGAGTTCTTCCAAGAACTCATCAAGAATCTCTCAACTCCCCTCTTATCTTTCTGAGTTGTAGAGTTATTATTTGTAATACCTTTTAACTTGTAGGATCCTTTGGATCTGAGTGATTTGTAAGCCTATTATTATAAAGGCTGAGGGTAGGGCTTGTAAGCCTGAGTGTAGGAGATTGAGATCTCTGAGTGTAGGCCTTGGGTTGGCTGAGTGTAGGCCTTGGATTGGCTGAGTGTAGGCCTTGATTGGCTGAGTGTAAGCTTTGGTATAAAGCTGAGTTGTAAGGCTTTGGGCCTGAGGTAGGAAACAATTTGGATTCTGAGACAGTGGAGAAGTTTGGCCGAATCTAGTACACTGCTAGATAGGCGAAGGGGGAAAGTGGATGTACCCATATCTTGGGGAACCACTATAAAACACTGTGTGCTGTGCTGTGATTGTGCTGTGGATTAGCTGTGTATGTTTTGTTATTGCTGTTTGCTGTGCAAAAGTAGTTAGAAATCTGTGATATAACTGTTTGGCTGCCAACAAAGTTAGAAAAGGATTAGGTCACCTATTCACCCCCCCCCTCTAGGTGTTTAGGTACCATATCTTTCAGAAATTGAGTTCTGTCGTTAACGCGAGCCGTGGCTCCTAGGTAATCGACGAATTGGAAAGCCAGTCCTGCGAGGATGTGATGGCTATGTGTGAGCTGATGACCTCATTGAATGGAAACAGGAACGGTGAAACTGACCCGCGCCTTTTATTTGGCCGCGAGTACGCTGTGCTCAGTGATGGCAAGGCGACTTGAGCAATGATGGGTGGATGATCCAACCTGCGTTATGTCCATATGACGTGAGACCTGAAAGTGCGGTCTGTTGGAGCGCATATCGAGAGTCTTATGCCTGCCCGCCGTGATACAATGGGGGGCTATGGGCCAATCCCTGTTCATTAAGACTATAATCTTCGGCTGCACGCCATGGAGTAAAATGCTCAATTATTACCGTTGGGTTGCGACCCTGATACGGTGGTGGGACCCTGGTTTGCTAGTACACCAAGAATGTGCCTTGAGTGCATGGATCGTCGGGCCGCGTGGCTAACGATTGTGATGGAATGTATGTGCGTGTGAGCACATTGTATGAAATATATATATATTTGCCTGTGAAATGCTATGCCTGCAGGGAAGGAATACCGCTGCCCTGGGAAAGGGTTAGGGTCGTTATAATTTGGTCAGCTGAATGCTGACCGTTGCCTGTTTGCCACCGTTGGGTGGGCTGTCCCTGTACACGTGTTGGAGAGCCAAGCGGGACACATAAATGCTGAAGTTCCTACTGTTGCTGCTACCGCCGCTAGCTCTTGAAGGCTAAATGAAATGCTATGTTTGTTATACGTGGTCGGCCTGCGCCAATGTTTGAGGCCACTGTTGTGTAAAGCCTTGTAAGGCCATAAGCCCAAATATTTTGTATTTGTACATTCCTATGTTATATATAAATGTGGAGCTTTTATATGGTGGACATTCCTGTGTGTAGAGTTCAATGTAGTGTTATAGGCTTCTGCTAGAATGCAATGAGTTATGATGCGCAACTCTAGTATCACTCAGTGATTTCACCGCCTGTTTTATGATATATGCTGTGGGACCCCGGCCAGACCTTCTAGCATATACTATGTAAACGGATGGGGTTGTTACAGGCTTGCACTACCTGAATTCTATAAATACACCCTAGTTCCCTTTCATTTTCACACTTTTCTCCGCCTAGAAAACCCTCTTTGGATTTTCTCTCTCATCCTTCTATGATTTTCTCTCTCTTACTTTCTCTTCCCTGCGCGTTCATGTGCACGCCTCTTTCTTGAGCGCACCTGCCCGCGCCTCTTCCTTGCGTGCTCGTGCTCGCGCCTCTTCCTTGCTCGCACATGCACGCACTTCTGCCTTGCTCCCTGTTGCACGCGCATCCACCTTGCTCGCTCATGCGCGCACCTCCTCCTTGCTCGCTCATGCGCGCACCTCCTCCTTGCTCGCTCATGCGCGCACCTCCGCCCTGCACGCTCATGCGCGCACCTCGGCCCTACACGTTCTTGCGTGCGCCTCCACCTTGCACGCTCTTGCACGCACCTCCATCTTGCACGCTCATGCACGTGCCTCCGCATTGCGCACTCATGCATATGCATCCGCCTTGCGCACTCATGCGCGCGCCTCCCCGTTGTGTGCTCTTGCGCGCGCCTCCTCCTTACGCTCCCCTGCACATGCCATCTCCTTGCAAGCCCTTGCGCGCTGCTCCTCCTTACACCCCCCTGCACGCACCTCCTCCATGTGTGTTCTTGCGGGCGCCTCCTCCTTGTGTGTGTCTCGGTACGCTCTGCTCTCAAGATCGTTCCAAGTGTGTCGTCGAGCGCTCCATTCTCCAGATCTCTCCTGTCAGCAACCCATTTAGACAGCCAGAGACTGTCTAGTCTGCCAAAGTTCATCTCAACTACCGTAGACTCCTGCAAGATAAAACTAGCAATTCAAAGGCCATGAGAGGTCCAACAACTCCCTTCACCCACCAGTCGTATGTGTGGTGATCGAATTAACTGCGGGCTTCCTCAGTGTCAATAGACCAAACCCACCAGAGCTCCCGAAGTTTATGTACCCCACACCAGCAGTAGTTGTCAAGACAAACTTCAGAGTCGGCTAAGGATCGCTCAACTACAGTCAGACATAGACAACGCTCAGTATTCCCAGCTCCCTTAACTCAACAACATGCTTACCTGTCGGCAATAAGACAGCCATTCTAGACTCCTTTAAGCACAATAAGAGACAAACCATAAAGGAAAGAGTGCGCTGAGTACGCGACTCGAGCTTTTAAGCCTCAGACATTAGAACAAGTGCAAGAAGTGCTCCCGCTTTCGAGCACTAGTAGAGGACTTCAACGCGCAACTAATGCATTTCCCCGATGACTCAAAAAGAAATACTTAACTCCACGAGTGGTGTCCTGTCACCCTCCAAGCTCTTCTCTCATTTTCTCCAGACAATTATATCGAGGAACAGTCAGTCGCCCTCGTGTTCTTCAAAAGGCTATGTACAACATCCATCAAATAGTGGAGTTTTGGCAGGCATAGATCCGGTCAAGTGGTTATTCTCCTAGTTGTCAGATTTTCCACGTTTATAAATTGCTTTGTTAGTTTTTCTTTTTCTGTGACTATTTGAACGCACAACTGCTCCTAGGCTAAGGTGGTTCAATTTTGTCTAGTCTACCAAGTGCCTCGAATGATCTACAATAGTTTGGCACTGTTTGTGGGAACAAGCCTCCCACCTTTTTAGAAGTATTAGAAGACAGTACCCTCCACACAACGGTACTGGAGACTAGAGATAGTGGCAAGTAGATCTACCCACACAATTGGAATATAGATCTTGGGGTGCACGTCGATCTAGCTTACTCATATTCACATGACTCCAGGACTCCCGTGAAAGAAGCCATGCTTGCACCCTATGCAGAATTGAAGGAACGCATGCACCGGTTTGAGGAGAACCAAATTCAAGCACTTGCACTTTAAGAGAGAAGATGGCCTCTCTTGCCCCTTGCTTAGTCTTTGGGCATGACAGCCCACCTCCATCGACTTTAGACTATGCCATGACTAAAGAGCCTGCCAGTAAGAACTGCGAGTTTGCAAGAGAGTCCATCGTTGTTGTTAGCCCAGCCCACATCATCCCTCAGGCTCAAGAATCTGAAACTCGCCAACTCCATTACTGCACGGGAGTTTCAAGCCCAGACCCTTCATTTTTAAGGACCGCTCATGAAGAAGTTCACAACTTGTCCACTAAGGAGCACAGACAAGAAGAATGGCAGATCACTTCGACCCAATATCATCTACACCAGCACCCGCCAATGGCCTCAAATGCTTATCAACAATAATTCAAAGATTTCCCAAAGAGAAGCAAAGGATGCGCCCAATCAAAGATGTCGAAGAGGGGTGGCAAACCTCGCAGTAAATTCTGCCAAGCTGGGGGGCATCACTGCAACAAGTCTTCAGTACTCTCAACACCACCTGAACCAACGTACTGCTCACCATCTATGATGACGATGTGAAAGTGAGGGTTAGATCTTCAATACTCCAGAGGGGGGGGGGGGTAAATAGAGTATGTTAAAAATTTAATAGGTCCCAATACAGGTGCTGTTACAGCTTTTGCTGTAAATTGAAACTGTGCAGTGATTAAAAAAACTGGAAAAACAAAAAGTAATAATTCTAGTCACAGCCACACAGCAAGAAACAAAAAGAAAAGATGAGTAACCAGATGGCACAAGAAATTTATAGTGGTTCCCCCTCAACTGGGTACATCAACTCTTCTACCACCATTGGTAGGAATCCACTCAGGTTTTTGATCAGGTGCCTGATACCAATGGGTTTTGATCAGGTCCCCAAAAACCAAGTCAAGTCTTTTGGTAAGGAGACTTGCAACCAGGAATCACTTTTGAAGGGAGATGACAACCCTTTATACAGGAGGAGGTGAGAGAGTGATTTTGTCTTCTCTGTCAACAATCAGAGAGAAGACTTGTGGATTGATGTTTAGCAAATAGCTCCCCTTGAGATGTAGAATGGTTCAGGGAAGATCTGGAGCTTTGATGTAGGGTGATAGGTCTTCAACCAGAGTTCTGGACAAGCAGTGATGCAGGATCTTCTTGACTGATTTAGTATTTGTTGTCCTTGGAAGTCCTGGAGAGAATGTTGAAGAAGAAGACTCTTGATATTGTATAGTTGTTCTTCTTATTCTGAACTGAAGATCACTGCATGTCACTTGTAAGCTTCAGTATGATACTTTGTGTGAAGCTTTTTGGTGCTGTATGAATTCTTCTAGTCAGTCTGTATCAGTGTCTGTATTTTTCTGACTGAGTGTTTTTCTTCTCATTCTCACGTTCTAGCACTATCTTGCTTGCTTTCTCAATCTTCCTGATTGTGTATCTTTTTGTCTTCTGTATGTCTTCAAAAATTTGAATCCTCTGTCATTAATGCTGACGCCTTGAGAATAATCGGCATTAATGTAATTCCCCAACTGTCTTGTGGAAAATCTGCAAGTAATATTCCTGAAGAAGACTGTAATTAATGCTTCCTCTAACGACTACATTCAAAGAATGTTTGAGCATTTAATCTGTCAGGAATTATTGCATTTGAGTGAGGATTGAAGGCCGAAAATGGCAAAGTCTGAAATCGTCGAACGAATAATAGAATTTGTCGAACTGAGTTACCAGTTCGTCGAACTGAGATTCTGTATTCGTCGACCAGACAGCTTCTGTTCATCGAGCTGATAACAGAACTTGCATACTTCACAACCTTTGCCTTTTCTGTCTGAAGTTCGTCGAGTTGATAATAGAATTCGTCGACTGGAGTACTGAGTTTGTCGACCTGAGAAGTTGACTTCGTCGACCTGAGAAGTTGTGTACTTGAAGTCCAAGTTCGTCGAGCTCAGAATCTTGTTCGTCAACTATGTCCAAGTTCGTCGAGCTCAGAATCTTGTTCGTCGACCAAAGCTTGAATTTGGACTTAGAAAAATCTGGAGTTACCCTGACTTTAGTTTGTCGAAGTGTCCCAATTTTTGTCGAACAGAGAATGCAAATCGTCAAGCTCAGCTCAAAGAAATATCTCAAGATCATCGAGCTGAGGACGCCATTCATCGAACTGAGTTCGACGAACGTCGAACTCATTTTACTTAGTCTTGAAATCTTCTAAGTCTTGAGTCTCTGATGGTCTTGTTGATAGCTGGTTCATCTGATATTGACTCTAAGGACTTGGCCTACACTCTAGGACACAAATTTGAGCATGTCTATACATGTTGGGTCACATCCTAAGTTAGTGAACCTAGCCCAAATCAACTAGGGATCCAAAACCCTCCCCGATGGAGGAAACTTTTTCGAAGTACATTGCGTCCAACAAGTCAAATATCCGGAACATCACCGGATCGCTAAAAACTCTCGAACAACAGGTTGGACAGCTGGCAAGGATGATGTCCAAGCGCGCGCTCGGGGCACTGTCGGGAAACACGGAGCCTAATCCGCGGGAGAACGCCAATGCTATAACCCTCCGTAGCGGAAAGGAGGTGGTCGATCCAAAACGGACCGACCCTCAGGTACATATTTCACCTCCGACCCCTCTTCCCCTTTCTTCGATTACGCCGCCTTTACAGATTTTAAAAGAAAAAATTATTTTAAACAAGGCCCTTCCATATCCGCATAAGTTAGATAACGAGCGTAAGGACGCGCAATATGAAAAATTTATTTTATTATTAAAACAAATTCACATTAATGTTCCTTTTTGCGAGGCTATCTCGCAAATGCCCAAATATGCGAAATTTTTAAAAGAATTACTTTCTAATAAACGTAAATTAGAGGATATTTCGCATGTATCTCTCAACGTTGTCTTCTCGGCAGCCCTTACTAATAAATTGCCCACAAAACAAAATGACCCGGGACGGTTTTCCATCCCGTGCCTTTTTGGCAATATATTAGTAAAGTACGCCATAGCTGATTTAGGGGCTAGCATTAATCTAATGCCGTTCTTGCTCTTTTCACGTTTAGGTTTGGGTACTCCTAGTCCTACGAATATGCGCATCCAATTAGCGGATCGCTCGGTTAAGTTCCCTATCGGGGTTGTGGAGGACGTCCTTGTCCGAGTAGACAAGTTTAACTTCCCGGTAGACTTCGTCATCTTAGACATCGAGGAGGACGCCGAGGTACCAATAATACTCGGTCGCCCTTTTCTCGCCACCTCCCGAGCACTAATAGATGTTAGTAATGGTAGTATTCTCCTCCGAGTAGGCAATGATCAGGTTACTTTCTCTATTAATCCCTCGATGGACAATTTGTCATCGAGCGACGATTTCTGCTACTCTTTAGATACCTTTTTTTGGAGATCGTTCTTCTCCCGTTTTCGAGTCCGTATTTTTAAACGACGATATTTATGCGCTCGAAAATTTTAAATGCGATGAGGATACTTCTTTAGACTTGCCTTTCGAACCAATTGGTAAGAAAGACATAGGAATTAAAACCTCCCTAGAAGAACCGCCCATCCTAGACCTCAAACCCTTACCCGCATCGCTCAAATACTCATTTTTGGGAAAAGGCGATACGCTTCCCATTATCATTTCTTCGGACTTGAGGGATTCGGAGACTTCCGATTTATTGGAAGTTTTATTTAAACATCGCCACGCAATTGCGTGGTAAATCTCTGACTTAAAGGGGATTAGCCCCTCCTTTTGCACCCATAAGATTTTTCTTAACGATAATTGCCGCAAAACGATTCAGCCGCAGCGTCGTCTTAACCCAAACATGAAAGACGTCGTTAAAGCCGAAATTATTAAGTTATTAGATGCAGGGATTATCTACCCTATTTCGGACAGTGCATGGGTTAGTCCCATGCATGTCGTGCCCAAGAAGGGCAGTCTAACCGTAGTGGCAAATGAGCATAACGAACTCGTCCCAACTCGTACTGTTACGGGTTGGCGAGTGTGCATCGATTATAGAAAACTTAATGATGCCACCCGCAAGGACCATTTCCCTCTGCCATTTCGGGACCAGATTTTAGAGCGTTTATCCGGTCATCCATATTATTGTTTTCTTGATGGTTTACCGGGGTTTGTCCAAATCCCCATTTCCCCAATGTTGTAACGTAAGTATGCGGAAGAAGAGGAAAAAAAAACAATATATACAAAGAAAATAAAGAGAGGGGGTAGAAGCTTCCCTGAAACGCGTAGGGGGAGGCCGATCAGAAACCCTGCGTTTATTAGAAAAAGCAGCAAAGATAATAAGGAAAGAGTGAAAAAGATAAGCGAGGGGTGCCTCCCAGGAGCGCTTTGTTTATAGTCGTGTAGCTTGACTATTTTGGCAGTTTTATAATGTGGAGGAAGGTTATGGTTTCGCTAAAACCGATCACTGGGTCGCCTGCTACATAAGACTTTAACCGATGGCCGTTTACTTTAAACAAACCTTTTTCCGGGTCGGAGACGAGTACGGTCCCATATGGAAAAACCTCTTCAACTAGGAAGGGACCGGACCATCTAGATTTTAGTTTACCCAGAAAAAGCCTAAGACGTGAATTGTAAAGAAGGACAAGATCGCCCAGAGAAAATAATTTTTGGGACTTGAGTTTTCGATCATGATAGAACTTAGAGCGCTCCTTATAGAATTTATTGCTCTCGTAAGCGTTCGCACGCCATTCATCGAGCTTGTTTAGTTGCAGTTTTCTATTCTGAGCGGCTAAGTTTGCGTCGAGGTTTAAGAGTTTTAAAGCCCAAAGAGCGCGATGCTCGAGTTCTACGGGTAAATGACACGCTTTGCCGTAGACTAACCGGAACGGCGTACAACAAATTGCGGTTTTGTATGCCGTCCGATACGCCCACAACGCATCGTCGAGTTTAACGGACCAATCTTTCCTATTTAGTGAAACGATTTTTTCTAAAATTTGCTTAATCTCTCGATTTACTACCTCAACTTGGCCACTTGTTTGCGGGTGGAAGGGGGTTGCAAGCTTGTGCGTGACTCCGTATTTAGCTAACGTCTTAGCCATAAGAGCGTTACAGAAATGCGTTCCCCTATCACTAACAATTGCGCGAGGTGTGCCGAAGCGAGAAAATAATTTTTTAAGAAATGTAACGACGACTCACGCATCGTTGGTGGGGAGAGCTTGCGCTTCCGCCCACCTCGATACGTAGTCGACCGCCACTAAAATATACATATTTTTGAAAGACGGAGGTAGGGGGCCAACAAAATCTATGCCCCACAAATCGAAGACTTCGCACTTTAAAAACATGTTTTGGGGCATCTCGTCGCGACGAGAGATGTTACCCGACCGCTGACAGCTATCACATGCGCGCACAAAATTATGCACGTCTTTGAAGAGATTGGGCCAAAAGTAGCCCGCCTCTAGCGCCTTCCGAGCGATCCGGTTGGCTTGATAATGCCCACCGGCTGGACCCTTGTGGCAGTGCTTAAGAATTTGCAAGCGCTCCACACCCGCAACGCATCTTCGGACCGCTTGGTCCGCGCAGATACGAAAAAGAAATGGGTCCTCCCAAAAGAAATTTTTCAAGTCAGAAAAGAATTTCTTCTTTTGATGACTTGAAAACTCTTTTGGAAGAACCCGCGCTACTAAGTAATTTGCAAAGTCTGCGAACCAAGGCGAAGATGACGAAGAATGAATGGTAAGGAGGCGTTCCTCGGGGAATCTGTCATTTATTTCAGATTCGACGAGCGCTTCCGCACCCGGATTTTCTAAACAGGAGAGGTGGTCTGCCGCTATATTTTCCGCTCCCCGCTTATCTCGGATCTCCAAATCAAACTATTGTAGGAGGAGAATCCATCGAAGAAGGCGGGGCTTCGCATCATTTTTAGCTAATAAATATTTAAGCGCGGAGTGATCGGTAAAAACGATAACTTTAGATAGCGTTATATACGAGCGAAACTTATCAAAAGCGAAAACGACGGCTAATAGTTCCTTTTCCGTTGTCGTGTAATTTACTTGTGCGGAAGTGAGCGTCTTGCTAGCGTAATAAATAGGATGAAAATGTTTTTCTACGCGTTGTCCAAGAACGGCACCTAAGGCAATATCACTAGCGTCGCACATAATTTCGAACGGGAGGGACCAATTAGGGGCCACTAAAATTGGTGAAGTGATAAGTTTTTGTTTTATTAAATTAAAGGCGGACTCGCATTCGCTACTAAAGATGAAACGTGATTCCTTTTCCAAGAGGTGAGTAAGCGGCTTTGTTATTTTTGAAAAATCTTGAATGAAGCATCGATAAAAGCCCGCATGGCCTAAGAAACTCCTAATAGATTTTACGTTTGTTGGATGCGGAAATTTTTCTATAATTTCTATCTTTGCCTTATCCACCTCTATCCCCTTAGACGAAATCATATGGCCGAGGACCAAACCTCCTCGAACCATAAAGTTGCATTTTTCTCAATTTAATACAAGACTTGTGTCCTTGCACCGTTGAAGGACACGATCTAAATTGTGAAGGCAATCGGGAAAAGAGCGTCCGAAAATAGAAAAGTCATCCATAAAGACTTCCATAATGTATTCTATGAGCTCGCCAAAGATCGCTAGCATACATCTTTGGAATGTAGCTGGCGCACTGTAGAGTCCAAATGGCATTCTTCGATATGCGAAGGTGCCAAACGGGCAAGTAAAAGTTGTTTTCTCTTGATCATCGGGGGAAATGGGGATTTGGAAAAACCCCGATAAACCATCAAGAAAACAATAATATGGATGACCGGATAAACGCTCTAAAATCTGGTCCAGAAATGGCAGAGGGAAATGGTCCTTGCGGGTGGCATCATTAAGTTTTCTATAATTGATGCACACTCGCCAACCCGTAACAGTACGAGTTGGGACGAGTTCGTTATGCTCATTTGCCACTACGGTTAGACCGCCCTTCTTGGGCACGACATGCACGGGACTAACCCATGCACTGTCCGAAATAGGGTAGATAATCCCCGCATCTAATAACTTAATAATTTCGGCTTTAACGACGTCTTTCATGTTTGGGTTAAGACGACGCTGCGGCTGAATCGTTTTGCGGCAATTATCGTTAAGAAAAATATTATGGGTGCAAAAGGAGGGGCTAATCCCCTTTAAGTCAGAGATTTGCCACGCAATTGCGTGGCGATGTTTAAATAAAACTTCCAATAAATCGGAAGTCTCCGAATCCCTCAAGTCCGAAGAAATGATAATGGGAAGCGTATCACCTTTTCCCAAAAATTAGTATTTGAGCAATGCGGGTAAGGGTTTGAGGTTTAGGATGGGCGGTTCTTCTAGGGAGGTTTTAATTCCTATGTCTTTCTTACCAATTGGTTCGAAAGGCAAGTCTAAAGAAGTATCCTTATCGCATTTAAAATTTTCGAGCGCATAAATATCGTCGTTTAAAAATACGGACTCGAAAACGGGAGAAGAACGATCTCCAAAAAAAGGTATCTAAAGAGTAGCAGAAATCGTCGCTCGATGACAAATTGTCCATCGAGGGATTAATAGAGAAAGTAACCTGATCATCGCCTACTCGGAGGAGAAGACTACCATTACTAACATCTATTAGTGCGCGGGAGGTGGCGAGAAAAGGGCGACCGAGTATTCTTGGTACCTCGGCGTCCTTTTCGATGTCTAAGATGACGAAGTCTACCAGGAAGGTAAACTTGTCTACTCGGACAAGGACGTCCTCCACAACCCCGATAGGGAACTTAACCGAGCGATCCGCTAATTGGATACGCATATTCGTAGGACTAGGAGTACCCAAACCTAAACGTGAAAAGAGCGAGAACGGCATTAGATTAATGCTAGCCCCTAAATCAGCTAAGGCGTACTTTACTAATATATTGCCAAAAAGGCACGGGATGGAAAACCGTCCCGGGTCGTTTTGTTTTGTGGGCAATTTATTAGTAAGGGCCGCCGAGCAGACAACGTTGAGAGATACATGCGAAATATCCTCTAATTTACGTTTATTAGAAAGTAATTCTTTTAAAAATTTCGCATATTTGGGCATTTGCGAGATAGCCTCGCAAAAAGGAACATTAATGTGAATTTGTTTTAATAATAAAATAAATTTTTCATATTGAGCGTCCTTACGCTCGTTATCTAACTTATGCGGATATGGAAGGGCCTTGTTTAAAATAATTTTTTCTTTTAAAATCTATAAAGGCGGCGTAATCGAAGAAAGGGGAAGAGGGGTCGGAGGTGAAATATGTACCTGAGGGTCGGTCCGTTTTGGATCGACCACCTCCTTTCCGCTACGGAGGGTTATACCATTGGCGTTCTCCCGCGGATTGGGCTCCGTGTTTCCCGGCAGTGCCCCGAGCGCGCGCTCGGACATCATCCTTGCCAGCTGTCCAACCTGTTGTTCGAGAGTTTTTAGCGATCCGATGATGTTCCGGATATTTGACTTGTTGGACGCAATGTACTTCGAAAAATTTTCCTCCATCGGGGAGGGTTTTGGAAGAGGAGGAGGAGGCAAAAATTTTCCTCCATCGGGGAGGCAGGAACGTCTCGGAGGGTTGAAGGAAGGACGACCCGAATTTCTCATGAAACCCACGAACTCTTCAGCCACGCAGACGTTAGGGGGAATAAAATAAGGCGGAGTGGAGGAGGCAGCAGACATCTCCGCCACCTGCTTTGTTAACCTTTCAACTTGAAGGGTTAAGAGAGCGGTGGAATCCACTTCAAAAAGACCAGCCGCCGGCTTTGGGCGTCCCCGCGGGACGTTCCATTGATAGGCGTTCATAGCTATCCCTTCGAATAAAGCCTGGGCGGCCTCGGGGGTTTTGTTGTTTAGTGTACCCCCGGCAGCCACGTTAATCATTTGACGCGTCTGAAAATTAAGCCCATTATAAAAAATTTGAACTTGCAACCACGTTGGCAGCGCGTGGTGCGGGCACCGGCGGAGGAATTCCTTAAACCGTTCCCAAGTCTCGTATAGAGACTCAGGATCGTTTTGCACAAATGAAGAAATGTCCGCCCGCAACGTTGCAGTTTTTGCGGGCGGAAAGTACTTCGTTAGGAACCGTTCCGTCAACTAAGCCCACGTGGTGATACATCCTCGCGGGAGGGCATTCAACCACGCCTTGGCTTTGGACTTAAGGAAAAAAGGAAATAAGCGCAAGCGAATGACGTCATCAGTGACGCCATTAATCTTGAAGGTGTCGCATATCTCCAAGAAATTTGACAAGTGGACATTCGGGTACTCATCCGGCATTCCATCGAACTACACAGCGTTTTGGACCATTTGAATGACACTCGACTTTATTTTAAAATTATTATTCGCCACTGTAGGGCGAACAATACTCGACCCAGTATCATCCATGTTAGGCCGGGCGTAATAAGACATAGTACGCTCGGCCGCCGGGGTAGGGTTAGGCGCGGCCATAACTACAACAGTGGGTTCTGAAAGGGGAAACTAGATCTCATATACTCTAGAGGGGGGTGAATAGAGTATATGGTGCTTTTTATAAACTCAAAGAAAAACTTTTTCAAAGGTCTACAACAATTGTTGTAATGAGTGTAAGCAGGGAAGCAGAAATAAAATAAACCACAAAACTAAGCTATGCACAAAAGAATCTAGTCCAGAAACAAAAGAAAAACATGCACAACCAGAAGACACAAGGAAATTATAGTGGTTCCCCAACTTGGGTACATCCACTCTTCTACCACCCTAGGTAGGAATCCACTGCAGGATGAGTTGATCAGGTGTCCTGGGCACCAATGAGCTTTTGATAAGGTGCTCAAAAACCAAATCAGATTTTTTTGATCAGGTGTCTTGCCACCAATGAGCTTTTGACAAGGTGCTCAAAAACCAGATTCAAACTTTTGAAGGGAGTTTGAAAAACCCTTTACAGAATGGGGGTGAGAGAGTGATGGAAGTCTTCTCTTTCTCAAGCAACTGAGAAGACTATGTGGATTCAGTGATGTTGTCAAAGCTCCCCCTGAGTCCTTGATATCTTCAGGAAGATGAGCTTTGCTGAGGGTGATAGGCCTTCAAATGTAGATCTCCAGCAAAAGATGATTTCAGCAAGCTGAAATGTTGAGTGTCTGGAGTCTTGAGATGATGTTGGCCTTGAACACTTTAGAGCTGAAGAGATCTGAAGATTTGCTTGAAAGCTTGATCTCTTTGAGAAGTGTTCTTCAGAATTCTTGTTGACAGAGGATTTTGAATATTGTTCTGTAATCTGTATTGTGTGTGTGTCTTCTTCTTGTTCTTTGAATCTCTTGTCCATTCCCTCAAAAAAACATTCTTCTTTTATTCTCTGTATAGAATATTATTCTCTGTCAAAGATAGCCGTTGGTCTGCATTAATTTCAGCCTTAATTGCATAATTTCTCTAAAGGAAAGTCCACTGATTTGTTCCTTGAAAAATCCCTTGAAACTTGCTCCAGAAGTAAATAAAAACGGCTGGCAGATCTTCTGAATTAAATGCAGAATAACTTCTATCTAATTTGAATTTGAACTCTGAAAGATAACTGAAATCGTCGAACTGAGCTCTGCTATCGTCGAGCTGAGCTCAGCGAACTGGAAACAGCAAGCAGCAAAGAAATCGTCGATCTGAGCTCAAAGATCGTCGAACTGAGCTCAGAGATAAAGATCCAGTACAGAGTCAAAATCGTCGAACTGAGCTCAGCGATCGTCGAATGAAGTTCGACGATATTGAGAAGTTGAGCTCAGCGATCGTCGACCAGAGCTCGACGATATAAGGAGGGTTGAGCTCAGCGATCGCCGAATGGAGCTCGACGATCTGTCAATAGTTGAGCTAGACGATCGTCGACCGGAGTTCGACGAAACGTCGTGCTGAGCTCGACGATTTGGACTTGGTCTCCAGAAAAACTTGGGTCTCCAGGGCAGCTTCCAAACCTAGACTCCTGATCCCTTAGACTCAATTCTACTTGACCTATAATCTATACATAAGGTCAAAACATAGATTCCTAGAGACATAGTGATCCTGACCCAAATTAGTAATAGGGTGTTCCAACAATCTCCCCCTATTTGGGTTAGGAAAACTATTTACAGACATTGAAAAACAAACAACATCAGACAGAAAAACATAAAAACAACAATAGCAAGACACAGAGCAGAACCATCACAGATATATATATGATATCCAGAAGGCAGTCACAGAAGTCAAGAATTATCACCTTACAGAGTTATTCCTTTTCTTTGCCTTTTACCATTTTAATTTCTCTGTTGGGATTTAATGCTTCCTGTTTGGATCTTGTATCATCAGCTGCACCCAAATAGATCTGCTTTGAAGCCCTGGGAACCACTGCAGCTGGATGCAACTCCATGTACCTGTCTGCATCAAAAAACTTACTGGAAGCATATCTTTCTAACTCTTTTTGCCTCTGCTCTGACATGGTGGATATGTTGGAGGTGTCTAGCCCTTGTTCCTTTGCTTTCTTTATCTGATCTAAGGCAGCCAGTTCTTTCATCCTTGCAGTCCAAGCCATAGGATTTTTCTCAGGATCCTCAAATGGAACAGGTGGCTCATACCTGTTGGAAGAAGTTTCTTGAGGGGTCCTGGCAGTCACTGTATCTTTGAGCTTGTAGGGAAAAGGACCAGAAGATGTGTCTGATGGAACATGTCCTCCCCTAGAATAAGGATGCTGCCTGGAGTGTCCTTTAGAGTAAACCTGAGTTTCTCTTTGGTTTCCCCTATATCCTCCCCTTCTAGAGTGAGAACCCCTAGAATGGCTTTCCCTTTGATAAGTTCTTGCATGAGGCTGGTAGGGAGCCTGGCTTCTGGCAGGGCCTGATCTTGCAGAGCTGCCACCTGCACCTGCATCAGGTGGAGGTGGTGGAGGAGGATGAGGGTGCTTGGACTGAGAAAAATCTTTATCAAGCTTCCTCTTCTTCTTCATTGCCTTTAACTGATTCCTGGAGAATTGCATCCAATGCTCAGAGATTGGGCAATTATGCAGAATATAGTATGGAACATCATTATCATCTCTGACTTTGGCAGGAGGAACTCTCTTCAAGGCCTTACTTCTTGCCTTTCTTTTCCTTGCAATTGTGGCAGATGAGTCATCAGAAGCAGTAGCATAATCCTCAGATTCAGAGCTTTGTTCATCATACAGTGCATCAAGCTTTTTCATCAAATCCTCTTTTAACTGGACAGCAGCTGATGGGGCAGAAGATACAGAAACAGGAGGAGCAATAGGAGCAGCAGCAGATGTTACAACAATTACAGGAGCAGCAGCAGCTTCAGAGATGATAACTTCTACAGCAGTGGCAACTTCAGAGGTAGCAACTACAACAGCAGGCTCAACATCAACAGCCTCTGTCATCAGTAAATCCTGTGAGAAGGGCTCAACAGCAGCAATTGAAACAGTTTCTTCCTCAGTAGTAACAGCAATTCCAGAGGTAGACACAGCATTGTCTTCAGCAGCAGCAGCATCAGCATCATCATAAGCAGCAGTCACTGACTGAATAAAATCAGAGAGGATTCTGGGGTCACAACAGGAGAAGGGCACTAGAGCCCTGGTCAAGTCTTCTGACTGGGCAGCAAGAACCTCTGGGGGCTGGACAGTATAGACTTCTGGAAGGCAGCTGAAGTAAGCAGGGTCAAAGGTAGACAGCAAAGACCTTAGGTCTATGGCAAGAACTGGAATGGCAGCAGCAGCAGACACAGAACCAGTGGCAGTAGCAGTAGCAGAAGCAGCAGCAGCATCAGAAACACCAGCAGGAGGAGCAGCAGCAGCAACAGCAGCCTGGAAGCTGGCTTCATAGGGCATCTCCCCCTGCCTGGATGCAGAAACCTGTGCATCAAGGCACACTGCTGGGGGTGCTGCTATGGGGGTAAGGAAAGAGGACAGCCTGGCAGAGAGAGCTGCCACTGATTGTTGCAGAGGAGCTAAGGAGGCCTCCATGAGAAGGGAGAGCCTAGGAGCAAGGAGCTCATACAACAGATCAGCAAGGGCTGGGAGATCTACATGCTCAAGGGGAGCAGAGGTAGAGGGTACAGGGATGGCTGAGGGAGCTGGAGGAGGAGGGCTGAAGGGTGGAAGGGATGGCTCAGGAGAGGGTATGGTAGAGATGGAGGGTACAGGAATGGAAATGGAGGGAGTGAAGGTGGGTTGATCAATAAGTTGATGGAGAAGGTCTTGGAAAGTTGTTGAGGTGGTGGGAAAATCTGGAGGAGAGGAGGGGGAATCATCCATGTAGGATTCATCCAAGAGAGTGAAGGATGGAATGGATGTAGAGGAGGTGACATCTGGAGGTGGATAGGAGAAAAGGGGATGGAAGTGGTCTGCTGGAGGAGATGAAATTGTTGCTGGGGATGGAATTGAGGTTGGAGAAGGGCTGGATATGGTAATGGTGGAGGCTGGAATGGTGGAAGGAGCTGGGGTTGGGCTTGGAGAAGGGGAAGCAGCAGCACTAGCAGGCAGGTCCTCTGCAGGGGCAGAGGCCTGTGGTGGAGTGACTCTTAGAGTCCTGGTGCCTGAGGGGCCAGAAGAAGAGGGCCTGCTGGGCTTGGAGATTTGCCTGTCCCATTTCCCAAACAGGGCACAGGTGAGTCTCTTGGAGGCATTGATGTGCACTCCAGAGGAGACTAGCAGGGCAGGGCATTTAGCCTGGAGGAAGATTCCCAGAATTCTTCCAAAGTTCACAAAAGTCTTATTTATCTTTTTCTTCAACAAGTCAAAGAATACTTCTCCCCAGTTCAAGCTTTTCCTGTCCACAAGAGCTCCCATAAGGCAGAGCTGGTGTCTGGAGATTGTATCATGAGCAGAATGCTTTGCCAAAAGGACTTTGCCTACTACATCAGCCAAAAACCTGTATTCCACAGACAGGTTTCTCTTAAACAGTTTGCTAGGGTTCCCCTCAGGATGACCCATCCTGGCAAGAACATCAGCAAACTCTTCTCCAGAAAGGTCAGCAGAGTCTTCACCATTCCTGAAGCCAAAAACTTCTGTCAATACTGCTGGAGTCAGAGGTACCTGGGTGCCACCAATGGAGCCAACTATGGTGTTTGTGTCCAGGTTGTGGGCAGTGTAAACCCATTCTTTAATCTCATCTGAGGCAAGTTTGATTCTGGTTGACATCAAGGCAGTTAATTGCTGATCTTTGAATAGGGTGAGAATATCTTGGAAGATTTGATCTGTTGTGTTGAAGGAATCGAAATCGATGTCAAAGCCGGCATCAAATTTCATGGCGGCGAGCACAGCAACAGAAACGGCCATGGTACCTGCAAAAATCAACAGACAAAACGACCAAGTGTAGAACTGCTTGGAGGGAAGAAAAGTTTGCAGAGAAATTGAAAGCGCAAGAGAGAACGACGACGAAAAAATGAGTTTTATATTAGGGTTCGACGCAGAAAAGGAAAGATCGTTGAACTCAGTTCGACGATCGAGGCTCCTAAAGGAATCTGAAGAGACTCCAAAATCGTCGATCTCCGTTCGACGATCTGGAAAGGCGTCGAGCTTCGTTCGACGATCGTTCAGTGAACAGAATCGTCGAGCGCCGTTCGACGATCGTTGACCAGAGGAGATAGTCCATACTATCAGAGGGGCGCTGAACTCAGTTCGACGATTCTGGAAATCGTCGAACTCCGTTCGACGATCTGTGGGGAAATCGTCGAGCGCAGTTCAGAGCTCAGAGAATTTCTAGATACTAAGAAAAATCAGAAATTTTGCCTAGTCTTGGTCAATTTTAGCTTTCAAAATCTTGGGTTTTATTTGAGACTTCCTCCATCTAGCATGCCTAACTGATTTAGGAAGAAAGTATGTTTCTTTTCATCCAGAGGCTTGGTGAAAATATCTCCCCTTTGTAAATCAGTTGGGATGTATTGCAGTTCAATTTTGTTCTTTTCAACATTATCCCTTAAGAAATGATGCCTAATCTCTATATGTTTTGTCCTACTATGGAGGACTGGATTTTGAGCTATGGAGATAGCACTTGTATTGTCACAAAATATTTTTGACTTCTCTAAGTTGTAACCATAGTCTAGGAGTTGATTTTGAATCCACAATATTTGTGAACAACAACTGCCTGCAGCCATATATTCAGCTTCAGCAGTTGAAGTTGACACAGATGTTTGCTTCTTACAAAACCAAGAGACAAGTCTATCACCAAGGAACTGACAAGTTCCACTGGTGCTTTTCCTGTCAATTCTGCATCCAGCATAATCAGCATCAGAGAATCCAGTTAACTCAAATGCTGAATCTTTTGGATACCAGAGTCCTAGATTTGGACAACTTTTAACATACCTAAGAATCCTCTTTACTAATGTGAGGTGTGACTCTCTAGGGCTAACTTGGAATCTAGCACATATGCATGTAGCAAACATTATATCTGGCCTACTAGCTGTAAGATACAGTAAAGAGCCAATCATTGCTCTATATGTTGTCTGATCAACAGGTTTCCCATGTTCATCAGCATCCAATACAGCATTGGTAGGCATGGGTGTTTTCATACAAGATGCCTCAGACATGCCAAATTTCTTAACCAGCTCATTAGCATATTTGGTTTGAGAAATGAAGATGCCCTCAGCATGTTGTTTGACTTGCAATCCTAGGAAGAAGGATAGCTCACCCATGCTACTCATCTCAAATTTAGAATGCATCAGGTTAGAAAACCTTCTGCACAATTTTGAGTCAGTAGAGCCAAAAATGATATCATCTACATAGATTTGTACTAGTAGGGTATGGGACTTATGGGTTCTAATAAAAAGAGTTTGGTCTACTCTACCCCTTATAAAACCATTTTCCAAAAGAAAGCATGCTAGGGTCTCATACCATGCTCTAGGAGCTTGCTTGAGACCATATAATGCTTTATTTAATCTAAAAACAAAATCAGGATGAGTTGGAGAGATAAAACCTGGAGGTTGTCTGACATAGACTTCCTCTTTGATGTCTCCATTTAAGAAGGCACTCTTGACATCCATCTGATAAACCTTGAATCCTTTGTGAGCTGCATAAGCTAGAAATATCCTGATGGCTTCCAATCTTGCAACAGGTGCAAAAGTCTGGTCGTAGTCAATTCCTTCTTCTTGAGAATATCCTTGGGCAACTAGCCTTGCCTTGTTCCTTATGATTATTCCTTGATCATCCAGTTTGTTTCTGAATACCCATTTTGTTCCAACAATGGAATGATCCTTAGGCTTGGGGACTAGTTCCCATACTTTGTTCCTCTCAAATTGATGCAACTCCTCTTGCATTGCAATGATCCAGTGTGGATCATGCTCTGCATCTTGAATGGACTGAGGTTCAATTTGAGAAAGAAAGCAGGTGTGCAACAGGTTTTGGTTGACCTGATTTCTGGTTTGCACACCAGCTGAGATTTCTCCAATTATTTGGGTAATTGGATGGTCTCTTAATGTTACTAAATCAACAGGGGGTGTTGATTGTTCACCAACCTGTGTTGTTGTTTCCTCTTGTGGTACAACAACTGGCTCTTCAAGTGGAGCTTCAATGTGTTGAGCATTGCTTTCGTCTTCACTGCTTTCTTCTTCTTGAGCAACCTGTAGCTTGTTCATATCTTCAACTAGAGAGTGTTCCTGCACAGGTTCTATGGTAGAAGAAATCTTCTCCTTGAAAGACATGTTAGTTTCATCAAAAGAAACATGAACAGATTCCTCAATTTTCAATGATGATTTATTATATACCCTATAGGCCTTGCTGATCATGGAGTATCCCAGAAACACTCCTTCATCAGCTTTGGCTTGAAATTTTGCTAGATGTTTCTTATCATTATTGTGAATATAGCAAATGCAACCAAAAATTTTGAAATAGTCAACTTTAGGTTTCTTCCCTTTGAGTAATTCATAGGGAGTCTTTCCCTTCAGTTTATGTATCAGACTCCTGTTCAGCACATAGTTGGAGGTGTTCACTGCCTCTGCCCAAAAGGATAGAGGTAGATGAGCATCTGACAACAATGTAGTGGCAGATTCAATAAGGGTTCTATTTTTCCTTTCAGCTACCCCATTTTGTTGAGGAGTTCTAGGAGCTGAGAAAGTATGCCTGATCCCTTCACTCTGACAGAACTCTTGCATAAGAAGAGAATCAAACTCTGTCCCATGATCACTTCTGATCAGGGCAATGTGAGTATTGAACTCAATCTTTACACATTTGAGAAACTCTGTCAGACACTTAAAGTTATCAGACTTCTTCCTTAGAAAGAACACCCAAGTGAATCTAGAGAAGTCATCTACAATCACCAAAGTGTAGGATTTCCCTCCTAGGCTTTGTACTGTGATGGGTCCAAATAGATCCATGTGTAACAGATACAATATCCTAGGTGAATCACTCTTATTAAGTGACTTAAAACTGTTTTTAGTTTGCTTGCCTAATTGACAAGCCTTGCAGAGTCCTTCCTTCTTGTAGGGGCCAGAAGGTAGTCCTCTAACAAGGTTGTCCTTGGATAGCCTAGCAATAGTTCTAAGGTTTAGGTGTCCTAATCTTTTATGCCATAAAACATTTGGTCTACAAACTGAATTGAATAAGCAGATATCTATAGTAGTTGAAAGAAAATCTACTAGGTAGATGTTACCTTTCCTTATACCTGTCAACACAGTTGTGTTGTCCTCTGACTTGATTTTGCATAGAGTTTTGCTGAAGGTCACCTGGTAGCCTTCATCACATAGCTGACTGATACTGATTAGGTTGTGCTTCAGTCCTTCCACATATGCTACCTTCTTGAAGGTTACTGAACCAATCTGGACTGCACCATATCCTTTAGTTTGTCCAAAGTTGGAGTCACCAAAGATAACTTTGGGTCCAAGCTTGGCTTTAAAGGAATTAAGGTTGTCCCTGTTCCCTGTCATGTGCTTTGAGCATCCACTATCCAAATACCATTGCTGGTTAGGTGTTGGATAGGTCTTCACCTGCACATAAAACAATTTACTTGTTTTTGACCCAGTTTACCTTGGGCCTAGGTTGATAACCTTTAAATTCAGAAATAAAGGACATCCCTGGCTGACTCTTATATCCTTCAGGATGATATCTCCTTGGAGGTAAAATCCATTCAGTATAAGGGTTAAATGTTTGGGATGAGAAACCCTCAGGATTCAACTTTGATTTGCCTTTGAAAATTTTTCCACTGCTCTGACCTCTGTTCGACGATCTTGGAGCTGAGTTCGACGATCTTGGGTCAGATCGTCGAGCTCCGTTCGACGGTCGACTATGGCTGAGGTCAGGAATGTGAGATCGTCGGGCTGCGTTCGACGATTCTGGCTGAGATCGTCGATCGGCGTTCGACGATTTTCCCTGAGATCGTCGAGCTGCGTTCGGCGATCGTCGAGCTTCATTCGGCGATCGTCGAGCTTCGTTCGACGATTTCTGCTGGGACTTAAATTTTTGAGGCAGATCAGAATTTTTCCTGGCAACCTCTACAACTCCTTTTCCCTTGTTAGATATAAACTTGATGGGAGTTGTTAGGACTATAGGTTGGCTGGATGAAGCACCCAAGCCCAGTGTACTGTTAAGTCTAGAGTTCACTGTGCTTGTGATGTCCATCAGCTTGATGCTTCTCCCATTAAGGGATTCTTCAAGCTTCTTGGCCTCAGAGAGCTCACTTTTCAGTGTAGCTATCTGTTCCCTATAGTTCTCCAACTCCTGAGAGAGTTTGAGGTTTTCTGACTTTAAGCCATTGTGTTCAGATAATTGATTTCTGAGAGAGATGATCTCTTTCTCAGACTTTAGCAGATCTAGACACAATGCTTTAAATTCAGATTTAAAATCTTCTGAATTAAAATCAAAAGTGCTGATTACCTGATCTTCTTCAGGTTGAGTCTCTGAGTCTGACTCTGACTCTTCTTCCTCTGAGTTGTGCTGTGAGGCATTAATTGCCATCATGCAGAATTCTTTTTCCTCTGCATCATCCTCATCATCACTTGAGCTGGAAGAGGTCTCTGACTCTTCTTCAGTCTCACTCCAGGATTCAGCAACAAATCCTTTCCTTGTGTGCTTATTTTTGCTGGATGAGGGTTTGCTATTGCCACTCCTTTTGGAGTCTTTCTCCTTTCTTCTCTCCTTTCTTTCCCTTCTGTCCTTGTTCTTGTTCTCTGGACAGTCAGGAACTATATGCCCTGGTTTCCTGCAACCAAAGCAAATAATATCTTTATTATTGCCAATGGACTTGTCATACCTTGGCTTGTCCTGATCCTTGTATGATCTTCTTCTGAAATCCTTTCTGGCCATCTTATAGAATCTTTTGGCCAGCAAGCTGAGAAGTTCATCATTGCCTGTTCCTTTTTCTTCAGGCAACTCTTCAGTGGCCTTGAAGGCTATAGTCTTCTCTTTTCTTGTGACTGGAGAAGCAGCCTTCTGTTCTTCCTCTCTGTTCTTGATGAGTAGCTCATAGGATTTGAGCTTGCCCAATAAAGCTTCAGTTGTGATCTCATTCAGACTTCTGGCATCTTTAATTGGCCAGATTCTTGAGTCCCAAGTGCTGGGGAAGCACATTAGGATCTTGTCATTGAGTTCTGTCAGTGAGATTTCTTTGTCTAATGTCCTCAGTTCACTGACAATCATACTCAGTCTATTGTACATGTCTCCCACTGACTCTGTTTCTCCCTTCTTGAAGTTCTCATATTGGGAGATGAGATGGGATCTTCTGTCCTTTCTCTCATCAGCTGAGCCAGAGACAATTTCTGAGAGCTTGTCCCAGATCTCCTTGGCTGAATTACATTCAGCTACCTTCTGAAAGATGTCATCTGACATTGTCTGAGCTAGAATGTTCATTGCTTTGGCATCAGCTACTTTCCATTTCTTTATGTCAGCATCTGTTCCTGAAGGAGGTGGAACAGCATTTGTGCTTGTACTTTCTGGAGGTCTTGGACACACTGTCAAAACAGAATTAAAAATGTCCTCGTCAATAGAATTCATGTAGAGTTTAATCCTTGCTTTCCAAAGTGCAAACTTTGACAGATTGCACACTGGAGGTCTGGTGCTTGCATAATCTTTGTTCTGGGCCATAACTTGTGCAAACAAAGTCTAAAAATAAAATATAAAAGAATGATCTAGATTGGGATCTTGGGGTTCAGGTGTTAGCCTGTACAACCAAACAGATATGGTATGTTTAACCAACCTGGCTCTGATACCAATTGAAAGGGGAAACTAGATCTCATATACTCTAGAGGGGGGTGAATAGAGTATATGGTGCTTTTTATAAACTCAAAGAAAAACTTTTTCAAAGGTCTACAACAATTGTTGTAATGAGTGTAAGCAGGGAAGCAGAAATAAAATAAACCACAAAACTAAGCTATGCACAAAAGAATCTAGTCCAGAAACAAAAGAAAAACATGCACAACCAGAAGACACAAGGAAATTATAGTGGTTCCCCAACTTGGGTACATCCACTCTTCTACCACCCTAGGTAGGAATCCACTGCAGGATGAGTTGATCAGGTGTCCTGGGCACCAATGAGCTTTTGATAAGGTGCTCAAAAACCAAATCAGATTTTTTTGATCAGGTGTCTTGCCACCAATGAGCTTTTGACAAGGTGCTCAAAAACCAGATTCAAACTTTTGAAGGGAGTTTGAAAAACCCTTTACAGAATGGGGGTGAGAGAGTGATGGAAGTCTTCTCTTTCTCAAGCAACTGAGAAGACTATGTGGATTCAGTGATGTTGTCAAAGCTCCCCCTGAGTCCTTGATATCTTCAGGAAGATGAGCTTTGCTGAGGGTGATAGGCCTTCAAATGTAGATCTCCAGCAAAAGATGATTTCAGCAAGCTGAAATGTTGAGTGTCTGGAGTCTTGAGATGATGTTGGCCTTGAACACTTTAGAGCTGAAGAGATCTGAAGATTTGCTTGAAAGCTTGATCTCTTTGAGAAGTGTTCTTCAGAATTCTTGTTGACAGAGGATTTTGAATATTGTTCTGTAATCTGTATTGTGTGTGTGTCTTCTTCTTGTTCTTTGAATCTCTTGTCCATTCCCTCAAAAAAACATTCTTCTTTTATTCTCTGTATAGAATATTATTCTCTGTCAAAGATAGCCGTTGGTCTGCATTAATTTCAGCCTTAATTGCATAATTTCTCTAAAGGAAAGTCCACTGATTTGTTCCTTGAAAAATCCCTTGAAACTTGCTCCAGAAGTAAATAAAAACGGCTGGCAGATCTTCTGAATTAAATGCAGAATAACTTCTATCTAATTTGAATTTGAACTCTGAAAGATAACTGAAATCGTCGAACTGAGCTCTGCTATCGTCGAGCTGAGCTCAGCGAACTGGAAACAGCAAGCAGCAAAGAAATCGTCGATCTGAGCTCAAAGATCGTCGAACTGAGCTCAGAGATAAAGATCCAGTACAGAGTCAAAATCGTCGAACTGAGCTCAGCGATCGTCGAATGAAGTTCGACGATATTGAGAAGTTGAGCTCAGCGATCGTCGACCAGAGCTCGACGATATAAGGAGGGTTGAGCTCAGCGATCGCCGAATGGAGCTCGACGATCTGTCAATAGTTGAGCTAGACGATCGTCGACCGGAGTTCGACGAAACGTCGTGCTGAGCTCGACGATTTGGACTTGGTCTCCAGAAAAACTTGGGTCTCCAGGGCAGCTTCCAAACCTAGACTCCTGATCCCTTAGACTCAATTCTACTTGACCTATAATCTATACATAAGGTCAAAACATAGATTCCTAGAGACATAGTGATCCTGACCCAAATTAGTAATAGGGTGTTCCAACAGGTTCTCCGATAGATTCCTCGGGATCTAAAGAAGGATTTCGGCGTTGAGATCGAATACGCGCAAGAGAGCGTTCGATCTCAGGGTCGAAGTCAAAATCTTCAGACTCGGAGGGTTGTCCACGGGTCATACACCCAAACAAAAATAAAACAAAATAAACTCTTGTTTTTTTTCATTTAATTTAAATAAAGTTTGTAGTTTTTTTTAGTTTATAGAAAATAAGTAAAAGTAATAGACTCCGGAATTCGAAATAGCAACTCGAAGAATTTCCCCGGCAACGGCGCCAAAAACTTGATGCGCCCGCGAACAGACTCTTACAGTGGTTGATTCGGTGAGTCAATCGCCGCGGGCGTGCTACAGGTGGCAAGTGCACCTATCGCAAGTAGTACTCGATATTCGGGGGAATACCGAGGTCGTATTGTTCTCAGGGTCGTGTTGACTATTCTTACTCCTCCGGTAGGACTATTATTTTACTGAAAGTAAGGTGGATGTTTTAATTAAGTAAAGACGGAAAAAGTAAAGGAGCGAAAAAATGATTTAGAAAATATTCGATGAAGTGTTAACGCTCGACATCGAATCGGATTAAGACTAAAACAATTTTTAATAATTATAGTACTTAGTTTTCAAATTAATAAAAGGCAACTTGGCCGCGGAGGTTCCACAAATGTGAGCTCACCTAGCTATAGGGATATCACTCACCTGAACGTTAAGACTATTCGATCGAACGTTAGTCCGACGAAGGATTCCTCTTAACGCCCGCTTTACGCTAAGAACCCCTCTATTGGGTGGGGAACCCAATCCGGTAGAATTACGCTTGTCCTCTCTCGAGGGTATGCACGCAACTCTATTTACCCAGGGGTGATCTGTCCATACGCACGGCCTCTCGGCTAGCTAGTGTATGGATTACGGAAATAGGGCCCACACATCGATTTGTGGTCCTACGCGTCGTTAACCCGGGGTAAACCTTAAGTCCCTAAATTAAAGTGAAAATAAAGAGTTTCAATTATTACAAATCAGTTTAAATGTCCCAATGCTCTTCGATGCCGAGGCTAGTAGTGATTAGCCACACATCGGTATGGGGACGGCTTTATAATTTAATGAGGCGCGAGTTCGAAATTAAACGCTAGCACTAGAATCAAGGATGCAGCCCACAAAAACACACTAAAGTGGCTCAAAAATGTGAACCCTTGGACCTTACAGAAATGAGCAACTTATAGGCAAAAAATTCTAAGTACACGCCCTCCGACACGGGTGTGTCGGGGGGGGGGGGGGGGGGCGTGTCACTACTATTCATGATGGCGGCCGACGATTGGACAGGAAAGTTGACTTCGGGCTGAGTTCAAGGATGTCACGCCCCATGTCACGGGCGTGACGCTGGGCGTGTCGGGGAGGTAGAACCGGGCGCGGGTTGCGTCAAAAGTCTTCGGCAGCATCTTGTCGGGCTAGGTGGAAAGGTAACGCCCCAGGTGGGCGTGTCGGTTGGTGTCGACACTCGACAATCGTCGAGCGGAAAGTGTCGAGTTGAAATCATCGAGCTGAGTTTGAGTCACGCCCTCTGTCACGGGCATGACTCTGGGCGTGTCTCGGGTTCGACGATCGTTGAACTGAATTCGTTGAGTGGAGTGGACACGGGCTTCTGTCATGCCCCGTGTAGAGTGACATGGGCGTATCGCCAGGCGTGTCAAGCTTTTTACTTCAGAAAGTTGCAACTTTACGGGATTTTGAACTATCATTCCCTGGTCACGGGCGTGATCCAAATGACACGGGCGTGTACTGCCCAACTTTGGCAGATTTTTGGAATTTTTCTGAAAAATAAAATAAAACAAGTTAGTTGTAAATTTCCAAGAATAGGAGTGTTTTATTGAACAAAAATAAGTAAAAATGAAGAAAATAAATGAAAACGACTAAATTAATGTGCACAAAAATACGTATATTTACAATTCATCATAAATCAACTAAATCTGTATCTATACAATCTGTATATGCTGCTGTGGGGACTGAAATATCTGATGTATCTGCCAGAGCTAAAGTATCTGAAGCTGTTGCTGCTGCTTCATCATCAGGCATCTCCCCCTGCCTAGTTTCAGTAGGAGCTGAGGCCAGGCCCCTGGCTGAGGAGGGGGCAACAATAAGAGCAGAGATTTGGGCAGATAAAGATTGAATGGTGGAAGCAAGAGGTGTAATGGCCTCTGCTATAAGGGATTTCAGAAGGGGGGTGATGATGGTGAGGATAGAGGATATGGTAGTGGGATCAAATGAGGAAGTGGGAGAGGATGTTGCATTTGGTGTGGAAGAGGGATCAACTAGTGATGGAATGGAGGGTGGAACAACATGTATGTGAGGAGTGGATGGTGATGAGGATGGAAGGGTGGCATCTAGTATGACAGTGTCTGAGGGTAGGAGGTAAGATGGGATGGAGGATAAATGCGGGGGAAGTGGAGACTGTGGTGGTGTAGGAATATATGTGTCATGAGGGGAAGCAAGAGGTGTTGGTTGTTGATTTGCTTGAAGATGGGAAGATGGAATATTAGTGATGTCAAGTGGTGGAGATGGAGGTGGAGTAGGCACAGGAGTATGCTATTGTGATTGAAGTGTTGAAGAAGGAATGGGAGAGGAAGTGAGTTGTTTTGCTGGAAGGGGTGCTGGAAGAGATGGTGGAGTGGGATGAATCTCCTCAGTAGGTATAGGAGTGGCTTTAACAGCCCTGGTGCCTTCAGAAGCTGGGGTGGAAGTGGTAGAAGCCTTAGTGGGCTTGGTGATTGTCCTCTCCCACCTGCCAAATAAGGCACAAGTGAGCCTTTTACTGGCATTAATGAATATAGTCTGGGAGACCAGGGATTCAGCAGCCTTTTCCTTGAGGAAGATCCCTAGGATCCTTCCAAAACATACTTCCTTCTTGGTATTCTTCTTCTTAATCAAGTCAAACAGTAGTTGTGCCCAGTCTATTTGCTTCTTGTTGACAATGACACACATGACCAGAAATTGTTGTCTGGTGATGTAGCGGTGTGCTGTATGTTTGCCGAGTAACACTTTACCAACCAAGTCTGCTAAGAATTTATATGGCTCAGACAGATGTTTCTTCAACAGTTTGTTAGGGTTGTCACCAGCATAACCCATCAGATTTAGCATCATAGTAAATTCTTCAGAATCAATCTCTAATTCCTCCTCTCCAGTTGTCAATCCAAATATTTCAGTTAAAACCGTGGGGGTTAAGGAGACAGTGTTACCGGCGATTGATCCTGTCATGATATTGTCTTCAGAAGTGGTTGAAGTATAGACCCATTCTCTGATTTCTGTTCCTGCCAACTTTATCCGGGTGGTCATCAGATTCTTCAGATTCTGTTCTTCCAAAAGTTCCAGAATATAGAGGAAGATTGGATCTGAGTGCTGGAATGAGTCGAAGTCGACATCAAAGCCAGTGTCAAACTTCATTGTGGCTAGAGCTCTTGCTGGAATCGCCATTGAGATCACCTGCAAGATAGACAGAGAAAATGACGATCAAGTGCAAGGGAACAGAAAGCGCGGGATGGAGGTCGAAGAAAACCTAGATATAAGATTTTCTAGAATATGAATCGACAATCTCCGTTCCACGAAATAAAATTAGTTCTTTGAACTGATGTTGACGAAATGATTTAATAATAAATAATTCATCAATCTCAGTCAGGAGACTTGAAGACAATTCATCGAACTCCGGTCGACGAATATCTTCTAAAGCAAGGTTCGTTGATCTCTGGTCGACCAAACTTGTTTCACTCACAGAGAGTTCGTCGAAGTCCATTCGACGAGAATCTCTCAAACTTTCCCTGGTTCGTCGAACTCCGTTCGACGAACTTTGGAAAATTCGTCGAATGTAGACAGAACTTAAGCTAAGTCTTCTCCATTAATCATCCCCAGCTGATTTAGAAAGAAAGCATGATTTTTCTTATCCAGAGGTTTGGTGAATATATCAGCTTTCTGTAAATCAGTGTAGATATAGACAAGCTTAATCTTATTTTTGTCTACAAACACCATAATGAAATGATGTCTTATATTAATATGCTTAGTCCTACTATGGTGAACTAGATTTTGTGCTATGGCTATTGCACTAGTATTATCACAGAATAGGGTTGAATTATTTAAGTTGAATCCATAATCTAGAAGCTAATTCTGTATCCAGAGCATCTGTAAACAACAGCTGCCTGTTGCAATATATTCTGCTTCAGCAGTTGAAGTTGACACAGATGTTTGCTTTTTACAGAACCATGATACTAATCTCATACCCAGGAACTGGCAAGTTCCTGAAGTACTTTTTCTATCTACCCTGCATCTAGCAAAATTAGCATCATAGTATCCAGTTAACTCAAATTCTGATTCAGCAGGATACCAAAGGCCTAGATCAGGATAACTCTTTATATACCTTAAAATCCTTTTTAAGAAAATAAGATGAGATTCTTTAGGGTTAACTTGGAACCTAGCACAAAGGCATGTAGCAAACATAATATTTGGCCTACTTGCTGTGAGGTATAATAGGGACCCAACAATGCCCCTATAAAGTTTCTGATCTACAGGTTTTCCTGGTATATCAGAGTCCACAACAACATTGGTTGCCATAGGAGTTTTCTTAGCTGAGGCATCAGCCATCCCAAACTTCTTTAGAAGTTCTCTAGCATATTTTGCTTGAGAGATGAAGATACCATCTGGAAGTTATTTCACTTGGAGACCAAGGAAATATGAAAGCTCTCCCATGCTACTCATTTCAAATTTAGAATGCATGAGGTCAGAAAACCTCTTGCACAAAATTGAATCTGTAGAGCCAAATATGATGTCATCTACATAAATTTATACTAACAAAATTTTGTCCTTCTGATGTCTAGTGAAAAGGGTTTTATCTATAGTTCCTCTTGTAAATTTATGCTCTAATAAGAAACTTGTCAATGTCTCATACCAAGCTCTTGGAGCTTTCTTTAGACCATAAAGAGCCTTATTTAATCTAAAAATATGAGAGGGATAAGTTGGAGAGACAAAACATGGAGGTTGTTCTACATAAACCTCTTCTTGTAGCACTCCATTTAAGAATGCACTTTTCACATCCATTTGAAAGACTTTGAACTTCTTGAAGGCTGCATATGCAAGGAAAATCCTTATAGCTTCCAACCTTGCAACTGGTGCAAAGGTCTGATCATAGTCAATTCCTTCCTCTTGTTTATATCCTTGAGCAACAAGCCTAGCCTTGTTCCTCATAATGACTCCTTGGGCATCAAGCTTATTCCTGAAAACCCATTTGGTTCCAATAACTGGATAGTTTTGGGGTCTTGGAACCAAATCCCAAACTCTACATCTCTCAAATTGGTTTAGTTCCTCTTGCATTGCAAGGATCTACTGAGGATCTTGCTCAGCTTCATGGATGGTGAGAGGTTCAACCTGAGAGAGAAAACAGGCATGCATCAAGTCTTGGTTAAGTTGATGCCTTGTCTGTACACCTACTGAAATGCCTCCAATCACTTGAGATCTGGGGTGATCCCTAAGTGTGACAAAATCAGTGGGTGGAGTTGGTTGTGCAACAGCATTTGGAATAAATTCCTCTTGTGGAATTATATTTGCTGTTGGTTGAGTCTCATACTCTTCAGCTTCATCTTCTTAACTATCTTTAATGGCCTGTGGAGAGGGATGTGTGGGAACCTCTTGGGTGAAGTTTAGTCCATCCAATGTCTCACACAAGTGGGGTACCTGCAAGTTGCTAATGGTAGAAACTTCTTTCTCCTTGCAGTACATGTTAGTCTCATCAAATGACACATGAATAGACTCTTCAACTTTTAAGGTTGATTTATTGAATACCCTATAAGCCTTGCTTACTTGGGAGTATCCTAGAAAAACTCCCACTTCATCCTTAGCCTCAAACTTTCTAATGTATTTCTTATTGTTATTGTGTATATAGCATGTACAACCAAATACTTTAAAATAGTTAATTTTAGGTTTATTCCCTTTGAGCAATTCATAGGGAGTCCTATTCTTTAGTTTGTGAATTAAACTCCTATTCAGGACATAGTTTACTGTGATTACAGCCTCTGCCCTAAAGGTTAGTGGCATGTATGCATCAATAAGTAATGTACCTGCAGCTTCAATGAGTGTTCTATTTTTCCTTTCAGTAACCCAATTTTGTTGGGGAGTTCTAGGAGCTGAGAAGCAATGCCTGATACCTTCCTTCTCACAGAACTCATGCATAAGAAGAGACTCAAACTCTGTGCCATGATCACTTCTGATCAATGCAACATGAGTAGCGAACTCAATCTGTATGGTCCTGAGAAAATCTGTAAGAATCTTGAATGTATCTGACTTTGTTCTCAGAAAGAATATCCAACTGAACCTAGAGAAGTCATCCACAATAACCAAGGTGTAGGATTTCCCTCCTAGGCTTTGTACTGCAATGGGTCCAAAAAGATCCAAGTGTAGCAAGTACAAGGTCCTAGGTGAATCACTCTTATTAATTGATTTGAAGCTAGTTTTAGTTTGCTTGCCTAATTGACAAGCCCTGCAGAGACCTTCCTTCTTGTAGGGAGCAGAAGGTAGACCTCTAACAAGGTTGTCTTTAGATAACCTAGCTATATTTTTAAGGTTTACATGGCCTAATCTTTTATGCCACAACTCATTTTGGTTACTAGTGATATTGAGTAAACAAACATCAGTTTTGGCAGAAATAAAGTCTACTAGATATATGTTAACTTGTCTAATTCCAATTAAAATAGTTTTGTTTTCATTATTAATAATAGAACAGGAGGTAGAGTTAAAGTGTACATGATAACCTTCATCACATAATTGACTTATGGATATTAGGTTATGTTTGAGTCCTGTTACATATGTTACTCTCTTGAAGGTAACTGTTCCAACCTTTACTGCTCCATATCCTTCAGACTGGCCACTATTTGAATCACCAAAGATCACCTTTGGTCCTAGCTTGGACTTGTAATTGGATAGATTGTCCTTGCTGCCTGTCATATGCTTGGAGCAACCACTGTCCAAGTACCAGGTCTGACTCACCCTTGGACAGCTCTTCACCTGCAATGAAAAACAAAAATTAATTATTCTTGACCCAGGTCACCTTGGGTACTTTATTTGGTTGAAATGAAAAGCTGGATATAACTGACAAAGTATGTTGAGATTTATAACCTAAGGGGTGATATCTCCAAGGTGGAATAACCCAATCAGCTACTGGATTGAATTGTTTATTAGCTGGCTTAGGATTTCTGTAAGAAAAATGATTTATCTTTGGTCCTTCTGGGTTCGACGAATTTCTGTAAGTTCGTCGACCAGAGTTCGGCGAATAGGGCTGAGATCATCGATCTCTGCTCAGAGAATGACAATAGTCATTTTCTGCGCCCCATGTTCATCGACCTCTGCTCGAAGAACCATACAAAGTTCGTCGATCACAGTTAGACGAGTTGTTATTACTGAAGTTTGCGTTCAGCGTTCATCGATCTCGGTTCGACGAACGGGCCACATTTCGTCAATCTGAGTTCGACGAATGCTGCTGAACCTTATTTTTATTAGCTATTTTCTGATTTATATTGCTCTTGTCAATGGGTTTTGGATTGTTTTCAGACATTGGTTTCTCTATTATCTTCTATTTTTCCTTGGCAGAAACAAATTTAATGAGTGTTGTAAGGATATTTTTCTTAATTATGGGGGGCAAACCTGATGATGCACGCAAGCCCAGCTTGCCATTTAATCTGGCATTCACTGTGCTTGTTATGTCCATCAGCTTGAGACTTCTTCCATTGAGAGATTGCTCAAGTTGTTTAGCCTCACATAAATCAGATTTTAATTTAATTATCTGCTCATTTGCTAAAGTTAGTTGATCTTTTAGTTTAATATTTTATGAGTTAACAGATTCAAGGTTTCCTAGTTTTTCTCTAAGGGTTTTTATTTCTTTCTCTGAACTAATTAAATCTAAACACATAGTCTTGAATTCAATTTTAAATGAATCAGAATTAAAATTAAAACATGAAAGAACCTGATCTGCCTCTGACTCTAAGGCTGCCTCATCTTCAGATTCACTTTCTGATCCTGAACTGCTCCTGCAGGCATCAATTGCCATAAGGCAAACCTCCTTGTTGCTTGCTTCTTCCTCTTCTTCACTTGAGCTGGAAGAGGATGATTCTTCTTTAGTATAACTTCATGTTTCAGCAACAAAGCCTTTGTCTCTCTTTTGTACTTGCTGGAGGAGGATCTGCTGCTGTGTTTTCTCCTGGAGTCTTTTTCTCTACTTTTCACCATCTTCTGGCTTTCTGGACATTCAGAGATGTAATGTCCAGGCTTTCTACATCCAAAGCACACAACCTCCTTGGTTGGTGTCTTGTCAAATTTGGGCTTATCATCTTGCCTAGATGATTTTCTTCTAAAGTCCTTTCTAGCCATCTTATAAAATCTTTTTGCAAAGAGGCTCATTAGTTATTCATTGGATGTTGAGGTCTCACCTTCCTCTGATGCCTTGAAAGCTATACTTTGATCTTTTCTCACTAGTGTTGTTGATATCTGTTCAGCTGCTTCTCTTGATTTAATCAACTGCTCATAAGACTTTAGTTTGCCCAACAAAGATTCAGTTGATATCTCATTTAGGCTTCTGGCTTCTTTGATAGGCCAGATTCTTGAGTCCCAAGAGCTAGGGAAGCACATCAAGATTTTGTCATTCACCTCTGTAAGGGTGATATCTTTATCCAAGGTTTTAAGCTCATTGATGATTGAGCTCAACCTGTTGTACATTTCAGCAACTGATTCAGCCTCATCCTTATTAAAATTCTCATACAAGGATATGAGATTTGATATCATATCTTTCCTTTCATCAGCTGAACCAGCTACCATTTGGTTGAGGGAGTCCCAAATGGCCTTGGCTGAGGTGCACTCAGCCACCTTCTAAAATATATCATCTGACATAGTCTGAGCCAAGATGTTCATGGCTTTTGCATCAGCCTTCTTGGCTTTTATGTAAGCAACATTATTATCTGGAGGAGGTACTGCAGTCATGTTTGTAGAGGTTCTTATAGAAGCTGCAGGTGCTGGAGGTACTCCTGTCAAGATGGAAGAAAAAATATCTTCATCAATAGAATTCATGTACAATTTGATTCTTGCCTTCCAGATTCCAAACTTTTGCAAGTTGCAAACTAGAGGTCTGGTGCTTGCATAATCTTTGTTCTGTGCAATGGTTGTGGTTCTACTTTAAAATATGAACTAAGTGATAAGTCGATCTAACTCAGGATCTTTGGTTCAAGGATTAACTTGTGCAACCAAAGGAACCTTGCTTTGATACCAATTGAAAGTGAGGGTTAGATCTACAATACTCTAGAGGGGGGGGGGTGAATAGAGTATGTTAAAAATTTAATAGGTCCCAATACAGGTGCTGTTACAGCTTTTGCTGTAAATTGAAATCGTGCAGTGATTAAAAAACTAGAAAAACAAAAAGTAATAATCCTAGTCACAGCCACACAACAAGAAACAAAAAGAAAAGATGAGTAATCAGACGACACAAGAAATTTATAGTGGTTCCCCCTCAACTGGGTACATCCACTCTTTTACCACCCTTGGTAGGAATCCACTCAGGTTTTTGATCAGGTGCCTGACACCAATGGGTTTTGATCAGGTCCCGAAAAACCAACTCAAGTCTTTTGGTAAGGAGACTTGTAACCAGGAATCACTTTTGAAAGGAGATAACAACCCTTTATACAGGAGGGGGTGAGAGAGTGATTTTATCTTCTCAGTCAACAATCAGAGAGAAGACTTGTGGATTGATGTTTAGCAAATAGCTCCCCCTGGATGTAGAATGGTTCAGGGAAGATTTGGAGCTTTGTTGTAGGGTGATAGGTCTTCAACCAGAGTTCTGGACAAGTAGTGATGCAGGATCTTCTAGACTGATTTAGTATCTATTGTCCTTGGAAGTCCTGGAGAGAATGTTGAAGAGGAAGACTCTTGATATTGTATAGTTGTTCTTCTTCTTCTGAATTGAAGATCACTGCCTCTCACTTGTAAGCTTCAGTATGATATTTTGTGTGAAGCTTTTTGGTGTTGTATGAATTCTTCCAGTCAGTCTATATCAGTGTCTGTATTTTTCTGACTGAGTGTTTTTCTTCTCATTCTCACGTTCTAGCACTATCTTGCTTGCTTTCTCAATCTTCCTGATTGTGTATCTTTTTGTCTTCTGTATGTCTTCAAAAATTTGAATCCTCTGTCATTAATGCTGACGCCTTGTGAATAATCGGCATTAATGTATTTCCCCAACTGTCTTGTGGAAAATCTGCAAGTAATACTCCTGAAGAAGACTGTAATTAATGCTTCCTCTAATTGCTACATTCAGAGAATGTTTGAGCATTTAATCTGTCAGGAATTATTGCATTTGAGTGAGGATTGAAGGCCGAAAATGTCTAAGTCTGAAATCGTCGAACGAATAACAGAATTCGTCGAACTGAGTTACCAGTTCGTCAAACTGAGATTCTATATTCGTCGAGCTGATAACAGAATTTGCATACTTCACAACCTTTTCCTTTTCTGTCTGAAGTTCGTCGAGCTGATAATAGAATTCGTCGACTAGAGTACTGAGTTCGTCGACCTGAGAAGTTGACTTCGTCGACCTGAGAAGTTGTGAACTTGAGGTCCAAGTTCGTCTAGCTTAGAATCTTGTTCATTGACCAGGTCCAAGTTCGTCGAGCTCAGAATCTTGTTCGTCGACCAAAGCCTGAAGTTGGACTTAGAAAAATCTAGAGTTACCCTAACTTTAGTTTGTTGAAGTGTCCCAATTTTCGTCGAACAGAGAATGCAGATCGTCGAGCTCAACTCAGAGAAATATCTCAAGATCGTCGAGCTGAGAATGCCTTTCGTCAAACTGAGTTCGACGAACGTCAAACTCATTTTACTTAGTCTTGAAATCTTCTAAGTCTTGAGTCTCTGATGGTCTTGTTGATAGCTGGTCCATCTGATATTGACTCTAAGGACTTGGCCTAGACTCTAGGACACAAATTTGACCCTGGCTATACATGTTGGGTCACATCCTAAGTTAGTGAACCTAGCCTAAATCAACTAGGGATCCAACACGATGCTCTTCGCAGGCCCGAGCCACTCGCCCCAACAAGAGGAGATCAGTACTGATATTGCAACTTCTAGAAAGGACGTGACCATAACAAAGAAGGTTGTCATATACTGAAGATGGAGATCGAGCACCTCATCCAACAAGAACTTCTCAGAAGATTTCTACTAAATCAGAACCTAAACTGGAACGCGCCTCAGGTAGATAACTTAGCAGATGACAACGCCGCACCCCAGCGTGGATAAAGCAAAAACTCCAGGCAAGGGGGCTCACCCCTAATACAACACGCAATGCTTGACGCCTCAACTTTTTCCATATCATTGTTTTCTTCTAACAAGATATTGTGATATGCATGCGCGCTTTGATTACTACAACTATCTCTAACTTTATAAAAAGTAAAGATCTACCAAAGTAAAATTCCCATGGATAGAATTACCGACCTAACTTTCAATACCAAACAACAGGATCTCTGACTTAATGAAGCATAGTTCACCCATAAAGAAGGACAACCCGCTCCTACGCTACACGACTTCATGCCCCCGCGCTACAAAGAACCAGCTCCCTTGTTGTAGGGATTCATGCCCCGCGCTACTGAGACCCTACTCCTGTGCTACAGGGATTCATGCCCTCATGTTGTTGAGCACCCACTCTCACGCTACATGGCTTCAAGCCCCATCCTGCTGAGAAGCCGCTCTCGCACTGTAGAGCTTCATGCCCCCATGCTGCAGAACACCCATTCCCACACTACAAGGATTCATGCACCATATTACTTTGGGCTCCCATCCTTGTGGCCTCCCACTGTCATTGATCGAAGTTCCACCCTTCTCCACCGCAGTAGGTCGCGGCGTCATTAGGGCCTGCCCGCCTCGCGCTCGTTAGCGGTTCGAAGATCCACGCTTCACCGTTTCTCTAGGACCGTGTCCTAACGACCTCCACTATCTCCGATCAAAGGTCCGCCCTTCTCTATTATAGTAGGTCACAACGTCTCCAGGGCCTATCCCACTCACACTCGTTAGTGGTTAGAAGATATTTATTTCACTGTTTCTCCAAGACTACGTCCTAGTGATCTCCCACTGCTGTCAATCGAAGGTCCACCCTTCTCCGCCCTAGTAGGTCGTGACGTCGTCGGGGCGTGACCCCCTTGTGTCCACCAACAATTTGAAGGTTTGCCCTTCACCATTTCTATGAGTCTACGTCCCAGTGACCTCCCACTACCGTCAATAAAATGTCTGCCCTTCTCCGCCGCAGTAGGTTGCAGCACCGCCAGGGATCGCCCCCTCATGTTCGCTAGTGGTTTGAAGGTTTGCCCTTCGTCATTCCTTTTGCGCCATGCCTCTGTGACCTCTCATTGATTCCTATCAAAGGTTTGCCCTTCTTTGCCTCAGTAGGTAACAACACAGTCAGTTCCTGCTCCCCTTGCGGTCGCCCAGGTTCGAAGGTCCACCCTTCACCAGTATACCCATCTACATCCCCCCAAACTGGTGAACCCGGCCTCTCACTACCAGGCTAGAAGCATTCGCCCTTCACCCTGGTTGTAGGTCGCAAAAACATCCGGGTATCGTCCTCCAACAACCAACCTCAACAAAGTAAGAGTTACATGAACATAAATTCAGGTCCAACACAACAAAGGCTCTATTATCACAAAAATTCTCATAGTTGGAGCATGAAAACAAAAAATCAAGAGTACATGTAGAACGATCAAGGCTCTAAAAATACTAAAAAAGAAACTATCTAAGATAGAAAGGACAATAACAGCAGAGCTATCCCTCGTCTACGTCGACATCAGAGACATATCTATTATTATCAGAGAAGTATCCAATACCAGATTCAGCTATGCCACAATAATCAACAGATTTGCAAGTATCTTGTATCGTCCCAACCCACCCCATAATTCAACAAGGAACGTCATTACATTAGCTTCCCTGCGAGCAAAGTCACTCTATTTGGAAGGCCAAGGAATCACTCCAGTCATCACAAAGCTTAAGATGTATATGTTGTACTATTCCATAAATGCACATTGTATGCCCCGAGCACACTAAGCCTTGCATCGCGCACGTTGAACTCCGGCGAGCCAAAGACAACAACGATTATAAAGAGTTGATTGGTTGCAAGTACACGAAGATTTCAAGCACCGGTCATGGATCGCTCAATGGAGGAATCATCTTGAGCGAGATTCAATCTTAAATCTTTTTATACCTTGTTATATTTCTTTTCTTTTCTCTATATTCTTGTGGTGAGGGAAATTGACTAGAGAAGGTCGTCGGAATGCGAGGAGGATTCTGTGAGAAATCATCTTAAGGAAGGGACATCTATATCGGGTGATCTAGAGGGGCTCTAAAACACTTCTTGGTGTGAAGGCGAAGAGCCAACTCGAAGACCTTTCTTGAAGGGAAAGGGAGAGAGCCAACCGGTCCGGGGAGCGGGTCGGTATAAAAAACCAAAAGTCTTTCTATCTTCACCGCTTCCAATCTCCAGCGTCATGGAGATCAAGTTTTTTTAATTGATAAAAATAGTTGATTCAGTTTTTAATAAAATTCAGTTCTTGTTTCTATTTACTGCTCATAGCATTCTGATTGGGTGTGTATATCACCAAGGAGGAATTTGCCCAGAAAAACAAGGTCTATGACCTACCGCCGCGTGTTAGCTACCTAACTCCCTGCGGTAGTTTCCAGCACTTATTTTTCTGGACTAAAATATTTCAAATTTCCAATAAAAGTCCAAAATCTTATTCACCCCCCTCTAAGGCTGGCCACTAGATCTAACATGTGGTAACATAGCAAGGTTACTTCGAAAAACACTTAAAAACCTGAAGTAATATGACCAACACGATTCATTCATTTCCTGAGGGACAGTGTGTGAGTAGACCTTCACTGTTCATGGGGAGTGACTACAGTCGTTGGAGAACGAGAATGAAAATTTTTCTGATGACACAAACATGGACGTGTGCGCCAAGATAGAGAAAAAATACACTGCACCCACTACCGCTGTAGGTGATACCGTCTTAGTCAAACCATAAGATAAATGGGATGACGTTGACAAGCTCAGATGTACGAACAATGTCAAAGCTATGAACTCTTTATTCTGTGCATTGGAGAAAACTAAATTTAATAGAATCTGCAACTGTGAAAATGCATATGATATATGACGTTTACTTGAGCTTACTCACGAAGGTACCACGCAGGTGAAGGAGTCGAAGCTGTTCCGACTTGAATCTGAATACGAACAATTTCGGATGGAGATCGACGAGGAAGTAGACAACATGCATACACGCTTCACAAAGATTGTCAACGCCTCAAGATACCTAGGGAGGAGCTACTCGATTGGAGATTTGGCGAGGAAGATCCTGCGATCTTTTCCTCCACGCTTCAACCCGAAGGTGACTGCTATTGCCGAACAACATGATATCAGAACCCTAGAAATAGAGAGCTTCATTGGAAACCTAAAGACACATGAACTTTAATTAAAGATTCAAGCTGAGGAGTATCCCAGGGAGATAAAGAAGAAGGGGCTAGCACTGAAGGCCGCAAGTGAGAGAAAGGTTACAGAAGAATCTGAGGAAGACAATGAAGAAAGCCTTTATGTTCGAGAGTTTAAAAGGTTCATGAAGAATCACAAGAGGTAGGGAAAATTTAAGAAATTCCTGAAGAAAGGTGCTGAAGAAACCAGGGGGTGGAACAAACCATCAAAGGAGATGGGGAGAGCGATGATGAGAAGACAGTACTTGAGTGCTACCACTATCACAAGCCCGGACACATAAAGAGGGAATGTCCAAGACTCTAGAAGGAGGAAAGGAAGAAACAAAGCCGACACAAAGTAAAGAACAAGGTGCTAAAGGCACTAACTTGGGACGAGGATGGAACTGACGAGTCAAGCACATCAGACTCTAGTAGTGAAGATGAGACAAATATGTGCCTCATAGGGAGAAATCAAGATGAATCTGAAGATGAGACCAGTGTCCAGAGCGACATTGAGGTAACTTCACCCTCCTACGATGAAATTCTTAAGATTTACGAACACCTATGTGATAAGTTAGATAGTGTTATACTTGAGAAAAAGTTCATTAGAAATGAAAACAAGAGAATTAAAAAAGACTTAAAAAATTTAAAAAGTGAATTAATAAATTATGGCAAAGAGAAGATCGAGTGCCTAGAGTGTCCTCACTAGATGGCAACGATCAAAGAGCTAAAAAAATATCTCGAAGACATTGTTGAAAATAAACAATCTCACCAATGGAAAGAATGTCCTGGATAGAAGACTTCAAATATCTCTTACCAAGATAGAAGAAGGTAAACAACAATTCACCAATCGGTGTGTAATGCTTGTCACTAAAAACACCGCCCTAAAGCCGAGGATCCATGATCTTAACTGTGCTATCCAGAAATTTAGAATATGGAAAAAATCTCTAAATATGTTGTTGGGTACACAGTGTCATGGATCTGGAAAATTTAGACTAGGATATGTAATTCTAACGCTACCACCGAGCGGCAATCACGGTCAAGCCAAGAATAAAATGAACTATAATGAATCACATAATAAGATTAATATTTCTGAAAGGTAATCCCCATCCTTAAGCATGAGCTCTAAGAACATGATAAAGATAGCATGCACTACCTATACTTTGTATGCAAATTGTCAAAGGTTTGGCCACACAACCAGGTCAAAACTATGCAAGTCTGACTACCAAAGTCTTCTACCTATCGTATGGGTGGAATAACTTGGGTAACCAGATATTTACCATCATCTTCTTTTTAGGTTTGTTGGCAGGCTAAGGACAAGGAGAACATGTGGTACTTGGACTCTGGGTGTTCCAAGCACATGATAGGAGATAAAGACAAGTTCCTTAGCTTGGTGAAGAAGAAGGGATGCATGGTGGCATTTAGGGATAACTGCAAGGATATATTCTTGTATTCGGGACTATAGGTAACAAAGCATTTTCAATTTCAAATATACTTCTTGTAGATGGACTTAAGAATAATTTAATTTCAATTAGTCAACTATGTGATAAAGGGCTAAATGTTATATTTGAATCCTCAACAAACACTTGTAAGATTATAGATGCTAAAACTAATAGTGTTTTACTTACTACTCATAGAACTCATAATGTTTATACTGTTAGTTTTGAACATATATTCTCCTCTGATTTGAAATGCTTAGTTACCAAGAATGAGGAATTAGATCTTTGACATAGGAGACCAGGACACTCAAGAAGTAAACTAATTGTCAAACTATTGAAAAATAAACTTGTTCGTGGAGTTCCAAAATTAAGCGGTAGTTAAAATCTTTATGCGCTCCGTGTCAAAAAGAGAATTTTGTTAAAACCTCATTCAAGAGAAAAAAATGACATTTCCACGACTAGAACACTTGAACTCATTTATATGGATTTGTTTGGTCCTCTTAGTACATGTAGTCTAGGTGGAAAATGATACACATTTGTTATTATTGATGACTACTCCCATTATTGTTGGACAATCTTCCTTACGAATAAATCTGACATGTTCCTTGAATCCACCAATCTATGCAATAGACTTCAAAATGATAAGGAACTAAAAATAAAATGCATAAGGTCAGATCATTAAGGAGAATTTGAGAATGAAAATTTCACGAACTCTTGTAATAATTTAGGAATTAAGCACAGTTTTTCCGCCCCACGTACTCTTCAACAGAACGGGGTAGTTGAGAGAAAGAACCACACACTTCAAGAATTAGCACGCACAATGGTCGCCGAGTTCGGCTTGCCTCAATGTTTTTGTGCAGAAGCGGTTAACATAACATGCTATGTGATGAACCCAGTCAAGCTTTGCCCCATTCTTAAGCTAACTCTTTATGAGCTCTACTTCAATAATAAGCCATCAGTTTCCTATTTTAGAGTGTTTGGTTGTATGTGCTTTATTTTAAACACTAAGGATCACTTAAGAAAACTTGACGAAAAATTAGATCATGGCATCTTGTTAGGATACTCTTGTATGAGTTGTGCCTATATGTTCTATAACAAACGAACCTTAGCTGTTGAAGTATTGTCTCACGTGCTCTTTGATGAAAATACACCAATCGAAGAATCTAGGCTAAATGAAGAGGAAATTTATGACGTTGCATAGTTAGAAGCTAAGGGTGAGGAAAAAGAAGTGTCGGTTGATGTTCCAACTCATGTAGACGAATATAGGCCTCCAAGTACTCTAAATTTCTTAACGCAACATCCACAACAACTAGTAATACGAGAGCCCTCACATGGAGTTAGAACTCAGTCGGCGTTACATGAATATTTTTCGAACGTGTGCTTCTTATCTGAAATTGAACACAAGAACATCTCAGAAGTCTTAAAGTATGAATTATGGTTATTGGCTATGACTGAAGAGCTAAATCAATTCGAGAGAAGCAAGGTCTGGGTGTTAGTAGAGCATCATGATAGTCATCCAGTTATAGGTTTGAAATGGGTATAAAAGAAAAAACTTGATGGTCACTCTAGGATAACAAGAAACAAAGCTAGGTTGGTGGCACAGGGTTACTCACAAATTGACGGTGTGGATTTTGAGGAATCATTTGGACTAGTTGCACGTCTTGAATCCACTCGTATGTTTTTGGCATTTTCTAGTCACAAACAAACTAACTTATATCAAATGGATGTCAAGAGTGCATTCTTGAATGGATACATTAAAGAAGAGGTGTATGTAGAGCAACCGCCCGGGTTCAAGAATGCTAACTACTTGAATCACGTATACAAGTTGGTGAAAACCTTGTACAGACTGAAGCAAGCACCCAGTGCTTGGTATGATAGGGTGATGACTTTTCTCCTAGGGCATGGATTTAGGATGGGTAGGGCGGACACCACTCTGTTTGTGAAGCACGAGAATATTGATTTAATTCTCTTACAAATTTACGTTGATGATATTATTTTTGTGGCCACAAATGATAAATTATGCAAAGAAATTGTCACTCTAATGTAGTTTGAATTTGAAATGAGTCTAGTTGGAGAGTTAACTTATTTCTTAGGATTTCAAATTTCTCAATGTAATGATGGAATTTTTATAATTCAATTGAAATATATAAAAGATATGCTTGTGCGATTCGGCTTTGAAAATCTAAAACAAGTCAAAACTCCAATGAATGCCTCTCTAAAATTAGGAAAGGATGAAAGTGACATTTCAGTGGATCAAACTATTTTTAAAGGAATGATCAGATCACTACTCTACTTAAGTGCATCTAGGCCCGATATTACATTCACGGTGTGTCTATGTACTAGGTATCAAGCCGATCATAATGAATCACTCTTGAAAGCGGTTAAATATATCTTTAGGTATCTTATCGACACCCAAAATATTGGTCCATGGTATCCCCACACCACTGACTTCACACTCCACGGGTACTCCGACTCTGATTATGCTAGATGCTCACTTGATCTCAAGAGAACTAGTGGTAATTGTCACTTCCTCAGCCCGACACTAGTCTCATAGTCAAGTAGGAAACAAAACTCTGTTGACCTCTCCACTGCTGAAGCCGAGTACATTGCCTTAGGGAATTGTTGCACACAAGCACTTTGGATGTCTCAAGTGTTAGAAGACTTTGGCTTAATTTGTAAGAACATTACTCTTAGTTGCGATTACAAGAGTGTCATAGACTTGACAAATAATCAAGTACATCACTCTCGTTCCAAACGTATTGATGTTCGTCATCATTTCATTCGGGATCACATTAAGAAAGAGAACGTGAGAGTAAGCTTCATTGAGATCGACGACCAACTAGCTAATATATTCATAAAACCCCTCTCAGATGCTCGTTTCTCGTTACTTTGACTCGAGCTGGGCATTTTGGATCTCTCTGTCTAGTCATGCTGCATCACCTAGTGTCATAGGGGCATTTTTTTGATTGTTTTGAGTTTTGTTTTTTCTTTCTTTCTTTCGTCCATTTATAGTTGTTTTTGTTCCTTCATTCGTTTTTTAAAGAAAAATGTAAAAACGTTTATTAAATCCAAAAAAATAACAAAAAAACCCTTCTTTAGTCTTGTTTTCTCTCATGCTGTTCTCTGTGTTCCGTTTTTTTTATATTAGAAAAATAAAAATAAACATATATGTTGCAGAATAGAGACCGGGCGGTCTAGCGGCTTGGAGACCGGGCATCCTGGTGGTCTCCCTGACAGCTTGTCATCTCTCTCTGGTGGTTGCTGGATGGTTAGCCTATTCGTCTAACCGCGCGGCTTCATCGGCTTGTATTTATGTTTAACCGCTTGTACATATAATTATTTAGTCTAACATTGGTTTATTATAATCTCTCTCATCTCCTCTATTCTATAAAAGGGAGGCTATACCATGTAATACACACCTTTTTTGGATAATAAAGATTTCCATTATTCAGATTTCTGGCTTCTCTTTTTCTATTCGCACATGGTATCAGAGGAAACGATCTTTTCTGCCTGATTTGGTGCCTTCTCCTATCCGCGCGGCTTTTTCTCTTTCTTGTCGTCTGTTCGTGCGACCTCTCCTCCCTTCTCTTCTTAGTCGCTGCTCTTTGTGTGTGCAGACCTCTTCTCACTCTCTCTCTCCGTAGCTTGTTTACGCGGTTCCTCTGTCTCCTGTTCGGGCTGTCTTCTTTCTTTCCGCCCGACTTCTTCCTCCGTGTCCGCTGCGGCCTCTCTTGTCCGCTGCATCCTTCTGCATTGTCTTCCTGACCTACTGTTTGCTCGGCTTCTCTCTACCCATGTGGCTTCTTTTTCATGGCTCTTTCCGTCTCTTCTCCACCACCGCTACTCCTATGGACAATCCGCCTCCTCCTCCCATTCCTTCTGGGAATCTTGACATCGTCTCTAAACTTGTCGGTTCCAACTAATTGGATTGGAGTATCTCCTTCACCTTCCTTCTTCGCTCACAACACAAATGGCACCACCTCACCGATGACCCACCTCCTCCCACTTTCGCTGAGTTTGACGACTAGGATGCTAGCGATGCACTTGTGCGCACTTGGCTAGCCAACAATCTTTCCGATGAATGTCTTCCCGTCATCCGTCATGATGAGACGGCCAAGAAGGCTTGGCTTCATCTTGCTGCTTTGTACTCAAAGGGGGCTCAGACGTCCCGCATCTATACTTTGTATGCGGACCTCTTTGCCCGTCCTTCCATGTATCCTGCTGCCGCTTATCAACAGGTTCAGGCTCTTGGGGCCGAGATTCTTCAACATCACCCCTTCTTTGCGGATTTGGCCGAACAACACAAGCACTTCCAGGAACTTCTTGTTGTTTGCTATCTTCTACGACTCCCTGAGACCTATGACATGATCCACCAACAAATCTTGGGCGAGGTGGACTCTCCCACCTTGGATACAACTGCTACACACATTGCCGCAATTACCTCTCTACTTTAGCGTCCACTTCTATCTTCCCCTCCTCCAGATAACTATGCTCACTAGACTCAACGGAGTGGCTCTGGTAGTCGCAACCACCATTCTGGTGGGTGTAGCTCTTCACACTTCCTCTGCTCTCATTGTGGTCGCACCAGGAATCTTGTGGATCGCTACTGAAACCTACATATCTTCTCCCTTCGGGTGACTCTTCCGCCTCCTCTTCCAAGCCGTCCGCATCAGTGGTCACATCCTTAGTTAGTGCTCATGTGGTTACTCAAGGTAAATGAATCATCGACTCTGGTGCAAATAATCACATGACGGGAAACCCTCAATGATTTTATCTCCTCGAAACACATGATCGGTTGCCCTCGGTTCTTGTTGCAGACGGCTCTCCCTCCCCGGTTCACGGGATGGGAGTGGTTCTTGTCACTTCATCTCTTTGCCTGGCTAATACTCTCTATGCGCCCAAGTTTCCAAGCAATTTATTGTCGGTTACTTATTTGTACAAGCAAATTCAATGCTCCATCACATTCACTTCAACTTCTTGTTCTTTTCAGGATCCGAGCTCCTAACGGATGATTGCTACTAGGACTGAGAGTGGCTGCCTCTACTTCGTTGGCAATTTTTCCGCTCTATCGGCCTTCACCTCCTCCTTTACAGACCTTCTATAATGGCATCTCCGCCTTGGGCATCCTCCTCCATGACTTCTTGGTCCGCTTCTACCCCACCTCCCTCTGCACAACTCTCCTCTCAACTGTGATGCCTGTCAGCTTGGCAAGCATCACCGTTCCTCTTTCCTGCCGAAGAAAGATCATGGTTCTACCCGTCCATTTGATCTCATTCACTCTAACATCTGGGGTGCTACTCCTACCCTCACCATTGGTCGGGGTAGTTCTTATTTTGTTACTTTTATTGATAACTTCTCTCGATGTACTTAGGTGTGTCTCTTACGAGAACACTCCGAAATATTTGATGTATGACAATCTTTTTATCATTTAATTAAAAATCAGTTTGGTGTTTCCATTAAAATCTTACGCTCTGATAATACTAAAGAATATGTTAGCCAATCTTTTTCATCTTTCTCTATGCAACATGGGATAGTTCATCAAACAAGTTGTGTCTATTCCTCACAACAAAATGGAGTGGCGAAATGCAAAAACTGTCACCTCCTTGATGTCGCTCGCACTCTGCTAACGTAAATGCATGTCCCTCGCTCCTACTGGGGCTATGCAGTTCTTATTTCTTGCTATCTCATCAATCAAATTCCCTCCACGGTTCTCCGCGGTCAAACCCCTTTCTCCATTCTCTATCCAGGCGAGGATCCTTTTCCCTTCCTCTACGAATCTTTGGGTACATAGCCTTTATGCACGCTCCCTTAGCTCCCCGTGACAAACTCTCCTCTCGCTCCACCAAATGTGTCTTTCTGGGATACTCTACCACTCAGAAAGGCTATTGTTGTCTTGACCCCATTCTTCACAAGCAGTTCATCTCTGTGGACGTTACCTTCTTCGAGAATGCTCCATATTTCTCTGACGAATCCTCTCCTCTCCTTGTGGCTTCCAATTCTCCTCTTGTTCACTCTGGTCCATCGACACCTACTGAGATATTTCCTCCTCCACCATCTCCTCCTCTCTCTTTACCTCGTCTATCTCTACCTCCATCGCCCTCTACTCCCGGGCCAGCTCTCTCCAACACGGATGCTCCGGATACTGAGGAACCTGCTAACCCGGACCTTCCCAATGCTCTTCCCAAAGGGTTTCGGGAGTGTACCAAGCACCCACTTGCTGCTGTTGTTTCTTATGATCGTTTAACCCCTGCTCACAGGGGGTTTGCGCTGGCTATCTCTGCCACTTCCACTCCTCGTTCCTATCAGGAGGCCCTTACTATTCCGCATTGGAAGGTTGCCATGGATGAAGAGATTGATACTCTCACTGAACGAGGCACCTGGACCCTGGTTTCCCCTCCCTTCGGCATAGATGTTGTTGGCTGTCACTGGATCTTTGTGGTGAAGTTCCTCCCAGATGGTAGTGTGGATCGTTATAAGGCTCGGATTGTTGCCAAGGGCTTTACCAGGCCTATAAGGTTGACTACTTTGACACTTTCCCTCCAGTTGCTGTCTTAGCACAATCAGGGTCCTCCTCTCGGTGGCTGTCAATAGGGATTGGCCTATTTCGCAGCTGGATGTCAAGAATGCCTTTCTATATGTGGATCTTCAGGAGGATGTATACATGGAGCAACCTCAATGGTATGTTACTCAGGGCGAGACACAGGTTTGCCAGCTCAGGAATGTTATCTATGGCCTAAAGCAGAGTCCACAGGCTTGGTTTTACTAGTTTAGCAGGATTGTGGCGACCGTGTGTTTTATGAGAAGTTCTGCTGATTACTCCTTATTTACTCGTAAAACCACTCTGGTTCTAGTGGTTCTTGTGGTGTATGTGGACGATATTCTTCTCACTGGAGATGACCAAGCTGTGATAACCTTAACAAAGAAGCATCTTCGGTAACACATGGTTTCAAAGGATATGGGCTCTCCAAAATACTTTCTGGGGATAGAAATTTCTTGGAACCAATTCCCATGTCCTCTCCCAATGCAAGTATGCTCTTGATTTGTTAAAAGAGGCAGGACTGGCTGGGGCTAAACCTGCTCGATGCCCCATGGTGACTGGTGAAGATAAAACCTGGACGGATGACTCTCCTCTTCTTTCAGATGTTACGAGGTACAAATGTCTGTTTGGTAAACTTATATATCTCAAGGTGACCAAACCCGATATTGCCTATGTTGTAGGCAAGGTCAGCCAATTCATGCAAACTCCTAGGGAGTGCCATCTATAGTCTGCCCTGAGAATATTGGAGTATGTTAAATCATTCACCTGGGAAAGGACTCCTCTTTCAGAGTAATGGACATTTGAGGATTTAAGTGTACTCTAATTTGAGCTATACTGATGATAAAGGAGACTGCAAGTCAACATCAGGCTTTTGCACCTTTGTGAGGGGAAACCTTGTGAGCTGGAAAAATAAGAAATAGTCTGTCTTCTCCAGGTCTAGTGCAGAAGCAGAATATTGAAGTATGAAATCGACTACGTGTGAGTTGAAGTGATTACGGGCTCTCATGCTTGACCTAGGAGAGGTCTACAACTATCCTCTACCTATATTTTGTGACAACAAGGCTGCTATATACATATCCAAACATACGGTCTTCCATGAGAGAACAAAACACATTGAAGTCGACTGCCACTTCATTCGGGAATAGATTCTAAAGGAACAAATTTGTACTCCATTTGTAACCTCAGACAAAGAGTTGGCTGCTATTTTCACCAAGCCAGTGTCCACCTCTTTTCATCACATTTGCGACAAATTGGGCATGATCGACATATTGCTCCAGATTGAGGGGGAGTGTTGCAGAATAGAGACCGGGAGGTCTGGCGGCTTGGAGACCAGGCGACCTGCCGGTGTTTCTCTGACGAGTTCGCAGATTACAGTCCGAGCGGTCTGTCAGTTTCTCTCCAACAGTTTTGTTACATGACTGTTGCTGTTGGTGACCTGGCGGTCTGCCGGTCTGTCCCTAGCGACTTGGAGACCGGGCATCCTGGAGGTCTCCCGGGCAGCTTGTCATCTCCCTCTGGTAGTAGCAGGGTGGTTATCCTATTCATCTAACTGCGTGGCTTGATCGGCTTGTATTTATGTTTAACCTCTTGTACATGTAATTATTTAGTCCCACATTATTTTTTTATAATCTCTCCCATCTCCTCCATTCTGTAAAAGAGAGACTATACCATGTAATACACACCTTTTTTGGATAATAAAGATTTCTATTATTCCAATTTCCGGTTTCTCTTTTTCCATTCGCACAATATATAACCCAAAAATCAGTAAAAAACTATGGATTGATAACTTTTCGTACACACATGGCTAGAACATAGAGCATAACGATTACATACAATTTTGGACTTAGGCGTGTTAATCCCTATGAACATTGTCTACCTATGTCATGATGTGTCAAAACTATAATTGCTTAGCTACTGAGTGCGACTAGACATATTAGTGTTCATTGAATATGCCTCTATATATGTGTGAGGATTTAGGTAGCGGAATGACTTTACACTGTTCACACATCCCTAGACGAAGCACTCTTGTAGAAATTATATGCTTATATGTTATAACTCATGATATTGTGTTAATCACGTTAGAAATAACTTGACTAATCAATGTCACGATATATATGCATTTCTATAAAGGGTAGAATGCTGGGCAAACTCTTTAATGGTCAAGTATTGTGTATACAAGTTAAAGTCTTTCTATCTATGTGGGTAGATTTTGATTGATTCCGGATCCTTGAAATCTGAACTATAAAATTGATAGTACAACGCGCATAAATAAAAAAACTACATGTTATTAAGCATTGTGTCAAGGATACCCCCAAGCACTACTCACTCCTCATGATAAGTTTTTATGAGCATTGTGAGGATGAGCACCTTGGTCCAAAGAATCATTTTGATCTTGTGCATAGACTAGCATCGTAAGCTTAGTGCCACTAGTTCTAATCTTGACATACCGTAGATAGAAACATGATGTGATCTTTCACTTTATTCCTCTTGTGATAACATTGTAAATTATTGAGATAAAACATGTAAAGAATGTTAACTCTACTTGATGTTTGTCTTCTGATGCTACACGTACACATGTCATTGTCCTATCTAACACTTCCATGCATAAGAATTGGACTGACACGACATTATTTATCTATAACATGCAAGTACTACTACACGATTTCTATTCTTGGCATGTACAATGTTCCTCTGTATTAATTCTATAACTTTCTTAACATTGTACTCTAACTCATTATGTGCGTACCCGTGTTGTCCAATCCTTTTTTAACTCTGACGACTTATTTAAACTATTTCTGTGTACTCCACTCATCAGGTTGACCTCTATATTTTATACTTTGTGATTTCGTTTTGGTCACCCCTATTGTTTTTCGCCTCTCGTTTCACTTTCTATAACATACACTATTTGCTTTCGTTATCATGCTCATTATATACTGCATTTCGTTTCTCCCGTGCAAACGCGTGTTTACTTTAGGTCTTGCACAACCCCTTTCAATAATATCAAAGGGGGATAATAGATGGTTCATGAGTCCTGGGTAAGGGTAGATCACATGTAGGGGGAGCTCATTTCGCTGTGTACACGTAGATAGGGGGAGCATGTAGAATATGTATATAGGGGGAGCACGTGTGTATGGGAGTTATATTTAACCTGAAACCTAAGCTTTAAAGATTATCGCTTATATATACAATGTATCATGCACTTCATTCGTATATCTCATGAACGAGATTTGATACTATCAAAAGGGTGAGTGTGTTGGAGCCGACGGTTCACATATTCTCAGCTTGAAAATATCAATTCACATGTTGTATTTGATCACATCTTTTGTTTGGTAGAGTGTGCAGGTTTACAGGTCCAAGCTATGCAAGAAACTCTCCTCTGGCACCTACCGTTAAGTGGTAGTTGTTAGCATAGAGCGGTATCCTGAACTAAATAAACATGACACTCGATTGTCTACCACGCCGCGCTATCTCGATCATTAATTTAAGACAGGTACTCAGGAAGCTACCGCGTATGTGTTAACTTTGTACCACATCGTGCTAGCCCAAATAACGTTCGACGAGAGGGATTCGTCGAGACGACTGGACTACCACCAGGCAATACCTTGATAACGCGCCGCGTCAGTCCACTCAACGAGCATTAAGATGGATGCGTCAAGATGACTAGACTACTGTCAGGCGTTACCTAACTACCGCATCATGCTAGCATGGAAAAAATAAAAATATTCGTTTTGAATATTTTTCCAAATTTGTATGAAAGCTGTCAGCATAAAGCATGTGAACCTACTGCCAGACGCTAGTCTTACCGCCGGTGGTAGCCTATTTTTACAAAGGCATATAAAAGGCATCTCGTTTTCTGTATTCCTTACCAAGACAAAAAGAGACTCAGTTCTTTTATTCCTAGGGTTTGGTAGTCACCTCTGTGCTTCGTTCCTCCATCTTCGTCGAAGGAAAGGAAAACCACATCCCTCCCATTCATGCACAAAGAACTCCTGCGAGCCAAAGACAACATTGACTACAAAGAGTTGATCGATTGCGAGCACACAAAGGTTTCAAGCACAGGTCGCTGATCGCTCAACGGAGTAATCGTCTTGAGCGAGATTCAATCTTAAATCTTTTTATTTTCTTGATATTCTTGTGGTGAGAGAAATTGATCGGAGAAGGTCTCGAAATCTGTGGAGGATTCTGTGAGAAATCATCCTGGAGAAGGGATGTCTAGATCGGGTGATCTAGCAGGTCTCTAAGACACTTTATTGTGTGGAGGAGAAGAGCCGGCTCGAAGACCTTTCTTTGAGGGAAAGGGAGAGAGCAAACTGATTCGGGGAGCAAATCGGTATAAAAAACCAAAAGTCTTTATTTATTCACCGCATCCGATCTTCGGCGTCATGGAGATCAAGTTTTTGTAATTGATAAAAACAGTTGTTGATTCAGTTTTAATAAAATTTATTTCTTGTTTCTATTTACTGTTCATAGCATTTTGATTGGGTGCGTACAACACCAAAGAGTAATTTGCCCAGAAAAATGAGGTTTCTGACATACCGCCGCATGCTAGCTACCTAACGACCAGCAATAGCTTCCAGTACTTGTTTTTCTGGACTAAAATATTTTAAATTTCCAATAAAAGTTCAAAACCTTATTCAACCCCCCCCCCCCCCCCCCAGAAAATTAGTGATCCACGTGCTCTAAACAAAGCATTCTTATTCATCTGTCTGGTAGTTATCGGGGGTAATTATCACCTATGACTTTCTCTCTCTTCCTTTCTCTTACTTGGGCCTTCGTGTGTATGCCTCTTCCTTGCTCGCTCGTGTGCGTGCCTCTTCCTTGTATGCTTGTGCGTATGCTTCTTCCTTGCAAGCTCTCACGCGCCCTTCTGCCTTACGCGCACTTATGTGCGCCTCTCCCTACGCGTTCTTGCTCATGCCCCCTCCTTACACGCTCCTGGGAGCACCTCCCCCTTGCGCGCACCTCCTCCTTATGTGTGTCTTTGTGCGCTCTACTTTTAATACCAATGAAGTGTGTCGTTGGGCGCTATATACTCCATATCGCTCCTGCCAGTGCCACGTCTAGATAGCTGGAGACATTATAGTCCATCTATGTTCGTCTCAACCGTTGAAGCCTCCTACAAGATACAACAAGTACTTTGAAGACTGTAAGAGGTCCAACAAAAGTCTTCACCCATCATTCGTCCGTATGGCGACAAAGACAACCACGAGCTTTCTCCATGTGAACAAACCAAATCCACCAGAGCTCCCAAAGTTTATGTACCCCACACATTTAGTAGTTGACAACAGCAACTTCAGAGCCCGTCAAGGATCGCTCAACAATAAACGAGCGTACACAACCCTCAGCATCCCCATCACCCTTAACTTATCAATAGGCTTATCAGTCGGCGACAAGTCAACTATTCTAGACTCCATTATGCATAACAGGAGACAAACCACAAAGGGTAGCACGCAGCCAGCGCACCACTCGAGCTCAACAAGTTGCTCCCACTTCCAAGCACTAGTAGTGGACTTCAAGGTGAAACTAGCGCATTGCTCCTGACAACTCAAAATGAAATACTTAGCTCCAGTATTGGTAGTCTGTCACCCTTCGAGCTCTTCACTCTTCCTCACCTAGTAATTGTAACAAGGAGAATCCTGTCACTGTCAAGTTCTTCAAAAAGTCACGTACAACAACCATCAAATAGTGGAGGTTTGGCCGACACAGATTCAACCACGTGGTTTTTCACCCAGTTAACGGGTTTTTCACGTTAAAAAAATTGTCTTCTCAGTTTTCCTTTTTCTATGACAGTTTTCACGCTCGACCGCTCACGGGCTAAGACGGTTCAATTTAAATAGGTCTACCAGGAGCCTCGAGTGATCCACAACACTAACAAATGTTTGGATATATAGTATGTTGCTAAGTAATTCCTTACATTGTAATTATTAAGATTAATCAAAAAATTTTGTAGGTAAATTGATGTTATTATTTTACTTTTAATTACCTAATATTGATTATGTAAGTTGCAATTTAATTTCTAATATTTGTGACACTATTCAAAAAATATATTTGTAGATTAAACTTGACAGATGGAATAATTAATAGAATATTTATATTGATGGGGTTCCCCAAAATAAGCTCGGTCTAACTAAATTGACGCGACCTTAATGTGCTCGACGACAAAGTTCCAACGGGCTCAGTCTCGAGCGATTTTGAGACGGTTTGATTTTATAAACGGACATCAAGACACTTGTATGCTCAAATAAGCTAACCACACCACCACCTATCATATGGTGTGAATAAAAAAATTACTCATCATAGGTTGCAAATAGTAAAATCCTCGAATATGAAGGTGCAAATAGTAACATTTCTCATCATTATGTGCAAATAGTAAAATTCTCCATCATGGGATGCAAATAGTAAAATCTTCCAACAAGTGGGTGCAAATAGTAAAATTCCTCATCATGGGGTGCAAATAGTAAAATTCTCCAAGATGGGGGAGGGGGGTGCAGATAGTAAAATTTTCCATCATGGGGTACAAATAGTAAAATTTTTCATCATGTGGTGCAAATAGTAAAGTCCTCCAACATGCGGTGCAAATAGAAAAATTTCCCATCATGGTGTGCAAATAGTAAAAATCATCATCATTGGGTGCAAATAATAAAATCTATCAACATGGGGTGCAAATAATAAAATTCTACAACATGGGGTGCAATTAGTAAAATTTTCCATTATGAGTGCAAATAGTAAAATTCCCTGTCATGATATGCAAATAGTCAAATCGACCAATTATGAGGGTGCACATAGCTGAATCCCATAATGTTGTGAGCATAATAAATTTCCTAAAAATGTGCATCATAAGGAATTGGGCTACAAATATTGAATATGCTCTACAGATAGCCGCGTAACCACCGTAATCACCGTAATTACCCCTAGGGCCTATAAATAAGACCTTAGTCTCTCCTTCATTCTCAACTTCTCCTCGTCTTGCTTCTCCTCCTTCGTGTGTGAGTCCTCCCTCAAAGATCTACTTGCATCTTTGTAGAATCCTTCAAAGATATTCAAGTATCTTCGAAGATCCAATGAAGATCTTCGATCTCCTTCAAGCGCCCTTGCACACATTCCTCCTTGCATGTGTTCCTCTGTGCGCACATTGTGCCCGGCTTACATTGCGCCCTACGCACATTGCGACCTGCGTATAATGCAATATGCGCTCATTACGACCTGCGTACATTGTTCCATGTGCACCTTGTGCTATGTGCACATTGCGTTCTACGCATAATTAACTGTATATATTTCACTTTGCACACTTCACACATAGCGCACTTTGTGCCCAACCAACCGTTGAGCGAACACCACTCCAGACTTTTTTGTGCGCAATAGGAGGCAAGTGGTAGAATCTAGATCATGTCGTGTGTGCCGCTCCACTTCACAGTGCACCGCAAGAGGCAAACCACAGTCTTCGGATCTCGCCAAGTGCACCGCTCCTGCTTCCAAGCACCTATTGCTAACTCCAGATAGCGCAAAGAATGTTGCCACTGCTTCCGCTCATCAATAGAAGACTCCATAGCACAATGCTCTTCTCTACGCTAGAAGAAATACTTAGCTCCGTGATGGTGGCTTGTCACCCTCAAAGCTTCTCTCTCTCTTTTTCCCATAAATTGTAACGAGAGGTGGCCTGTCGCCCTCGATTTCTCAAAAAAGCTTCGTAACAGCATAGGAAGATAGTGAAATTTTGGTCAACACCAATCCAACCACGTGGTTGTTTACCCCTTTCCGGGATTTTTCACGTTAAAAAATTATCTTGTTAGTCGTCTCAACTTACATTAACTATTTGCGCGCTCGACTATTCCTGAGCTAAGATGGTCTAATTTAGACGGGTCTACCAAGAAACTCGAGTGAGCCGCAATAGTTTGGCGCCATATGTTGGAAAGGTGTTCCCCAAAACACTACAAAGATTCTAAATATAGCATCCCATCTCAATGATACTCGAAGACTGGTGGCAATGGAGAAAAGGCCTACCCGCACAACTGAAGGATCAATCCATGGGGGCACGTCGATCCAGCTCCCTCCAAGTTACCCGTCAACCTGCCTCTCGAAGCAGAGACCGAGAATGCACCTATCACACCATTGGATAAATGTCTGTGCCAAATGGAATAGCACTAAATAGATATTCTTGCACTCCTTAGGAATGTAGAAGGACTACAATCTCATAATCCTTCCCCCGAATAATGCATTCTGCCTCAGCTAGCTCTGGATCATGTCCCATCCGAGCACTTCGCTCGCGAGCACCACATATCTGAAGAAGAATTCTCGAAAATAGTCAACTTAATACAACCAACATTACGCACCCAGTCCACCCGGCAATAAAGCCTGAAGCTCATCATCACCACCAACACTCGAAAGCAGCTGGCTTCAAACCTGTAGATGAAAGTCTAACTCGTGAAGAACTTCATGATATGATCACCAAAGAGCATAAATAGGCAAGTCAACGTGTTATTTTGGCATGCTGCCCGCTCCTCGAAGGTTCATAATTGGCACCTGAGGTCCTAACACAACCAGTTCCACATGGCTTTAAGCTCCTCAAAATTGAGATGTTCAATGGTTCAGATGACCCTCTGGAACACGTCATCCACTTTGCAATCATCATTCACATATACAATGCTCCGTACCATCTCCTGTTGTTGGGTTTCTCTATGAGGATGGCACAACACTTGTGCACGCAGCGGAAGAATAAAAACATCAAGAAAACCCAAAAGAGATGGGATCGGGCCATGATAGTTGAATCAAGAAGTTAACATACAACTAGGCAAAATTACCTCGGTGGCGTTGAGTCACAACTCAACGGAGATGCTCCAAGCTTTATCCTCTTGCTGGTGGCGAGTTCTACGTGGAATAATATCCACATCTCTGCAGAAATCCACACGAGCGGGAGAACACCGATGTTTCCGTCGCACGGAAAATCGGGAAGGAGAAAGACCTCACCTTGCTTTCCCACGGACTGCTAGGTCCGCGCCAGGGAGAACAACACCAGCGACAATCGCCAGAGAGAATGAGGTTGACGGAGCGAGCACGGCGGCGGCGGAACACTTCCGTCGGCGGCGGGATTCGGGATCGGCGGAACGAGCGGAACGGCGGAACACTTCCGCCGGTTTCGATTCGATCAGAAAGAAGATCTAGTTTCCCGATAACCCTAAGTGTCCTTTTATACCAAAGAAATAAATAGACTTAGGAATTTCGCTATCCGCAGACCACCCAGAATTTAGGGTTCCAGACTCGGTGAGAATCAATCGGCGAGAATCGGCGACGATCGGCGAGAATCATCAAGCAGATTCGGCGAGAATCAGTCGGCGAGTATCACACAGAATCGGCGAGAATCAGTCGGCGAGCATCACCTAGGATCGGCGAGAATCAGAGTACAATACTCGACGATTCTCGCCGAATGCAGGATGGACCATACTCGTCGACCGTCGACCCGCGCTCGACGATACTGGACGATTCTCGTCGATCGTCGAGATGCGGTCGATGATACTCATCGAACTTGGGCTTGATGATACTCGTCGACTCATGCCGAACTTGGGTTGACGACATTCGTCGACTCACGCCGAACTTGGGTTGACGACACTCGTCGACTCACGCCGAACTTGGGTTGACGACACTCGTCGACCCATAGTCGACGATTCTTACCAATCCTTCAAGACAACATTTGCCCCAACACTATGATCCTTTAAGGCAACACTTTGCCTATAACCCCATCCAGGTCGGTGATTGGTAACCTTTACCAACACAGTCAATCATCCAATTTCTTCACATCTCTTATGTGCGACCCCGCAGGCTCATATCGCGTTGGCAGTGAGATTACATGTTTGACCACTTCTAGATCACCATGGTAACTCCAACAGACTCCCACGTGATCTTGAAAGTATCAAATCAAAAACCTCACAAACAATGAGCGGCATCTAGCAATGCATCATTGCTCCCCAAGCAATAAGAGTTTACAACTCATAAGCCTTTATGACCAATGTATCAGCGTTGTCTTTGTCCCTTTGTCCCTTACATCCGGAAAGACCTAGAGGCATGGACCGTGTCACCCTCGTAATAGCTCAATCCAAGTTTCTTGATCCAGGACGGAATTCCAGAGAATGGTGAGTCCAATATCACATATTGACACAACCAAGCATGGCCATGCATTTCTCATTCCAGTTCCATCAAGGGGCCCATGGATGCAACTCCTGTCATACAGGAGGACAAATCCCATATCTGCTCACACACAAACACCCAAATGATTCGTAACATGCCCAACAACCACCCTTATCATCAACCTTTCTCAAGGAAGACTTTAGATGGCATCAAAGCACGCTCTTCCTCACTTGATGAATGCTGTGACTTCAGGTCAAAGGACCACAACACCAATGTCAATTGAGACCTACTCGTGACACGATTGGATGACAATCCACAGAGTAGCCTCAGGTTGGGTCTGTCCAGTACAACTTGTTCACTAACAAGCACCCACGTGATGACTTGATATCACAATATCATGACCTGTGAGAACCGGTCATCAGTCAACGCACGTGCTAGCCTTTATGTACCATCATCACCCTTAATTTCTATGATGATACTCGACCAGGGACCTTTTAAGAATGAAGCTTCAAATAAATCACAGGCTCTCACATTCAAGTCATGTACTTGATGTCCCATGGAAGCGAACATTCTAAGGGTATCTATTATATTAACATTTAACTATCATATAGAAAAGCTCATAATAAAAGAATTTGCCATTAATTGTAAGAGAAAAACTAGGTACATTGTTCATCATATGAACAAACAGCCAACAAAATACATGTTTACATGCAATCCACAAGATTCTCGCTAGAGTTGATCATTTAGGTATCGTATACCCATCGATCTAGTATGACCATCATGCTTTCTCTGCACGAGAGGCTTTGTCAGCGGATCCGCAATATTTTCTTCAGTCGGCACTCTGCAGATGTTCACATCTCCTCGTTCGACAATCTCACGAATAAGATGAAACCGCCGAAGTATGTGCTTGGAGCGCTGATGGGATCTAGGTTCCTTAGATTGTGCAATTGCACCATTGTTATCACAGTAGAGAACTACGGGACCAACAATGCTAGGAACTACATCAAGCTCGCCGATGAATTTCCTAATCCATACAGCCTCCTTCGCCGCATTAGCTGCGGCGATATACTCGGCCTCTGTTGTAGAATCAGCAACTGTCTCTTGCTTGGAACTCTTCCAGCTCACAGCTCCTCCATTCAGGCAAAACATAAAACCTGACTGAGACTTGGAGTCGTCTCTATCAGTTTGGAAGCTAGCATCCGTGTAACCACTTACAACGAGCTCTTCCTCTCCACCATACACCAAGAACGCATCCTTAGTCCTTCTCAAGTACTTCAGGACATTCTTGACTGCAATCCAGTGACACTCACCAGGGTCTGACTGATACCTGCTAGTCATGCTCAAAGAAAAGGAGACGTCGGGACGAGTACATAACATCGCGTACATGATTGATCCAATTGCCGAAGCATATGGAATCAACTTCATGCGATCCTTATCTTCATAAGACTTTGGACACTGGTCCTTAGAGAGATTCACACCATGAGACATGAGCAAAAATCCTTTCTTGGACTCAAGCATGTCGAACCGCTTCAACACCTTTTCGATGTACGTACTCTGGGTCAAACCCAACAACTTCTTCGATCTATCTCTATAGATCTTAATATCGAGTATATAAGTCGCTTCACCCAAATCCTTCATTGAAAAGCAGTTCCCTAGGTTGTTCTTAACAACTTTCAGGGTAGGAATGTCATTCCCAATCAACAGTATGTCATCTACATACAGTATCAGGAAGACAACAATGCTCCCACTGATTCGCTTGTAAACACAAGACTCATCTTCATTCTTGATGAAACCAAACTCTTTGATTTTCTCATCAAAACGAAGATTCCAACTTCGAGAGGCCTGTTTCAGTCCATATATGGACTTATTCAGCTTGCATATTTTAGTGGCTTCATCTGGGGATACAAAACCCTCGGGTTGTGTCATATACACTTCCTCAAGGAGGTTTCCATTAAGGAAAGCCGTTTTGATATCCATCTGCCAGATCTCGTAGTCATAATACACAACAACAACAAGCAATATCCTTATGGACTTTACCATGGCAACAGGGGAAAAGGTCTCATCATAGTCAATACCATGAATTTGCTTGAAACCCTTAGCCACGAGTCGCCCTTTGAATGTCTGTATATTCCCATCCATGTCGGTCTTCTTCTTGAAGATCCACTTGCACCCTATGGGTCGAACCCCTTCAGGTGGTTCCACCAAGTTCCAAACTTGGTTTGCATACATGGAGTCCATTTCAGATTTCATAGCCTCAAGCCATTTGTCGTAGTCTGATACATTCATAGCCTCTTGGTAGGTTGCTGGTTCATCATCATGATCCATAAGCAACACATTACCTATTTGAGACACGAGAAATCCATATCTCTCAGGCTCAAACCTCGGTCTACCAGATCTACGTAGGACTTGTGTTCCTTGAGCAGGTTCTCTAGCTACAACATCTTGTAGTCCTGTCTCAGAATCCAATTCCGGTTCATTCACTACATGTGGTTCTTGAACTTCTTCAAGCTCTACCTTTTCAGTCTTTCTTGATAAGAACTCTTTCTCCAAGAAGACACCAGTCCTTGTGACAAACACTTTGCCCTCAGACGGTAGGTAAAAGTAATACCCTTTCGTTTCCTTAGGATATCCCACCAGATAACATTTATCCGATTTGGGTTCCAGCTTGTCAGGCATTTGACGTCTCACGTATGCCTCACAGCCCCAAATTTTAATGAACGGCATACTAGGACGCTTCCTAGTCCATATCTCATATGGTGTCTTCAGAACCGTTTTTGTTGGAGCGCGATTCAATGTCATTGCAGCAGTCTCTAAAGCAAAACCCCAAAAGGAAACAGGCAAGTCTGCATGACTCATCATCGAACGTACCATGTCTAACAGAGTACGATTTCTCCTCTCAAACACACCATTATGTTGTGGTGTTCTAGGTGGAGTGAGCTGTGATACAATACCACACTCTTTCAGATGATCACGAAACTCATGACTCAGGTATTCGCCACCTCGATCAGATCGGAGTGCTTTAACCCTTTTACCCAACTGGTTTTCTACTTCATTCTTGAACTCTTTGAACTTTTCAAAGGTCTCGGATTTGCACTTCATAAGATACACATATCCATATCTACTGAAATCATCAGTAAATGTAACAAAGTAGAAATACCCACCTCTAGCCATGGAACTCATGGGTCCGCATACATCACTATGTACAACACCCAAGAGATCCTCAGCCCTCTCAGTATAACCAGTGAAAGGTGTAACGCCCCGAATTTCGTGTGCGAGTCGGTCGCGGAAAAGAGTTTTTGGTGCCTGTAGGGGTACACGGCCTAGGACACGGGCGTGTCCAAGGCCGTGTCTGGCTGGTGATTTTTGGCCGTTTCCAACCCGAGAAGGACACGGTCAGAAACACGGCCGGATGACACGGGCGTGTCATCCGACACGGGCGTGTGCCAACCCGTGTCCAGACCCGTGTCCTGAGGGGTCGTGTCCGTTGCCGTGCGGTTATGCGTGATACGCCCTCGAACACGGGCGTGTCGAGGAACCCGACACGGGCGTGTCAGGTCAGACACGGGCGTGTCTTGGCCCGTGTGCATTTCTCAGTTCGACGATCGTGCCTGGATCGAGGCACACGGCCTTGGACACGGCCGTGTGCCAAGCCGTGTGCGGCCCAGGTCTGGGGAATTTTGTGCAGATCCGAGCCGTTCATTTTCTTTAATTAGGATCCAATGGCCCAGATGAGATCCTGCTCTGTTAAGGCCGGGAATAGGGAGTTATTCCCTCATTTTCTCTCCAAAGTTCTCCCCTTCCAAAGTGAGAGAGGAGAGGAAGAAGAAGGAGGTTTCCGGCCGCCGGCGGAGCATCGGAGCACCGTTTCGAAATCGGAGAGCGGATCCGTGGAGGGAAGGTCATTGCGAAGAGTTCTAACCGCGTAGTTTTTCCATGGCGCCAAAACGGACTACAAAGGTAACGATTCTCAACTCGAGCGCTTGAATCTCTTTCTTTCTGCATAGGGAATCCCGCTCCCGCGAGTATGCGGTGAGTGCGTGGTGTTCCTTGGGGTTGACGGGAATAGTCCCCCTTGTGTTGCATGTAGAGCCCGGAATCGTAAGTACGGGCATAGGCATTGTGTGTGAAGCCTACCCGGACGTGTTTTGTCTGGATCGGTGATGTTGCATTTGATATGGTTTTGCCGGAGAAGACTCCGTGCTTTGGAGTTTTTTTGGGTTTCTACGCGGTAGATTGCAGCAGGGATCCTTGAAGGTTAGCTTCAAGGCGCACCCGGAAAACTGAGCGGAAACGTGTTCTGCTAACTTGGCGGTCTGGGAACCGGCCTTGATCATAACTGGGTTATGAGATTGTTTTGGGAAATTTGGGATCCGAGAGAAGCTTGGCCCGCGCAAAGTTCCTTAAATTGGACATGCGGCGTGAGCAACGGGCAAGTGGAATTGGACCTAGGCTATGTGGTTCGGTGCGAGAGACCCGAAGACGGGGACTGGCCGTTGGCATAGTCGGAGCCTTAGACGGTGGTCAGAAAGGCTAAATGCTCACATGTTGTTGCCATCCTAGGGATGGTGGTGAATGCACTGATTTGTCAGGGTTCACCATGAATGTGCCCTGAGTGCACGGGGTGTTTGGCCGTGCGAGCCTACACCTGTGGCGAATTATAACTGCGATATATATATTGTTGGGCTAATGTTTTGCAGGGAAAGAGCACCGCCGTCCCGAGTAAGGGGCGGGGTCGTTATAATTTGGTCGGCTTTTAGCTGACCGTTGCTTTATTTGCCACCGTGCGGTGGTATGTGCTTGCAGGTGCTGCGGAGCCGAGCGCCAAATAGCGGGCTGGAGCCCATGTTGCTGTGCTGGCCCTGGAAGGCCGTAGAATAGTTGTTTTTACATTTCTCATGTGTGGCCGGCCTGCGAGCCGATGTATGTAAGACATGTTATATTTATGAACATTTGTAAGGCCATAAGGCCATGTACCTGTTTCAGTGTATTTGGGGTTCGTTCTTGTAGTTGTAAATGTGGACATTCATATTTGATGGATTTAAGTTTGGGTTCTTCAACTTTAAAATCTTCCGCTAGAATGCTCTGTGTTTAGGACGTGTAGTATTAATTGGTTGGTTTGATTTATTCATTTAGTGACCCTTCCGACTGTCTGTGGTATATGGCGTCGGGTTCCAGCTGGACCTTCTGTTATATGCCATGCGACGGATGGGGGTGTTACAATTTGGTATCAGACTTCTGGTTACGGTCATGCTTAAATGAATTCGTGGGCGAATTCTTTTAAGGGGTGGTGAGCACATGTGTGCGTCATCGTTATAACATTAAAAAGAACCCATGAATGTCCACTTAGGAATGAAAAATACTCGTGGTTGAGGAACCTGCGCGTTCCTATAATTGCTTTTTGCAATTTTGTTTGGTCACTTATTGGTGTTTTGTATGACTATAGGTGACCGGGAGTGGCGTAGAGCCGACAGAACATCTGGTTTCTGAGGATTATAGTGCACCCAGTGGAGCGCTTGATACCCCTCTTTCGTTAGAAACCATAAGAAGGATCGTTGAAGTGGTGCTCGCTATGACTAGTGCACAGCAAGGAAGCAATGTGCAACCTCTTGTCCCCGAGATGACTTCAATGTCGGGTGGTGTGTTGAATCAAATGACATTTAGGAGGCCATCAGGTCAGCCGTTGAATATGTGCTTGGTGCAGGGTACGCACTCAGTTGATGAGTATTTGCAGGCATTCCTTTTGATAAGCCGCTACCCATGCTTTGAGTTGGAGAACGAGAGGTCTATAGTCGATAGATTCTATAGTGGTCTACGTGACGAACTGCGAATTCCACTTCTAGGACCAAAACTAATGGGATTCCGAGCCTTGGTAGAGTCGGCCAGATCTTTGGAAGTGGAAATGGGAAAAATTCACCAGATACCAGTGAGTAGGGTATCGAACTCTGCAATTCCTATGAGGGGTGCATCTTGCAAAATGCTGAAGAAGAAGGTTAGATCATCGACTAGCAAGGTTGCTTACAACTGTCATACTTGTGGAAAGAAAGGACACTTTGCCCGAGAATGTTGGGATGGTGCTCAGAAGATTAAGGAAGCTATGTCAGGAGCAGGTGAGGACTCTGGTACTAAGAAACCACAGTTCAAAGGGCCAAGTTCAAAGTCCGATGTCCGCAGTTGGAATAAGAAGCTGAAGACTTCGAACTCAGCCCCTTCTTCTGGTGCGTCGGGAGCAACTACAAGTCGAGTCCCAAGAGCTTGCTATATCTGCGAAAAAGTGGGACATTTTGCACGTGAGTTTTGGAGTGGACGTGCAAAGTCCGAAAGGAACTCTGAAGAGTACAAGCTTGGTCAGCAAGAGGACAGAAAGCAAGCAGACGTGGTGACAGGTAAGGTTTAAAATTCTAGCATTTAGCTTTAGACACTTGTAGTCTTTGTGCATGTTAACCTAGAACTGCTTGTGCTAAGCGTTGTTCTGAATTTCGTTTGTCCGGCGCGAGCACCGTTCGTTAAAGGGGGCTTTGTGTCTCCGTTTGCCCAAAAGAATTGTATTACGTGTCGGAATATATCTTCCGATGGCAAAAGTCTTAATGGATGTGTTGTTGACTAGTAGTGCTCGATGCGCGCAGATAGAATCTGTTGCGTTTAGGTATGGATTGTGAGTCAAAAGTTTGATTTGCAGGCGTTGTTTCTACCGCTAGGAGAGTTCAACGTGATCTTTAGCATGGTCAGGCTCTCGGAGCAGCAGACATACGTTGATCGAAGTTGCTAGTGGGTCAGTTGAGAGCTAGTCATGAGGTGACTTTCGCGGGCATGAAGGGGTCGGGTAAGATTTTGATGTCAGCCCTTCAGGTGTTCCCGGCAGTTCGGTCTGGGGCAGAACTGTATGTCACTCTAGTGTAGACTTCGACGCCTAAACCTAGTTTGGGCAACATCCCAGTTGTGTCCGAATATCCTGATGTGTTTCCAGATGATCTCCCAGGAGCCCCTCCTCAGTGGGAGATAGACTTTACTATAGAGCTGGTACCGGGTGCCAAACCGGTGTCATGCTCCCCCTATCGGATAGCCCCAAGAGAAATGGCAGAGTTGAAGGTGCAACTGCAGGAGTTGCTAGAGCAAGGGTATGTGCGTCCGAGTTCGTCGCCTTGGAGCGCACCAGTTCTCTTTGTTAAGGAGAAAGATGGGAGCTTGCAGCTTTATATCGATTATCGGGAATTGAACAAACTTACGGAGAAGAACAAATATCCAATCCCGAGGATTGACGATCTATTTGATCAGTTGGTTGTGTCAACTGTAGATTCGAAGTTAGATTTGAAGTCTGGTTACTATCAGTTGAGGATAAGGGAGAGCGACATTCCAAAGACAGCATTCAGTACGCGGTTTGGGCATTACGAGTTCACGGTTATGCCGTTTGGGTTGACGAATGCTCCATCCGTGTTTATGGATCTGATGAATAGGACGTTCAGAGAATACTTGGATCAGTTCGTGATAGTATTTATTGATGATATCCTGGTATATTCGCGGTGCGAGGAGGATCACTACAAGCATTTACACATGGTGTTGGAAACATTGAGGAAAAGTCAGTTATATGCAAAGTTCTCCAAGTGTGAATTCTGGTTATCCTCGATAGCGTTCCTTGGTCATGTTGTCAGTGGAGAAGGAATAGCTGTGGATCCGGCGAAGATAGTGGCGATACGGGAGTGGCCTACTTTGACTACGGTGGCAGAGGTCCGGAGTTTTCTGGGACTTGCTGGCTACTACAGGCGCTTCGTAGAGAACTTCTCGCGGATAGCACTACCACTCACGACGTTGACAAGAAAGGATCAGAAGTTTGTGTGGTCTCCGGAGTGCGAACAGGCTTTTGAAGAATTGAAGAGGCGGTTGACCACGGCGCCTATTTTATGTTCGCCAAGTGGTACCGAAGGGTTCGAGATTGATAGTGATGCTTCAGGCAGTGGTTTGGGCTGTGTTCTGCTACAGCATGGGAGAGTGATAGCTTAAGGTTCACGAGAGGAATTATCCGGTCCACGACTTAGAGTTAGCGGCCGTGATTTTTGCTCTAAAGCTTTGGAGGCACTATCTGTACGGTGTGAAGGTAGATATTTACACCGATCATAAGAGTTTGAAGTACCTATTGGATCAAAAAGATCTGAACATGAGGCAGAGGAGGTGGATGGAGTTCTTAGGGGACTACACCTTCAAGATACACTATGTGCCTGGGAAGGGAAATGTAGTGGCGGATGCGTTGAGTCGTAAGATTCCCGCACGAGCCAACTGGTTATCAGTGCATGATGAGAGATTGGTCCAAGAGTTGGAGGCATTGGAGATAACTTGTGTTGACAAGCAGTCTAGTGCCGAGGCGAAACTGTTTTGGACAGAGGTGCAGTGTGACCTAGCGGATAGAGTTCGGCGGGCTTTGGTTCAGGATAGCAGCATGAAGCAAATCCTAGATGGATCTTCGGATGGGTCAAATTCCCAGTTTGTGGTTGAAGATGGGTTGCTAAGGAAGGACGGTCGTCTATGCGTTCCTAGTGCGGATAATAGTCGGGAGGAGTTGATGTATGAGGCTCATCATACCAAATACTCAATCCACCCGGAAAGCACGAAGATGTATAGAGACATGAAGAAATTATTCTGGTGGCCGGGTTTGAAGAAGGATGTGGCGCTTTATGTGGCCAAGTGTCGTACTTGTGCATTGGTGAAGGCGGAATGTCAGAAGCCCGGAGGTTTCTTGAAATCACTTCCTATCCCAGAATGGAAGTTTGATGATATATCTATGGATTTTGTGCACGGTTTGCCGAAGTCGCAGAAAGGAAATGATGCCATTTGGGTGGTCGTAGATAGATTGACAAAGGTGTCGCACTTTATCCCAATGAGAAAGGAAGATCCAGTAGAAAGGTTAGCCAAACTCTACGTGGATAATATTGTACGACTGCATGGTGTGCCTCGCAGTATTGTTAGTGATCGTGATGGACGCTCCACATCAAATGACTGGAGGTTGGTGCATGGTCTGTTGGGTACTAAGCTAAAGTTCAGCACAGCCTTTCACCCACAGACAGGTGGCCAAACCGAGAGAGTCAACAGAACTATGGAGGACATGCTTCGCATGTGCGTCCTAGATTTCGGGAAGCATTGGGAGGATCACCTGTACATGGTGGAGTTTGCGTACAACAATAGCTTTCAGGCAAGCATTGGAATGGCGCCTTTCGAAGCTTTGTACGGGAGGAAGTGTCGTACGTCGTTGTCTTGGTTGGAGGCAGGCGAATCAAAGTTGTATAAACGTCAAGCGGTGGAAGATGCCACTTCAATGATACGGACAATCCAGGAAAGGCTGAAGATAGCTCAGGATAGACAGTCAAAGTACTACAATGCCAAACATAGAAATGTGGAGTTCAACGTTGGCGACATGGTATATTTAAAAATCAAGCCGTTCAAGGGTGTATCGCGGGTTCGACGCTTGAAGAAGCTGAGTCCGAGATACCTTGGACCATTTGAAATCCTGGAGCGTGTTGGCGAGGCGGCATATAGGTTGAAGCTGTCGACGGAGTTGAGTGGGCTGCATGACGTAGTCCACGTATCAGTGTTGCGTAAGGCAGTGCAAGAGCCTTCACAGATCGTTACAGACAATCAGGTACCGGTTGATTATGAGTTAACAACAAGGGTCAGACCAGTACGAATTGAAGACGTTGCGGTCAAACGACCCCGCAACAAGGAGGTCAGAATGGTTAAAGTCCGTTGGGATAATTGCGGACGTGAGGAGCTTTCTTGGGAGCGAGAGCAAGCTATGTTGGAGGAATACCCCGAGTTATTCCACTCAGGTATCATTTAGCTTTCGTGTACCTTTGCTTAATTTCGGGACGAAATTCCTTAAGTGGGGGAGATTTGTAACGCCCCGAATTTCGTGTGCGAGTCGGTCGCGGAAAAAGAGTTTTTGGTGCCTGTAGGGGTACACGGCCTAGGACACGGGCGTGTCCAAGGCCGTGTCTGGCTGGTGATTTTTGGTCGTTTCCAACCCGAGAAGGACACGGTCAGAAACACGGCCGGATGACACGGGCGTGTCATCCGACACGGGCGTGTGCCAACCCGTGTCCAGACCCGTGTCCTGAGGGGTCGTGTCCGTTGCCGTGCGGTTATGCGTGGCACGCCCTCGAACACGGGCGTGTCGAGGAACCCGACACGGGCGTGTCAGGTCAGACACGGGCGTGTCTTGGCCCGTGTGCATTTCTCAGTTCGACGATCGTGCCTGGATCGAGGCACACGGCCTTGGACACGGCCGTGTGCCAAGCCGTGTGCGGCCCAGGTCTGGGGAATTTTGTGCAGATCCGAGCCGTTCATTTTCTTTAATTAGGATCCAATGGCCCAGATGAGATCCTGCTCTGTTAAGGCCGGGAATAGGGAGTTATTCCCTCATTTTCTCTCCAAAGTTCTCCCCTTCCAAAGTGAGAGAGGAGAGGAAGAAGAAGGAGGTTTCCGGCCGCCGGCGGAGCATCGGAGCACCGTTTCGAAATCGGAGAGCGGATCCGTGGAGGGAAGGTCATTGCGAAGAGTTCTAACCGCGTAGTTTTTCCATGGCACCAAAACGGACTACAAGGGTAACGATTCTCAACTCGAGCGCTTGAATCTCTTTCTTTCTGCATAGGGAATCCCGCTCCCGCGAGTATGCGGTGAGTGCGTGGTGTTCCTTGGGGTTGACGGGAATAGTCCCCCTTGTGTTGCATGTAGAGCCCGGAATCGTAAGTACGGGCATAGGCATTGTGTGTGAAGCCTACCCGGACGTGTTTTGTCTGGATCGGTGATGTTGCATTTGATATGGTTTTGCCGGAGAAGACTCCGTGCTTTGGAGTTTTTTTGGGTTTCTACGCGGTAGATTGCAGCAGGGATCCTTGAAGGTTAGCTTCAAGGCGCACCCGGAAAACTGAGCGGAAACGTGTTCTGCTAACTTGGCGGTCTGGGAACCGGCCTTGATCATAACTGGGTTATGAGATTGTTTTGGGAAATTTGGGATCCGAGAGAAGCTTGGCCCGCGCAAAGTTCCTTAAATTGGACATGCGGCGTGAGCAACGGGCAAGTGGAATTGGACCTAGGCTATGTGGTTCGGTGCGAGAGACCCGAAGACGGGGACTGGCCGTTGGCATAGTCGGAGCCTTAGACGGTGGTCAGAAAGGCTAAATGCTCACATGTTGTTGCCATCCTAGGGATGGTGGTGAATGCACTGATTTGTCAGGGTTCACCATGAATGTGCCCTGAGTGCACGGGGTGTTTGGCCGTGCGAGCCTACACCTGTGGCGAATTATAACTGCGATATATATATTGTTGGGCTAATGTTTTGCAGGGAAAGAGCACCGCCGTCCCGAGTAAGGGGCGGGGTCGTTATAATTTGGTCGGCTTTTAGCTGACCGTTGCTTTATTTGCCACCGTGCGGTGGTATGTGCTTGCAGGTGCTGCGGAGCCGAGCGCCAAATAGCGGGCTGGAGCCCATGTTGCTGTGCTGGCCCTGGAAGGCCGTAGAATAGTTGTTTTTACATTTCTCATGTGTGGCCGGCCTGCGAGCCGATGTATGTAAGACATGTTATATTTATGAACATTTGTAAGGCCATAAGGCCATGTACCTGTTTCAGTGTATTTGGGGTTCGTTCTTGTAGTTGTAAATGTGGACATTCATATTTGATGGATTTAAGTTTGGGTTCTTCAACTTTAAAATCTTCCGCTAGAATGCTCTGTGTTTAGGACGTGTAGTATTAATTGGTTGGTTTGATTTATTCATTTAGTGACCCTTCCGACTGTCTGTGGTATATGGCGTCGGGTTCCAGCTGGACCTTCTGTTATATGCCATGCGACGGATGGGGGTGTTACAAAAGGAGCTTTAGTCATCTTGCCTAACAAACAAGATTCGCATCGCTCAAATGATTCATAATAAAATGAGTCCAAAAGTCCATCTCTATGGAGCTTGGATATGCGCTTCTTGTTGATATGACCCAAACGACAATGCCAGAGAAAAGTAGGGTTCGAGTCATTTGTTCTTAGTCTTTTATTATTTTCAACATTACAAATCAGATGGTCCAAGTTCAAAACATAAAGACCATTAAACAATTGGGCTACAGCATAACAAACATCATTCTTAAATATAGAACAACAGTTGTTCTTAATTATAAAAGATAATCCAATCATGTCCAAACATGAAATAGATATAATGTTTCTAGTTATGGCCGGAACAAAATAACAATTATCTAGTTCTATTACAAGCCCACTGGGCAAAGAAAGACGGTAAACCCCTACGGCTACAGCAGCAACTCTTGCTCCATTGCCGACGCGGAGGTCCACCTCCCCTTTACTCAGCAATCTTCTCCTTCCCAGTTCCTGCACATTTGTACAAATGTGAGAACCACATCCGGTATCCAATACCCAAGATGAAGGAGCAGAAATGTTTATCTCTATAACGTGAATATTCGAAGCGGAAGTCATACCTCCCTTCATTTTCTGCAGACCTTCAATGTACGGAGGACAGTTCCTCCGCCAATGACCAGCCTTGCCACAGTGGTGGCATTTCCCGTCCTTCACCGTGCTTTTCTTTTTCATCAGTGCAGAAGACTTGGGCTCAAGATATGACTTCGGTCCCACCTTCGTCTTCTTAGAGCCCTTGGCCTTGCCCTTGCCCTTATGCACCATCAGTATGGGGCTGGCAGGCTTGGCCTTCTTCATATTGATTTCAGCAGTTCTCAATATGCCTAGGAGTTCGGACAGTGTCTCGTCTATTTCATTCATATTGTAGTTCAAGACGAACTGCTCATAACTATCCGGCAACGATTGCAGGATCAGATCTGTGGCCAACTCTTGATCAAGAGGAAAACCCAGCCTTTCAAGGTTCTCTATATACCCAATCATCTTGAGTACGTGAGTCCCTACTGAGTCTCGAACTCCAATCTTGCACTGAAACAACGCTTTTGTGATGTCGAACCTCTCTTGACGAGCCTGCCCTTGAAACATTTTCTTGAGATGCTCGTCAATCTCCTTGCACCCCATGTTCTCATGTTGCTTCTGAAGCTCAGAGTTCATAGTGACAAGCATAAGGCATTCGACATCTAAAGCATCGTCAGTATACTTCTTATAAGTATCCTTCTCAGCACGGGAAGAGCTCCCGGTCGGCACCTCGGGGGCTTCTTCTTCCAAGACATAGAGCTTTCGCTCTTGCCTGAGAACAATTCTCAGGTTCCTGTACCAGTCCATGTAATTAGTCCCACTGAGCTTATCCTTCTCAAGGATGGCTCTCAGAGACAATGTGGAGTGTGAAACACTTGCCATGGAATTCTACAAGAATTTATGCAGAATAAAATCAGTACCAAAATTTCAAATACAATTTATTTTAATTTGGACTTCAATTAAAACACTCCCACTATTTTATTCGAAATGATAGCCCTCACTAACAATTCAGAGAGTTCATGCGAGCTACTCTCTTAGTGGACAAGATCCGTATTTCACCAACACAATGAGTCAGCTTTGGCTTTCCTCTCACGATGCGATTATTTAGGTAGGCAACGCTTGTCAATTGCATCCTCATGCAATTCTTGTATGGTTGGTGAATAACTCCTTACTCGCATCCATCATATGGTGCATGCCAACCCTATGCCTCTAGGCACTCAACCTTTGAGGTCAACTAGTTAAGTTGGACCCGATGTCGACAGTGGGATATCACAGTTATCCGCTCGCACCCTTACCAAGATAGATTAATGCACCTTGCTTTGGCAAGCCCACACTTCATCGATCGAGGCAGGAAGAGTGTCATCCATCGGAAGGCATCCGAACACTTAATATTTGATGAAGGGATTTTAATTATAGGTTAACAGTTAACCATGATCAACATTTGATCAATGTGCACATCCAAGGAAAAACAAATTTTTCTCTAAAACCACATGCATCCCTTATGTGCACAACCTGACACCATCAACGTTTGATAGAAGGAAGGGCTAAATCTGAACATCCGGAAACTTCCAAATCCTCAGATTTACATGCATTGGACAAAGGCAAAGACAACTCAACTTAAAGCAGTAGACAAGCTCATCTCTCTCTATTGGATTCAAAATCCAAAACTAAATCGAGGGATGGTTACTGCTAAGGAGACTACAATTTCTAACAATTAGAAATTACCACGAAATCCCAGACGTTCTTGGCGGGGTACCAAGACTAAATCTAGACATTTAGAACACTTCTAAATCCCTAGGTTTACACGCAGTGGAATAACAAAACTTCCAATATAACAATCATGGCCAAACCTCCCTCTGATACCACTGTTGGGTTTCTCTATGAGGATGGCACAACACTTGTGCACGCAGCGGAAGAATAAAAACATCAAGAAAACCCAAAAGAGATGGGATCGGGCCATGATAGTTGAATCAAGAAGTTAACATACAACTAGGCAAAATTACCTCGGTGGCGTTGAGTCACAACTCAACGGAGATGCTCCAAGCTTTATCCTCTTGCTGGTGGTGAGTTCTACGTGGAATAATATCCACGTCTCTGCAGAAATCCACACGAGCGGGAGAACACCGATCTTTCCGTCGCATGGAAAATCGGGAAGGAGAAAGACCGCACCTTGCTTTCCCACGGACTGCTAGGTCCGCGCCAGGGAGAACAACACCAGCGACAATCGCCGGAGAGAAGGAGGTCGACGGAGCGAGCACGACGGCGGCGGAACACTTCCGTCGGCGGCGGGATTCGGGATCGGCGGAACGAGCGGAACGGCGGAACACTTCCGTCGGTTTCGATTCGATCAGAAAGAAGATCTAGTTTCCCGATAACCCTAAGTGTCCTTTATACCAAAGAAATAAATAGACTTAGGAATTTCGCTATCCGCAGACCACCCAGAATTTAGGGTTCCAGACTCGGTGAGAATCAATCGGCGAGAATCGGCGACGATCGGCGAGAATCATCAAGCAGATTCGGCGAGAATCAGTCGGCGAGTATCACACAGAATCGGCGAGAATCAGTCGGCGAGCATCACCTAGGATCGGCGAGAATCAGAGTACAATACTCGACGATTCTCGCCGAATGCAGGATGGACCATACTCGTCGACCGTCGACCCGCGCTCGACGATACTGGACGATTCTCGTCGATCGTCGAGATGCGGTCGATGATACTCATCGAACTTGGGCTTGATGATACTCGTCGACTCATGCCGAACTTGGGTTGACGACATTCGTCGACTCACGCCGAACTTGGGTTGACGACACTCGTCGACTCACGCCGAACTTGGGTTGACGACACTCGTCGACCCATAGTCGACGATTCTTACCAATCCTTCAAGACAACATTTGCCCCAACCCTATGATCCTTTAAGGCAACACTTTGCCCATAACCCCATCCAGGTCGGTGATTGGTAACCTTTACCAACACAGTCAATCATCCAATTTCTTCACATCTCTTATGTGCGACACCCGCAGGCTCATATCGCGTTGGCAGTGAGATTACATGTTTGACCACTTCTAGATCACCATGGTAACTCCAACACCTGTGTCAAGTATTCCTGACAACACTTAAAGGATAAACTCATACCTGGTTATACTCTTTGAAGAAATGGAAAATCAAGAACTTTGCAGAACTAGTCCAATAATTCACTAATCAATTTATTACCAACTGCAAAATCATCCAGGACCCTTCACACCTTTCAAGAGTACGACAGGGTGAGGGAGACGTCCTAAAGGATTTATTCTGCCACTTCACGGCTGAGATACAATCCTAGGGGTGCACCTGGAGCTCCTACGAGGGTTTTTTTGGAGGCCTCTGCCCGAGTAACTTCCACTCCACACTAATGTGGGAGACTAAACCCATCTATCTCGATCTTATTCGTCAGATCGAGGACTAAATTGCAGGTAATAAAGCAATTGAAGCACACCATCAACAGTTCGAGTGGGACCTGAAGCGACTAAGAGCGCAAGAGTCATCACCATCGTCGGTTTACAAGAAGAACGACGCTCGCCACAACAACTCCCGCCGAGATCAAGGACCACATTAACATCAGGATTACATTACACTCAACACAACTTGAACCAATATGCCCTTTGCCATCCATGATAAAAAAGCTCTTTGGAGGCCCGAGCCGCTCACACAAAACACGGGAAATTAATCGTAATACTATGACTTCCATTGCAAACATGGCTATGGAATGGAAGGATTCCACATGCTAAAGATGGAGATGGACTACTCGAAAGAATTTTACTGAACCAGGACCCAAACTAGCATGCACTTTAGGCTAATTACTCTACAGATGACAATGAATTACACCAAAATGGATAAACTGAAGACCCTGGGCAAGAGGGTTAACCTAGTTCAGCGCGCAAAGCTTGAGACTCATTTACCTGCTACCTAACTTATTATTATTATTTTGCTTTGGTGTAATAAACTACTAATGCACACATCTACACTTTGATTATCTACACGACTATAATTGCTTCTAACTTTGTTAAAAGTATAGATCTCCAGAAGTAAAATTCTGATGGATAAAGTCACAGACTCGGTTTCAAACACTGAGCACCAAGCTCTCCAACTTCAGGAAGCATGACTCGTCTATAAGACCAGAACACCAGCTCGCACGTTATAGGACATCATGCCCTACGCTACAGAGCACCCACTCCCGCGTTGTAGGGCACACGCTCCCGTACTGCAGAGCACACACTCTCGCACGGTAGAGGACATGCTCCCATGCTGTTGGGCATCAAGCCCCGTGCTATAGCGCACCTGCTCCTACATTGTAGAGCACATCACTCCCACTCTGAAGGTCACCCGCTCCCCTATTATAGAGCACCTCGCTCCTAAGATGTAGGGCACCCGCTCCTGTGATGTAAAGCAAACACTTTTGTGATGTTGAGCATCTGATCCCATGCTACAGAGCATCAAGCCCCTACACCGCGGAGCAGCCACTCCCATGTTACAGAGCACTTCGATCCCATACTACAGGGCACCCTCTTCCATACTGCAAAGCATATACTCCCGTACTGCAGAGCATCTGCTCCCGCACTGTAGAGCAGACACTGCCATGTTGTAGAGCACACACTACCGTACTATAAAGCTTCCACTCCTGCACTGTAGAGCACATGCTCTTGTGTTGTAGAGCACTCGCTCCCGCACTACAGAGTACATACTCCAGGATTGTAGATGTAACACCACAAATCCCAGCATTGGGAAAAGTTGGGTGACACGGCCTGGGATACGGGCGTGTCCCAGGGTGTGTCCTGCTCGGGTGAGCAGCCGATGAGTGTTCGACGAAATTCCGTTCTGCGAAAGAATGAGGGAACATGGCCTCTGACACGGGTGTGTCAGAGGCTGTGTCCTCCTCTGCTCGACGAACTTCGTTCGACGAAGTTGAGCTAAGGGGCATGTCTTCTGTCGTGTATGGGAACACGGTCTGGGACACGGGCGTGTCACAGGACGTGTCCTCTGCTAGATGTGGCCAGGGCATTTGAGGTCTGGTGAACACGGGCAGGACACGGTCATGTCTTAGGGTACACGACCTATGATACGGGCGTCTCACTGGTCGTGTCTCGATCGGGTTGAAGTTGGTTTTGTGCAGCCTGAAGTACACGACCACAGACACGGGCGTGTATTAAGGCGTGTCAGGTGACACAGCCCGTGACACGGGCATGTCACATGAGCATGTACTGGTCTGGATAAGTCGGTTGTGTACCGCTTAAGGTACACAGCCTGTGACATGGTTGTGTCACAGGTCGTGTCAGGCAAAAATTCAGCTTTTGTGGCAAAATCGTGGCCGTCCTTTCCCTCAGTTGGGATCTGATGGCTGAGGTTCCTCCCTATGTCCTTAAGGCCAAGGATGAGAAGAAAATCCTCATTTTATTTTGGCCTTTATATTTCTACAAAGCTAGAGAGAGAAAGTGAGAGTAAGGAGGAGGAGGAGGGAAGGAGCCGGCCACCGGTGGAGCTGCGGAGTTCCTGTTCACAATCCGAGGCTAGCATTGGGAAGGCAAAGACGATACGGTGCTTTCCAACCGACTAGGAATCCATGGCTCCAAAGCGATCTTCAAGTGTAACGACCTTTCTTCCTATCCATGTGAAGGCTTCCTTTTTGGCATATACATATGATTCCCCAATCAGAGGGTGGCTTGTTATGGGAGTCCCTTGGGTTGATTCATGGAATGCCCAAACATTTGGTATATAAATTCGAAAATGGAGTACGAAATAGGCATGCTGTGTGAAGCCCATCTGGATAGGTTGGTCTGGATAGGTGATGTTGCATATATGCACCGGAGAAGACTCTGTGAGAAACGTGTAGTTTAGGAGTCGATGGGTTGTACCTGTGAAGGGAAGTAGCAGGAAGTATTGGAGTGGTAGTCCTGGAAAATACCCTTGTGATGCTTATGTTATAAGATTATACCTGTGAGGGGCAGTAGCAGGAAGTACTGGATTGGAAGTCCAAGAAATACCCTTGTAATGCTTGATGTTCATGGGTGGTCCTTGTGAAGGGTACTAGCAGGAAGTACTAGTGTGATAAGCCAGGAAAATACCCTTGATACTTGCAATTTTTGTCGGGTTGTACCTGTGAATGGTAGTAGCAGAAAGCACTGATACAGAAGTCCAGGAAAGACCCTCTGATGCTTGTAATACTTAATGGGTTGTGCCTGTGAAGGGGAGTAGCAGGAAGTTCTGGTGTGCCCAGGAAAACACCCAATCTTTATGCCAAAACAGAAAAGGTGAAACCGACCCGCGCCTTTTCTTTAGCCGCGAGTACATTGGTATTCGGTGATGGCAAGGCGACTTGAGCAACGGGTGGTGGCTGATTCGACCTGCGTTATGTCCGTCCGACTTAAAGACCAGAAAGTGCGGTCTGTTGGAGCGTATAGCGAGAGTCTTAGGCCTGCGCGCCATGACACAATGGGGGTCTACGGGCCAATCTCGGGTGATTAAGTCTAAAGTCTCCGGCTGCACACCATGGAGCAAAATGCTCAATTTTTACTGTTGGGTTGCGACCCTGATACGGTGGTGGGACCCTGGTTCGCCGGTACACCAAGAATGTGCCCTGAGTGCATGGATCGTCGGGCCATGTTGCTGACGGTTGTGATGGAATGAATGTGAGTGAGAGCATAATGTATGAATCTATATATATCTGCCTGTGACATATTATGCCTGCTGGAAAGGAAAACCACTGCCCCAGGAAAGGGGTAGGGTCGTTATAAAATTGGTCAGCTGAATGCTGACCGTTACCTTGTTTTCCACCGATGGGTGGTCTGTCCCTATGCATATGCTGGAGAACCAAGCGGGACACATAAAGGCTGACGTCCCTGCTGCTGTTGCTACTGCTGTCGCTAGCTCTTGAAGGCTAAGCTTAAAAATGTTGTGTTTTGTTTATACGTGGCTGGTCTGCGTGCCAATGTTTGGAAGCCACTATTGCAAAAGAACTTGTAATGCCATATTGCTAATTGACTTTGTATTTGGTGAACATTCCTGTTATAAGCTTCCTCTAGAATGCTATGTGTTATGATGCACAACTCTGGTAACACTCGGTGACGTCGCCGCCTGTTTTGTGGTAATGCTGTAGGGCCCCGGCCGGACCTTTTAGTATATACTATGTGAATGGATGGAGTCGTTACATTTTTGGTATCAACTATCTCGGTCTTTCCCTTTCAAATTCGTGGTCGAATTCTTTTGTGGGGTGGCGAGCACGTGTCCGTGCGAACTAGATTAACACTAATGAACTCGTGAATGTCCACTTTAGAAATGCAAATACATGTGTTTGAGGAACCTACATGTTCCTATTTTATTGTTCTTGTTTGTGTGCGGTCACTAATGTGCGTGTCTTGCTCACCTATAGGTGACATGGAGTGGTGCTGTGCAGTCAGAGCCCCAGCGTTCTGATGAAAGTACGACACCAGATGAGGTGCCTACACCTCCGCCTTCTGCGAAAACTGTGCGATTATTTGCTGAGGAATTGTTTACCATGATTCAAGCATAGCCGATTAGGCAGACGCAGCTGGCATTGAGGCCAGAACAGGTTGCGGCGAGGCCAGACCCTATTGTGGCTGTGGATCTTCGAGCAGCTGAGAAATAGTTGAAGCAATTCAAGAGCTTCAATTCGCCTACGTTTTCCGGAGTGGGATATCCTACGCAGGCTGAAGATTGGTTGTCGCGCATCAAGCGAATAATGACGGCGATTAGGATGGAGAATGATCAGAAGGTCACCTTAGCCACCTTCTTACTGGAAGGCGAAGCTCGGTTGTGGTGGGATGAGATGGAGTTACATTACTTACTGGAGGAATTCTCCCGACTCTTCCTGGTAAAGCACCTCCCGGTGGCACAACTCATTGCCATGGAGAATGAGTTCCAAAGGCTGACACAAGGAGAAGGCAGTGTTGAAACTTACCTGCATGAGTTCACGAGGTTGGGATGGTATGCGGGTTCGATCTTCGCCGATGAGCAGAGGAAAACAAATCTGTTCTATGAAGGCTTGCGGGACTAGTTATGGTTCCTGCTTTCAAGTTCAGTGAACTAAGGATTCCAGGTGTTGGTTGACACTGCGTGCACGCTGGAAAAGGACATGAAGAGGGTGCAAGGGAAGAGGGCCTTGGCTGTGACAAAGCCAGAGTTTAAGGTGCCCTGACCTAGGAAAGCATATTATAAAAAGAGACGGGGCAAGAGGTCCAAGTCGGCTAGACAAGCTCCTTCTTCGGTTGCATCGGGAGCAACATCAGGTGCCACTTCAAGGCCGGAGACTCGTACGTACTTTAACTATGGATGGGTGGGGCACATCGCCCGTGATTGTCGGGTTTGTCGCCGAAGGGAGAAAAGAAGGCGGGAGCATCTTATGCTGAGAAAGGAAAGGCAGTGGTGGGGTCCTCTGCCTCCCAGGCGCAGCCCCGAGTCTACAACCATGGCCTGCAGGAGGCCATTAAGCAGAGTGACGTCCTCACATGTACGAGTTAAGTTATTGCATTGTTTTGCTAATTGCATGATTTGTTTATTGTATGCTTTGTATGTGGCTTGTGTGTGATACAATTGCCACAGGCTTTGTGATGATTCGGAACACGCTGGCACGAGCACTGTTTGATACGGGTGCTACACATTCTCTTTTGTTTAAAGACTTCATAGCGTAACTTGGGATACCTAGTCGTGTGAAGACAGATAGCATCACGGTGGTGTTGCCTAATGGTTGTTTGATGCTCGCGGATCGGGCTTGCGATGTGGCGGTTCAAATAGGAAGTCGGAATTTCTGTTTGACTGCATCTGTATTGCCAATATCGGAATTCGACGTGATCTTTGGTATGGATTGGCTCGCAGAGTAGCATGCCTTGATTGATTGTAATGCCAAAGAGATCACGTTGGGCCAGAATACCGAGCATGAGACTAAGTTTGCGGGGATGCAAGTAGTGGGCGGGACATTGATGTCCGCACTCCAAGTCATCATGGCTGTTCGAAAGGGCGTAGAGTTATACCTCACGCTGATTCAGGCTGTTGAGCCAAAGGCCAGCGTAAGCGATGTTCCAATTGTATCGGAATTTGCAGATGTGTTTCACAAGGATCTCCCTGGGCTACCACCCCAGCGAGAGATTGACTTCACGATCGAGTTGGTGCCAGGTGCGAAACCTGTGGCCCTTTCGCCATATCACATCTCGCCAAAGGAAATGGTGGAGTTGAAAGTCCAACTGTAAGAATTACTGGAGCAGGGTTATAAACACCCAAGCATGTCACCTTGGAGCGCGCTTGTTCTGTTTGTGATAAAGAAAGACGGTGATTTGCGGTTATGTATTGACTACCATGAACGGAACAAGCTGACAGAGAAGAACAAGTATCCGATTCCACGGATTGATGAGTTTTTCGATCAACTGGTGGGATCAACCGTCTACTCGAAATTGGATTTGAAATCTGGTTATTACCAGTTAAGGATACAGGAAGAAGATATTCCCAAGACCGCATTTGGGACACGTTACAGGCATTATGAGTTCACGATAATGCCATTTGGGCTGTGCAATACGCCATCGGTGTTTATGGATCTGATGCACCGAACATTCCGAGAGTACCTGGACTTGTTCGTGATTATATTCATTGATGATATCCTGGTGTACTCGCAATCTGAAGCTGATCATGGAAACCACTTGTGGTTGGTGTTGCATACTTTGAGGAAGCATAAGCTCTATGCCAAGTAATCGAAGTGCAAGTTTTGGCTATCGTCGATGGCTTTTCTGGGGCATGTGGTAAGCGGAGAAGGCATAGCAGTGGATCCAGCAAAGATAAGGGCCATACAGGAATGACCAGTGTTGTCTTCGGTGGCCGAAGTCAGGAGCTTCCTTGTAATGGCGGGCTACTATAGATGATTTGTGGAAAACATCTCACGAATCGCTTTGCCTTTAACCACACTAACGAGAAATGATCAGAAGTTCGTTTGGACGCCGGAGTGCGCGTGAGCTTTTGAAGAGCTGAAGTGTCGGTTGACCACGGAGCCAGTGTTGATATCGCCATGTGGTACTGATGGATTCGAGATCTATAGTGATGCTTAGGGAAGCGGCTTCGGCTGCGTTCTTCTGTAAAATGGGAAAGTGATTGCTTATGGCTCTCGCCAGTTGAAAGTGCATGAGCGGTATTATCCCATCCACGACCTAGAGTTGGCGGCAGTGATCTTTGCACTGAAGTTGTGGAGGCATTATCTATATGGCGTGAAAGTGGAAATCTATACAGACCACAAGATCCTAAAGTACTTATTGGAGCAGAAGGACCTGAATATGCGGCAACGAAGGTGGTTGGAGTTCCTTGGGGACTACACCTTTGAGATTCATTATACTCCCGGAAAAGGAAATGTGGTTACTGATGCATTGAGTCGGAGAGCTCCGACAAGGGCAAATTGGTTGCAGAGGAATGATGAACGTCTAATCCAAGAGTTGGAAGCGTTAGAGATTTCTTGTGTTGACAAGCATTCGACAGCCGATGCATGTTTGAACTGGACGGAGGTGTAGTGTGACCTTGTGGATAGGGTTCGATGAGCAACGGAGCTGGATGAGAGTCTCCAACGCTATGCCAAGGACGGGCCAGAGGGCAAATTCTCCTAGGATGACGGCCTTTTGCGGAAAGAGGGCCGTTTGTGCGTCCCGAGTTTGGGTAAATTGAGGGAAGAGTTGATGTACGAAGCTCGCTATGCAAAGTACTCAATTAACCCTGGAAGCACAAAGATGTTCGAAGACATGAAGAAGTTGTTCTGGTGGCCAGGACTAAAGAATGATGTCGCTCATTATGTGGCCAAATGCCAAACCTGTGCTTTGGTGAAGGCAGAATGCCAGAAGCCTGGCAGTTTCTTGAAGTCATTACCGATTCCAGAATGAAAGTTCGATGATATTTCTATGGATTTCGTGCACGGGTTGCCAAGATCTCAACGCAGGAATGATTCAATTTGGGTGATTGTAGACCAGTTGACACGATTCAGTGGAAAGTTTGGCAAAGCTTTATGTTAAGCAGATTGTACAACTACACGGTGTTCCTCGGAGCATCGTGAGAGATCCTGATCGACGCTTTACCTCGAATGACTGGAGGCTAGTCCATCAGCTGTTGGGCACGAAGTTGATGTTTAGTACGACCTTTCATCCCCAGACGGATGGCCAGACTGAGAGGACCAAGAGGACGATGGAGGATATGCTCCAAATGTGCGCCCTAGACTTTGGAAAGAGATGGGAAGATCATCTCTATCTGGTGGAGTTTGCCTACAATAGCAGCTACCAAGCGAGCATCGGTATGACACCGTTTGAAGCTCTGTATGGTCGGAAGTGTCGTAAGCTGTTAGCTTGGGCAGAAGCAAACGAATCCAAAGTTTATAGATGTAATGAAGTCGAGGAAGAGAACTCGACGATACGCACTATTCGAGAAAGGCTACTAATAGCCCGGGATCGTCAAGCGAAATACTACAATGCCAAGCACCAGAATGTGGAGTTCGCGGTGGGTGATTAGGTATACTTGAAGATCAAGCCCTTCAAAGGAGTGTCCAGGATTCGGCGTCTGAAAAAGTTGAGTCTGAGATATCTTGTTCCGTTTGAAGTGGTAGAGCGAGTTGGGGAAGCTTCATATCGGCTAGCTCTTTCGGCAGACTTGGGTGGCTTACATGATGTGTTTCACATCTCGGTACCTCGAAAAGCCGTCAAAGATCTAGCTCAAGTGATCGAGAATGATCATGTGCCGGTAGAGTATGGGATAACGACAAAGGTTAGGCCCATTCGGATCGAAGATCGTGCCGATAAATAGTTGCGAAACAAGACGATCGGGATGGTCAAAGTCCGGTGGGACATTTGCGGCCGTGAGGAGATAACACGGGAGCAAGAGCAGACCATGCAAGCTGAATTTCCCGAACTCTTTGTGCAACTGTTATACAATGTGTGTCACATTGTATGAAACAATTATGGAATAAAACACCTTCTGTTTGACTTCCTTACTTTATGCAAATTTCGGGGATGAAATTTTTGTAAGTAGGCGAGGGTTGTAACACTACAAATCCCAGCATTGGGAAAAGTTGGGTGACACGACCTGTGTTGGATCCCTAGTTGATTTGGGCTAGGTTCACTAGCTTAGGATGTGACCCATCATGTATAGCCAGGGTCAAATTTGTGTCCTAGAGTCTAGGCCAAGTCCTTAAAGTCAACTTCAGATGGACCAGCTATCAACAAGAGCATCAGAGACTCCAGACTTAGAAGTTTTCAAGACCAAGTAAAATGAGTTCGACGTTCGTCGAACTCAGCACGACGAAAGGTGTTTTGAGCTCGACGATCTTTGTTCTCTGTTCGACGAAGACTGAGATACTTCAACAAGCTAAAGTCAGGATAACTCCAGAACTTTTCTAAGTCCAACTTTAGGCTTTGGTCGACGAACTAGAATCTAAGCTCGACGGACTTAGACCTCAAGTTCACATCTTCTCAGGTCGACGAAGTCAACTTCTCAGGTCGACGAATGCAGTACTCTACTCGACGAATTCTGAATTCAGAGGATTTGTGTCGACACTTAGGGCATGTGTCGACACCAGACAACTTATGTCGACACACAGGATATCAGTCGACACCAGCTTATGTCGACATTGAATATCAGTAGATGTAGAATATTTTGACTAAGTCCAGAACTGTTCTCTGCTCAACGATTTGTGGTCAACGATTTGAATCCTTCTCAGTCAGAGACTTCTCAGATTCTAAGTCAACAATCATTCTTCGGTCGACGAATTTGGATCTCTGTTCGACGAATAAAGTTTGACAGTGATGATTTTCTGTTCGACGAACTTTGGATCTCTGGTCGATGAATGAAGATTCTCAGTTCGACGAATATTGTAGCAACATTGACTTGAAGACTATTTTCCTTTGTCTGGTCGACGAACTCATCAACTCAGCTTGACGAACTGTGAACTCAGCTCGACGATTCCTGTTCTTCGTTCGACGATTCCAGACTAGGTCTTCTCCAATTTTCCCGTCCCTTTTCTTGGCGATGATTCCTGAGTAATTAATGCCAGATCTTCTCGGAATGTTACCGTTAGAACGTGCATTAATCTTGGATTATTTCATGCCGTTTTTCCATAGGACAGTTAGGGAAATCATTGATTGCCGCTTCCTTCCCAGGCCGACTGCAATTACTGCTCAACATTCAAATTTCGAATGTTCCTCAGTCAGTCAAAAGTTAGAAAAGAAAAGGATTAATTAGTAAGAGACACAATCAGCAATACAGGCACAGACATACATTGCACAAAAGAACAATCTTACTACAATCAAAAGTTCTTTTCGACAATCAGCCCAGGCCAGAGAACATCTTCAAGAAGAAGAAGAAGAACATTCAATTACTATCAAGAGTCTTCTTCCTTCAACTCTACAGGACAACTTCAGAAGGACAACAAAACTCTATCTGTCAAAGAAGTTCCTGAAGCAATCTCTGGTCCAGGCACTCAAGTTTTGAAGACCTGTCACCCTGAAGCAGTGCTCCAGAATTCCTGATCCATTCAAGATCTCAGGGGGAGCAATCTGCTAAAATCAATCCACAAGTCTTCTCAGTTGTTATTGAGAAAGAGAAGACACCATCACGTCTTTTCCAACTCCTATACAGGGTTTTAATTCCCTTCAAAATTATTCCTGGTTACAAGTCTCCTACCAAAAGATTTGAGGTTTTGGTTTTTGAGCACCTGAACAAAATCTCATTGGTGTCAGGCACCTGATCAAAAACCTGAGTGGATTCCTGCCAGGGTGGTAGAATAGTGGATGTACCCAGGTTGGGGAACCACTATAAATTTCTTGTGTCGTCTGATTGCCCTTTTTCTTTTGTTTTGGCTGTGATCTGTGATTGTTTAGGTTGTTGTGCTTATTTTATTTTATTTACTGACTTGTTCGCTTAGGATTACAACAAAAGTTGTAAAAAGTTTGTAGTGAGCACAATACTCTATTCACCCCCCCCCCCTCTAGAGTATTTTAGATCTAACCTGCACTTTCAATTGGTATCAGAGGGAGGTTGGTTAAAGTCCACACCTTAGCAGGTTGATTAAAATACCACACCTTAATTGGTTGTACAGGCTAACACCTGAACTATAAAGATCCCTCTTGTTAGATCTGATTGTTTTGTTTCCTTATTAGATTTATTTCTTCACAGAAATGGCAGAAAACAAAGATTATGCAAGCATCAGACTTCCAGTTTGCAATCTTAACAGATTTGCCATCTAGAAGGCAAGAATCAGATTATACATGAACTCTATTGATGAAGATATTTTTGATTCCATCTTGACAGGAGTACCTCCAGCACCTACAGCTTCTACAAGCACCTCCACCAACATGACTGCAGTACCTCCTCCTGAGAATAATGATGCCTACAAGAAAGCCAAAATTGCAGATGCAAAGCAATGAACATCTTGGCTCAGACAATGTCAGATGACATATTTCAGAAGGTGGCTGAGTGCACCTCAGCCAAGGCCATTTGGGATTCCCTCAACCAAATGGTAGCTGGCTCAGTAGATGAAAGAAAAGAGAGGAGATCAAATCTCATATTCCTGTATGAGAATTTCAAGAAGGATGAGACTGAATCAGTGGCTGAAATGTATAACAGGTTGAGCTCAATCATCAATGAGCTTAAAACCTTGGATAAGGACATCACCCTGATGGAGGTGAATGATAAAATCTTGATGTGCTTCCCTAGCTCTTGGGATTCAAGAATCTGGCTTATCAAAGAAGCTAGAAGCCCAAATGAGATATCAACTGAATCTCTGCTAGGCAAATTAAAGTCTTATGAGCAGCTGATTAAATCAAGAGAAGCAGCAGAACAGAAGACAACAACCCCAGTGAGAAAGGATCATAGTATAGCCTTCAAAGCATCTGAGGAAAGTGAGACCTCAACATCAAATGAAGAACTTATGAGCCTCTGTGCAAAATGATTCTATAAGATGGCTAGAAAGGATTTTAGAAGAAAATCATCCAGGCAGGATGATAAGCCTAGATTTGACAAGACACCAACCAAGGAGGTTGTGTGCTTTGGTTGCAGGAAGCCTGGACATTACATCTCTGAATGTCCAGAAAATCAGAGGAAGGAGAAAAATAGAGAAAATGACTCCAGGAGAAAACACAGCAGCAGACCCTCTTCCAGCAAGTATAAAAAGAAAGACAAGGGCTTTGTTGCTGAGACATGGAGTGATACAGAGGAAGAATCATCCTCTTCCAGCTCAAGTGAAGAAGAGGAAGAAGCAAGATCCAAGGAGGTTTGCCTTATGGCAATTGATGCCTCCACGAGCAATTCTGGATCAGAAGGAGAATCTGAAGATGATGCAGCCTTAGACTCAGAGGCAGATCAGGTTCTTTCAAGCTTTGATTTTAATTCTGACTTATTTAAAATTGAATTCAAAACTATGTGCTTAGATTTAATTAATTCAGAGAAAGAAATAAAAACCCTTAGAGAAAGACTAGGAAATTTTGAATCTGTTACTCAGAAAATATTCAACTAAAAGATCAACTAACTCTAGCAAATAAACAAATAATTAAATTATAATCTGATTTATGTGAGGCCAAACAACTTGAGCAATCTCTCAATGGGAGAAGTCTCAAGCTGATGGACATAACATGCACAGTAAATGCCAGATTAAATGACAAGCTGGGCTTGGGTTCCTCATCAAGTTTGCCCCCCATAATTAAAGAAAAACATTCTTACCACACCTATTAAATTTGTCTCTGCCAAAGGAAAAGAAAAGATAACAAACAAACCATTGTCTAAAAACAATCCAAAACCCATAAACAAGAGAAATAAAAAATCAGAAAACAGCTAATAAAAACAAGGTTCAGCAGCATTCGTCGAACTCAGATCGACGAAATGTGGCCAGTTCGTCGAACACAGATCGACGAACGCTGAACGCAAACTTCAGTTATAACAATTCCTATAACTACGATCGACGAACTTTGTATGGTTCGTCGAGCAGAGGTCGACGAACTTGGGGCGCAGAAAATGACTACTGTTATTCTCTGAGCAGAGATCGACGATCTCAGCCCTATTCGTCGAACTCTGGTCGACGAACTTACAAGAATTCGTCGAACCTAGAAGGACCAAACTTAAATTATTTCTCTTACAGAAATTTTAAGCCAGCTAACAGATCATTCAATCCAGTAGCTGATTGGGTTATTCCACCTAGGAGATATCACCCCTTAGGTTATAAATCCCAACCTACATTGTCAGTTATTTCCCGCTTTTCTTTTCAACCAAATAAAGGACCCAAGGTAACCTGGGTCAAGAACAATTGAGTTTTGTTTTTCATTAGAGGTACAGGTGAAGAGCTGTCCAAGGGTGAGTCAGACCTGGTACTTGGACTGTGGTTACTCCAAGCATATGACAGAGATCAAGGACAATTTATCCAACTACAAGTCTAAGCTAGGACCAAAGGTGATCTTTGGTGATTCAAAGAGTGGCCAGTCAGAAGGATATGGAGCAGTAAAGATTGGATCAGTTACCTTCAAGAGAGTAACATATGTAAGAGGACTCAAACATAACCTAATATCCATAAATCAATTATGTGATGAAGGTTATCAGGTACACTTTAACTCTATCTCCTGTTCTATTATTGATAATGAAAATAAAACTGTTTTAATTAGAATTAGACAAGGCAACATATATCTAGTAGATTTTATTTCTGCCCAAACTGATGTTTGTTTCCTCAATATCACTAGTAACCAAAATGAGTTGTGGCATAAAAGATTAGGCCATGTAAACCTTAAGAATATAGCTAGGTTATCTAAAGATAACTTTGTTAAAGGTTTACCTTCTAGCCCCTACAAGAAGGAAAACCTATGCAGGGCTTGTCTATTAGGAAAGCAAACTAAAATTAGTTTCAAATCCATTAATAAACGTGATTCACCAAGGATTTTGTATTTGCTTCATGTGGATCTATTTGGACTCATTGCAGTACAAAGCCTAGGAGGGAAGTCTTATACTTTAGTGATTGTTGATGACTTCTCTAGATTCAGTTAGGTAGCTTTTCTGAGAGCTAAGTCAGATACATTCAAGGTTCTTACAGATTTTCTCAGGACCATACAGATTGAGTTCTCTACTCATGTTGCATTGATCAGAAGTGATCATGGCATAGAGTTTGAGTCTCTTCTTATGAATGAGTTCTGTGAGAAGGAAGGTATCAGGCAGTGCTTCTCAGCTCCTAGAACTCCCCAACAAAATGTGGTAGCTGAAAGGAAAAATAAGACACTCATTGAAGTTGCAGGCACATTATTGGCAGATGCTTACATGCCTCTATCCTTTTGGGCAGAAGCTGTAAACACTACTAACTATGTCCTGAATAGAAGCCTTATACATAAGCTGAAAAATAAGACCCCCTATGAATTACTTAAAGGGAAGAAACCTAAAATCACATATTTTAAAGTTTTTGGCTGCATATATTACATTCACACAAACAACAAAAGATACATTAGAAAGTTTGAGGCTAAGGCTGAAGAAGAGATTTTTCTAGGATACTCCCAAGTAAGCAAGGCCTATAGGGTTTTTAATAAATCCACTCTTAAAATTGAAGAATCTGTCCATGTATCTTTTGATGAAGCTAACATGTCTTATAAGGAGAAAGAGATTTCTACCAATAGCTTTTTGCAGGTTGCACAACTGTGTGAGTCTATGGATAGACTAAACCTTACCCAAAAGGTGTCAACTCATCCTTCTCCACAGGTTGCTGAAGACAGTGAAGAAGAAATTCAAGTGGAAGTGGCTGAACTTCCCGCAACAGCTAGTACCATTCCTCAAGAGGAATTAATTACAGAAGCTGTTGCTCAACAAACTCCACCAACTGATCTTGTCACACTTAGAGATCACCCCAGATCTCAAGTGATTGGAGACATTTCAGCAGGTGTACAGACAAGGCATCAACTTAACTAAGACTTGATGCATGCCTGTTTTCTCTCTCAGATTGAACCTCTCTCCATCCATGAAGCTGAGCAAGATCCCCACTGGATCATTGCAATTCAAGAGGAACTAAATTAGTTTGAGAGATGTAGAGTTTGGGATTTGGTTCCAAGACCTCATAACTACCCAGTTATTGGAACCAAGTGGGTCTACAGGAACAAGCTAGATGCCCAAGGAAACATAGTGAGAAACAAGGCTAGGCTTGTTGCTCAAGGCTACAGGCAAAGGAAGGAATTGACTATGACCAAACCTTTGCCCCTGTTGCAAGGTTAGAGGCCATAAGAATATTCCTTACCTATGCTGCTCACAGGAGATTCAAAGTGTTCCAAATGGATGTCAAGAGTGCATTTATGAATGGAGTGCTTCAAGAAGAGGTTTATGTAGAACAACCTACAGGTTTTATCTCTCCAACTCAACTCTCTTTTATATTTAAATTGCATAAAGCTCTCTATGGTTTAAAGCAAGCTCCAAGAGCTTGGTATGAGACCTTAGCATGCTTTCTTTTAGAGCATAAATTTACAAGAGGAATCATAAATAAAACTATTTTAACTAGACATCATAAGGACCAAATTTTGTTAGTACAAATATATGTGGATGACATCATCTTTGGGTCTACTGATCCCAAATTATGCAAGAGGTTTGCTGACCTCATGCATTGTAAATTTGAGATGAGTATCATGGGTGAGCTTTCCTACTTCCTTGGTCTCCAAGTGAAGCAGCTCCCTGATGGTATCTTCCTCTCCCAAGCTAAGTATGCTAAAGAGCTTATTAAGAAGTTTGGGATGGGTGATGCTTCAGGAATGAAAACACCTATGGTTACAAATGCTGTTGTGGATTCTGATGCAGCAGAGAAACCTGTACATCAGAAACATTATAGGGCAATTGTTGGATCCTTATTATACCTAACAGCTAGCAGGCCTGATATCATGTTTGCCACATGCCTTTGTGCTAGGTTCCAAGTGAACCCCAAAGAATCTCACCTTATTTTATTAAAAAGAATTTTGAGATATATAAAGAGTTGTCCTAATCTAGGACTCTGGTATCCTGCAGAGTCAAAGTTTGAGTTAACTGGATACTCAGATGCTGACTATACTGGATGTAGAGTGGACAGGAAGAGTACCTCTGGAACTTGCCAATTCCTGGGTATGAGACTTGTCTCGTGGTTTTGTAAAAAGCAAACATCTGTGTCTACATCAACTGTAGAAGCAAAATATATGGTTGCTGACAGCCGCTGTTCACAAATGTTATGGATACAAAACCAACTCCTAGACTATGTTGTCAACTTAAATAATTCAACACTATTTTGTGATAATACTAGTGCTATTGCTATAGCACAGAATCCAGTTCACCATAGTAGGACTAAACATATTGATATAAGACATCATTTCATTAGAGATAATGTAGAAAAAAATAAAATTAACCTAATCCATATTCCTGCTGACTTACAGAGAGCAGACATTTTCACCAAACCCTTGGATGAGAAAAATCATCTGTTCTTTATAAATCAACTGGGAATGATCAATGGAGAAGAGTTAAATTAGTTTTTGTCTGCATTCGACGAATTTTCCAGAGTTCGTCAAACGGAGTTCGACGAATTAGGGAAAGTTTGAGAGATGCTCGTCGAATGGAGATCGACGAATGCTCTGTGTGTGGAAACAATTTTCGTCGACTGGAGATCGACGAACTTTGCTTCAGAAGATATTTCGTCGAACGGAGTTCGACGAACTATGTTCGATTCTTCTGGATGAGATCGACAAATTATTTGTCTATAATTAATTTCGTCGAACTCAGTTCGATGAATTGTTTATTTTTCTTGGAACGGAGATTGTCGATTCATATTCTGGAAACCTTATATCTAGGTTTTCTTCGACCTCCGTCCCGCGTTTTCAGTTCCCTTGCTCTTAATCGCCATTTTCTATGTCTTTCTTGCAGGTCATCAATGACGATTCCAGCGAGCACCTTGGCTGCCATGAAATTTGACACCGGTTTTGACATAGATTTTGATTCATTCCAGCACTCTGACCCAATATTTCTCTACATTCTGGAACTACTAGACGAACTTGGTCTCAAGGATTTCATGACCCGAAGAATTAAACTGCATGCAACTGAAATTCGAAAATGGGTATACACTTCTTCTGTTTCTAAGGAAGATGTCTTGACAGGGAATATCAGGAGTAATGATGTTTCTTTGTCTCCCGCCGTTCTTTCTGAAATTTTTGGGTTGGTAAATAGAGAAGATGACATGGATATGGATTCTGAAGAATACAGTTCGATGCTGAAGTTGATGTGGTTTTCTGGAAGCAACCCTAACAAGTTGTTAAAGAAACAACTGTCTGCCGCCTACCAGTTCTTGGAGGATATCGTGGGAAAAGTACTGATGAGCAAGCACACCGCACATGACTACATAACCAGACATCAATTTCTTGTCATGTGTGCGGTAGTTAATAAGCATCCTGTTGATTGGAGCAAGATCTTCTTTAAATTGATCAAGAAGAAGAACAGCAAGAAAGAGGTTTGCTTTGGAAGAATCCTGGGGATCTTCCTCAAGGAAAAGGCTGGTGAATTCATGGTCTCCCCGACCATCTTCATCAATGCCAGCAAGCGCCTCACCTGCGCTCTGTTTAGCTGATGGGAGAGGACGATCTCCAAGCCGTCCAAGGCTTCCTCCTCTTCCATCCCTGCTTCAGAAGGCACCAGGGCTGTTAAAGCCACTACCACACCTGCTGAGGAGATCCGTCCCCCTCCACCATCTCTTCCAGCACCCCTTCCAGCAAAGCAGCCTCCTCATGTGCCTACTCCTCCTCCATCTCCACCACTGGACATCACCAACATTCCATCTTCCACTCTGCAAGCTAATCAACAACCAACACCTCCAGCTTCACCTCATGACACACATATCCTTACACCTCCACAGTCTCCACTTCCCCCTCATTTGTCCTCCATTCCATCTTTCACCCTACCCTCAGACATTGCCATGCCAGATGCCACCATTCCATCTTCATCACCATCCACTCATCACATATCTGCTATTCCACCCTCCATTCCATCCTTAGTTGCTCCCTCCTCCACACATAATGAAACATCCTCTTCCCCTTCCTCCTTTGATTCAACTACCATATCCTCTATTCTCACCATTCTCACTCTCCTCATCAAAACCCTTAACACAGAGGCCATTACACCTCTTATGAATTCTATTAATTCTTTATCTGCTCAAATTTTTGCCCTTTCTGCTGCCCCCTCCTCAGTCCAGGGCCTGGCCTCAGTCTCCACTGAACCCAGGCAGGGGGTGATGCCTGATGATGAAGCAGCAGCTCAAGCTTCAGATACAGATTCCCCAGCAGATACAGCTTCAGAAGTTTTTTCAGATTGCACGGATACAGAATTAATTGATTTGATTAATTTTATTAATACTGATATGGATATTGCTGACATGGATACTGCTGAAACTGTTGGTTATTTTATTCTCAATCCCACAGTTAATCTACAAGAATTACTGCAACATTTTGATACTATACATATGCAGTCTCTTCCAGCAGACTTTACTAAGCCACAGTTGGCTATTGTTCCCTATACATCTCCAGCTAGTCCAGCAGTTGCTAAGCAACTCTGTGACAGTTTTGCTATCCCAGCTTTAGCTTTAATCTCTGCAGCTAGTCCAGAAGTTATTCCAGAAGCAATCTCAGCCCCAAGTTTTGTTATGGATGACTCTCCTATGCCTGATTTGGATGAGCTAATCCTGGCTGATATTGAAGAGGAAAATAAGGTAGCAGCTGAAAGCTCTGTCCCTATTATTCCTGATTCCTGTACAGCCTCCTCCTCACCTGTTGCTGAAACTTCAGTTCCTTCAACTTCTTCCCCTGCTACTGCAAATGTTGTTATTGATGATAAAGCTTTAAAAGCATTGGATGCTTTATATGATAACCCTCAGGGATCTAATACTGAAGATGATGAAGCTGATGATGATGATGATTCAAATGAAGAAGCCTCCAAGAAGAAAAAGAAAATGCTGTCAAAGAAAAGGAAGGCTCCTCCTCCTCCAGCTCCTAAGCCTAATCCAACTGCTGACACTGCTTATTACATTTTGAATAATGTTACACCTTATAAGGGAATGCCTGCATGGATGTGGTTATCTAAGAACCAGCAGAAGGAAAGGAAAAGAAGTAGGAGATATTCTCCTCCTCCAGTTCACAGATATAGAAAGGATCCAACTCCTCCTCCTCTTCCAGCAGCTGGTGCCACTGGCTCTAGCTCTCAGAGATCTGCCCCCATACAAACCTATCAGAGACATTTAGGGAGATCCTCTGGAAGCAGCCAGCAGAGAAAGCCATCCTCAGGAAATCAACAATAACAACATCAGCAGCAGCAGCAACATATATCTGAAGAGTAGAAAGGTGACAGTCCCAAAAGATCTTACTCTCCTCCTATTCCATTTGAAGATCCTGAAATAGCCAATACTGCAAAAATGGCTAGATACTAGGAATTAATTGGCCTATCATTGATCAATAAAGCCAAAGCTGAACGAAAAGACATTTCAGGTTACTCAACCATGTCCAAGTACAGAAAGGAAGAACTGAAAAGGTTCGACAAGGGAAACAAACTTTTCAATGTTGATGATTATATGAAGCTCCATCCTGAAGCAGTTGTCCCCAGAGCTACATCACTAAAGATCATTGGGGCAGCTGACATGACCATGACTCAGGCACAGGCTCTTGATCCAAACAGAGAAATTATCTTCAAAAAGCCAGGAGAGAAGACAACAGAAGACAAGTGTATGCAGAAAAAGAAGAAGTAATCTTTATTTTGTTTCATTTTCTTTCTGTATTTGTTTTCAAACTGTGCTATTTGTTTAAACAAAGCCATGTATATATATATCTACTGTATGTGTTAGTAATTCTTTGCCAGATATATTTATTTTCTTGCTTTGTTTATCTGTTTGTTTATATTTTGAGTCTCTTAGTGAGCTCACCTAAATTGGGGGAGATTGTTGGAGCCCTAGTTGATTTGGGCTAGGTTCACTAGCTTAGGATGTGACCCATCATGTATAGACAGGGTCAAAATTGTGTCCTAGAGTCTAGGCAAAGTCCTTAGAGTCAACTTCAGATGGACCAACTATCAACAAGACCATCAGAGACTCCAGACTTAGAAGTTTTCAAGACCAAGTAAAATGAGTTCGATGTTCGTCGAACTCAGCTCGGCGAAAGGTGTTCTGAGCTCGACGATCTTTGTTCTCTTTTCGATGAAGACTGAGATACTTCAACAAGCTAAAGTCAGGATAACTCCAGAAATTTTCTAAGTCCAACTTCAGGCTTTGGTTGACGAACTAGAATCTAAGCTCGACGGACTTGGACCTCAAGTTCACAACTTCTCAGGTCGATGAAGTCAACTTCTCAGGTCGACGAATGCAGTACTCTACTCGACCAATTCTAAATTCAGAGGATTTGTGTCGACACTTAGTGCATGTGTCGACACCAGACAACTTATGTCGACACACAGGATATCAGTCGACACCAGCTTATTTCGACACTGAATATCAATAGATGCAGAATATTTTGACTAAGTCCAGAATTGTTCTCTGCTCAACGATTTGTGGTCAACGATTTGAATCCTTCTCAGTCAGAGACTTCTCAGATTCTAAGTCCACAATCATTCTTCGGTCGACGAATTTGGATCTCTGTTCGATGAATAAAGTTTGATAGTGATGATTATCTGTTCGACGAACTTTGGATCTCTGGTCGACGAATGAAGATTGTCAGTTCGACGAAGATTGTAGCAGCATTGACTTGAAGACTATTTTCCTTTGTCTGGTCGATGAACTCATCAACTCAGCTCGACGAACTATAAAATCAGCTCGACGATTCCTATTCTTCGTTCGACGATTCCAAACTAGGTCTTCTCCAGTTTTCTCGTCCCTTTTCTTGGCGATGATTCCTGAGTAATTAATTCCAGATCTTCTCGGAATGTTACCGTTAGAACGTGCATTAATCTTGGATTATTACATGCCATTTTTTCATGGGACAGTTAGGGAAATCATTGATTGCCGCTTCCTTCCCAGGCCGACTGCAATTACTGCTCAACATTCAAATTTTGAATGTTCCTCAGTCAGTCAAAAGTTTAAAAAGAAAAGGAATAATTAGTAAGAGACACAATCAGCAATACAGGCACAGACATACATTGCACAGAAGAACAATCTTACTACAATCAAAAGTTCTTTTCTGCAATCAGCCCAGACCAGAGAACATCTTTAAGAAGAAGACGAAGAACATTCAATTACTATCAAGAGTCCTCTTCCTTCAACTCTATAAGACAACTTCAGAAGGAAAATAAAACTCTATCTGTCAAAGAAGTTCCTGAAGCAATCTCTGGTCCAGGCACTCACGTTTTGAAGACCTGTCACCCTGAAGCAGTGCTCCAGAATTCCTGATCCATTCAAGATCTCAGGGGGAGCAATCTGCTAAAATCAATCCACAAGTCTTCTCAGTTGTTATTGAGAAAGAGAAGACACCATCACCTCTATTCCAAGTCCTGTACAGGATTTTAATTCCCTTCAAAATTATTCCTTGTTACAAGTCTCCTATCAAAAGACTTGAGGTTTTGGTTTTTGAGCACCTGAACAAAAGCTCATTGGTGTCAGGCACCTGATCAAAAACCGGAGTGGATTCCTACCATATCAAAATACTGATATGGATATTGCTGACATGGATACTGCTGAAACTGTTGGTGATTTTATTCTCAATCCCACAGTTAATCTACAAGAATTACTGCAACATTTTGATACTGTACATATGCAGTCTCTTCCAGCAGACTTTACTAAGCCACAGTTGGCTATTGTTCCCTATACATCTCCAGCTAGTCCAGCAGTTGCTAAGCAACTCTATGACAGTTTTGCTATCCCAGCTTTAGCTTCAATCTCTGCAGCTAGTCCAGAAGTTATTCCAAAAGCCATCTCAGCCCCAAGTTTTGTTATGGATGACTCTCCTATGCCTGATTTGGATGAGCTAATCCTGGCTGATATTGAAGAGGAAAATAAGGCAGCAGCTGAAAGCTCTGTCCCCATTATTCCTGATTCCTGTACAGCCTCCTCCTCACCTGTTGCTGAAACTTCAGTTCCTTCAATTTCTTCCCCTGCTACTGCAAATGTTGTTATTGATGATAAAGCTTTAAAAGCATTGGATGCTTTATATGATAACCCTCAGGGATCTAATACTGAAGATGATGAAACTGATGATGATGATGATTCAGATGAAGAAGCCTCTAAGAAGAAAAAGAAAATGTTGTCAAAGAAAAGGAAGGCTCCTCCTCCTCCAGCTCCTAAGCATAATCCAACTGCTGACACCCCTTATTACATTTTGCATAATGTTACACCTTATAAGGGAATGCATGCATGGATGTGGTTATCTAAGAACCAGCAGAAGGAAAGGAAAAGAAGTAGGAGATATTCTCCTTCTCCAGTTCACAGATATAGAAAGGATCCAACTCCTCCTCCTCCTCTAGCAGCTGGTACCACTGGCTCTAGCTCTCAGAGATCTGCCCCCATGCAAACCTATCAGATACATTTAGGGAGATCCTCTGGAAGCAGCCAGCAGAGACAGCCATCCTCAGGAAATCAACAATAACAACATCAGCAGCAGCAACAACAACATATATCTGAAGAGCAGAAAGGTGACAGTCCCAAAAGATCTTACTCTCCTCCTATTCCATTTGAAGATCCTGAAATAGCCAATACTACAAAAATGGCTAGATACCAGGAATTAATTGGCCTATAATTGATCAATAAAGCCAAAGCTGAACGAAAAGACATTTCAGGTTATTCAACCATGTCTAAGTACAGAAAGGAAGAACTGAAAAGGTTCGACAAGGGCAACAAACTTTTCAATGTTGATGATTATATGAAGCTCCATCCTGAAGCAGTTGTCCCCAGAGCTACATCACTGAAGATCATTGGGGCAGCTGACATGACCATGACTCAGGCACAGGCTCTTGATCCAAACAGAGAAATTATCTTCAAAAAGCCAGGAGAGGACAACAGAAGACAAGTGTATGCAGAAAAAGAAGAAGTAATCTTTATTTTGTTTCATTTTCTTTCTGCATTTGTTTTCAAACTATGCTATTTGTTTAAACAAAGCCATGTATATATATATCTACTGCATGTGTTAGTAATTCTTTGCTAGATATATTTCTTTTCTTGCTTTATTTATCTGTTTGTTTATATTTTGAGTCTTTTAGTGAGCTCACCCAAATAGGGGGAGATTGTTGGATCCCTAGTTCATTTGGGCTAGGTTCACTAGCTTAGGATGTGACCCATCATGTATAGCCAGGGTCAAAATTGTGTCCTAGAGTGTAGGCCAAGTCCTTAGAGTCAACTTCAGATGGACCAACTATCAACAAGACCATCAGAGACTCCAGACTTAGAAGTTTTCAATACCAAGTAAAATGAGTTCGACGTTCGTCGAACTCAGCTCGACGAAAGGTGTTCTGAGCTCGACGATCTTTGTTCTCTGTTCGATGAAGACTGAGATACTTCAACAAGCTAAAGTCAGGATAACTCCAGAACTTTTCTAAGTCCAACTTCAGGCTTTGGTCGACGAACTAGAATCTAAGCTCGACGGACTTGGACCTCAAGTTCACAACTTCGCAGGTCGATGAAGTCAACTTATCAGGTCGACGAATGCAGTACTCTACTCGACAAATTCTAAATTCAGAGGATTTGTGTCGACACTTAGTGCATGTGTCGACACCAGACAACTTATGTCGACACACAGGATATCAGTCGACACCAGCTTATGTCGACACTGAATATCAATAGATACAGAATATTTTGACTAAGTCCAGAGCTGTTATCTCCTCAACGATTTGTGGTCAACGATTTGAATCCTTCTCAGTCAGATACTTCTCAGATTCTAAGTCCACAATCATTCTTCGGTCGACGAATTTGGATCTCTGTTCGACGAATAAAGTTTGACAGTGATGATTATCTGTTTGACGAACTTTGGATCTCTGGTCGACGAATGAAGATTGTCAGTTCGACGAAGATTGTAGCAACATTGACTTGAAGACTATTTTCCTTTGTCTGGTCGATGAACTCATCAACTCAGCTCGACGAACTGTGAAATCAGCTCGACGATTCCTGTTCTTCGTTCGACGATTCCAAACTAGGTCTTCTCCAGTTTTCTCGTCCCTTTTCTTGGCGATGAATCCTGAGTAATTAATGCCAGATCTTCTCGGAATGTTATCGTTAGAACGTGCATTAATCTTGGATTATTACATGCCATTTTTTCATGGGACAGTTAGGGAAATCATTGATTGCCGCTTCCTTCCCAGGCCGACTGCAATTACTGCTCAACATTCAAATTTCAAATGTTCCTCAGTCAGTCAAAAGTTAGAAAAGAAAAGGATTAATTAGTAAGAGACACAATCAGCAATACAGGCACATACAGACATTGCACAGAAGAACAATCTTACTACAATCAAAAGTTCTTTTCTGCAATCAGCCCAGACCAGAGAACATCTTCAAGAAGAAGAAGAAGAACATTAAATTACTATCAAGAGTCTTCTTCCTTCAACTCTACAAGACAACTTTAGAAGGAAAATAAAACTCTATCTGTCAAAGAAGTTCCTGAAGCAATCTCTGGTCCAGGCACTCACGTTTTGAAGACCTGTCACCCTGAAGCAGTGCTCCAGAATTCCTGATCCATTCAAGATCTCAGGGGGAGCAATCTGCTAAAATCAATCCACAAGTCTTCTCAGTTGTTATTGAGAAAGAGAAGACATCATCACCTCTTTTCCAACTCCTGTACAGGGTTTTAATTCCCTTCAAAATTATACCTGGTTACAAGTCTCCTACCAAAAGACTTGAGGTTTTGGTTTTTGAGCACCTGAACAAAAGCTCATTGGTGTCAGGCACCTGATCAAAAACCTGAGTGGATTCCTACCATGGTGGTAGAAGATTGGATGTACCCAGGTTGGGGAACCACTATAAATTTCTTGTGTTGTCTGGTTTCCCCTTTTTCTTTTGTTTTGGCTGTGATCTATGATTGTTTAGGTTGCTATGCTTATTTTATTTTATTTACTGACTTGTTCACTTAGGATTACAACAAAAGTTATAAAAAGTTTGTAGTGAGCACAATACTCTATTCACCCCCCCCCCCCCCCCCTCTAGAGTATTTCAGATCAAACCTGCACTTTCAACCTGGGACACGGGTATGTCCAAGGGCGTGTCCTGCTCGGGTGAGCAGCCGGCTAGTATTCGACGAAATTCCGTTCTGCGAAAGAATGAGGGAACATGCACTCTAACACGAGCATGTCAGAGGTCGTGTCCTCCTCTGCTCGACGAACTTTGTTCGACGAAGTTGAGCTAAGGGGCGTGTCTACTGCCGTGTATGGGCACACGACCTGGGATACGGGCGTGTCATAGGCCGTTTCCTTTGCTGGATGTGCCCAGGGCATTTAAGGCCTGCTAAACACGGGCAGGTCATGGTCGTGTCTTAGGGTACACGGCCTGTGATACGGGCGTGTCACTGGCCATGTCCCGGTCAGGTTGAAGTTGGTTTTGCGCAGCCTGAAGTAAACAACTACAAACACATGCGCGTCTGAAGGCGTGTCAAGTGACACTGCCCGTGACACAGGCGTGTCACATGAGTTTGTATTGGTTCAGAAAAGTTGGTTGTGTACCGCTTACGGTACACGGCATGTGACACGGGCGTGTCACACGCTGTGTCAGGAAAAAATTCAGATTTTGTGGCAAAATCGTGGTCGTCCTTTCCCTTAGATGGGATCTGATGGCTGAGGTTCCTCCCTGTCTCCTTAAGGCCGAGGATGAGAAGGAAATCCTCATTTGCTTTTGGCCTTCATCTTTCTACAAAGCTATAGAGAGAAAGTGGGAGGAAGGAGGAGGAGGAGGGAAGGAGTCGACCGCCGGTGGAGCTGTGGAGTTCTTGCTCACAATCCGAGGCTAGCGTTAAGAAGGCAAAGCCGCTGCGGTGCTTTCCAGCCGACTAGGAATCCATGGCTCTGAAGTGATCTTCAAGCGTAACGACCTTTCTTCCTAGCCATGTGAAGGCTTCCTTTTGGGCATGTGCATATGATTCCCCCACCAGAGGGTGGCTTGTTATGGGAGTACCTTGGGTTGATTAATGGAATCCCCAATCATTTGGCATATAGATCCGGAAATGGAGTATGGAATAGGCATGCTGTGTGAAGCCCATGTGGATAGGTTGGTCTGGATTGGTGATGTTGTGTAACACCCCCCCCCCCTCCCGGATCTCAAAACACGACACGAATGGGGAATCTTATGCCCGGAACAGCCGCCTTGTTGTAGCATTAGCACAGGGGCTAACCTGTACCACAAGACGCCTATTCTGCCGGCTATAACAATATCAATATAACATGTCAACCCAACCAAATATAATAAGCAAGAGAAGTCAAAATCCACACTAAGTAATAATGTCCAAATACATTAATAATGGAGAAGCTAAACATGCTTCTACAATATATCAAAGTACATCTAAACATTGCCCAAACGGGCTACATCAGAGTATCAAGCTACTAACATCAGTAACCGACGGTATTGACGACACCGTCACTTCAGGCCCTATCGTCCTGGCCTGGCTGTCCTACTGCGTAGTCTGCGGCTGCTCTACCTGCGGCGTGACCACCTAAAAAGGAAGACGTAGCAACCGTTAGTCGAAGCGACTAAATGGTTTCACATCCGCTCCCCCGGCGACTCCTCGGCACCGGGCGGAGAGAAGGAACAAGGATATTATATCTATATATGCAATTAAAGAAGTATAAGCAGGTGGCAGTAGTGTAAGAGTAATAATAACATGATCTAGCAAATAATTAAGAGCTACAACAAACTATCAAGTATAAGTAACAGCAGGAAAGTAACTTTACTTATAAGAATGCCCATACAAACTTATAAGTTAAGGATCGGGTTACATAAAGGTAACTCATCGTATAAGAGTGCCCATACAAACTTATACGAAAATATTATGAAATGTTATGTATGCTATGCAATGACTCACCCATGATCACACCCATGCAATTTCTATGTCGACACAGACTATAGTTCCCACTTTTCGAGCAAGTAGCTAACCTCTCAGGCATCAGCCGTCGTGGCCAGGCGATGACAGTAGAACGAGCACTTCTACTACTAGGCGGGTATCCACACTACTTCACCTAGGCCTCCGTACCCCTCAACGCTAAGAACACAACAGCGGAGCCCATGCATACTATGGCCTAGCGGGGTCTTGGGTAGATGTGCACTAAGAACACAGCCCGAACTGGCCTTGCGTGACCCGAAAGGGGCCTCAGAAGTAAGCACGAGGACACATCCCAACCGTTCACTTGGCGCGGAAGGGGCCCCGGGACGTGAACACCGAGGACACAGCCCAACCGCCTAAAGTCTAACTGTCAACTCCCGTCGGTGTGATGACTGGAGAGCCCGTAGACCTGCCACACTATCCTTAACCCATGATTACGACACCGCGTGTCGACTCACACCGCGTGCAAATGCCACATCAACATAACATGGAAGGGACCTCGGATGTAAGCACGATGACACAGCCCAACCATCAATCCATACCCTATCACATCACAAACAAACAAGTGACGGTCAACACCGCACTTACATCCCTTCATAATACTACCCGTAGGAAGACGACGCTATAAGTATTGGACTACTAAACTCATTTCATTAATCAATCATACTCATGGCCATGATTTATTCTTCTATATGACTCCCAAATGATGACAAAATAATATAAACATGTTACGCATATAAAGATCTATCATACTTGCCATATGTTATCGACATATTATAAACATGATGCACACAAATAACAATCTTTCAATTCCTATCAAGTAAATTTTTTTAAATGAGATTGCTTCACAATTTGACTATATGAAATCTGATTAGTAAGCTTCATCTATCATACAACAAATGATTAATCATAAGAGTTCATCCAAGCCAAGTAACTTGCAATATTAATTCCACCGAATCCAAATCTGTCTTATACAAAGCCCAGAATTAAGGTGTAGATTGAATCTGGACAGCAACTTCGACCGGAGATTCCTGAAGCTACAGTAATCCGGTGAAGATGTGTAACCCCGCGATGGAAAGGTCTTTCCATGGTCCACAACTTTCGTATTCAGACCTTAACCCAGATTTGACGTTGTCCTATTTGAAATCGGACTTGAAGTCCGCTGCTCACAGAACACAATTTCTGCATGCAGGATTTATTGAACACCATTTTTGTTTAGACTTTCCTGTGGCTACAGACTTCGTCTGAAGACGCGCAACCATTTATTGGAAAGGTATTTTCAAGGGCTTCAACTTTCGTGTTTAGCCGAAAGCTCAGAACTGGCCATATCACACCCAAAAATGGCAACGAAGTTCGCTGCGGGCAGAATACAGATTCTGCACACATCTTAAGGCGGAATGAACGGCATCAGTTCGTCTTCCTCCTCAAGGCAATCCTCTCGGATCACCTCCAGAATTTCCTCAACCCTTATTCACCCTCATGAGACCTTTGCTCTTCACGAAACCATCCCCCATCTCCACATAGAAGATCGGAGAGGTTGAAGACACCACTAACCAAGAGCACAAGCCCCGAGATTGGCCTCACCCTAGAGAAAGCATCTTCTCACATGTCTAGACTCTTTTGAGTCGACGTCTCGCTTAGATATCTACAGATCTAGCACCAAGGGAGAGGGTAGGAAACTCACATCGATTCCAGCGGTTCCTCCATTTCCGGTCATGGATCTCGTAATTCTCCTTGGCGGCATCTTCTCCTTCCCAACGATGGCGGATTTTCCCTGTAGAACTTGCTCCAGTAGATTTCCCTCTCACCAGGAGTTCTCACAGGAAATAGGGGATGAAATGAGCATGAAAATGGCTAGGGTTTTCTCTTCCCCTTATATATGAAAAGTGACATGGGTAGGGACACACACGTGTCCTTACCCGTGTCTCGCTTTAGCGAAACGACAACGACGGTTTCCGTGTCGGTTCAATACTTTACACGGGTAGGGACATGACCGTGTCCCGACCCGTGTACACATGACACGGCTGTGTTCCTGGTCGTGTCCTTGGTCGTGTCCTTCTCTGGATACATCTCGACGAACTTAACTCGACACACACGAAACACGGGTAGAGAGACGCCCGTGTCTCTACCCGTGTCATACGATTCGTCGATCTCGACATGTAGTTCGTCAATCTCGACACGCCTCGTCGAGTCCAACTCAACACACATGGGTAGGGACACGCCCGTGTCTCTACCCGTGTCATACACTTCGTCGATCTCGGCACAAATCGTCGATCTCGACACGCTTCGTCGAGTGTAACTCGACACACACGGGTAGGGACACGTTCGTGTCGCTACCCGTGTCATATGATGTCGACACACCTCATCGATCTCGACACACTTCGTCGAGATCAACTTGACACATTGCCACACGGGTAGGGACACGCCCGTGTCTCTACCCATGTCCCATTCACACGGGTAGTGACACGCTTGTGTCACTACCCATGTCCTTCTCTGCACTGATTTCTCCACTCCTCCACAAGTGCAGTCCAATTCCTTGCACTTCTCAGGACTCGAGTCAACCCTCCTGACTCAAAAACACACACGAGGGGCCTAGCGCGATTCGGGATGTTACAAATCCTATAAACAAAATAAAAGATTTCATCCCCGAAATCAGCCTTAGGCTGTGGGGAGAAAAGCATAACAGGAAATTTAACATATGATTTTAAATAAAATTACCTTGAGCAAACAACTCTGGGTAGCGTTGTTGCATCAAATCCAATGGCTCCCATGTGTACTCCTCCTTCCCATGGTTGGACCAGAGTACCTTCACCAATGGAACACTTTTGCGGCGCAATGTTCTTGTCTCGCCGTCAACAATCCGCACCGGCTTTAGTCGCACAGACCTGTCTGACGCCACTGCACCATCAGTAGTGGGAATATATTGGTCGGGCCGCAACAGTGCTTTTCGAAGCGACGACACATGGAACACATCGTGGAGATTCTCTAGTTCTGGTGGTAACTCCAACCGATAGGCCAACGGGCCAATCCTTTCTAGTATAGTATAAGGCCCAACATACCTTGGGCTGAGCTTTTTCACCCCACGCACCCGCGACACTCCATGCATCGGCCGAATCTTGAGGAACACTTTATCACCGACTTGGAACTCCACCATTCGGTGCTTTGCATTATAATACTTTGCTTGCCGACTTTGAGACTCCAACATGCGATCCCGTACCAATCTGACCGCCGCATCAGTCTCATCTATATATTCATTTCCCAATGCCTTCGGATCTTCATCTTACACCCAAGATAAGGGAGTCCTGCACCTTCTTCCGTAAAGGGCTTCATGGGGCGCCATACCGATGCTCGCTTGATGGCTATTATTGTAGGAGAATTCCACCAGTGGTATGAGTCTTTCCCACGGTTCTCCTCCGTCCAGCACACACAACCTCAATAAATCCTCCAGTGTTATGATGGTCCGCTCAGACTGCCCGTCCGTCTGATGGTGAAATGTTGTACTAAAGGTTAGGCGCGAGCCCAAATACGCTTGTACCGCCTTCCACTCCTTGGATGTAAACCGACCATCCCGATCCGAAATAATTGTCTTGGGCATGCCATGATACCGTACGAATTTCTCCACAAAACGGCGTACCAAAACATCCACGTGTGCTTCCTTCTTCATTGGAATGAACCAGGCCAACTTTGGCAGTCGATCAACAATAACCCACACTGAATCATTCCCGGAGCGGGAGCGAGGTAGCGCATGGACAAAGTCCATGGAGATATCCTCGAACTTCCATTCGGGGATGGGTAATGACTGCAACAAACCACCAGGACTCCTGCATTCAGCCTTCACTCTTTGACAAGCTTCGCAATGTGTAACATAGTAACGAACATCCTTCTTCATTCCTGGCCAGCACATGGTCTTCCATAAGCCGGCGTACATCTTGGCAATACCCGGGTGTACAGAATATTAAGAGGAATGTGCCTCTCTCAGGATATCCTCCCGGATTTTGCCGCCCTTGGGAATATAAAGTCGGCCACGAAAATAAACGAGTCCGTCTTTTAGTGTGTACTCATCGGTGGTCCCATCTTCAATTGCCTTGATTGTCGGGTCCAAGGCCGCATCCATACCTTACTCTACCTGAATCCGGTCCCGGATATCATAAACTATGCTCACACTGGCACAAATACTCCACATACTCTGCCAAAGGAGCCTTGAATACTAGAGTAATTTCCATCTCCTCGATCATCTGAGCCAACTCCATACTCATCAACCAAGACTCTGGGCTAGAGCCTAACACTTTTCTACTCAATGCATTGGCTACCGAGTTTGCTTTCCCGGGGTGGTAGTTCATGGTGAACTCATAGTCACATAGAAATTCCAACCACCGTCGTTATCTCAGGTTCAACTCCTTCTGGGTGTGGACATACTTCAAGTTTTTGTGATTGGAAAATATCTCGCAGTGGACGCCATATAGATAATGCCTCCAGACCTTCAAAGCGAACACCACTGCTCCCAACTCCAAATCATGAACCGGGTAGTTGATTTCATGTTTCTTTAACTGCCTTGAAGAATAAGCGATTACGTGCCCGTGCTGCATCGATACCGCTCCCATCCCTTGATATGACGCGTTAGTAAAAACCTGAAATCCTTCCTTCCCAGACGGAAGAGCAAGGATGGGGGCGGAGGTAAGCCTATCCTTTAGCTCTTGGAATGCTGCTTCACATTGGGGAGTCCACTCAAATGGCACACCTTTCTTCGTCAACGAAGTAAGAGGAAGGGCAATCTTGGAGAATCCTTTCACGAACTTGCGGTAGTACCCAGCAAGTCCAAGAAAGCTTCGTACATCAGCCGCCGACTTCAAGGGCGACCATTCCTTCACGGCTCGCACCTTTGCTGGATCCACTGCTAATCCTGCCCCACTGATCACATGCCACAAGAAAGCAACCTCCTTAAGCCAGAATTCACACTTGCTAAACTTGGCGTACAAGGCGTGCTCCTTCAATTTCTTCAACACCAAGGTTAGATGCTCGACATGCTCCTCCTCCATCTTTGAGTAGACCCAGATGTCGTCGATAAAAACAATGATGAAGATGTCCAAATACGGTTCAAACACCTTATTCATCAGGCTCATGAAGGCCGAAGGGGCATTTGTGAGCCCAAATGGCATTACCGTGAACTCATACAAACCATATCTTGAACTGAAGGCCATTTTCTAGATGTCTCCTTCTAAAATCCTCAACTGATAGTATCCAGAGCGCAAATCCAGTTTGGAAAACCAATGTGCTCACACTAGTTGATCGAACAACTCGTCGATCCGAGGTAGTGGATAAGTGTTCCGCACCGTCAACCGATTGAGTTCCCGATAATCTATGCACAACCACAGGGTTCCATCCTTCTTCTTCACGAACAGTACAGGAGCTCCCCAGGGCGATGAACTGGGGCGAACGAACCCCGACTCCACCAGCTCTTGCAATTGAACTCTAAACTCCGCGAGTTCTTTCGGGGCCATTTTGTACGGAGACTTGGATATAGGCTTGGCACCTGCTACTAGATTAATCTAGAAATCAACCTCTCTATGCGGGGTAAATCCTAGCAGCTTCTCAGGAAATACCTCAGGAAAAGCTCGCACTACCGGTACATCCTTCACTTCCAATGCTTCTTCCTTCAACTCGAACCAGACCATGAAGACCTCATCCCCTTTCATATGGGATTTTACAACCTGAACAGAAGATAATATCATACGCGGCGCGAAGCCAATACCTTGGAAGATGACGTCGGAGTCTCCATGTCTCAAATAGATCCGCTTCTCTGCGCAGTCGATCCTCGCGAAGTTCCAGTCCATCCATGCCATGCCCAAAATGATGTCGAACTCCGGCATTCTCAGAACTGTGGCCGGCGTATCAAAGGCCTTCCCATCAATAAATAGCTCCAACTCACACTTGGCAGTTGCGATCATCTTTGAGCCGTCCGGAAGACGTACTCGTCGGGCTATGCCAGTAAAGTACTGTACATCCTCCACGTCTTTTATGAAATCCTCGGACACAAAGGAGTGTGAGGCACCAGTATCGAACAACGTGAAAGAAATAGTGCCTAACCACCTAGAAGGGGGGGGTGAATAGGTGTACTTTTTCTTTTTACTTTAAATGCAGACAAACTGTTTTATACTTTAAGCAACAAATGCAATTCTACAGCTATCACAACACAGCAACCACAGAAACAGACATACACAAAATGCATACAGTGTTTATAGTGGTTCCCCAATGTCTAGGTACATCCACTTTCCCCCTTCGCCTATCTAGTAGTATACTAGATTCGGCCTAACTCCTGCACTTCTCCTCAGATCCTCAGATCTTACAGCTCAGAACCCCAAACCAGGTTCCTACAACTCAGAGTGTCCCCACTCCTACAACTCAGGCACAAAGCCCTACCACTCAGTCTTCAACAAGACCTACACTCAGGTTAAACAGCCCTACCTCAGCCTTCAACAAGGCCTACACTCAAAGAATTGATTCTCCTACACTCAGGCTCAAAAGCGCTACCTCAGCCATTATAGATTTAGGCTTACAACTCAGATCCCTAAGGATCCCATAAAAAGATAATAAAAATTTTTCAGATCACCACTCAGTTTGAGAGAATGAAGAGGGCAATCTTCTTGATCAGTTCTTGATAGCACTGATTCCTGAGATCAACTTTGTCTGTGCTTTCTTCAAGGCTTCTTCAGTCTGAACTCAGTAAAGTTGATCTTCTTGAAGTAGACTATCTGGCAACTTCCTTCTTAGGATGGAGAATTAAATCTGGATCCTACTTTGCAGTCTGGTTCAGAATCTGCTTCTTAAGAGATTTGATTAACAAGTCTCTTTCTTGACTTCAATTACTGGAGTTCTCTCTCTCCAAGTAAATCAGAAGTTTCTTCACAATACTGATTTACAATTTTCTCTGGATCTGTATTGATCTTCTTAATCTCTTGATTGATTGATGATTGATTATTTCTTTAATTGTGTTCCATATCTTCTGTTGAAGGAGAAATGTCTTTATATAGTCTTCCTCCACGGTAACCGGCTGATCCAGTTTCTAACGAACGTCTGACAGCTCTGACAGTTGCAGTTGACCGGTTGAAATGGCAGCTGTCAAGTCATCTAGTCACTTCTTGAAAATACTGTCTCTGTCTGAAAGTGTCGAGACTGATCTTCATTATGTGTCGACCCAAATAGACCAAGTGTCGACACAAGTGAACTAAGTATCGACACTAGCCTTGATGGTGTCAACACAACTCCTTGTGTTGTTGGAACAGCTTCACGACACTGCTTCTTCAGAATGTGTCGACACTGATTTTGTGTGTCGACACAAGCCTTCTGTAGAATGTGTCGACACTGATTGAGTGTGTCGACACAAGTACTTCTTCTTTAACACTTAGCTGAATTCTACTGTGTGTCGACACATCTCCCTTGGGTCGACACATCTTCTTGTGTTGAAACTTGCTGAGTGTCGACACATCTCCTTTGTGTCGACACATGCCTTCTTGTGTTGAAACTTGCTTAGTGTCGACACATCTCCTTTGTGTCAACACATGCCTTCTTTTACTTTAACTTTGGTGAAGCTTTGCTGAGTGTCGACACATCTTCTTGGTGTCGACACATTTGATGTCGACTAAGCTTCTCTGAGTGTCGACACTGCCTCTAAGTGTCGACACAGATTATGTTGACAATTCTTCACAGTGTGTCGACACTGCCTGTATGTGTCGACACTTTTCTTCTAGTGTCGACTCTGCCTTTCCTGGTGTCGACACAATTACTCCAAGTGTCGACACAGCTTCTCTAGGTGTCGACACAAGCCTTCATAAGTATCGACACTTCACCTCTAGGTGTCGACACATGGACTTAGAAACTTTTCTGCATTTCCTACAATTACTTAACCTGCACATATAAACTCAAAGCACATCAAATACACCTTGATGTATATCATTGAGTAGGGTGAGGCTTCTTCAAATCTGGTACACATTTTCCAATGTACCCAACAATCTCCCCCTATTTGGAGAAGTCATAACCCTTAGTCAATGATATACACCATACATAACAAATACTCAATATGATGTATAACAATATTATATGACAGGGTAAATACCAAAACAAAACATGTATAAACAAACTTCTCAAAATAACATTGTAATAGATTGAACATTAAACATTGTTTTGTTACAATTTCCAATATTTTCATTCATCAAAAGTTTACATGGATTTTAATGCAAATGATTACAAAGTTGTAAACTTAAGAAAATTCTATTCTATGGCTGCTCTGGCTCCTTGATGACAATGCCCTTTCCAAATTGAATCTTGACTTTAACTAGAGCATCAGTGTCATCAGCAGGCTTCTTTCCCTTAAGATCTTTCTTCTTCTGTTCTTCAGCCCTTATCTTTTGTCTCTCAAAATAATTATAAGGCTTAGGGAAATACTTGCTAGGCTCCTGTGCATTAGGAGGTAGCTTCCCTAGTTTAGCCTTTCTTCTGTACTGTACAATGGTCTCTTGTCTGGCTTTATGTTTTCTCCATTCTTAGTCAGAGTACCATTTACCCCTCTCTAGGATATTATCCTTTGCAGCCTTCCAAGCAGTCAGAATAATATTTCTGGAAGTTGGGCTCCACTGCTCAAAATCAGGCCTTAGCTCTGCCTGTTCTCTGAACCACTTTTTGGATAATTGAGCTTCTTGCTCTTTTAATACTGCCTCTGGCACAGGCTGTACAACTTTATCAATGATCACATTTTGAGCACCTTCTGCAGGGCTATACATAGATTGTATCTCTTGATGAATCATGTCAAAATCTGCTGGAGGGTAGATCACTTGAGCCACTTCAGCTTGCTCACCTCCAAAAACAGCAGGATTTATCCCAGATTCTGCTACATTATCATCATCACACAAGGGTGGATATCCAAGGGTAGCTCTTATGCTGTTGGAAATCCATTTAGCATGGTCAGAGCCTGCTTTGATTAATACCCTCTCCCCCTTTATGACTTCTCTTTCTAGATGATCCCTAAGATCATCCTTCTGAAATCTGATCTGAGCATTCAAATAGTTAACACCATCTTTATAAAAAGGTTTTAACTTTTGGATCTGTGCAGTAATAGCCTTTTGAGAATCATCAATGGCAGTTTTAACAGCAGTTAGGCTTTCTTGTAATTGCTTATCAAAGGCTTCTTTGGCAGCTGCACTTACTGCAGTCTGTGCAGTAGCTATATTTTTCATTACAGTGACAATCACATTATGTGATTCAGTCAAGTTTTCATTCATTCTTATTTGATTTTCTAAGACATAGCCCTACTTTACTGTATGGTCAGAGCCTGCTCTGATGCTATTATGAAATGCTATGTATGTCATGCAATGACTCGCCCATGATCACACCCATGCAATTGCTATGTCGACACAGACTATAGTTCCCACTTTTCGAGCAGGTAGCTAACCTCTCAGGCATCAGCCGTCGTGGCCAGGTGGTGACAGTAGAACGGGCACTTCTACTAATAGGCGGGTATCCACACTACTTCACCTAGGCCTCCGTACACTTAAATGCTAAGAACACAACAGCGGAGCCCATGCGTACTATGGCCCAGCGGGGTCTTGGGTAGATGTGCACCAAGAACACAACCCGAACTGGCCTTGCGTGACCCGGAAGGGGCCTCGGAAGTAAGCACAAGGACACATCCCAACCGTTCACTTGGCGTGGAAGGGGCCCCGGGATGTGAACACCGAGGACACAGCCCAACCGCCCAAAGTCTAACTGTCGACTCCCGTCGGTGTGACGACTGGCAAGCCTGTAGACCTGCCACACTATCCTTAACCCAGGATTACGACACCGCGTGTCGACTCACACCGCATGCAAATGCCACATCAACATAACATGGAAGGGACATCAGATGTAAGCACAAGGACACAGCCCAACCATCCATCCATACCCTATCACATCACAACAAAACAAGTGACGGTCAACACCGCACTTACATCCCTTCATAATACTACCCGTAGGGAGATGACGCTCTAGGTATTGGACTACTAAACTCATTTCATTAATCAAACATACTCATGGCCATGATTTATTCTTTTATATGACTCCCAGATGATGACAAAATAATATAAACATGTTACGCATATAAATATCTATCACACTTCCCATATGTTATCGACATATTATAAACATGATGCGCACAAATAACAATCTTTCAATTCCTATCAAGTCAATTTGTTTAAATGAGATTGCTTCACAATTTGACTATATGAAATCTGATTAGTAAGCTTCGTCTATCATGCAACAAATGATTAATCATAATAGTTCATCCAACCCAAGTAACTTGCAATATTAATTCCACCGAATCCAAATCCGTCTTATACAAAGCCCAGAATTGAGGTGCAGATTGAATCTGGACAGCAAATTTGACCGAAGATTCCCGAAGCTATAAGAATCCGGTGAAGACGTGTAACCTCAAGATGGAAAGGTCTTTCCGTGGTCCATAACTTTCGTATTCAGACGTCAACCTAGATTTGATGTTATCCTAATTGAAATCGGACTTGAAATCCGCTACGCACAGAACACAATTTCTGCATGCAGGATTTATTGAACAACATATTCGTTTAGACTTTCCTGTGGCTACAGACTTCTCATGAAGTCGTGAAACCATTCATTGGAATGGTATTTTCAAGGGCTTCAACTTTCGTGTTTAGCCGAAAGCCCAGAACTGAACATATCACACGAAAAAATAGCCACAAAGTTCGCTGCGCGCAGAATACAGATTCTACACGCATCTTAAGGCGGAATGAACGGCATCAGTTCGTCTTCCTCCTCAAGGCGATCCTCTCGGATCACCTCCAGAATTTCCTCCACCCTTATTTACCCTCATGAGACCTTTTCTCTTCACGAAACCATCCCCCATCTCCATATAGAATATCGGAGAGGTTGAAGACATCACTAACCAAGAGCACAAGCCCCGGGATTGGCCTCACCGTAGAGAAAGCATCTTTCCACATGTCTAGACTCTTTTGAGTCGACGTCTCGCCTAGATATCTATATATCTAGCACCAAGGGAGAGGGTAGGAAACTCACATCGATTCCAGCGGTTCCTCCATTTCCGGCCATGGATCTCGTAATTCTCCTTGGCGGCATCTTCTCCTTCCCGGTGATGGCGAATTTTCCCTGTAGAACTTGCTCCAGCAGCTTTCCCTCTCACCAGGAGTTCTCATAGGAAATTTTGGATGAAATGAGCATGAAAACGGCTAGGGTTTTCTCTTCCCCTTATATATGAAAAGTGACACGGGTAGGGACACGCCTATGTCCTTACTCGTGTCCCGCTTGAGCGAAATGGCAATGATGGTTTCTGTGTCGGTTCAATACTTGACACGGGTAGGGACACGCCCGTGTCCCGACCTGTGTCCACATGATACGGCCGTGTTCCTGTCCGTGTCCTTGGCCGTGTCCTTCTCTAGATACATCTCGACGAACTCAACTCGACACACACGGAACACGTGTAGAGACATGCCCGTGTCTCTACCCATGTCATACGATTCGTCGATCTCGACACGTAGTTCGTCGATCTCAACACGCCTCGTCGAGTCCAACTCAACACACATGGGTAGGGACACGCCCGTGTCTCGACCCGTGTCATACACTTCGTCGATCTCGACACAGATCGTCGATCTCGACACGCTTCATCGAGTGTAACTCGACACATATGGGTAGGGACACGCCCGTGTCGCTACCCGTGTCATATGATGTCGACACACCTCATCGATCTCGACATGCTTCATCGAGCTCAACTCGACACATTTCCACACGGGTAGGGACACGCCCGTGTCTCTACCCGTATCCCATTCACACGGGTAGTGACACGCCCGTATCACTACCCGTGTCCTTCTCTGCACTATTTTCTCCACTCCTCCATAAGTGTAGTCCAATTCCCTGCACTTCTCAGGACTCGAGTCAACCCTCCTGACTCAAAAACACACACGAGGGGCGTAGAGCGATTCATGACGTTACATGTTGCATATACGCCCCGGAGAAGACTCCATGAGAAACGTGTAGTTTATGAGTCGATTGGTTGTACCTGTGAAGGGAAGTAGCAGGAAGTATAGGAGCGGTAGTCCAGGAAATTACCCTTGTGATGCTTGTGCTATTGGGTTATACCTGTGAAGGGCAGTAGCAGTAAGTAATGGATTGGAAGTCCTGGAAATACTCTTGTAATGCTTGATGTTGATGGGTGGTCCCTTGAAGGGTAGTAGTAGGAAGTACAGGCGTGGTAAGCCAAGAAAAGACCCTTGATATTTGCAATGTTTGCCGGGTTGTACCTGTGAAGGGTAGTAGCAGGAAGTACTGGTACGGAAGTCCAGGAAAGCCCCTCTGATTCTTGTAATACTTAATGGGTTGTGCCTGTGAATGGGAGTAGCAGGAAGTACTGGTGTGCCCAGAAAAACACCGAGTCTTTATGCCAAAATAGGAAAGGTGAAATCGACCCACACCTTTTATTTAGCCGCGAGTACATTGGTATTCGGTGATGGCAAGACGACTTGAGCAACGGGGGGTGGCCGATCTGACCTACGTTATGTCCGACCGACTTGAAGACCAGAAAGTGTGGTCTGTTGGAGCCCATAGTGAGACTCTTAGGCCTGCGCGCCATGACACAATGGGGGGCTACGAGCCAATCCCGGGTCATTAAGACTAAAGTCTCCCGCTGCACGCCATGGAGTAAAATGCTCAATTTTTACCGTTGGGTTGCGACCCTAATACGGTAGTGGGACCCTGGTTCATCGGTACACCAAGAATGTGCCCTGAGTGCACGGATCGTTGGGCCGCGTGGATGACGGTTGTGATGGAATGTTTGTGCGTGAGAGCACAATGTATCAATCTATATATATCTGCCTGTGAAATGCTATTCCTGCAGGGAAGGAATACCACTGCCCCGGGAAATGGGTAGGGTCGTTATAAAATTGGTCAGCTAAATGCTGACCGTTGCCTTGTTTGCCACCGATGGGTGGGTTGTCCCTATGCAGGTGCTGGAGAACCAAGCGGGACACATAAAGGCTGACGTCCCTGCTGATGTTGTTGCGGCTGCCGCTAGCCCTTTAAGGTTAAGCTTAAAAATGTTGTGTTTTGTTTATATGTGGCTGGCCTGTGCGCCAATGTTTGGAAGCCACTGTTGCAAAAGAACTTGTAAGGCCATAAGGCCAATTGACTTTGTATTTGGTGAACATTCCTATTATATATAAATGTGGATATTTATTTGGTGTACATTCTTTTTTAGAGTTCTGTGTCGTGTTATACGCTTCTGCTAGAATGCTATGTGTTAGGATGCGCAACTCTGGTATCACTTCGTGATGTCGCCGCCTTTTTTGTGGTATATGCTGTAGGGCCCCGGCTGGACCTTCTAGTATATACTATGTGAATGGATGGAGTCGTCATAGTAGATCACCCGCTACCGCACTATAGGGCATCGTGCTCCCGCGTTGTAGAGCATTCACTCCCATATTGCATAGCACCTCGCTCTGATGCTGCTTGTGCACTCTAGCACCACCAGGGCCTGTCCCCTCATGCTCACTGGCAGTTTGAAGAGTATACCCTTCACTGCCTCGCTAGGGCCATGCCCCTTAGATCTCCCACCTCCCTGTATTGAAGGTCCTCCCTTCTCCCCCATAGTAGGTCATGACAACGCCATACCTGCCCCCTCAAGGTTGCTTAGGTTTGAAGTTCAACACTTCACTGCCACATTTAAAGACAAACAAAGGTGCATTGCCAATATTATAAAAGATAAATTGCTACACAAGAAATGCCACAAGCCGAAACAGTCCATGAATAACAATACAAAGTACAAATATGCCCAAAGCACTACGGCTACATCAATACAAGTACAAAGGTACGAAACACAAACACAACTACAAAGAGCAAATATGCAAAGAAACATAAAAGGAGGAGCTACTCCTTTCCCTCAATATTGACATTAAATCGGAACTCTCGTACTCAGAGAGATCTTTGACACAAAGACTGACAACATCATAATTATACATCCCTGCCACCATAAATATAACTTGACATTCTCCAACATGGGATCTGCCTTCGTGGTCGTGATCTCCTCACAAATTTCCTCATCAAGTAGACAACAAACCAACATATAATTATTGGAGTCCTTGTACTCATCGACTCTAGCGGCCTTCAACCCAGTAGTCCGCTTATGCAAAGAAAGACTCTCCACCTCGGTCTTCAAGGACCCCCGCCCAGCCTCCCTTGCGAACAATGCATGGAAGTCTAGAAAGTAAATTACGCATAAGTCTTCGCACAAGCAATACTTTAAGGACACTAAAACTCCTACTACCACATGTAGGTATGCAAATAAGAGAACATACATGCAAGACACATGATGGCCCATGCGTGCACAAAGCACGAAGACATAGCGAACAAGGCAAGAGGGTGTGCACAATGCGCATGTAAGGTGCTGGGCGCAACCCGCGCACGCCAAACATAGTAGGGTGCACTCTGGGTGTGTCCAGCGCACGAGGGTGATTCCGATGCAATCAATGCACGGGTGTATGGGTATGGGCATTAGGCACGCTCTACATGCACCTGTGAGTAGACGCCTCCACGTGCATGTAAGAAAATGGCCCATGTATGTGCATTATGCATGGTCCCCTTACGCATGCCTCGCGTGTGGGTACCCTCTATGCTCACACCTCCCGCACACGATGTTCGCCTCCACGCCCGCCTACCTTTTTTCGCGCCCCCATCATGATCATCAGAAATCATCACACATATATTTCAACAAAAAGTCCTTGTACTCCTTTTTCTCTGATTTTAGTCTCCGAGAACTTAGGGGCAATTAATAGGGTTCCCCCAAATAGGTTCTGTCGAACCAAATTGACACAACCTCAGCTGACTCGCTGACACAAATCTATCGATCCTAGTCTCGCGCAATTTCGAGTCTGTTTGGCCTAATCAACAGACATCAAGACACATATATGCGCATATACGCTAACCAAACCACCCATCATGTGGCGTGAATAGTAAAATTTGTCATCATGTGGTGCAAATAGTAAAATCCTCAAATATGGGGAGTGAAAATAGTAAAATTCCCCATCATGTGATGTAAATAGTAAACTCTTTCATCATGTGGTGCAAATAGTAAATCCTCCAACATCGGGGTGCAAATAATAAACTTCCCAATCATAGGGTGCTAATAGTAAAATCTGCCGACATAAGGGGATAGTAAAATCCTCCATCTTGTGGTACAAATAGTAAAATTCTTCATCATGGGGTGCAAATAGAATCCTCCAACATAGGGGGTGCAAATATTAAAATTCCCCATCATGGGGTGTTAATAGTAAAATTCTCTATCATCAGATACAAATAGTAAAAGCTTCCAAAATGGAGGTGCAAATAGTAAAATTCTCCATCATTGGGTGTGTGAGAAAGAACAAAAGAAAGACAAATTTTATTGCTACAAAAAAGATAAACAATACATAGGTATGCCCTCTAATGTATAGAAAATGGGGGAGATGATATAATAAAACAAGAGATGTGGGACTAAATACAGTCTGCGCGGCTTATGAAATTTGACACTGTCAAACCGCAATACTGTACAATATTGCTGATCTCCTAGCGGCAACAAAGATAAGCCGCCAGACCACCACAGAAGACCGCTAGACCACTGCTGCTAGCCGTTAGACCGCAACTGTGGGTTGCCACCGGACCGCAGTTGCAGACTCCCATCACTACTGCTGTGGTAAGCCTCAAGCCCGCTATTGTGGCTAACCATCTGGTCGCTGCTGCGGCAAGTCTCTAGGCCGCTACTGCGGCAAACCATCGGGTCGTTGCTATGGCAAGTCACCAGACTGCTGCTGCGGCTAGCCTCCAGACCATAACTACTGTTGGAAGAACTCCAAGACTGGAAAGCCCTGTGGGAAGGCGACTACAAAATCACAACAGTGCTAAACAGTCAAACTGCCAATCCTCACAAGATAGCCGCCAGACATAAGCGCTGCCACTGACCTAACCACCAAAAAATCAAATTGCCTGACCTCCCAGACTACTAGACGCTGAGATTAGTCCATCAAACCGTAAAACTATAACACTTCCCATCTGGCTGGATCATATATATTAAACATGCCCAACTTGCGACAAACATCTGAAAGATAAGAGAAAACTAGTTTCATGAAGATGTCTGCCAGTTTTTTATCAGAAGTGACAAACGGAGTGCAGATCTTGTTCTTCAACACCTCTTCTCTAATGAAATGACCATCGATTTCAATGTGCATTGTCCTCTTATGGAAGACAGGATTCTTCGATATGTAAATAGCGGCTCTGTAATCACAGAACATAGGGAGAGAATGATCATAGATTTTTCCAAAGTCAAGCATAAGCGCTCGTGTCTACTTCAATTCGCAAGTTGTTGAAGCCATGCTCCTATACTCAGCTTCAGCACCTGACCTTGAAGCCACTGATTGCTTCTTGCTTTCCCAGCTAACAAGATTTCCTCCTACATGTTGGAACTGACGGTTCACATATCCTTAGTTTGATAACATCAAATCTTATGTTGTATTTGATCACATCCTGTGTTTGGTATAGTTTGCAGAATTACAGGTTCAAGCGATGCAAGAAGCACTTTTCTGGCACCTACTGCCAAGTAGTAGTAGCAACTGTCGGGTGGTAGCCTACAATAAATGGACATGGTACTCAGATTTCTACCACACCGCGCTTGTCCTACCGCCAGCGCTAGCTCGAGGAATTATTTCAGCCAGATGCTCAGGAAACTACCCCCAGGTGATAGCAGTATACTACATCGTACTAGTCACTCAATAATCGTCGAGGCGGATTCGTTGAGATACCATACCTACCACGTGGCATTACCTTCCTACCACGTCGTGCTAGCATTGAAAAATGAAAAATATTCATTTTGAATATTTTTCCCAATTTACAGGGAAACTGTCAAATTAAGCGCGTGAAGCTACCGCTGGGTGCTAGCCTTACCGCCGGCAGTAGCCTATTTTTACAAAGACGTATAAAAGGCATCTCGTTTTCTGTATTCCTTACTAAGATGAAAAGAGACTGTGTTCTTTGATTCCTCGGGTTCGGCCGCCTCTCTGTGGTACGTTCCACCATCTTCGTCGAAGGAAAAGAAAACCCCCTCCCTCCCGTTCGCAAACAAAGAACTCTAGTGAGCCAAGGACTAACGACTACAAAGAGTCGACCGGTTGCGAGCACACAGAGATATCAAGCACCGGTCACAGATCGCTCAACGGAGGAATAGTCAATAAGGAGATTCAATCTTAAAATATTTTAAACCTTTATTGTATTCTTTTTTTTTCTCTATATTCTTGTGGTGAGGGAAATCTACCGAGGAAGGTCGTCAGAATTCGAGGAGGATTCTGTGAGAAGTCATCCCCAAAAAGGGACGTGTAAATCGGGTGATCTAGTGGGACTCTAAGACTCTTCCTTTTGTGATGGTGAAGAGCCAGCTCGAAAAACTTTCTTGGAGGGAAAGGGAGAGAGCCAACCAGTCTGGGGAGCAGGTCAGTATAGAAAACCAAAAGCTTTTTCCATTCACCGCCCTCAATCTCCGGCATCACAGAAATAGAGATTTTGTAATTATTAAAATAGTTGTTAATTTAGTTTTGCAATGAAATTCATTTTCTGCTTCTTTACTTGCGTGTAATGCTGTCAATGTTGGTTTGTGTTTTCCTGAAGGGTGCATAGATCTCCAAGGAGGAATCTGCCCAGAAAAACGAGTTCTGTGACATACCATCGCACGCTAGCTAGCTAACGCCCCACGGTAGCTTCCAGAACTAGTTTTCCTGGAACGAAATAATTCAAATTTCTCATAAATGAGTCAAACCTTATTCACCCCCTCTAAGGTTGTCCAATATATCCAACAAGTGGTATCAAAGCAGATTACTTCAAAAAGACTTAAAAACCAAAAGTAAGATGGCCAACGCAGTTCACACATTTCTTGAGGGACAGTGGGTGAGTAGACCCCACTATTCATGGGGAGTGACTACAGTTACTGGAGAACGCGAATGAAATTTTTTTCATGACAGAAAGTATGGAGGTATGGGCCATGATCGAGACGAAATACACTGTACCCACTACCATAGTAGGTGATACCATCTTAGTCAAACCACATGATAAATGGGACGACGCTGACAAGCTCAGATCTACGAATAATATCAAGGCTATGAACTCTTTATTCTGTGCGTTGGATAAAACTAAATTTAATAGAAACTGCCACTATGAAACTGCATATGATATATGACGTTTACTTGAGCTTACTCACGAAGGTACCTCGCAGGTGAAGGAGTCAAAGTTGTTCCGACTCAAGTCTGAGTACAAACAATTCCAAATGGAGATTGACGAGGAAGTAGATAGCATGTATACACACTTCACCAAGATTGTCAATGCCTCAAGATCCCTCAGGAAGGGATACTCAAATGGAGATCTGGTGAGGAAGATCCTGCGATCTTTGCTTCCTTGCTTCAACCCAAAGGTGACTACGATTGCTAAATCACATGATATCAGCACCCTAGAGATAGAGAGCCTCATTGGAAACTTAAAGACACATGAGCTTGAATTAAATATTCAAGTTGAGGAGTATCCCAGGGAGATAAAGAAGAAAGTTCTATCACTGAAGGCTGTAAAGGAGAGAATTGTTGCTGAAGAATCTGAGGAAGATGACGAGGAAATACTCTATGTCTGAGAGTTCAAGAGGTTCATGAAGAATCCCAAGAGGCGGGGAAAATTTAATAAATTTTCGAAGAAAGGAGATAAAGAAGCCAGGAGGTGGAACAAACCATCAAAGGAGATGGAGAGTGAATATGAGAAGACCCAACCTAAGTGTTATCACTGTCACAAGCATGGACACATAAAGGCACTAACTTGGGACGAGGATGGATCTAATAAGTCAAGCACCTAAGACTCGAGCAGTGAAGGCGACGCAAATATGTACCTCATGGGCAGAAATCAAGATGAATCTGAAGATGAGTCCAGTATCCAGAGTGATATTGAGGTTGCTTCACCCTCCTATAATGAACTTCTAGAGATTTATGACCACGTATGTGATAAGTTAGATAATGTTATACTTGAGAAAATTCCATTAGAAATGAAAACAAGAGAATTAAAATAGGACTTGGAAAATTTTAAAACTAAATTACTAACATACGGAAATGAGAAGATCGAGTGTCTAGAATGTCCTCACTTGATGGCAATGATCGAAAAGCTAAAAGTTAGTCTCTCCAAGACATTGTTGAAAACAAACAATCTCACAAATGAAAAGAATGTCTTGGAGAAAACACTTCAAATGTCTCTTGCCAAAATAGAGGAAGGTAAACAATAGTTCGCCAATCAGTGTGTAATGCTAGTCACTGAAAACACAACCCTAAAGGCGAGGATCCATGATCTTAACTGTGCTATCCAGAAATTTGGAATAGGGCAAAAATCTCTGAATATGTTATTGGGTGCACAATGTCATGGATCTGGAAAATTCAGACTAGGATATATAAGTCCAACACTCCCACCGAGCGGCATTCATAGTCAAGACAAGACTAAAATGAACTATAAGGAATCACATAATAAGATAAATAATTTTTAAAGGTTATCCCCATCCTCTAGCACGAGCTCTATGAACATGATAAAGGCAGCATCCACTGCCTATACTTTATGTGCAAACTGACAAAGGTTTGGTCACACATCCGGGTTGTCTCTGAGGAAAGGTAACAAGAAAACTATGCAAGTCTGACTACCAAAGTCTTCTACCTATTGTATGGGTGGAATTACTTGGGTAACCAGATCTTACCCTCATCTTCTTTTTAGGTGTGTTGGCAGGCTAAGGACAAGGAGAATGTGTGGTACTTGGACTCTGGGTGTTCAAAGAACATGATAAGAGATAAAGATAAGTTCCATAGCATGGTGAAGAAGAAGGGAGGCATGGTGAAGTTTAGGGATAACAATAAAGGACGCATTCTTGGAATCTGGACTATATGTAACAAAGCATTTTCAATTTCAAATGGACTTTTTGTAGATGGACTTAAGCATAATTTAATTTCAATTAGTCAACCATGTGATAAAGGGCTAAATGTTATATTTGAATCCTATACAAACACTTGCAAGATTATAGATGCTAAAACTAATTGTGTTTTATTTACTACTCATAGAACTCATAATGTTTACACTGTTAGTTTTGAAGATATATCCTCCTTTGATTTGAAGTTCTTAGTTACCAAGAATAAGGAATTAGATCTTTGGCATAGGAGACTAGGACACTCAAGAAGTAAACTAATTGTCAAACTATCAAAAAATAAACTTGTTCGTGGACTTCCAAAATTAAGCGGTAGTTTAAACTCTTTATGAGCTCCGTGTCAAAAAGAGAAATTTGTTAAAACCTCATTAAAGAGCGAAAATGACAGTTCCACGACAAGACCATTTGAACTCATTCATATGGATATGTTTGGTCCTCATAGTACATGTAGTCTAGGTGGAAAATGATACACGCTTGTTGTTATTAATGACTACTCCCGTTATTGTTGGACGATCTTCCTTACGAATAAATATGACACATTCCTTGAGTTAACAAATCTGTGCACTAGACTTCAAAATGATATGGAAATAAAAATAAAATGCATAAGATCAGATCATGGGGAGATTTTGAAAATGAACATTTCATGAACTATTGTAATAATATAGGAATTAAACACGAATTTTCAGCCCCACGTACTCCTCAATAGAACGATGTAGTAGAGAGAGAACCACATGCTTCAAGAGTTAGCACGCACAATGCTCGCCGAGTTCGACTTGCCTCGATATTTTTGGGCCGAAGTGTTTAACACAACATGTTATGTGATGAACCGAGTTATGCTTTGCCCCATTCTTAGGCTAACTCCATATGAGCTTTACTTCAAGAAGAAGCCATTAGTTTCCTATTTTAGAGTCTTTGGTTGTCCGTGCTTTATTCTAAACACTAAGGATCACTTAGGAAAACTTGACAAAAAATCAAACCATGTCATCTCGTTAGGATATTCTAGTACGAGTCGTGCCTATATGGTCTATAACAAACGAACCTTAGTTGTTGAAGAATCGGATCACGCCCTGTTGGGTCAATTTCTCATAATGTCCTAGATTTGTAGAAGTTAAACAAGTCAATGATATACACATAGTTGTATTTGATGTATGTTTGTTGGGTGCATTGGAAACTATGTACCTGATTTGTAGAAGCCTCACCTAACTCAATGATATTCATCAATGTGTATTTGATGGGATGTTGAGTTTCAATGTGCAGGTTAAGGAAATGCAGAAAAAGTTTCTAAGTACAAGTGTCGACACTTGAGAAGAATTGTGTCGAAACCAGGAGCCAGATTGTGTCGACACACTGGACTTGTGTCGACACATAGAAATTCTGTCGACAATAACTATGTCGACACACACGACTTATGTCGACACACACCCGAATTCTGTCGACACATACCAGAATTCTGTCAGCACCAACTATGTCGAGACTAGAAGCTATTGTGTCGACACACAAGACTTGTGTCGACACATTCCACAGAAGCTGTGTTGAGAAGATCAAGAAGGGATGTGTCGACATTATGAGAGCTGTGTCGACATCATCAAGAATTGTGTCGACACATGGTTTATTTGTGTTGACACATTTGAAGTATTGTCTCGACACTTTCATGCTGAGATAGAGTACAATGAGGTATCATGTGTCAATATATAAGACTTGACAATTGTCATAACTAACAAAGTCGTTGCATCTGTTAGAGCTGTCAAAAGGCCGTTATGAACCAGAATAGCCAGTAACCTCAGATGGATCTATATAAAGTCTTGTTATATCATGAAGAAAAAGATCTAAGGAGAAAGAAGGACTTGTCATTCTGCTATCAGTTGAAATTCTGCAAGTCTTAAGGAGAACGAAGGACTTATCATTTTGCTCTCAGTTGAAATTCTGCAAGTCATCAGGAGAAGGCAGATTCTGAACAAGTCTGCAAGAAGATTTCAGATCAAATTCTGAAGGAAGCTGGATTGAAGATCATCTCCAACTTCATAAGAAGATCAACCTTACTTTGTTCAAATTCAAGAAGCTTTGAAGAAGCTAAGACAGGTTGGATCTTAAGCAATCAGATCTATTAAAAACTAATTAAGAAACCTTGAACCCTTTCTCTCTCTACCTGGGTGAAGGATTTATTCTTTTTATAATCACTTTTCTTTGTAGGATCTTTTATAGATCTGAGTGAAAGAGAGTTATCTCTCTGAGTTGTAAGCCTAAATTTACAAAGGATGAGGTAGGGCTGAGTGCCTGAGGGAGGGGATTAATTTCTCTGAGTTGTAGGCGTGGGAAAAGGCTGAGGTAGGGCTTGATTGCCTGAGTGGTAGGAGTGTGGACTCACTCTGAGGTAGGATTCTCTATAACAATCTGAGTTGTAGGACTTGCTGAAGTCTGAGCTGTTGGAATCATTCTGGATTCTGAGTTGTAAGATCTAAGGATCTGAGGAGGATGAAGGAAGTTAGGCTGAATCTAGTATACTGCTAGATAGGCGAAGGGGGAAAGTGGATGTACCCATCTCTTGGGGAACCACTATAAATCTGTTTGTATGCTTTGATTGGTTGTGTTTCTAATAATCTTTGATGTGATAGTTGTTGCATAGGTTATCTACTAGTAAATCATATTGTCCGCCTTAATAAAAAAGAATTGAACCTATTCACCCCTTCTATGTGTTTAGGATATCTTGAAACCAATTCTTTCAAGTGGTATTAGAGGGAGGTTGCTCAAGCATAGACTTAACAGTCTGAGTTGATCTATAAGGCAGTTATCAGTTATAATCAAAATAGGTTCAGGTGAAACTCACAAAGAACTTGGATACATGAACATACCTATCTGTAGAAAGGAAATTTTCAGCATATGGAAAGAGAGATTGAGATTATTCATGGAAGCATGTGACCCAAGAATCTACATTACAGTTAAAGAAGGGCCATTCATTCCTATAAACATCTCAGTTCTTGATGCTAACCTAAGGACTCCAAAAAGTTATTCTGAAATGACAAAGGATGAGATCATCTTAGCCACTATGGATAAGAGATCACAAAATATAATAGTTAGTATTATAGATGACTCAACATTCCAAAACTTAGTTCACTGCAAAATCTCCAAGGAGATATGGGACACTTTAATTGTCTACATGGAAGGATCAGAAGAAGTAAGAGAGGACAGAAAGTCTATGCTAAATTAAGAATATGAAAGTTTTAGACAAGCCAAAACCGACATCATAATTGAGTACTACAAGAAGTTTTTTAGAATAGTCAATGAGCTAATGTCATATGTAAGAGTCTTTAGCACATATAAGCTCAATGATAAGTTTCTTAGATCACTAAACAAGGACTAGGGCACCAAGATATGTGTCATTAGGGAAGTGGCCAAACTTGCTGACACCTCTCCTCTAACACTATTTGGAAACCTGTTATCATATGAGATGCAGCTTATGGCCAGAAAGGAGGAGGAGAAAAGAAATAGGTTTGAGTACAAAGAGAAATCTGTGGCCTTTAAGGTTGAAGCCCCAAAGAAGGACAGGAGGATATCTCCATCTCCTCCTAGGAAAGCTGCTGAAGTTAACTCAGATAATTCTGATAATAACTCATCAGATAGCCCTAATTCTGATGAAGACTTTGTTGATTTCACAAGGCAATTCCAAAGATTCTTGAAGAAAAAATAGTGGAGAACCAAGCCATCCTCCTCACAGTCCAAGGATGATTATTACCAGTTTGAGAAATCTTCTAAAAAGGACAGGTATGGTACTAAACCTAGCAAATTAACTTCTTCTAAGATTATTTGCTATTGTTGCAACAGGACTGGACATGTTGTTGCTGACTGCCCTGATAAAAGAAAGGAATCTAATGACAAAAAGAAACATCAAAATAAGGGCAAGAAGGAGAGATCCTCTGCTGCAAAGAAGCAGAAAAGCTGGACCGATTCCTCATCATCAGATTCAGGAGAAGAGGCTGAAGCTGAAGCCTATATTTTATCATTCACTACTAAAGAGGATCTAGTAGAATCAGAATTCTTGTAATTGCTAGACTATATAAATGGGATTGAAGATCATCATTGCAGAGGGCTGATGCCTTTGTTTGAGGAAGATCAGTGCCAGGATCAGCCTGGTCCCAGTAAGGTAAACAACCTATCTTTAGTTTCTGATTATTACACTGGATCAGAATCAGAAGCATTAGCATCAAGAGATGAGGATGCTTCTGAATATGAAGGGGATGTTCATCAACTAATTGATGAGTATGGTGATTTATTGCAAGCTCTTAAGAGAAGCAGAATCCTTAACAAGAAACAGGCTAACGAAATTGCATCTCTTCAATTGGCTGCATCAGATTTAGTAAAAATGCTAGATTTGAAGATGAATGAAGTTGCCAAACTTAAAAACATTAATGTTATTCAGATGGGTACAATTACCTTCAAAAATGATCAAATCAAGAGTCTGAAAGTCAGACTTCAAAGAGAGAAGGATCTTATGGCCAAATTCTCAAAGCCAAAATCAGTTTTACCCTTAATTGATGACTTCATCCTCCAAAAGGGTAAGACATGATTAGGCTTCAAGGGAAAAACTAGGGCTGCTAATTCCAAAAGAAAAGGCAAAACCCCAGTTCAGCCACTAGCCTCTAAACCCCCTATTTCTTTCAGGAAAGTGATGCAGTCTAGTAACAGGTATGACCATGATATTACACATGGTCACTGTAAGCTTGGTGATCAGAATGACAAGGGTGCAAATGCCAATAGGGTAACCCATGAACAAACACACTATGTTCTTCATGAATTATCAGTGTTTGATGCACAAGCCCCAACACTCATAACAATGTTGTTAAGGCTGTATTTAAAAGAAGATACAACAGATATGAGTGCTGGTGTTGTGGCAAGGTGGGTCATTATGCCATTGATTGTTGACATAACACTACTGTCAGGAAAAATGCCAGCTTACCTGTCAGAAAGGCTGCAAGCAAGCATGTCAAGTTTCAGTCTAACCTAAACCTAGAACCCAATAATTATTGGGGTTCTAAGATTAAGTAATTTTATTTGATGCAGGTGAGTCCAAGTGGTCATACCCCAATATGGTACTTGGATAGTAGGTGTTCCAGGCACATGACTGGAAGAATAAGGATGCTAAAGGATTACTCACCCATAGAAAATGGACCCAGAGTGATTTTTGGTGGATCTGAAAAGGGAGGCGTCAAAGGGTTTGGTAACATTTCCAATATCTCTATCACCATCACCCAAGTGGCTTATGTGAAAGGTCTGAAACATAACCTAATAAGCATAAGCCAAATAAGTGGTCTTGATTATGACACTTCTTTTATTAAGAATGGGTGTCAGATTAAAAATACAAGTGATCAAGAAGTCATTTTGTCAGGTTATAGAAAAGGAAATGTTTATTGTCTAAATTTTATGTGTGAGAATAAAGAATCTCCTATTTGCCTAGTTGCAGATGAGAAAGCTTCTCATTATGTCAAATGACACAAGAGACTTGCTCAAATTAACAACAAGACTATAGGTCAACTCTTTACTAAAGAGTTAGTGAGGAATGGTCCTCAAGTCAAGTACATCAAGGAGGGTGTATGTTCAGCTTGTCAAAAAGGCAAACAGACCAAAACCTCCTTTCACATTCTTGATACCAAAGGTTCAGTGAGGTGTTTGTACCTCCTGCATATGGATCTATTTGGTCCTATCCTAGTTCATTGTCTAGGTAGGAAAGTCTATACCTTTGTGGTTATGGATGACTATTCTAGATTTACATGGGTTTTCTTCCTGAGGCAGAAATCTGAAACCCCTACAATCTTCCACAATTTTATTAGGCAAATTCAGAATGAACTCAACAATTCAGTGGTCAAAATCAGAAGTGACCATGGGACTGAATTTCAGTCTGAATGCATGATAAGATTTTGTGAATAACTTGGGATTCATCAGGAGTTCTCCTCATCTAGAACTCCCCAGCAAAATGGGATTGCTGAAAGAAAGAATAGGACTCTTATTGAGGCTGGTAGAACTCTACTAAGTGACACATCTCTCCCAGAATATTTCTGGGCTGAGGTAGTAAACACTGCATGTCATATTCTCAATAGAGCTTCCATCACCAAAAGCCACAAGAAGACACCCTATGAGATTATGAAAGGCATAAAACCTAATATATCCTATTTTAGGATCTTTGGTAGCGAGTGTTATGTACTTAACAACGCAAGTCTTGTTTAACTAAGTTTGCTGCCAAATCCCAAGAAGGGATATTTGTTGGGTACAACAACAGTAGTAAGGCATACAAGGTCTACAACTTGACTACTCAAGCTGTCGAAGAATCTGTCCATGTAGTCTATGATGAATCTAAGCTAATCAAGTGTGAGTTGTCTAGCACTTCTTGTAGCTCTACCGGTTTGAAGGAAAGGATGGACAAGCTTACCATTAGTGAAGACCAACCTGCAAGGCTGGATGAGGAAAATGATGGATGTTGTCCAGGGGGAGAACATGACCCACAAGCTGATGATGAAGACAATGAAGTACAGGTTGATGGGGAGATCGGAGAAAATCAAGTTGTGGATAGATTGCCACTAGTAATAAGACATCTAAGGATCATCTAGCTGACCAAATTATTGGTGATCCATGACATGTTGTTCTGACCAGAAACAAGAGCTTGAACACAGTTCTATGTTCAAGTTTCCTGTCCTATATGTAACCCAAGAAATTTGAAGAGGCCATACAAGACCCAAATTGGATTGATGCCATACAGGAAGAGCTGAATTAATTCAGAAGATGTAAAGTCTGGAAGTTGGTTCCTAAACTAAAGAATCACAATTTCATAGGGACTAAGTGGATCTATAGGAACAAAATAGATGAAAATGGCATTATATTCAAGAATAAATCAAGACTGTTAGCAAAAGGCTATAAGTAGGAAGAAGGAATAGACTTTGACCAGACATTTGCCCCAGTGGCAAGGTTGGAAACAATAAGGTTGTTCCTTGCCTATGCAGCTTACAAAGGATTCAAGGTATTCCAGATGGATGTAAAGTCAACATTTTTGAATGGTGACTTAAAGGAGGAAGTTTATGTTGAACAACCTTCCGGTTTTATAGATCCTCTCTATTCCAACTATGTTTATAGGCTTAAGAAAGCTCTATATGGACTGAAACAAGCCCCTAGGGCTTGGTATGAAACACTATCTACACTCCTCATTGAGAACAAATTCTCAAGGGGGATAATAGACAAAACTCTATTCCTAAGGGAATCAAAAGGCAAGATCATCCTAGTCCAGATATATGTTGATGATATTATCTTTGGATCAACAAAAAATAACCTTTGTAGAAAGTTTACTAAACTTATACAAGGGAAGTTTGAGATGAGCAGCATGGGTGAGCTGAAATTCTTCTTGGGACTCCAAGTTAGACAGAGTGATGATGACTTGTCCATATGCCAGTCTAAGTTCACCAAATAGTTAATTAAGAAATATGGCATGGAGTCATCCTCCACCATGAGAACTCCAATGGGGTCAAGTATGCCTATAGGCAAAGATGATGCAGGAAAACCTATAGATGAGTCTTTGTATAGAGGGATAATTGGCTCACTTCTTTACTTAACTGCTAGTAGACCAGACATCATGTATGCTACATGTGTCTGTGCTAGGTATCAAGCTTGCCCTAAAGAATCTCATTATACTATTATCAAAAGAATTTTGAGAAATCTTAAGGGAACACCAAATCTTGGCCTTTGGTACCCTAAGAATAGAGATTTTCTACTAACAGGTTATTCAGATACAGACTTTGCAGGATGCAAAGAAGATAGGAAAAGCACAACTGGCACATGTCAGTTCCTAGGTTTAAGATTGGTGTCATGGAGCAGCAAAAAGCAGACAAGTGTGGATATATCAATTGCTGAGTCAGAATAAGTACCTGCAGGCAGTTGCTGTGCTCAGCTATTATGAATACAACATCATCTTGAAGATTATGGCATCAAGGTAAGTAGAACTCCATTATATTGTGATTCTACTAGTATCATATCTATTGCTAGAAATCCTGTTTCTCATAGTAGAACTAAGCACATAGAAATCATATTTCATTTCATTAGAGATCATGTTGAAAAAGAAGACATAAGTTTAGAATTTTTCAACACTAATTATCAAATTGCTGACATGTTCACCAAACCACTGGATGAAACTAAATTCAATTACTTTAAAATTGAATTAGGCATGCTAAACTTAGAATAGTATGACAAATTTGACTAAGTAAATTTATGTCGACACATATATAGTTGGTGTCGACACATATGGAAAATTCTATCGACACATCAAGAAGATTATGTCGACACTCAGAATTTTGTGTCGACACATAGCTATCCTGACACTTAGATATTGGTGTCGACACATACAATCATCTGTGTCGACACACAGAAATTAGTGTAGACTCTTAGGGTTGTCTGTGTCGACACATCACAAATGGTGTCGACACATAGTATTGCAATATCTTTAAATTCTCTGTCGAGACTTTAGTAGTCTGTGTCGACACAATCCCAACAGTGTCGACACAATAAGCTTATTTCAACCCAACTTTTGACCTTCTTTGTTTAGAAACATATAAATAGGTGGAAGCAAAACCCTGTCGACTACGCTCTCAGAATTCTCGAGACCAAACCTTTGTGTCAACAAGACTTCATCTTTCTTCTTCACCTTCACTCTCTCTTATCCCTAATGGCGCCAAAGCTGGAAGAGAACATCAACGAAGGATATGAACTAGTTTGTCATGAGTTTGAGACTGCAACACAAGAAATTCAAGTCGTGATTACCCTAATTACCTACAATGGATTATACTTCTTAGTCTCATAACCTACAAGGATATGGAAAAAAGGAAGTTCTTGAATTCTACTCGTCGACATCCTTGGATTCAACAAGCATGAAAATTAAGTCATCTGTTCAAGGAACAAAGGTAAAACTAACACAGAAAAGTTTAAGAAAGACACTACAACTTCCCAGAATTAAGGAAGAAGATGACATAACATCTTCTATGACAAAAGATGCTCTTCAGTAGTGTGGACCGAATCCCACTACCAAGATTAGATCCTCAATGAATAGGAAGGGAATGAATTCCCAAGGGAAATTCCTGTCAGAGATTATAGGAAAGGTTATTCTATGCAAATGAGGAAGATATGATAGAATTTCAGCCTATATGTTCAATCTCATGATCAGAGTTATCTTCAAGGTGAAAACAAACTGGTCTGCTATTATCTTTGACCGGATCAAAGAAGGAATCAAGAAACCTAATCTGGGCAGAATACTAAGCCTGTATCTGGCCTTAAATATTCTAGAAGTGATGAATCAAACTGCAGGATCTAAGATTAATCACATGAGGAGAATGGACTTAAGAATACTGTCTAGATGGGATAGGGTATTGACCAAGGATGCCTCTACACCCCAGAAACCCCAGAAACAGGTTCAGAAAAAGAAGAAAACTCAACACAAGCCAACTGAATCATCCAGTGATTCAGAAGAAGTAGTTGTTTTTGTTGGATCCCTAGTTTGATTTAGGCTAGGTTCACTAAGTACTAAGCTAGGATCATTTGACCCAACATGTATAGCCAGGGTCATAGTTGTGTCCTAGAGTCTAGGCCAAGTCCTTAGAATCAACATCACATGGACCAGCTATCAACAAGACCGCCAGAGACTCAAGAATTAGAGATTTTAAAGACTTTGTAAAATGAGTTTGACGTTCGTCAAACTCAGGTAGATGATTGTCGTGCTCAGCTCGATGATATCAGAGAAAAATCTCTGAGCTGAGCTCGACGAACTCTGTTCTTTGGTCAACGAAAACTTGGACACTACTTCAACACTTCAAGTTCAGAAAACATCAAGATATTCCAAGTCTAGAATCAGACTTAGGTCGACGAACTTAGTTCTCAGCTCGACGAATTTGATTCTTTGGTCGATGATCTTTGGACTCTACCTTCAGCATTTTGTCCCGACTTTATTCCCCGGACTCAGTTCGACGAACCTAATTCTCTTCCCGACGATTTCTGGATTATTTACTTCAACTTTTTAAAATCAGAAGCTTCTCAAATAATCTAAGTCCAGAATCAACTCCAGTCGACGAATTCCAGATTCTCAGCTTGAAGAACTTTGACCACTAGCTAGAGTTATCCATCAGCAATTAGTGGTCCTCAGCTCGACGAAATTAATTCTTAGGTCGACGATTTCTGGATACTTCACTTCAATCCTTTCATTCCAGAAGCATCTGAAAATACTCTAAGTCCAGAATACTTTGCTGAACTTCAGTCAACGAAGCCAGTTATCAGCTCGACGAACTTCATACACAGTAAAGGCAAAGTTTCTAGAGCATGCAATTCTGCATTCAGCTCGATGATCTTTGAACTCAGCTCGATGAACAGAAGTCATCTGATCGACAAACACAGTAACTCAGCTCGACAAACTGTGGACTCAGCTCGACGATTTCTGTTATCTGTTCGACGAATCCAGACTTGGTACTTCCTTCTGTCCCCATTTTACTGCAATAATTCCTGAGTAATTAATGCTCAAACATTCTCTGAATATAACCATTATAAGGAGCATTAATTATGGTCTTCATCAGGGTTATTGCTTTCCATTTTTCCATGGGACAGTTGGGGAAATAAATCAATGTAGTTTACGTTCAAGTCCGTCAGCATTGATTGCAACAGAGGAATTCAAAAATCGAAATGCAATTTCCTCAGGAAATATAAAAAAAGAGATTTTCTCTCTTTTCCTTGAGACACCAGAGATAGGCACACACACAGAGAGAAATACACAGAGAGTTACAGTTAGTCTGTCATTAAGGAATTATCTACTCCATCTTTCAAAAATCTCTGATATAGAAAAGAAGCTCTGCACCCAGAAGTAGATCAGCTCTCTGAAGAAGAAGAACAATCAATCAAAAATCAAGAGTCTTCATTCTTAAAATCACAGGACACTTCAAAGGACAACATCAATTTCATCAGTCAAGAAGTTCCTGAACATACTTTCTGGACAAGGCTTAAAGATAGAAGGCCTATCACCCTGAAGCAAAGCTCCAGTTTTCCCTGAACCATTCTACATCTCACGGGGAGCCATTTGCTAACATCATATCCACTAGACTTCTCTTTGATTGTTGATAGAGAAGACATCATCATCTCTCACCCCCCCACTGTATAAAGGGTTCTCTACTCCCTTCAAAAATGATTCTTGGTTGCAAGTCTCCTGACTAAAAGACTTGAAGTTTGGTTTTTGAGCACCTGATCAAAAGCTCATTGGTGTCAGACACCTGATCAAAAATCTGAGTGGATTCCTACCAGGGTGGTAGAAGAGTGGATGTACCCAGTTTGGGGAACCACTATAAATTTCTTGTGTCGTCTGGATGCTCTTTTCTTTTGTTTCTTGTTGTGGCTGTGATAGTTAGTTCTGCTGTGTTTATATTTTAATTTATTTCCTACAACACTAGGACTGGACTGTGTTTAGCCAGAAAATTTTGTAAACTCTACATACTCTATTCACCCCCCCCCCTCTAGAGTATTTATGATCTAACTCACCTCTTTCAATTGGTGTAAGAGGTATTTCAATTAGCATCAGAGGGAATTCATTTGGTTGTACAAGCTAACCCTTGAACCAAAGATCCTCAATTAGACCTTATATTTATTTAAATAGAATTATATAGACAGCATGGCACAAAACAAAGATTATGCAAGCACCAGACCTCCAGTTTGCAACCTGAATAGGTTTGCCATCTGGAAGGCAAGAATTAAGTTGTACATGAACTCTATTAATGAGGATATATACAACTCTATTTTGACAGGTCTCCCTCAAGCTTCAACTTTTGCAACATCTACAAGCACTACTGCAGTTCCACCACCTGAGTGGACTGAAACCCAGAGAAAGGCAAAGATTGCTGATGCTAAAGCTATGAGCATACTGGCACAGACTATGTCAGATGATATCTTTCAAAAGGTTGTTGAATGCACCTCAGCTAAAGCCATCTGGGATTCCCTAAACCAAATGGTAGCTAGATCAGCTGATGAAAGAAAGGATAGGAAATCCAACTCATATCCTTATATGAGAACTTCAAAAAGGAAGAAGCTGAGTTAGTGGCTGACATGTACAATAGGTTAAGCTCAATCATCAATGAGCTAAAAACCTTGGATAAGGACATTGCCCTAACTGAGGTGAATGATAAGATCCTAATGTGCTTCCCAAGCTCATGAGATTCAAGGATCTGGCCCATCAAGGAGGCCAGAAGCCTAAATAAGATATCCACTGAATCTCTATTAGGCAAACTAAAGTCCTATGAATAGCTGATTAAATCCAGGGAGGAAGCTGAGCAAAGAACACCTCCACCAGCAAGAAAAGAACAAAGCATAGCATTCAAAGCTGCTGAAGAGATAGAGACTCCCTCAACAAATGAAGAGCTCATGAGTCTGTTTGCCAAAAGATTTTATAAGATGGCAAGAAAGGACTTCAGGAGAAAGTCATCAAGGAAAGATAACAAACCCAGGTTTGATAAAACACCAACTAACGAAGTGATGTGTTTTTGATGCAGGAAACCTGGCCACTTCATCTCTGAGTGTCCGTAGAATCAGAAGAAAGAAAAGAGAATAGAGAAAGATATCAGGAGACAATACAACAGCAGACCTTCTTCCAGCAAATGCAAGAAGAAGGAGAAGGGTTTTGTGGCTGAAACCTAGAGTGAAACAGAAGATGAATCAACATCTTCTAGATCCAGTGAAGATGAGGAAGAAGTAAGGGCCAAGGAGGTTTGCCTCATGACAATTGATGCTTCCAGGAGCCATTCAGAAGAGGAGGACTCAGACAATGAAGCAGTTTCAGATTCTGAAGCTGACAAGGTATTGTCTTCTTTTGATTACAGTTCTGATTCTTTTAAAGTTGAATTTAAAACAATGTGTATAGACTTAATAAACTCAGAAAAGGAGATTAAAACTCTTAAGGAGAAACTATGAAATTTAGAAAATATTAACTCTGAAAATAATAGGTTAAAGGATGAGTTGTGTTTAGCTAATGAACAAATAATACTGATAAAAAATGAGCTTTGTGAGGCTAAACAACTTGAGGAAACTCTTAATGGAAGAAGCTTCAAGCTGATGGACATCACAAGCACTGTTAATGCCAGACTTAATGACAAGCTAGGCTTGGGTGCTTCATCAAGTTTGCCCCCCATCCTCAAGAAAAATATTTTAACTACCTCCATAAAATTTGTCTCTACTAAGGGGAAAAAAGTAAACAATAAACCAACAACAAAAAATATTCCTAAATCAATAGGTCAGAAAACCAAAAATCAGAAAACCTTAGGTAAAAATAAGGTTCAGCAAAATTCGTCGAACTCAGATCGACGAAATGTAGCCAGTTCATCGAACCCAGATCGACGAACTCTGAATGAAAACTATAGCTATAATTATTTGTCTAACTGCGATCGACGAACTCTGTATGGTTTGTCGAGCAGAGTTCGACGAACATGGGGCACAGAAAATGAATATGTTCATTCTCTGGGCAGAGATCGATGATCTCAACCCAATTCGTCGAACTCTGGTCAACGAACTCGCAAAAATTCGTCGAACCCAGAAAGACTTAACCAAAATTTAAATTATAAGAGCAACTTAAATAATCCTAGGAGTGCATTTAATCCACTAGCTGATTGGGTTATACCACCTAGGAGATATCACCCTCTAGGAAATAAATCCCAACCTGAATTCTCTGTAATTTCTAGCTTTTCATACCAGCAATACAAAGGACCCAAGGTAACCTGGGTCAAGAACATTTAACTGTTTGTATTGCAGGTAAAGAGCTGTCCAAGTGTAAATCAGACCTGGTACTTGGACAGTGGTTGCTCCAAACATATGACAGGCTGCAAGGACAATCTATCCAACTACAAGTCCAAGCTGGGGCCAAAGGTTATCTTTGGTGATTCCAAATGTGGCCAGTCAGAAAGTTTTGGAGAAGTGAAGATTGGAGCTGTCACATTCAAGAAAGCGACATATGTCAGAGAACTCAAGCATAACCTCATCGCTATAAGTTAGTTATGTGATGAACGTTATTAGGTACATTTTAATTCATCTTCTTGCACTATCTCTAATAGAGAAAAACAAATAGTTTTAATTGGGAATAGACAAGGTAACATATATTTAGTTGATTTTTTATCTGCCAGTTCTGATATCTGCTTACTCAATCTAATTAGTAACCAGAATGATTTATGGCATAAAAGGCTAGGTCATGTTAATATGAAAAACATTGCTTGGTTATCTAAAGATAACCTTATTAGAGGTCTACCTTCTGGTCCCTACAAGAAGGAATGTCTCTGTAGGGCTTGTCAACTAGGCAAGCAAACTAAATCTAGTTTTAAATCTGTAAATAAAAGTGATTCACCTAGGATTTTACATCTGCTGCACATAGATCTCTTTGGACCCATTACTGTACAAATCCTAGGAGGGAAATCCTACACCTTAGTTATAGTAGATGACTTCTCAAGGTTCCCTTGAGTGTCCTTTCTGAGATCTAAGTTAGATACCTTTAAGGTTCTTACAGATTTTCTCAGGACCATACAGATTGAGTTCTCTACTCATATTGCATTGATCATAAGTGATCATGGCATAGAGTTTGAGTCTCTTCTTATGCATGAGTTCTGTGAGAAGGAAGGTATCAGACATTCTTCCTCAGGTCCTAGAACTCCTCAACAAAATGAGGTAGCTGAAAGGAAAAATAGGACACTCATTGAAGTTGCAGGCACATTAATTACTTGTAGATGCATACAAACCACAAACCTTTTGCGCAGAGGCTGTAAGCATAGTAAACTATATCCTGAATAGGAGCTTAATACATAAGCTAAAGAATAGGACTCCCTATGAATTACTTAAAGGGAAGAAACCTAAAATCAACTATTTTAAAGTATTTGGATGTATATGTTATATTCACAACAACAACAAAAGATACATTAGAAAGTTTAAGGCTAAGGCTGAAGAGGGAATCTTTCTAGGATATTCCCAAGTAAGCAAAGCCTATAGGGTTTATAATAAATCAACTCTAAAAATTGAAGAGTCTATCCATGTTACATTTGATGAAGCTAACATGTCTTGCAAGGAGTAAGAGATCTCTACCAAAAGTAATTTGCAGGTACTTCACTTGTGTGAGAATTTGGATGGACTAAACCTTACCCAAGAGGTTCCAACACATCCTTCTCCACAAGTTATTGAAGAAAGTAAAGATGAAGGCACAGAAGGAATTGATCTTCCCCCAACAGCAAACATAATTCCACAAGAGGAATTAGTTCCAAATGCTGTTGCTGAACCAACTCCACCCACTGATCTTGTCATACTAAGGGATCACCACAGATCTCAAGTGATTGGAGACATATCAGCAGGTGTACAGACAAGGCATCAACTAAACCAAGATTTGATGCATACCTATTTTCTCTCTCAGATTGAACCTCTATCCATCCATGATGCAGAACAAGATCCCCACTGGATCATTGCAATACAGGAGGAATTAAACCAATTTGAGAGATGTAGAGTTTGGTATTTGGTTCCAAGGCCTCAAGACTACCTAGTCATTGGAACCAAATGGGTATACAGAAACAAACTGGATGCCCAAGGTATGATTGTGAGAAACAAGGCTAGGCTTGTTGCTCAAGGTTACAGGCAGGAAGAAGACATAGATTATGTTCAAACCTTTGCACCTGTTGCAAGGTTAGAGGCAATCAGGATCTTTCTAGCCTATACTGCCTATAAGAGATTCAAGTTGTATCAGACAGATGTGAAGAGTGCATTTATGAATGGAGTACTTAAAGAAGAGGTGTATGTTGAACAACCTCCAAGTTTTGTTTCTCTAACTTATCTGAAAGTCCACCTAGTGTCAACTATCTTCACCTATGGGGGGGGGGGGGAATAGGTGACGTGTAGTGTTTTTGCGGAATTTAAATTGTACCTGCACACGAAAATAAAACAACACAGCATAACAGAGTACACAAGCTATTTATAGTGGTTCCCCGATTTGGGTACATCCACTTTCCCCCTTCGACCTATCTCCCAACCAGGGACGACTCGGTCTCTTCACCAACAGGATTGAAATCCAATCCTTGCACTATCGGAAGGAACCCTTCCACACGTAAGAGTCAACACTCCCACCACACGGGTTGCACTCAACCCTTACAACTAGGAACCAACGTTCCTTTACAACAAAAGTAAAACTAGAATGTACAAGAGATACAAACTACGTTTGGAGACTAAGGTGTTCCTCTTCGCTCGACGACGTGTTCTTGAAGTCAACGAAGAGTCTACAACCCTAGATCTCTATTGGAAAGAATCTCCCCGGAACCGGCGGCGGCAAGATGGGCGGCGGCTAGGTTCACAGAAACGATGGCGACAACGATGTGCGGCTGCTGTACTTTGGAGATCCAAACTTCGTAGCGAAGCTAGCTAGGTCTACCAACGGTCACATTAGGATCAATCGTCTCGATCGATTCGGATGGGGAAGATTTTCCCGATCTACAAATCAAGAGACAAGAGATCTCCGGTTAGACACGTGAGACGCTAAGCTTAGCTAGTCTTCTGTCGCGGGAGGATCTGGGCGAAACCACGATCAAACGGCGAACAACTTGGCGCGAGCGGCGACGGCGGCGGAGCGGAAACAACGATCTAGGTCACGTCGCGGCTCGCGTATTTCTTTTCTTCTTCGCTACTTTCCTGTTCAAGAATACGCGTGTATTTATACACAAGTATACTCCTAAAAGACAGTTGTGGGTCCCACCTGAAGGAAACCCTAGTTCCGATTCAACACAGTCCCAGCGGCAGAATCCGGTCCAGCAGCTTCGAGAAAAATTGCCAAGTCAAAGTCGACGAGAATCGTAGGTGATTCTCGACGAATCGGAGAGAATCAGTTAGTGATTCTCGACGATTCGTCGAGAATCACTAGTGATTCTCGCCGAATCACTTGATGATTCTCGACGAATATTACTTGGCCATGATCTGCTCAACGATGGGTTCGGCGAGAATCACTAGTGATTCTCGCCGAATCTTACTTGGCACCGTTTTGAGGTAGCCGGATAGAGTCGGCGAGAATCACTAATGATTCTCGACGATTCGGCGAGAATCACTAGTGATTCTCGCCGAATCGACGAGAATCACTAGTGATTCTCGCCGAATCGACGAGAATCACTTGGTGATTCTCGTCGAATTGTACTTAGACGAATTTTCGTCTTTCCACCCAAGAGCTGCTCCTTAACCCATCCTTGCTCCTTGTCTTCTCTTGCATAAACACGGCCCTGTACTTGAAGTAAGTGCACTCCAATAGAGAGAGTACACGTAGGCCAACACACTAATCTGCTCAACGAGGGATTATGTCGTGCAGACCCGTGTATATTGACCTACTGCACCCTGACATTGGTGTGCACTTAGCGTGGAATAACTGCAAGCACAACTTAAGAGGTTTCATCAAATACAATGTGAATTCATCTTAGCTTGACAGGTGGCTTCCTCAAATCCAGGTAATTGTGGATACAATACCCAACAATCTCCCCCTATTTGACGAAGCCAAAATCCTACTAGCTAAGATGAATAACACCAACCAGATAATATAAACAACATTCAGAATTTAAATATGCAGCACAAGAGAATATAGGCAAACAGATCAAGACTTGAGTCATTCACAAATTCAAATACATATATAAATATATATATATAATCTCAAGATTGTTCATATAATAACAATAAACGTTAATTGTTCTTAAGAGAGAATGACAGGCTATAAATTTTTTTTTTTTGACTATTTTTCTTTGGCTAAGTCATCCTTGAGTTTCTGAGCCAAATACTTCTTTCTTTGCCTCTCCATGTACTCTTTGGGCTTCGGATAATATCTGGGAGGAGGAGCTTTATCTGCCGCCGTGTTGGTCCTGAAGAAGATGTTTCGTTTCGCTTCATACTCCTTGTGCATCTCCCACTCATACCGGCTTTATACTTCGTTTCGATTGATTTCTCCTTTTTCTTGTAGCCAGAAAGTGTCCAAGATGATATTCTTTGAAACTGGACTCCACTTTTTGTTTCTTACTTCCTCCTCACTCAATCTGATTCTCTTTTCAGCTTGTGATTCCTTTGATGTCCCTTCGTGAGATTTTCTCTTGCCCCTGGCTTTTGCTAGGGCCTCTTGGTCAAACATGGCCATTAGTTTTGCTTTGGAAATAGCCCTAGCATCAGCATCACTTAAGGGAACTTCTGCAGCACTTACTCCCTCAGCAGCCGTACTAGTCTCAGGAGCATGAATACCCGCAGGATTTTTAGAAAAATCGACGCCTAATGCCTGTTGGAGCATCCACCAGCAACTGTCATAGACATATTTGTTTGACTGTTCAAAGTTGTTGATCATAACTTCCTGAAGCTCAGCCATCTTAGCTATATATTCTTTCTCCCCCTTTTTGTCTTCGATTGCGATGGAGTTTGCATAGGAGTGCAGTGAGTCATCAATATGTTTTGTAGTCCTGGAGAATTCAGTGACCAAGGTCTGCTGATTGGTGTTGAGAGTTACCATATTGCCATCAAACTTTTGAATGTTGTTTGCTACGACGTGAGCATTCTGATTTACTACGGCGAGAGTATCGGTGTTCTTTTTCAATCCGGCCATAAGAAGAGTGACAGCTTGCCCGGCCGCTGTATACGTATCTTCAAATTTCTTTTCCATCACGTCAAGTTTATGATTGATCTCCACCATGTTCTTGAGCATGAGATTTTCAGATTTCTTAATCCTTTTCAACATTTTATCTCGAGCTTTCTCAAAAGATGCCTTAAGCTCATCCACTATGCCCTGAATGATATTCACGGTGTGAGTGGCGAGATCATCTCGTAGTGGATGAGCCTGAGGCACTTCTTGGACACGAGCACAACCTCTAAGGGAGGAATACTTGCAGCATCTCCAGATTTCTCGGACTCCCCCTCCACTCGTGCACCAATGTTCTCAGGAACGATCTCAGGTGCGTGCTTGTCAGATGGAGCTTCAATGATATCCTGAGTCTCCAATGCTTCATGTCCCTCATTACCTTCTTCTTCACTTTCATCATCCATGAGATCATGCGCATCAGCATCATCTTCGTCAGCAGTCTCCTCTATATTAGCTTCGGCTCCTTGATCGTTCAGGTTCAGAGCCTCCTCATTCTCCAGCACAGTTTCACTTGCTTCTTGTATAGCTGCCACTGCATCTCTGGCTATCTGGGAGATGTCAGATACGATATGAGCATCAGTGGGTAGAGGCTCCCCCTCAATTCCTGCAGTCAAAGTGTCAGGAATTTCACTGGGGATTACTATGGAATCATCCACAGTGCCGTCCTCGGCTGGAGATGCGTCTTACTGTTCTACCATGGCAGCCTGCCCAATTCGCCTCTCCCAGCTGTCAAAAACACTCGAATCCATTTTCTTTAAGTAATGGAGAGGAACACCTCTACTCATGTCATATTTATCTCCATTCAGCTGATTGAGATATAGACTAATGATTCGGTCAAAGCTCGGAGATCTCAGGGTGTCCTTTATCTTCTCAAAGAACAATGCCCCCCAGTTGAATCTTTTTCGGCAGACAATTGCCACCAGGATCTTAAACATGTCCGCAGAGATATAGTCATGAGAGCCCGGCTTGCAGATGAGTACTTTTCCAATTATATCTGACAGAAGTTTCCCTTCTTCATTCATATCCTTGCGCTTTATCGACCGAGTTACTCGTGGGAGACCACAGAATAAGAGAGTCCTGGTTTTGTCTTCTTCCTCAAGATAATCCTCGTGCTCCGAGCTAGAGAGCTGCAAGAAGTGGGTTAGCTTGTTTGCAGACATCTTGATCGTTGCCCCTGCCACCTTGCTCTTGATAAGAGAGTCTTCGTTTCGGAGTCTAGCGGTGGCGAAGAACTCCAGCACCTCTTTGTCCAAGATTTTACACAGGTGCTCCAGTACGAATGAGAGCCCAGCCTCTTCCAGCATAAGAATGATGTTTCTGAATTCGTCAGAGGCATGAGAGAACCCTATTCGAACCAGCTCGCATCCAGTGACCAGCCCAGCTGTTGTCCTTGGAGCCATTGTACACCTAGGGAGAGAATCCCAACTCTACGCTTAATTAACAGTCAAAAGGGAAGTGACACTAGTGATAACGTCCAAGTACGGGTGAGGAAGAGGTTACCTAAAAGCGTAGACGGGAGTTAGTTGGTTGAAGATGATGGACACCGGATGAGTGCACGCGGAGAAATTCCTGGAAGGAAGAATCGAAACCGGGAGAGATTGTCGGTGAGCTTCCTGCGAGAGATCTTCGGTGAGCGTCCTGCGGAATGTCGACGGAAGCCTGCACGATTCGGCGAGATACTTGCGGGAAGACGATGGAGACCTTCGGTGAGAAACTTCGGTGGGATTCTTGCGTGAAACCTTCGGTGAGAACCTTGCGGGATCGACGAAAGGGGAAGACGATTCGGGGAAGACGATTCGGTGAGAATCTTGCGGGATTCGGCGAGTTTCCTGCGGAGAAGGTCCTTCGGCGGGATTCCTACGGAAGGTGAAGGGTCGGCGGGAATTCTAAATGTATAAAGGATCGTGAGTTCGGCGGGAGACTGCGTGAGATCGACGTGATTTAGAAGGGATTTTAACGGGTTTCCGGCTCTTCCATATAAGTTAATTTAAAAATCTTCTAAATATGTGAATACTTCTTAAAGCCACTATTTGGGGTTTGAACCGGCTTTTCCATACATTTCTTGATGGCAATCTTCGCTAGTTTTTAGTGAACTAATTTAAGCCTGTAGATGTTAGATCTCGAGTCTACCAGTGGAATTTCCGATAAGTCGTCATTGTTGTATCTATGGTTTATGTTTACCGAGTTAACATATCCTTAGATGTACGCACATATAAGTGTAAGTATAAGTATAAATATATATATATATGTAAATGTGGATACAATATGACTCAAGTCCTGGAACTGATCAAAAGTACCTGGGATTATGAGAGTTATCATTTAGTCCCTCAGGTAAAACATTTTAGGAGCTCAATGTGAGTATGCCCATGTAGATATCACATCTGTTATTCCAGACGCTTGTTCCAATTTAGTCTTGAGCCATCTACTGTCTAGTTCCCCTCATATTTACGGGAACCTAGACTACCCTGCAAGAAAGAGTTACTTTACCTTAGGAACCCAAATCATATTGGGTCCTAGGTTCCTGTTAGCATAAGCACTCGACTGCCTTCCTTCAGAAAACCTGTCAGGAGGACTACCTCTGCCCGGAATATGTGGATAGGCCCTTGCCCTTGACACAGAGGGGTTGTGCCAACAGTCGATGGCAAAGTGTCCCACTTTGCCACAGCACCAATACGGGTGAATGTTGTATCGCCGTTTCTGACCTGATCTAGTGACTGAGGTAGTCACGGTCCTAGGTCTAAACGGGATACGGCACGATCTCCTCACAAAATTTCCTCTTCCACCGTGACACGTGGAAGGGTGGAAGGAATGCATGTTGCGAGCGTCATGAGGCTGGGGAGGTGGTGCCTTCCTTTCAGGCATCCCCCTTCCTGAGGCCCCATGAAAACTTACACCATGGCTTCTAACCTCCCTGTCCTGTGTCCTCGGGTGGTGAGAAGTGTTCAGTGAGCTAGTACATGCAGATTCACACCGAGTTGAGGCAGTGGCAGTGAATACAAAGGGCTCAGAATGAGCCTTAGGTATTCTCTCATGGGTGGCCACGACGGCCCTTGCACTATGGGTGTCTCCACATGAGGACAGGTCACCCTTGCAGTGACCACGATTATTCCTGTGATCATACCTAAAGGCATGATGAGTTGCCTTCCTGCTTGGAGTGGGGGGTTGGAATACCGTTTCCCCATTTCTCCACGAATTGATAATTCGGGAGATCCACCCATTTTCTTGCTTTCTCTTTATAGCATCAACCTTGGAAAAGTTTGATACTATCCTTTTCTCATTCTCTAGACTACTCTCTAGAGCTGAGATTTTAGATTCCTTGACCTTGTTGGATGCCAATTGGAGAACCAACAAGATCTTCAGTCGAGCAATCTCTTAAGCTTGCTCCTCAGCAAGTAGGTTGCTTTTCTGAAGGGCTCTCTTCAAGAAATCAGAATTTTCTGAAGGAAAGCAGTTCCTGTCATCAGAAACTTCAAGAGAGACGGGGCAGGATGAAGAAGTTACCTGCTCTTCAGTGTTATTGTCATTAGAGCCAGTGACCATTGTGTCATCCTCATCAGAGTTGCTTTCCTCACTGGCCTCTTCAGTCTCTGACACGGACACTGGTGCTCTGATGCTGTCCGATAGATCCTTGCCTTCATCTTCAGAGGCGAGGACCCCCACATAGGCTTCATCCTCTAGTTGACAGCAGATTTCAGCTTTCTCTGACCCCCCATCAGCTCTGAGATCATCACCCACATGGATTTAGTCATCCCACATTTTTCCAATCTAGAGCGAGAAGGTCCAGACCAGATATCCATGATGATTTGACGAATCCGCTTGTCCAACTTGAATAATGAAAGTTCCGTCTCTAACATCTCGGCAATGCACTTAGGCACTTGGATATTCTTTCCAGAGGCGGAGGTCTTCATAGGAATAAACGGACCCTCTTCCAGGATGAAAGATGCACGAGGATCGATAGCATCCAAGTGATACGACACTCTCATCCTCCAGACGGGATAAAACTCCTTTGTGCATGTGGGGAGTCTTAGTGGCGATATCTCATGATCCAGCTCCATGCTTCTGACACTGGTGGCAGGATTCTACTCAAGGTGTAAACCTTTTTGATGAGTAACCTGCCTCTGATACCACTTGAAAGTCCACCTAGTGTCAACTATCTTCACCTATGGGGGGGGGGGGGAATAGGTGACGTGCAACGTTTTTGCGGAATTTAAATTGTACCTGCACACGAAAATAAAACAACACAGCACAACAGAGTACACAAGCTATTTATAGTGGTTCCCCGATTTGGGTACATCCACTTTCCCCCTTCGACCTATCTCCCAACCAGGGACGACTCGGTCTCTTCACCAACAGGATTGAAATCCAATCCTTGCACTATCGGAAGGAACCCTTCCACACGTAGGAGTCAACACTCCCACAACACGGGTTGAATTCAACCCTTATAACTAGGAACCAACGTTCCTTTATAACAAAAGTAAAACTAGAATGTACAAGAGATACAAACTACGTTTGGAGACTAAGGTGTTCCTCTTCGCTCGACGACGTGTTCTTGAAGTCAACGAAGAGTCTACAACCCTAGATCTCTCTTGGAAAGAATCTCCCCGGAACCGGCGACGGCAAGATGGGCGGCGGCTAGGTTCACGGAATCGTCGGTGACAACGATGTGCGGCTGCTATACTTTGGAGATCCAAACTTCGTAGCGAAGCTAGCTAGGTCTACCAACGGTCACACTAGGATCAATCGTCTCGATCGATTCGAATGGGGAAGATTTTCCCGATCTACAAATCAAGAGACAAGAGATCTCCGGTTAGACATGTGAGACGCTAAGCTTAGCTAGGCTTCTGTCGCAGGAGGATCTGGGCGAAACCACGATCAAACGGCGAACAACTTGGCGTGAGCGGCGACGGTGGCGGCGGCGGAGCGGAAACAGCGATCTAGGTCACGTCGCGGCTCGCGTATTTCTTTTCTTCTTCGCTACTTTCCTGTTCAAGAATACGCGTGTATTTATACACAGGTATACTCCTAAAAGACCGTTGTGGGTCCCACCTGAAGGAAACCCTAGTTCCGGTTCAACACAGTCCCAGCGGCAGAATCCGGTCCAGCAGCTTCCAGAAAAATTGCCAAGTCAAAGTCGACGAGAATCGTAGGTGATTCTCGACGAATCGGCGAGAATCAGTTAGTGATTCTCGACGATTCGTTGAGAATCACTAGTGATTCTCGCCGAATCACTTGATGATTCTCGACGAATATTACTTGGCCATGATCTGCTCAACGATGGGTTCAGCGAGAATCACTAGTGATTCTCGCCGAATCTTACTTGGCACCGTTTTGAGGTAGCCGGATAGAGTCGGCGAGAATCACTAATGATTCTCGACGATTCGGCGAGAATCACTAGTGATTCTCGTCGAATTGTACTTAGACGAATTTTCGTCTTTCCACCCAAGAGCTGCTCCTTAACCCATCCTTGCTCCTTGTCTGCTCTTGCATAAACACGGCCCTGTACTTGAAGTAAGTGCACTCCAATAGAGAGAGTACACGTAGGCCAACACACTGATCTGCTCAACGAGGGATTACGTCGTGCAGACCCATGTATATTGACCTACTGTACCCTGACATTGGTGTGCACTTAGCGTGGAATAACTGCAAGCACAACTTAAGAGGTTTCATCAAATACAATGTGAATTCATCTTAGCTTGACAGGTGGCTTCCTTAAATCCAGGTAATTGTGGATACAATACCCAACACCTCTCATGTTTTTAAGTTGCATAAAGCTTTTTATGGTCTAAATCAAGCTCCAAGAGCTTGGTATGAAACCCTAGCTAGCTTTATGATAGAGCATAAATTCATTTGAGGCATAGTAGATAGAACACTTTTCACTAGACATCATAAGGACCAAATATTGTTAGTACAAATATATGTGGATGACATCATATTTGGGTCTACTGATTCCAAATTATGCAAGAGGTTCTCTGACCTCATGCATTCAAAATTTGAAATGAGTAGCATGGGTGAGCTCTGCTACTTCCTTGGTCTCCAAGTGAAGCAGCTCCCTGATGGCATCTTCATCTCCCATGCTAAATATGCAAAAAAGCTTATCAAAAAGTTTGGGATGGTTGATGCCTCAGCAAAGAAAACACCTATGGCTACAAATGCTGTAATAGACTCTGATGCACATGGGAAACCTGTGGATCAGAAACTATATGGGGCCATTGTTGGATCCCTACTATACCTTACAATAAGCAGACCTGATATCATGTTTTCCACATGCCTTTGTGCTAGGTTCCAGGTGAACCCTAAAAAATCTCATCTTATTTTTCTAAAAAGGATTTTAAGATACATAAAGGGTTGTCCTAGTCTAGGCCTATGGTATCCTACTGAATCAGAATTTGAGTTAACTGGATACTCAGATGCTGATTTTGCTGGATGCTGGGTGGATAGGAAAAGTACTTCAGGAACCTGCCAGTTCCTGGGTATGAGATTAGTATCATGGTTTTGTAAGAAATAGTCATCTGTGTCTACCTCAACTGCTGAGGCAGAATATATTGCAGCTGACAGCTGTTGTTCCCAGATGCTGTAGATTCAAAATCAATTACTAGACTATGGTCTCAACTTAAATAATTCAACTCTACTATGTGATAACACAAGTGCTATAGCCATAGCACAAAATCCAGTCTGTCATAGTAGGATAGAGCATATAGGTATTAGACATTATTTTATAAGAGAGTGTGTAGACAAAAATAAAATTAAACTTATCTATATCTACACTGATTTACAAAGAGCTAACATCTTCACCAAACCTCTGGATGAAAGAAAACATCCATTCTTTGTAAATCAGCTTGGATTAATCAATGGAGAAGACTTAGTTTAGTTTTTGTCTGCACTCGATGAATTTGCCAAAGTTCGTCGAACGGAGCTCGACGAACTATGGAAAGTTTGTGAGATATTCGTCGAACGGAGGTCGACGAACTCTCTGTGAGTGAAGTTGTTTTGTCGAACGCAGATTGACGAATCCACTTCAGAAAACTTTCGTCAAATGGAGCTCGAAGAAATATCTTCAAATCTTCAGGCGGAGCTCGACGAATTATTTGACTATCAATTGTTTCGTCAATCTCAGGTCGAAGAATTTTTTAATTTTCGTGGAACGAAGTTTGTCGATTCATATTCTGGAAAACCTTATATCTAGGTTTTTCTTCGACCTCCATCCCCCGCTTTCTATTCCCTTGCACTTGATCACTGTTTTTCTCTCTTGCAGGTGATTTCATGGCAATTCAAGCAGGAGCCCTAGCAGCAATGAAGTTTGACACAGGACTTGATGTCAACTTTGATTCATTTCAACACTCGGATCCCATTTTTCTGAATATTATGAACCTACTGGAAGAGCAAAATCTGCAAAATCTGATGACTACAAGGATAAAGATGTCTGGAATAGAGATTCGAGAATGGGTTTACACATCATCTGCATTAGAGGAGAACACCATGACAGGAACAATTACGGGTAATGCTGTGTCTTTATCTCCCACAGTATTAACTGAAATTTTTGGATTGATTAATAGAGAAGAACAACTAGAAATAGATTTTGAAGAATATGATATGATGTTAAGTTTGATGGGTTATACTGGAGATAACCCCAATAAGCCGTTGAAGAAACACCTATCTGCAGAATTCAAGTTTCTGGCAGATATTGTGGGGAAAGTCTTGCTAGGCAAGCACACAACACACGACTACAATACCAGACATTAATTTTTGGTCATGTGTGCAGTGGTTAATAAGAAGAAAGTGGATTGAGCACAGATCATCTTTGATCTAATAAAGAAAAAGAATAATAAGAAAGAATTTGTTTTGGAAGGATCCTGAGGATCTTCCTGAAGGAGAAGGCTGTTGAATCACTGATCTCACCGACCATATTCATAAATATAGTAAAAGGCTCACCTGTGCCTTGTTTGTGTTGGATCACTAATTTGAATTGGGCTAGGTTCACTAACTTAGGATTATATGACCAATAATGTATAGCTAGGGTCATGGTTGTGTCCTGGAGTGTAGGCCAAGTCCTCAGTAGCAACATCACATGGACCAGCCATCATCAGACTGCTAGAGACTCAAAGACTTAGAGATTTCCCATAGACCAAGTAAAATGAGTTTGACGTTCATCGAACTCAGTTCGACGATAGTCATGCTCAGCTCGACTATCTCAGAGTAAATTCTCGGAGCTGAGCTCGACGAACTTGGTACTCAGTTCGACGAACTTTGGACACTATACTTCAACACTTCAAGATCAGAAAACATCTCTTTATTCTAAGTACAGAGTCAGACTTTGGTCGACGAACTTGATTCTCCGCTCGATGAACTATGACCACAATAGCTAGAGTTATCCAGCAGCAGTTAGTGGTACTTAGCTCGACAAAACAAATTCTTAGATCGATGAATTCTGGATACTTCACTTCAACACTTTCATCCAGAAGCATCTGAAATTATTCCAAGTCCAGAATCATCTCTAGTCGACGAAGTTACAATCTCAGCTCGACGAACTTGAGACACAGAATAAGCAAGTCTGGATAATGCAGTTTTCTGCTTTTGCTCAACGATCTTGAAACTCAGCTCGACGAACTCAGCAACTCAGCTCGACGAACTGTGGACTCAGCTCGACGATTTCTGCTATCAGTTCGATGAATCCAGACTTGGTCATTTTTCCATCCTTCTGTCCCCATTCTACTGCAATAATTCATGAGTAATTAGTGCTCTAATATTTTCTGAATATAACCGTTAGAAGAGCATTGATTATGTTATTCACCAGGATTATTGTCTGTCATTTTTCCATGGGACAGTTGGGGAAATAATTCAATGTTGTTTATTTTGTAGGCCGTCAGCATTGATTACAGAAGAATTCAAATTTCAAAAGACCATTTTTGACAGGAAATATAAAAAAGATTTTCTCTCTTCTTCCTACAAGCAATATAGAACAAGACAGCATACAAATGAACAAGAGAGACAGAAACACAGAAGAAAGCCAATCAGTCTGCTCTCATTTTCTTACACAAGATTTTTGATACAGAAGAAGCCCTATACCAGGACATCAGTCAATTTTGAATAAGAAGAACAATCAATTAAATATCAAGAGTCTTCCTTCTTCATCTCTGCAGGACACTTCAAAGGACAACAAGAAATCCATCTGTCAAAGAAGTTCCTGGAGATTTCTCTGGTCAAGGCTACAGAGTGAAGGCCTACTCAACCTGTTCAAAGCTTCCCAGCCTGAACCTTTTTACATCTCAGGGGGAGCTTTGACAACATCACTGAATCCACATAGTCTTCTCATTGTGATTGAGAAAAGAAAACTTTCATCACTCTCTCATCCCCACCTCTGTACAGGGTTTTAATTCCCTTCAAAATTATTTTGGTTCACAAGTCTCCTTCCAAAAGACTTGAGGTTTGGTTTCTGAGCACATGATCAAAAGCTCATTGGTGTCAGGCACCTGATCAAAAATCTGAGTGGATTCCTACCAGGGTGGTAGAAGACTAGGACAAGATGACTATTAAGGAGGCGAATCCATTAGTTCAAGATGAATCTGACAGAGTGAGCATTCCAGAGGAATCACAAGGCACACAGGTTATGGATGATGATCAACAAAGTGAAGACAATGAAGATTAGGAAGTTGAAGCAATATTGCCTCCAGCAGTAAGGTATTTAAGGGATCATCCAAGACACCAGATCATTGGTGATGCCAGCCAAGGAGTAGTGACTATGAGTAAAAGTTTGAATATAACTTTGTATTCTAGTTTCCTATCACAGGTTGAGCCCAAGAGATTTGAAGAGGCCAACACAGATCAGTTCTGGATTGTAGCTATCCAAGAGGAACTGGACCAGTTTAAGAAGTGTATGGTCTGGAAGCTGGTTCCTAGACCATAATGATATAATGTCATTGGAGTCAAGTGGATCTACATGAACAAACTTGATGAAGACAAAGAATAGGCAGGGAAACTTGTTGATGAAACTTTATATAGAGGGATAATTTGCACCCTTCTATACCTTACTACAAGTAGGCCAAACATCATGCATGTTACATGTGTTTGTGCTAGGTATCTGGTCTGCCCTAAAGAATCTCACCACTCTGCCGCTAAGAGAATTTTGAGGTATCTTAAGGGCACACCATATCTTGGCCTATGATACCCTAGAAATAGGGATTTTAAACTAATAGGTTATTCAGATGCATATTTTGCAGGATGCAAAGAGGACATGAAAAGCACTTTACGCACCTGTCAGCTCTTGGGAGGAAGACTAGTGTCATGGAGCAGCAAGAAGCAAATAAGTGTCGTAATATCAACTGTAGAGTCAGAATGCATACCTGCTGGGAGCTACTGTGCACAGTTGTTGTGAATCCAACACCAGCTCTAGGACTATAACCTCCTAATAAGTAGAAGTCATTTATTTTGCAATTCTACTAGTGCAATCTCTATAGCTAGGAATACTATCTCACATAGCAAGATTAAGCACATAGAGATTAGGTATCACTTTATAAGATAGCATGTGGAATGTGAAGATATCAGTATTGAGTTTGTCCCTACAGACAAGCAAGTAGCTGACATCTTCACTAAGCCGTTAGATGAATCAAAGTTCAACACCTTCAAGTTTGAGTTGGGTATATTGAACTTGGTCTAGCTTCAGGTGCTCCTCATAGTGTTTTTGTTGCAGGTTGTACAACTTCTTGTAGTTTGAAAATACCTTCAGTGGTATCAAGCTTTCCAAGTGGTTCAAGAGTCTATCAAAAAGGATGATAGAAGATATTCCAGTTGAGCGGGAGCAAGCTCAGCTTCCTGTAGATAAGTTGCAAGCAACTAATTATATGTAATCAGATAGGGGGAGAAGATGTTCAGAGGAAGATAAGGCCAACACCTCCCTGATTATTTTATAGAAGTCAAAAAGGGGGAGAAGGAAGGGATCAAGAAAATGATCAAAGCTATGCAACAAAATAGGAGGAGCAGAGAGCAGGGAGAAGTAATGATCACCCTACAAGCAAGTAAATGAGAAGATTGTTGGGAAGAAGGCAATGATCAAGCATCAGGTAGCAAAACAGGGGGAGCTGCAAGTGGTCATCGTCACCTTGCAGGCAAAGAAAGTGTGGTAACCTATAACTTGTCGATCTTGTTATATGGTGTTAAGTTTGTCAATTTACTGATTTATCTGCTGTATATGTTAGTGTATATCATTGACTGAGAATTTTGTTTGAAGGTTTTCACTTCTTCAAATAGAGGGAGATTGTTGGGTCCATTGCTCACAATATCCCAGATTTTTAGAACTCAAACAAGTCACTGGTATACACATAGATTTATTTGATGTATGTTTAAGTTCATATAAGCAGGTTGGACAGGAATTCCAAGTGGCTGTGACAGGTGGTCACATGGTTGAGGAGTGGAGAGACAGAAATCTTTCTAAGTCAACAGGCCTTGAGTGAAGCCAGTTCACTCAATGCCAGATGTCAAAGAAGGAGGTAGAAAAGGCTGAAAATCTCCTAAGTCCACAAGCATTTAGTGAAGCAAGTTCACTCAATGCAAGACAACAAAGGCGCTGAGTAAAGACAGGACAGTCAAAGCCCAACAGGTTGTAGAGACAATATTGCGGTTAAGTCTACAGGCTTTGAGTGAAGCAAATTCACTCAACGCCAGTTTAGCTGAAGCATTGAGCCATGTTGCTGTAGTCAATGCCTAAGAATAAAGAAGACATAAATCGACTATGTCTAGTGGCATTGAGTGAAACCAGTTCACTCAACGCCTCAGCATGAAGACAAACAATCAGTGAAGCGGTTAAGTCCAAATGCATTGGTAATGAAAGTTCGCTCAACGCACTTAATGCCTGGCAGCACAAAAAGTTTGATCATGTGAAAACACGTTGAGTGAAGGCCACTCACTTAATGCTCTCAACGGCTAAATGTAGAATGATGAGCCAAGTCTAAAAGCATTGAGTGATGACGGCTTCACTCAATGCACTCAACGCCCAAGAAAGCATAAAGTTGGCTAAGTCCAGAATCATTGAGTGAAGCTAGTTCACTCAACGTACTCAACGCCTAATGGTGCAGAAAGTTGGCTAAGTTCAGAATTGTTGAGTGAAGCTTTTTCACTAAACGCACTCAATGCCTGGGATGAAACACAAAATTTGGCTAAGTCCACAAATGCTAATGTCAGTCAATAGTTAACAAAAGTCAATGAAATTAAAACTCATTGCGGGAAAGCTGGAATCACCACTGATGGCACTGATAGCCAACTGTATGATATATTATATAAAAGAAAGGCTATAAACCAGCAATTAAAGCGGGGTCCACATGTTAAGAAAGTCGTTGCATGGCGGAAGATAAAAGGAATGAGATCGGGGAAATCAAATTAACTTTTAGGGCATTATCTTTTCGAAAAGCTGCAGATCTTCATCGTCTTCCTCGCCATTGTTGTTGAGATAAGAAGCAGAAGTTCTAATCGATCGACCTGAATGTTCTTCCTATTAGTTGTTGTCTTCATCATCAATAGCAAGAAAGAAGGAGCAGTAAAGGCTAACCCTAGCTGCATCCACTTCACAACCCAAGCTGAGCGAATCCCAAATATTATTATCTAGAGCTGTGAAGAAGAAATCTGGGCCGATCTATCTCGGGATAGAAGGAGAAATACACGGAGATAATTTCTCTGGTGTCAAATCAACATCAAACCTTATTCACTCTGTAAGATCCTTTTTGATCTGAGTTGTAAGCCTGTGTTATAAAGGTTAAGATTGTAGGATCTGATGTAGATCTGAGGTAGTATTCAAAAGTAAATCTGAGTGGTAGGATTCTATTAAGAATCTGAGTTTAGGCATGTACTCCAAGCCTGAGTGGTAGCGACTTTGGCTTGAGGTAGGTGATCATCTGTTCACTGAGTTGTAGGGCTTTGTGCCCAAGTTGTAAGTCTTGGAGGAGACTGACTGGTCCTGCAGGATCGTGTTATAAGCTCTTAGGAGCCAAGATATTGGAGAAGTGTATTGTCTAACACACTGTTAGAAAGGCAGAAGGAACAGTGCACGTACCCATAATCTGTGGAACCACTATAAAATGTTGTCTTCTAGGTGAATGTCTTGAAAGCACAAGGAAATAAATCACCACTCACAGCTTAATCTTGTAAAAGTTAAAAGATATACTAAAGACCTAGAGATCTATTCACACACCCTATAGGTGATTTTGCTGCCCTTGAAAAACAAAGACTTTCACGCACACTTTAACAAAAATACACCAACCGAAGAACCCAGGCCAAATGAAGAGGAAATTGATGATGATGCACAATTAGAAGCTAAGTTTGAGGAGAAAAACGTGTCGGTGGATGTTCTAGCTCATGTAGATGAATATAGGCCTCCAAGTACCCTAAATTTCTCAAAGCAACATCCACGAGAACTAGTAATAGGAGAGCCCGCACATGGAGTTATAACTCAGTTTGCATTACATGAATCGTTTTTGAAGTTGTGTTTCCCATCTGAAATTGAACCCAAGAACGTCTTAGATGCCTTAAAGGATGAATCATGGTTCTTGGCTATGACTGAAGAGTTAAACTAATTCGAGAGAAGTAAAGTCTGGGTGTTAGTGGAGCGTCATGATAACCATCCAGTTATAGGTTTGAAACAAAGCTAGGTTGGTGGTAAGAGGTTACACGCAGATAAAGGGTGTGGATTTTGAGGAATCATTTGCACCAGTGCACATCTTGAATCCATTCGTATGTTTCTGACATTTATATGTTATAAACAAATTAAAATATACCAAATGAATGTTAAGAGTGCATTCTTGAACGGATATATTAAGGAAGATGTGTATGTCGAGCAACCACCTAGATTCAAGAACGCTGACTAACCTAATCACGTATACAAGTTAGTGAAAGCCTTGTACGGACAGAAGTAGGCATCTCGTGCTTAGTATAATAGGCTCACGACTTCTCTCCTAGGACATGGCTTTATGACGGGTAGGGTAGACACAACTCTTTTTGTGATGCGCAAGAATCTTGATTTAATACTCTTACAAATTTGCGTGGATGATATTATATTTGGGGCCACCAATGAAAAATTGTTCAAAGAAATTGTCACTCTAATACAGTCTGAATTTGAAATGAGTCCAGTTGGAGAGTTGACTGACACATTAGGATTTTAGATTTCTCAACGTAATGATGGAATTTTTATAAGTCAATCAAAATACATATAAGATATGTTTGTGCAATTCAGCTATGAGAATCTGAAAAAGTCAAAACACCAATGAGTGTTTCTCTAAAATTAGGAAATAATGAAAGTGGCATTTCAGTGGATCAAACTATATTTAGAGGAATGATCGAATCACTACTCTACTTAATTGCTTCTAGGCCCGATATTACATTCGCGGTGTGTCTATGTGCTAGGTATCAAGCCAAGCCAAAAGAATCACACAAAGCGGTTAAACGTATCTTTAGGTATCTTATAAGCACCCAAAATCTTGGTCTTTGGTATGCCCACACCGATGATTTCACACTCCACAGGTACTCCGACTCTGATTATGTTTGATGCTCACTTGATTGCAATAGCACGAGTGGTACCTGTCACTTCCTCGGTCCAACACTAGTCTTATGGTCAAGTAGGAAACAAAACTCGGTTTCCCTCTCTAGTACTGAAGTCGAGTATATTGCCTTCGGGACTTGTTGCGCACAAGCACTGTGGATGTCTCAAATGTTAGAAGACTTTGGCTTAAATTATAGGAATGTTACTCTTAGTGTAACAGCAAGAGTGTCATAGACTTGACAAATAATCCAGTACATCACTCTCATTCCAAACATATTGGCTCTCATCATCATTTCATTTGGTATCACATTAAGAAAGATAATATGAGAGTAAGCTTCATTGAAATCACCGACCAACTAGCCGATATCTTCACAAAACCCCTCCCAGATGCTTGTTTCTCGTTACTTTGACTTAAGCTGGGTGTTTTGGATCTCTCTTCCTAATCATGCTGCATCACCTAGTGTCTCAGGGGCGTTTGGTTTTGATTGTTTTTGAGTTTTTTTATTCTCGTCCATGTTTAATTGTTTTTGTTTCTGTTTTTGTTCCTTCATTTGTTGTTTATTTTTTCCAAGAAAAAGAATAAATCCAAAAATACACAATTTGTTTTAGTCATTTTTTCTCGTATGCTAATTTTTTTGTTCTGTTTTGTTATATCAGAAAAATACAAAATATATATATATATATATAACCCAAAAACAAAAAACTATGGATTGTTAATTCTTTGGACACACTTGGCCAGAACATAGAGCGTCACGATTACGTACAATGTTGGAATTAGACATGTTAGTCCCTGTGAACATTGTCTACCCATGTCATGTTGTGTCCCATCTATAGGTGCTTAGCTACTGAGTGCGAGTTGACATGTTAGTGTTCGTTGAATATGTCTCTAGGAACGTGTGAGGATTTAGGTAGCGGAATGACTTTACACTATTCATACATCCCTAGACGGAGCACTCTTGTAGAAATTATATGCTTAAATGTTATAACTCGTTATATTGTGTCTACCATATTAGAAATAAATTGAATATTCAATGTCAAGGTACATATGCGCCTCTAGAAAGGGTAGAACGTTGGGCCAAAACTCTAGTGATCTAGTTCTGTGTATAGAAGTTAAAGTGTATCTATCTATGTGTGTAGATTTCGATTGATTTGGGGTCCTTGGAATCAAAAATATAAAAAGATAGCTCAATGTGTATACATAAAAGAAATGAATGTTATCAAGCCTTGTGTCAAGGATACCCCCCCCCCCCAAACACTACTCACTCCTCCTGATAAGTCTTTATGAGCATTATAAGGATGAACACCTTTGTCCAAAAAACTCATTTGGATCTTGTGCACGGACTAGAACCTTAAGCTTAGTGCCCTTAGTTATAGCCTTGGTATATCGTAGATAGCAACATGACGTGCTTATTCACTTTATTCCTCTCACGATAGCATATTTAATTACTGAGATAAACCATGTAGTGAATGTTAACCCTACTTAATGTTTGTCTTCTGATGCTACACGTACACAAGTCATTGCTCTATCTAACGCCTCCATGCATAAGAATTGGACTGAAATGACAATATATGTTTATAACACATAAGTTCTAGCACACGATTTCGCTTCGTGACTTGTACGTTATTCCTCTGTATTAATTCTATAATTCTTGTAGCATTATACTCTAAATCGTTATGTGCTTAGTTTTCCTACGTTGTCCAATCTTTTGTAACTCTGAACACTTATTTAAAACTATTTCTTGCACTACACTCATTGTTTTGACCTTTATGCTTTATATTGTCTAATTTTGTTTTTTGGTATCCCCTATTGTTTGGGGTCTCTCATTTCACTTTCTATAACGTGCACTGTTGGCATTATTTATCATGCTCCTTATACCCATATGTTTCTCCTGTGCATGCACATGTTTGATTTTGGTCTATCCCATCCCCTTTCAATAATATTAAATAGGGAGAATATATGGTTCATTAGTCATGGGTAAGGGTAGATCACATGTCATGTGTAAGGGTAGATCATATATAAGGAGAGCTTAGTTCACTGTGTGCACATAGATAGGGGGAGCATGTAGAACACACATTTAGGGGCAGCGCGTGTGTAGGGGAGCTATATAGAACCTGAAACCTGAGCTTTAAAGAGTATCTCTTGGATATACGATGTATCATGCACTTTATTATTATATCTCATGAATAGTATTTGATATTATAAAAAGGGAGAGTTTGTTGGAACTGACGGTTCACATATCCTTAGTTTGATAACATCAAATCCTATGTTGTATTTGATCACATCGTATGTTTGTTAGAGTGTTACAGGGTTACAGGTTCAAGCAATGCAAGAAGCACTTCTCTGGAACCTACCTCCGAGTGGTAGTAGCTACCACCGGGAGATTGCCTGAAGTAAAGGGACATGGCGCTCGGGTTTCTACTACATTACAATAGTCCTACCGCCAATGCTAGCTCGAGAAAATATTTCATCCAGATGCTCGGGAAGCTACCGCCAAGCAATAGCAGTATACCGTGCCACGCTAGTTGTAACACCTCCATCCGTTTTATGAGATATAATCAAAGGTCCGGCCGGGGCCCCACACTATATACCACAAACAGACGGCGGGTTACATGTTAATGTCAAAGACTACAACACGCATCCAAACTCAGAGCATTCTAACGAAGCATTAGGGGTTAAGAATAAAATCAGCAACCATGAATGTCTACTATATATATATATATATATATATATATATATATATATATATATATATATATATATATATATATATATATATATCAAAGGAATGTCTACAAATACACAAAATATTTGTCCTTAAGACCTTACAGGTTTTCTTCACAAGTGTGGATTACATACATCGGCACGCAGGCTGTTCACACATGAAAATAACAAAACATTTCTTTAATTGGCCTTCAAGGGTCAGCATAGCAGTAGCAGCAGCAGCAGCAAGGTCTTCAGCCCACTATTTTTCCGCTCGGCTCTCCAGTACCAACATGGGGACAAACCACTACAATGGTGGCAAACAAAACAACGGTCAACAATCAGCTAAACAATTTATAATGACCCTACCCCTTACCCGGGGCAGCGGTATTCCTTCCTTGCAGGCATAGCATTTCACAAACAGATATATCACAAGATGTGCACTAACGCTCCATCAATATATCATAAATGTCGACCACACGGCCCGACGCTCCGTGCACTCAGGGCACATTATTGGTGTATTTGAAAACCAGGGTCCCACCACATTCCAGATCTCAAACCCAACGGTAAAACTTGAGCATTCATTCTCCACGGTCCACGGCCAGAGACTTTAGTCTTGATGGCAGACAACCCAAGACTCTTATGACGTGATCTTAATGAAGCCATTCACTTAGGCACTCAAGTTAGACAACCATCACACGGAGACAGTTCAGTCCTTACCCATTTCTCAAATTGCCAGTTCAATGTATAGACTGACCCGAGTCGGCATCGCCTTATCTGTTCGGCTCAATGGCCTTTAAGAGCGCATAGCTCATAATAGCCATACTGTCCCTGAAGGACTGGCTTCATAATCATAGGTTAGCTAGGAGCTATTTCCATCGACAACCACGATCACTTGGCATTAGGAACATAACTCTCTTTCAGTACCTAGCCAAAGCATACATCACATGCACTTCGAGGGTATTTTACTGGAATTCCACTCCATTACTTCCTGCTACTCCACTTCACAGGCACAACCCACCTACTCCACATAACACTCATTTATATGTGGAGTCTTCTCCGGTGTGCAAAATAAAACATCACCAATCCAGGCCAACCTGTTCAGATGGGCTTCACACAGTATGCATATTTCCGTACTACACATTTCCGGATCTATATGCAAGACTTCTTGGGGATTTCAAGAATCAACCAAACGAAATTCCCTCAACATTCCACCTTTTAGTTGGGTAAATCCATGCTTATGCCAAATAAGGACTTCACATGTCCAATGAAGAAGATCGTTACTCTTGAAGTTCTCTTCGGAGCCATGACAAAGCTTTTCTATGCGGATAGAAACAACCGCCTCACTTTCCCCTTTGCGATTCTAGCTTGGGCCATTGATTTCAGCCCCAAGATCTCCTCCAGCAACTCAACACGTCCACCCAAATCCCAGCAACCGAGAGTTCTCTGCTCTAGAGCTCGGGAAGTAAGGAAGAAAAAGAGAGAAAAGAAAATAATGATTTCCTGCAACCCATTCCTCGACAGATAAGGTCTCAGGTTATCCCCAGCCACACAATCTCTTCCCATCAAGGGCTCGGGTTTAAGATGAAAAGTCACCCACCGCTCAGTGGCTGCACACTAGACACCTGACATGAGTCACCACTCGGCCATATCCATATTTTTCGACAAATCATCGAAAGGGACTGATGCCGTCGACCGAACTTCGTAGATCGGGAGTAAGTTTGTCGAACGGGTTTGAATCACATAACATGCCATAATCTTTGAACTCAGCTGGACGTTCGACATTTTTGTCGAGCTCCGCTCGACGCTTTCATCGAGGTCTGCTCAACTGTTTAGCCTGGTAACATTTATTCCTTTTTGGGGTGTTACAACCCTCCCCTCCTTACAGAAATTTTGTCCCGAAATTTGCATACATCATGCAGAAATCAGTAACAAATATGTTACGACATGCATTTTCTTCAACAAAAAAATATTACAACATTTTCGCTAAAGAACTCGGGAAATTCCGCACGCATGGTCTGCTCTCGCTCCCATGTTAGCTCTTTACGGGCATAGTTGTCCCACTGGACCTTGACCATCCCAATTGTCTTGTTCCGCAGCTGCTTAACCACTTGATCCTTGATCCGAATGGGCCTAATCTTCGTCGTTAGCCCGGATTCATCTGGTATGCGATCATTCGCAATCACTTGAGCTGGATTTTTCACGGCTTTTAAAATCACTAATATATGGAACACATCATGCAACCCACTGAATTCTGCCAAAAGAGCTAGCCGATAGGAAGCATCCCCAACTCGCTCCATCACTTCAAATGGACCAAGATACCTCAGACTTAACTTTTTCAAGTGCCGAATCCTAGACACGCCCTTAAAAGGTTTGATTTTCAAGTATACCCATTCGCTAACCGCAAACTCTATGTTTCGGTGCTTGGCGTTATAGTAATTTGCCTGCCAGTCTTAGGTGATTAATAGCCTCTCCTGAATAGAGCGTATTGTTGAATTAGCCTCTTTGACTTCCTTACGCTTATACAACTTAGATTCACCTTTTTCCGCCAATGTTATTGGTGTACGACACTTCCTACCATACAAAACTTCAAAAGACGCTATAGTTAGACTAGCTTGGTAGCTATTATTGTAGGCGAACTCTACCATATAGAGATGATCATCCCATCTCTTCCTGAAATGTAAGGCGCACATTCGGAGCATGTCCTCCATCATTTTGTTGGTCCTCTCTGTTTGGCCATCCTTTTGTGGATGAAATGTCGTACTGAATGTTAACTTTGTCCCCAATAATTAATGGATTAGCCTCCAATCATTCGAAGTAAAGCGCCCGTCTCGATCACTTACAATGCTACGGGGAACACCGTGCAATCGTACTATCTGCTTAACATAAAGTTTTGCCAAGACTTCCACTGAATCGTCCCTCTTGTTCGGAATGAAGTGAGCCACTTTAGTCAACCGGTCTACGATCACCCAAACTGAATCGTTACCACATTGAGATGTCGGCAAACCGTGCACGAAATCCATCGAAATATCATCAAACTTCCATTCCGGAATAGGTAGCGACTTTAGGAAACCTCCACGCTTCTAGAATTCAGCTTTCACTAAGGAACATGTCTGACATTTATCCACGTAATATGCTATGTCTTTCTTCAAACCCGACCAACAGAACAGTTTTTTCATATCTTTATACATCTTTGTGCTCCCTGGGTGAATTGAATTTTTTGTAAAGTAGGTTTCATACATCAATTCCTCTCTGAGCTTACCCATATTTGGGACGCACAAATGACCATCTTTTCGCAAAAGGCCGTCATCCCAAAAGAATTGGCCATTTGATCCATCCACTGCATAGCGTTGCAAACTTGCATCAAGTTCCGTTGCTCGTCAAACCCTGTCTATAAGGTCATATTGTACCTCAGTCCAGTTCAAGCACGCACTTGCTGTGGAATTCTTGTCAACACAAGAGATATCTAATTCTTCCAACTCCCGGATCAGACGCTCATCATGCATCTGCAACCAAGTTGCCCTTGCCGGAGTCCTACGACTCAAGGCATCTACGTTGACGATTCCCTTTCCTGGAGTATAATGAATATGAAAGGTGTAGTCCCCGAGGGACTCCATCCACCCACGTTGTCTCATGTTGAGATCATACTGATCCAATAAATACTTTATGCTCTTATGGTACGTGAATATATCCACTTTCACGCCATATAAATAATGATGCCACAGTTTCAGTGCAAATATAACCACTGCCAACTGCAAGTCATGGACGGGATAGTTCCGCTCATGCACTTTCAACTAGCATGAGCCATAAGCAATCCTCTTTCCAAACTAAAGAAGAACGCAGTCTAAGCCGCTTCCTGATGCATCACTATAGATTTTAAAGCCATCTGAACTACATGGCGATGTAATATTGGCGTCGTGGTCAAGCGACTCTTCAGCTCTTCAAAAGCTCGCGTACACTCATGCTTCCAAATGAATTTCTGATCCTTCCTCATTAGTGTGGTAAGAGACAAAGTGATCCATGAGAAGTTTTCTATGAAATGTCTACAGTAGCCCTCTAGTCCAAGGAAACTCCTGACTTCTGCCACAGAAGAGAACACTGGCCACTCCCGTATTACAATAATCTTTACAGGATCCACCGCAATGCCTTCTCTACTCACCACATGGCCAAGAAAATCCACTAGCGAGAGCCAAAACTCACACTTTAAGAACTTGACATAAAGCTTGTTTCTCCTCAAGGTGTGCAACACCATTCGTAAATGGTTCGCATGACCTTATTCAGACTGAGAATATACTAGAATTTCATCGATGAAAATGATTACAAACAAATCCAAGTATTCTTGAAATGTTCGGTGCATTAAGTCCATGAACACCGATGGCGCATTTGTTATCCCAAACAATATTAGAGTGAACTCGTAGTGACCGTAGCGTGTTCCAAACGCTATCTTGGGAATGTCACCTTCCCGAATCCTCAACTAGTAGTAACCATACTGTAAGGCCCCCTTACCGGATCCCAAAACATGGCACGAAGGGGGTCTTATTCCCAAAACAGCCGCCTTGTGGTAGCATTAGCACAGGGGCTAACCTGTAACCAAAGACGCCTATTCTACCGGCTACAATCAATATCAATGTATATGCCAACCCAACCAAAACAATAATATAGAAGTCAAATCCACACAAGCATGATAGTCCAAAAGTACAAATAAAGAATCTAATAGTAAGCTTCTAAGATATCAGAGTACAGTAATATACGCCCAAAGGGCTACATCAAGTCGCTCAACACTCACATCGGTAACTGATGGTAGTGACGGTACCGTCCCTTCAGGCCCTGTTTTCCTGGCCTGGCTGTCCTGCTACATAATCTGCAGCTCCTCTACCTACGAGGTGACCTACTAAAAGGAAGACGTAGCAATCGTTAGTCAAAAAGACTAATTGGCTATCACATCCGCTCCCCCGACGACTCCTCGGCACCGGACGGAGAAAAGAACAAGGGTACAATTTATAATAAATAATATAAGCAGGTACTAGCAGGTGGTAATAGCATAACATGATTAACAACATTATAATCTAGCAGTTCTACATGCGCAATAACAAACTAACAGGTATAAGTATCTACAGCAGGAAAGTAACTTAACTTATAAGGATGCCCATACAAGCTTATAAGTTAAGGATCGGTTTAACATAAAGTAACTCATCATATAGGAGTGCCCATATAAACTTATAAGATGAGAATCATGTTTGTACAATGTAATGAAGTGGTATATATGTTATGTAATGACTCACCCATGATCACACACATGCAACTGCTATGTTGATACAGACTAGTAGTTCCCACTTTTCGAGCAAGTAGCTAACCTCTCAGACATCAACCGACGTAGCTAGCGGCGACAGTAGAGCGGGCTTCTCTACTACTAAGCGGGCATCCACACTGCTTCACTTAGGCCTCCATATGCCTCAATGCTAAGAACATAACAGTGGTGTGCCCCTCACGTACTATGGCGCAGCGGGAGTCTCGGGTAGATGTGCACCGAGAACCAAGCCCCGAACTGGCCTTATGTGACCCGGAAGGAGCCTCGGAAGAAAGCACAAGGACCAAGCCCAACCGTTCACTTTGCACGGAAGGAACCCTGGGACATGAACATTGAGGACCAAGTCCAACCGCCCAAGGTCTAACTGCCAACTCCCGTCGGTGTGACGACTGGCGAGCCCGTAGACATGCCACACTATCCTTAACACAGGATTACGAGACCATGTGTCGACTCACATCGCATGCAATTCCACATCATCGTGGTAGGGAAGGATCCTCGGAGAAAGCACGAGGACCAAGCCCAACCGTCCACTTGGCGCGAAAGGAGCCCTGGGACATGAACACCGAGGACCAAGCCCAACCGTCCATCTATGACTCTTCTCAACACTAACCAACTCAGTGCGGTCAAACACCCGCACCTACATCCTTCCTCAATGCTACCCGTAGGGAGACGCCACTCTAAGCATTGGACTATGAATTCATTCTATTACACAATCATTCACATGGCCATAGATTATCATCCTACATTTCGTTTCAAATGATTTCAACACATTATTAATAAGATGCGCATTTCTATCAGTTTATCAATTTCTATCGAGTCATTTCGTTTAAGTACGCTTCGTTTCATAAATCAATTACATGGGCTCCAATTATTAAACTTCATCATTCATAAATATTTTATGTTCAACATAAAAGAGTTCACTCAACCTCAAATTAATTTACTATATTGCCCCCACTGAGTCCAAATCCGACTCTACTCCAGCCCAGAATTTTAAGTATAGAATAAATCTGGACATCAACTTCGACCGGAGATTCTCGAAGCTATAAGAATCCGGTGAAGGCGTGTAACCACTCGATGGAAAGGTATTTCCATGGGTTACAGCTTTCTTGTTCAGACCACAACCCAGATCCTAGTGTATCATATTTGAAATCGGCTTCAAAGTCTGCTGCGTACAGAACACAGTTTCTGCATGCTTGGTTTGCCGGCTGTAAAATTCGTCCAGACTTTACCATGGCTACATACTTCGCCCTAAGTCGTACAACTACTCGTTGGAAATGTATTTTCAAGGGCTTTAACTTTCGTGTTTATTCAAAAGCCCAGTTCTGATCATATCACACCTGAAAATGGCCAAGACGATCGCTGCATGCAGAACACAGATTCTACACTCATCTTAAGGCGGAATGAACGACATCGGTTCATCTTCCTCCTCAAGCCAAATTTCCCCAAATCACATCATAATTTCCTCCTCTCTTATTCACCCTCATAAGGCCATTACTCTTCACGATACCATCCCCCATCTTCACATAGAAGGTTGGAGAGTTTGAAGACACCACTATCCTTAGAGCACAAGCCCTAGAACGGCCTCTTCCTAGAGAAATCATCATCTCGCAAGTCTAGACTCTTTTCAGTCGACATATCATCTAGATATATCTACAGATCTAGCACCAAGTGTGTAACATCCCCTATCCATCACATAGCATATAACAGTAGGTCCGGCCGGGGACCGACGCCATATACCACAGACAGATCGTGCGGTTACTCAATGGAAACCATCCAACCAATAACTAACGTCCTACATAGAGTCATTCTAGCGGAAGAAATTTTAAATGTTGAAAAATAAAGAACCCAACTAAACATGAATGTCCACTACTCAAAAAATAGGAATGAAGTACAATACACCAGTACCATGGCCTTATGGCCTTACAAATGTTTACTCAAATTACATGTTTTTCAAACCTCGGCACGCAGGCCGGGCATACATGAATAAAGCAGTAAACACACAAAAATTAGGCCTTCGAGGGCCGGCTCAGTAACCTGGGCTTTTCCCCGTTATTTACCGCTTGGCACCGCAGCACCTGCAAACAATAAACCACCGCACGGTAGCAAACAAAGGCAATGGTGAGCTATGCTGACCAAATTATAACGATCCCGCCCCCGAACTCGGGCCGGCGAAGCTCCTTCCCTTCAATTTGTTAGCATCATCCCGTAGTAGAGTAATAACACTAAATCACAGGCATAGCCACGCACGGCCACACATCCTGTACACTCAGTGCACATTCTCGATGAACGGGTCAACGTCATGTCAATTTAATCCATAAACATTATGGTCTCACCACCGCTCCTTGGACGGCCAAACTTGCGAGCATTGTTGTCTTCCCGGCATAGGTCACGTCAATTTAAGCCATAGACCGCCGAAGACCCCCCATCTATGCCAATGGCTCCCACCGAATGACATAGAGCTGGTACAGTTCCACCTAACCCGTTGCTCACACCGCAACGTCAATTTGAGCCATATACACGGGTCAAACCTCCCCGAGTCTCGTTTCCATCACAAACTTCACATAACCCGGTTATGTTCAAGTTGGCTCCCAGGCCAGCATGTTGGCAGAATCACGTATCTGCGCAGTTTTCTGGGTGCACCTTGGAGTTAATCCCCAAGGCTCCCTGTTGCAATCTACCGCGTAGAAAACCAGAAAAACAATCATTCACGCGGAGTCTTCTCTGGCCATTCATGCAATGCAACATTACCGATCCAGACCAACTTGTCCGGGTATGTTCAACCTTGGGCTCGCGAGGAGTGGCTCAATAAGTCAGAAGGGGGGCGGCGAGAAGAACTTGATAGGCGAGTAAAACCAGGAGGCCTACCTACAGGAGGAGGGATGTGGGATTATCTGAAGTAGGCGAGATGCCCTAGGGGGCGAGATTACGCTAGGAGGCGAGATGGCCTACAGGGCGATAGGCCGGCGAGACGAACAGGGCTGTCATCTCGCCCGTGAGTCTTTTCCCCACTCGCCACATGCGAGAAGAGATGTTTTTACCTTTTTACCCCCAATGGGGATTTTATCTTTCTGCCCCAGGTAATTTTACACTTCTACCCCTGGAGGTCTGCGTATAGCCCTCCAGAACAGTGGAGTTTGGCTGTTAGCAGACCCAGCCCAGGGTGTTTTGGTCTTTTCTGGTTAGTTCAGAAGTGATATTTGCAGAACAGATTCAGAGGCCTATAAATAGGCTGACAAGGTGCATGAGATGGTTGTTGAACCTTTCCACTATCTTCCTCACATGCACCTAGCTCAGCATTGGCTAGGGAGGGGAAGATCTTCAGTTCTTCTGGGAAATAGGTGGGACCTCCGAGCTGAGACCCCTCGGTCTGTTTCCAGGTCTCCGACTCACGTCGGGAGGGTAGTTCAAGGAGAGTACGTGTGGGATGCATCCTCAGTTTTGAACTTTAGGAGGGACTAGACAGCTGGTTCCAATATTTTTTGGTGCGGTGAGTGTGGAGTGCAGCCCTCAGAGAAGATCCTTGAGCAACCGCATGGTGGGAGGCCACGGAGAAGGAGAAGGAGAGGGGTCAGAAAACCCGGGAGGATTTGTCGGAAGAGAAGAGTTTATGGCTTCAATCAAGGGGATCATGGACTTGCTGCAAGGGATCTCGCGACAGAGGGATTGTTCAACTCCACTGCCTCAGGTGCCCGCTCTCCCACCATAAGAAGTGTTCGTCTCGGTGCGAGTGGGAGAAGATACCCCGGGAAGGAGGCCAGGGAAGGAGGTGATAGTGGAAGGGAGCAGGAGAGACATGGTGGGAAGGGAGCTGTTCCCAAGCCCGGGGAGTACCAGCTCGCCAGGGGAGGTCGTCGCGCGAGTAGGGGCGGTGAGACCGGCGGCGAGAGGGTCGCCTTTTTGTGAGCTGATACTGTCAGCTCCCGTCCCAAAAGGGTTCCAGGAACCAGAAATGAACTATTATGTGGGGAAGGATGATCCCCTCCATCACTTCCAGTGGTTCGAGGACGCGGTTTCGATCAGGCCCATGACAGACTCGTTCAAGTGTCATCTCTTTACCAACACGCTGAAGGACAAGGCTCGGGACTGGTTTCATCAGATTCCAACTGGCTCGATATACTGCTTCGAGGACCTGAGCAGGAGTTTCCAGCTACGGTTCTCAACTTTGAAGAAGAGAAAGAAGAACCCAGAGTTAATCTTTTTGATTAAGCAGAAGGCAGATGAATCCCTAGCTCAGTACGTGGATAGATTCCAAGAGGAGATCTTGGATATATGGGAGGTGCCTGGGTTTTCCCTCTAGATGGCCTTTACCATGGGATTGCGAGAAGGCTTCTTCAAAATGAGCCTCACCTGTAAGGCACCACTATATTTTGAGGGTTTGAAGGAGAAGGAGGCAAAGGAAATAACGATGGAAGCGGCGAATCCTGCTTTTGCGAAAAAGTTGGCAAGATTTACGGAGGTGGAGTCGAGGGAGTCGGGGAGACCTCAGGAAGTGAGGAGAAGAGAAGAGCTGAGGGTGCTGGACTATCCAGAGTTGGGATGGAGGCAGCAGGGAGGCCCTGCCCCAGGACAAGGAAGTGGATTTCCCCACGGGGGGAGGAACCAATAGGGAGGACCGGGAAGGTTTCACCAACAAGGATGGGGATACGGTCATAGACCACCCCTGCCTCCTCCGCAACAAGCTTTAGCAATCAGCCAAGGGAGAGGTAGATGTCGGGAGAGAGGAAGAGGAGCATGGGCTGGGAGAAGGAGAAACCCTCAGGAATGGAGGCAAGGGGTGGAGGTGGCGTTTCTATATTGCGACTTCCACGAGGAGAAAGGTCACGCAACAACTACCTACCCAGATTTCTTGAAAATTAGGAGAGCAACAGAGACCGGTATGAATAGAAGAAGTGACGGGTACAGGAGAGGAGGATCGATGTGTAGATCGAACGAATGTAGGAGATCGAGGGGGAATTGAAGTAATCCATGGAGGGGTAGGGATAGAGGCAGCCTGAAAGGCGAGCCATCACACTATGTATCGCTGAAGCGTAGCCTCGACATCGCAATCCCCTCCCCCAGATGAGAAAAATTACCTTTTCAAGTAAGGATATGCCAGACCATGAAGACCCTTTCTATGACGCGCTGGTGATACGAACCGTCATCGAAAACTTTACGGTGCCACGGATCCTAGTAGACAATGGGAGCTCTGTGAATGTTATTTTCAAGATAGCATTCAATGAGATGAGGGTGGAGGCCCAGATGGTGCTGGCGGCGGATGGACCATTGTTTGAGTTCTCAAGAGAGAGGAAAGAAGTCGAGGGGGGAGTGGAACTTCAGGTAACCCTATGGGGGCTATCCCGAAATTGCCGCTTTGTCAAAATGGATGCCCCCAGTAGTTACAACGCTATTTTCGGGCGCCCCTTGATCAGCGCTTTCAGATGCGTTCCCTCATCGTTTCACCAATTCTTGAAGTTGAACTTAGGAGGTACCCAAATCAGGGTGCGGGGGGATCCAAAGGCTGCAAGGGAATGCTACGTGATGGCAGTGAACACCGTTTCCTGGCAGGGAGATGCTAAAGAGATGGAGAAGAGGATGGAGCAATTGCAACAGGAACTGGGGGCGAAATAGAATCGGAAGAGGAAGGGGAGTCAAAGGAGGAGGGTAGGAGGAGGAAAGAGAAGAGGAAGATGGAGGAAGCGGGAGGATCACCTAGAAGGGGGGCTCGGCTGGAAAAAAGAAGAGCCTCACTGCAGGAAAGAGAGGATGCAAGCAAGTGGGAGATGAAAATGCTTGGGAAAGAAATGGTGATGGCTGTCATGGAAGACAAAGCCAGAGAAAAGGACGTGATGGAAGAGCAGGAAGGAGAGGAAGAACCATCCGGCTGAAGGCGGCCGTGGAGGTACTCGAGGTGGAGATCTACACCAAGGAATGGATAAAGGAGAAGGTAAAGATCAGCGGTGAATTCAGCCCGTAAGATCAAGAGAAGATCAAGGCCTGCGTGCAAAAAAATATTGACATCTTCGCGTGGAGTGCCGCAGACATGCCCGCGGTCGATGCGGACGTCGCTTGTCACCTCCTCAATCTCGATCCCAACACTCACCCCATACAGCAGAAGAAGAGGGCCATCGCCTCCAATATGGTCGGGCCTATTAGAGAGGAGGTAGAGAAGTTACTTAAGGCGGGGTTTGTGTCCGCCTGTAAGTATCCTGGGTGGGTAAGTAATGTTGTAATGGTTAAAAAGGGGGAGGGTAGATGGAGAATGTGTGTGGATTTCTCTCTTTTAAATAAAGAGAGCCCTAAGGATTGTTACTCGTTGCCCCGAATCGATGCGCGGGTTGACTCAGCCATCGGTTTTTCTTTTATGAGTTTCTTGGATGGTTTTCCGGATATCACCAAATACGCATGCATCCTCCGAACGTTAAGGACGTCACCTTCATCACGGAGGATGGTTGTTTCTATTTTAATATGATGCCCTTCGGGTTGAAAAATGCGAGGGCGACCTACCAAAGAATGATGGATCAGATCTTCCGAAAACAGAGAGGAAGGAACCTCAAGGTGTATGTGGATGACTTGATGATCAAAAGCAAGTACCTCGAAGCTCATGTCCTGGACCTTGAGGAATCCTTTGAGACCCTGAGAAAATATAAAATGAGACTCAAGCCCCTGAAATGTGTATTTGGAGCCAATAGGGGAAGTTCCTAGGACATCTTCTCACCACATCTGGAGTAGAGCCTAACCCCAAGAAAGTAAAAGCAATCATAGAGTTGGAGTCCCCTAGAAATGCAAAGGAGGTTCAACGTCTCACTGGCAAGTTGGCCGGGCTAAGCAGGTTTCTCTCTCGAGACGTAGAGAGATGCTCGCCTTTCTTTCGGACAGTGCGAGGAGGCAAGAAGTTTGAATGGACCCCTTAATGTGAGAAGGCTTTTCAGGATCTTGGTAAGTCCAGAGGGGACCAGGATTGAGCAGGCCTTGAAGATCCACTTCACGATCACCAACAACCAGACAGAATATGAGGCGATCATCGCAGGGCTCTGGTTAGCCTGGGAGTTGGGCATACAAGACATTGAGGTCTCGACGGACTCCATGGTGGTGGCGGGCTAGGTCAAAGGGGACTTTGAGGCAAGGGAGCCAAGCATCCTGTTGTACCTAGGGAAGGTCAAGGACATCATCAGACAGTTCCGAAGCTTTTCGATTCGACACATCCCGAGGTAGGAGAGCACTCAGGCTGACCAGCTCACCAAGTATGGCCCTCGGGCTGGAGGAACAATGACGGAGCTCTTCAGGCCATCCGTAGAGGAAGGGGAGCTCATGGAGATATTCCAACAGGGTCTTGGATGGACCCCTTCATCACCTTTCTGACCTCGGGACAGCTGCCTGCGAGCGAACTCGACAAGAAGCATACAAGATACAAATCGGCGTACTACCTGCAAAAAGATGGAGTTTTGTACCGCAAGCCACTATCGGGTTTGCTGGCTCAATGTGTGTCAGAGGAGGAGGTTCCAAAGGTTCTGGAAGAGATTCACTCGGGAGAATGGGGGAGTCACTTGGGGAGCCGGACTTTAGAAGGAAGGGTGCTGAGACAGGGGTACTTCTGGCCTACTCTCAAGAAATATGCAGAGGAGTTCGCGAAGAGGTGTCAAAAATGCTAGGAGTTCGCCCCCCCTCCAACTCCTTCCATCCTAGAGGTTGTGGACAACCACAGCTCCCTGGCCCTTCGCTATATGGGGCTAGATCTAGTAGGTCCTTTTCCCCAAGCAAGTGGCCAAAGGAACTTTCTGCTAGTCATGGTGGACTACTTTTCAAAATGGCTGGAGGTGAAGGCCTTGGCTAAGGTGACATCGCAGGTGGTCAAGAATTTTGTATGGGGAGATATCATCTGCCGCCATGGATTACCTATAACATCCCATTTCCAATTATACCCCTAGGAGTGGTTTTGTCCATGACTAGGTCATGACAAACCCTAGGAAGCCAGAAATGGGCCAAGAGATACGAGACAAAGTGTGGAAAATCATCATGGTCTGCAAATAGTAGAACTCTGAACAATGGTTTAGGATGACCATGGGCTACACCTTGACCCCAAGACCCTACCACAACACTCCCTAATACCTTGGGAGGCCCATTAGAGCCATAAGGACCCATTGGGGTCAACCAAAGAGGCTCAGTTGACCAAGGTCATCCCTATCCCTAAATGGGTCAAACTAGCCTAATTAGGGTCAATTGACCTACTCCTAGCCTAGAGGACCCCACCTATGCCCTCCTAACCCTAAAGTGAGGTCAATGGGTCACTAAGGGCACATTGGGGCCAGCCCTAGAGGACAGTTGACCCAAGTCAATTCAAGCTCCTAATCTGGTCAAAATACCCTTACTAAGGGTATGTGACCTCCAAAGTGTAAGGTAACCCTACATAACCCTTTACAGACCTTAGGGGAGACCAATGAGTCACCAAGGACCCCATTAGGGTCAGCCCTAGAGATCAAGTTGACAGAAGTCAACTTAGACCCCTCATCTGGTCAAAGTACCCTTACTAAGGGTAGGTGACCTCCAAAGTGTAAGGTAACCCTACATAACCCTTCCCAGACCTTAGGGGAGACCAATGAGTCACCAAGGACCCCTTAGGGTCAACCCTAATGGTCATGTTGACCCAAGTCAACTCAATCCCCAAAGTGGTCAAAGTGACCTTACCAAGGGTTAAGTGACCTCCAAGGCGCCAAGTCAACCCTACCCAACCCTACATAGACCTTAGGGGAGGCCAATGGGTCACCAAGGACCCATTGGGGTAGACCGAAATGGTCAAATTGATCAAAGTCAACTCACCCCTAAAATAGGTCAAACTAGCTTAAATGACCTAACCAAGCCCAAGCCACTTGGGCTAAGCCCAACTTGAGTGGCCCATTAACTTTAGGAGGCTGATATTTATGAGGGATGCCACCTAAATTTCGGAGGGGTGACTAGGAGAGAGAAAATGAGAGTTTTGTCCTTAATGGAGGAGAGAGAAAGAGGAAAAGAGAAAGAGGAGTTATGGAGGGAGGACATGGGCCACTCCATTCATCTCTCCATTGTCCCCATTCCTCTCCCTTGCCTCTTGGGATGATGATGTTATCAATTCCAGGCAGCCAACACTAATGAGGGGAGCCCAACCACCATGGCCAACCAACCCTTCACCTCCCCTCCCATGAAAAAAATATAAATCCCCCTATGCAGCCCCCCATTCCAATTTCTGATCTTCCCATCACCTTCAGAACGTCCTTGGCAGTCAAAATAACGTATTGGATCAAAGGTTTTGGTGGAGGATCGAGGATTCGGGCAAGCTCGTCGGTGAGGAAAAACGCCATGGCCGACCACCGCCGCCGCCGTCATCGAACCACAAACAAGGTCCTCCTCTACTCCTTCTTCCGTGGGTAGATCGTAGGAATCGTTTAGGACAAGAATTGGACTCAATTGAGCCGATCCAAATTTTTGTTTCCATGGTTTTTCCAAAAAACAATGGTGGTCGGGTTCGCCGGAAACCGCCTCTCCGGCAGCCGTGCCGCCCCCTGACGGTAGCCCTCACCTCAACGGAGATGGTGGTGGTGGTGGCTGGCCAGGGAGATGGCCAAATGGCCGACGGTGGCTCATGCAAAGCTACAGGTTTATGCATTTTTTTTGGGTTCCTGGTTCGGGTTTTCTGAGAAGATGAACAGTAGTAATCTACTTAATTATTATATTTATATGTATAATATTGTTATTTGTTACCCCTTTAACTTGCACATTTTGATGTCGTTAAACAAGGCATTTAGAGGCTGTTTTAGGAAAAATGGCCAGTCACAAAAGTTGTAGCCCTTCGAGTCTAGATTATTTTAAAATTATTTCAGCTCGTTTGGGTAAGTGGTTAGACCACAACACCCATTTTGGTGGGCCCTATACCTAGGGCTAACCTGAGATTCAAATGGATACCAACCCTTCATCCCTTGTCCAACTTACCTGAGAATTTTGGCAGGGAGTCTACCCTAGCTATACCTAGGGCTTGTCCAAAAATGGGAATTTTTGGAGAAAATATTTCTATAGTTTTTATAAAAATTTAATAATTCATAAATAAATTAAATAGGTGTCCTAAACTTCTCCAAACCCTCCCAAATTTTGGTGAGGGGTCCCTGGAATCCATACCTAGCTCTGTACAAAATGTGGACTCATTTGGATATGTTTTGGTTAGGGAATCACCAAACCCTAGTTTGGCTTTAAGGAGGTATTTTTGTTCACAAGTGCACTATGGACTTAGGGTGGTCCCCTCCCCTCAACAGAGGCTGAGGTTTTGGACAATGACTTGGCATGGCCAATGTCACCCCCTTAAGGAAAATGGGATGATTTAGGCTTGATTTACCTAGGGTCCAACCTCATACCCTAAGGAAGGACTTTTGAGGGTTGTGAAGGACATGGGGGCAAATGCCCTTGCATGGCCTTGGAAACCCAGTAGAGTTGAGGGTAATGCAACCTAAGATCTCTGGTAGGAACTTTAGAAGAATTGGAGCAAGGTAGACACCTCAAAACCCTAACCCTAGTTTTAGGGTAGGAGCACCAATTTGGAGATTCAACCACTAAAACTTCACCAAATATTATGAAACTTGGGTAGAATAGGTTTTAGGCCATGTAGAACCTCTGGTAATTTTTGTAGAATTTTATGGATTTTATTATTGGTACTTCATTTGTTAATTACCAAAAGGCCCAAAAAGATGTTTGATTTTCTTATGGATATTATGTGCTTTAAAACATGATGAAACTTGGTCAGAGATTATTATAGGGCTAGTTGAACATCTCTGAATTTTATCACATTTCTTAATTAATTTTATTTGGTACTTCCTTCATTAATTTCAGAAAGGGGCTTCGGTAAAGAAAATTCATTATTGATGATATATCTGTTGAAAAATCATGAGGATTAGGTTTTGACGTTTTTAGGCCAAAACGTACTTGTAGTAATTTACTTATAATTTTCAGAGATCTGTTTTCAGAACTTTCTTTACAAGGCCATATTTTTAAGAATAGGATATTTAATTAATTTAGGGAATAATTCTTTCAAACAAATTGTGAAAGTTTACTTAGAGGTTTTATGTGCCCTTACAATCATCCTGGAATTTTCTCTGAATTTTTGGAAGTATTTTTTTTGCACATCCCCTTTTAATAATTTATTATAGAATAATTGGAAATAAAATTTAAGAGCCTAAATCTTGCTGGAAAATTTGGAGATTCTGGAGTTTTAGATGATTACCCATCTTGCATTTATTATAATTTTAGTAGAGCTGTATCTTGCATAAATCTTGTACTTCCTGTTCAACCTTGGAACTTTTGGCTTTTAAAATAAATAAATAAATTAGCGTTTAAATTATGAAAATTAGGAAATTGTGGATTCAGTCTAAATATGCCAATATAGACCTCTAATAATTATTATATGAGCATTGGATGACCATATGGCATACTTCCCTTTTTACGGGTCATAAAGCTTAAGTGGTCTGCATTTAGCAAAACTGCAGGAAATCATTTGGGATATGAACCAGAGCACATGTGTTGGGTGTCGTTGGGTTGCTGGGAAGGATAAGAAAAATTAGGTGCATCTTTGGGAGATAAGTGAGTAGGGTGTCGTTTTGGCTAGGGTTTAGAGGCGCTCGGGTCCGACGAAAGATCGTCCTCCCCGAGGTGAGTAGAGTCAAATCACCCTAGGATTAGCCTATCGGAACATGAGAAAGTAATGGATAAGGGAATCAACCAATAACAAAAATAAGTACCTTGCGAAAGGGAACGTTGGGCGTAATCCCAACATAGTTCCTAGTGCCCCTTGAGAGCCCTTCACAGGGAATACTGGGGGCAGTCCTGGGTTAACGTAAACTGTTTTAACAAACTGAAAAGAGTAACTTAGTAATTAGGTTTGCATATTTCACAAGCACAGGTAGCACCGGAAGTTAGCTGGGAGCTTCGGCTCGGATGGTTAAAAGGCGGACTTTGGGTCCGGGGAGCTTCGGCTAGATTGTTTGAGGCGGACGTGTTGGTCCGGGGAGCTTCGGCTCGATTGTTTGAGACAGACGTGTTGGTCCGGGGAGCTTCGGCTCTGTATTTGATTATGCTATATTTTCATGTTCATAAAAGGAAGGAAAACTAAGGTGGTGGGTCTTCGGTATTGGAGGGTCGATGCACCGACGCCAATACGTTGACTCGGCAAGTGTGGTTAGCACTTCGCCAACAGAAGTCCGGTGCGCCAGCCGGCAAGAGTACGCAGGAGTCCACTTCGTGCACCAAGCGTTGAGGCGTATGATAGGTCTGACCGGTAGTGCTTTACTGGTTTAGAGGTGGGCGAGGCCCAACCCACCGCTTCCGTCTGCCACTACGGAGGTATCCTGAGAGGTTACGACTCCAGAAAGGGGGAACTAAAGGTCTGTGTGCATAGAGTCGGGTGTGTGCGTTGCACTTGCATGTCCATCATACCCACTTGCATGTCATAGCATAATCGAATCATTTCACCCCTGACACCTAATGTATAAGTGGAATGGGACGCTTATATATTAGGACTTGCAAAACGACCCCTTGGTCTATAAGCTTGTGTGGGCAATTTTATAAATTAAGGTCAATTTTGATATATAAATACTTTTACTGCTGTTTGATAACCGACACCCCAACGTATAAATTGGTATGAGACTTTTTATACAATGGGAGCCTTGCAGAAGACCCCTTGGCTTATGTGTTCTCACATAAGTGAAGGTTACCTTTCATATTTCAGCTTATTGTCTATACCTGTTATAGAATTGCTAGTATAGGTCCGTTGCCATCTATTTTTAAAATTCTCCACCTTCAAGTCCTCCCCTTTCTTCCTCTCCGCTCGGTGCCTAGGAGCCGTGGGGGAAGGGGCGGGGGATGATAGGACTTAGTCTTTTAGACTAACGGTTTTCGAACCGCATCATTTAGGGGATCGTGGAGACCAGCATAGAGGAGCAGCCCCAGAGACCGGTGCGCTTGGAGGTGGGGCAGTCTAGCTCCAGAGTTCATACAGCCGGGACCGTGAGTCTCGACCTTGAGTAGTTTCTCTGCTTTTGCTTTCGCATGAGAGATCTTGTAGTGAGGATATGATGTACCGGGCAAAGCCCGTATTTGCTACTCTGATGTTATATTCTGTGGACACTCCCTTCGTGGAGACTTATTTACTATGATATGTGATTTTCTATGGACAGTTAGTTTTCATGACTTCATTATGCTACTTTTCTGTGATCGAATTGGCCGGCAGAATCGGCGATTTGTGGTGATGACCCTTCAAGGAGTGAAGGAGTCACCGCAAAACGACGGTTTTGGGCCTAAGACCCCGGTGTTGAAAAAGAAAAAAAGGGGGGGGGTCTTACAAGTGGTATCAAAGGCGACCTCGATCAAAAAGTAGCAGTCCACAACCCTGGGTCACCCCCGCGCGAGTTTAGTTTGGCGACAAACTAAGCAGCGGAAGCAGTGGTGTGCCCATAAGGGGAATCACATGCAAAGTCCACCTTTTCATTAATTCCACTTGTTCATCAGCTAGCAATTGGAATTCTTTTTTTTGTAGCCTGCGGCAAATCCTGCCCTTAACAGGGAGCACCTCCGGCTGCGAAAATCTCATCTTATAATTCTATAGTCAACGAGTTAGACTCAACCCACTAGGAGACATGACTAACCACGATAACTTATAGTATGCCGTAGTCTTAAATAGACTTTGGGTATGAACTTGGTTAAGCTAAGGAGATACCTAAAGAGAATAAAGAAGGAGTATAACACAAGAATGGCTACCTAAGCCATAAACTCAGGTAGCCCTACGGTCACTATCAAGGATTCCTCAAACCATAAGGACTGCTTTAAGGAGAATTGAGACCAATAATCAATTAGCAGAATGGTAGAAGACACATAGTCTCAACCCTCATACCTGTAACAAGATTACCTGGAGACCACCACCACGACAAACACCGAAGGTTGGATAGGAATTCAAGTTCAGAAGAGACCCAGTTGGGATTGGGAACATTTTTACCCGGATAAGGTTGTCGTAAATATGACTCGAAGGCTTTAAAGTATGGAGTATATCAACAGATTCAGATTGGAACCTCAAGTCAAAGATTGATGCCCTAAGGGATTGTGCACCCAGCTAGGATGAATATAACATGGTAATATCAAAGATACTCAGCCCAAGGCAGATAGAGGCTTATCTTTTGTTTATTGGGGGCTCATCTTTTGGGGGCGTGTATTTTATTTATTGGGCAAATTAGTTACTGACTTGGGGTTCCCTTAGATCTCATCTAGGAAAGTTTGCGTCGTAAATATAATGAAATGGACGTAAACCGTACTCGGTGCACCCGGGCATCACGAAGATGACTGCGGATTTGAAGAAGACTATGTACTAGCCTGGCATGAAGAAGGATATAACTCGGTTTGTGACCCACTGCGAAGCTTGCCATCTAGTGAAGGCAGAGTGCAAAAACCCCGCGGGTTTGTTGCAACCACTCCCGGTACCAGAGTGGAAGTTCGAAGACATCGCGATGGACTTTATTCACGAACTTCCCCGACCACGAACAGGAAATGACTCGATTTGGGTCATCGTCGATCGGTTGACAAAAGTAGCCAGGTTCATTCCGATCAGGAAGGACGACGCTGTGGGAGTATTAGTACGGAGATTTGTGGAGCAGTTCGTTCGATATCACGGGGTGCCCAAGACGATCGTGTCGGATCGGGATGGCCGGTTCACTTCCAGGGAGTGGAGATCCGTGCAAGCTTACTTAGGCACGCGATTGACCTTCAGCACTACATTCCATCCCCAGACGGACGGGCAGACAGAACGGACCAACCGGGCGCAGGAAGATCTTTTGAGGCTATGCATTTTGGACCGCGGGGAACCGTGGGAGAAACTCTTACCCCTGGTCGAGTTCTCCTATAACAATAGCTACCAGTCCAGCATCAGGATGGCGCCTTACGAAGCCTTGTATGGAAGGAAATGTCGGACCCCGCTTTCTTGGGTTCAGGACGAAGATCCGAAGGTGTTGGAATCAGAGTTTGTTGAAGACACCGAGGCTCAGGTGAGGCTGATCAGAGACAGGATGCTAGAGGCGCAGAGCAGACAGGCTAAGTACTATGACGCTCGGCATCGGCAGGTGGAGTTATAGGTGGGGGACCGAGTGTTTTTGAAGATCCGGCCCATGCATGGAGTCTCGCGGGTGCGTGGTCGGAGGAAGAAGCTCAGCCCTAGGTACATGGGCCCTTACAGGATCCTGGAGCGGATCGGGCCCCTAGCCTACAGGCTGGAGTTACCACCAGAGCTGGAAGCTCTGCACGACGTCTTCCATATTTCTTCGCTGAGGAGGGCTCTGCTACGCCCAGAGCAACAGATTTTGACCACCGAAGGGCCGGTAGCTTCAGACCGGTCAGTTCGTTTGGAGCCGGTTAGGATCGACGACCGAGGAGTATGGATCTTGCGTCGCAAGAAGGTCCCATTAGTCAAGGTCCTGTGGAGGAACCACGGCCAGGAGGAGCATACCTGGGAGCCTCAGGACCTGATGCGACAAAGATACCCAGAGCTGTTCAGTCAGGTATAGCTCACAAACCCCTCAAGATGTTTAATTTATTTTCCTGCTTTAAACTACTAAGGGCTGCTCTAGGCAGATAGAGGCTTATCTTTTGTTTATTGGGGCTTATCTTTTGTTTATTGGGATCTTGGTTTGCCAATTGGGCGAAATGGTCATAGATCTAGGCTTCCCTCAAAACTTAATTTAGCAAACATGGCGACGTGATGGGATGTTACAAGTTTCCTTTCAACGGTAGAAATTCCCGTAGGCTTAACCTTGATTTCGGGGACGAAATCTTTGTTTTGTTTATTGGGATTTGTAACATCCCATTTCCAACTAGACCCCTAGGAGTGTTTTTGTCCATGACTAGGTCATGACAAACCCTAGGAAGCCAGAAATGGGCCAAGAGATAGGAGACAAAGTGTGGAAAATCATCATGGTCTGCAAATAGTAGAACTCTAAACAATGGTTTCGGATGACCATGGGCTACACCTTGACCCCAAGACCCTACCACAACACCCCCTAATACCTTGGGAGGCCCATTAGAGCCATAAGGACCCATTGGGGTCAACCAAAGGGGCCTAGTTGACTAAGGTCAACCCTAACCCTAAATGGGTCAAACTAGCCTAATTAGGGTCAATTGACCTACTCCTAGCCTAGAGGACCCCACCTATACCCTCCTAACCCTAAAGTGAGGTCAATGGGTCACTAAGGGCACATTGGTGCCAGCCCTAGAGGCCAGTTGACCCAAGTCAATTCAAGCTCCTAATCTGGTCAAAATACCCTTACTAAGGGTATGTGACCTCCAAAGTGTAAGGTAACCCTACATAACCCTTCCCAGACCTTAGGGGAGACCAATGAGTCACCAAGGACCCCATTATGGTCAGCCCTAGAGATCAAGTTGACCCAAGTCAACTTAGACCCCTCATCTGGTCAAAGTACCCTTACTAAGGGTAGGTGACCTCCAAAGTGTAAGGTAACCCTACATAACCCTTCCCAGACCTTAGGGGAGACCAATGAGTCACCAAGGACCCCTTAGGGTCAACCCTAATGGTCATGTTGACCCAAGTCAACTCAAGCCCCAAAGTGGTCAAAGTGACCTTACCAAGGGTCAAGTGACCTCCAAGGCGCCAAGTCAACCCTACCCAACCCTACATAGACCTTAGGGGAGGCCAATGGGTAACCAAGGTCCCATTGGGGTCGACCGAAATGGTCAAATTGATCAAAGTCAACTCAACCCTAAAATAGGTCAAACTAGCCTAAATGACCTAACCAAGCCCAAGCCACTTGGGCTAAGCCCAACTTGAGTGGCCCGTTAACTTTAGGAGGCTGATATTTATGAGGGATGCCACCTAAATTTCGGAGGGGTGACTAGGAGAGAGAAAATGAGAGTTTTCTCCTTAATGGAGGAGAGAGAAAGAGGAAAAGAGAGAGAGGGTTATGGAGGGAGGCCATGGGCCACTCCATTCATCTCCCCATTGTCCCCATTCCTCTCCCTTGCCTCTTGGGATGATGATGCTATCAATTCCAGGCAGCCAACACTAATGGGGGGAGCCCAACCACCATGGCCAACCAACCCTTCACCTCCCCTCCCATGAAAAAAATATAAATCCCCCTATGCAGCCCCCCATTCCAATTTTTGATCTTCCCATCACCTTCAGAACGTCCTTGGCAGTCAAAATAACGTATTGGATCAAAGGTTTTGGTGGAGGATCGAGGATTCGGGCAAGCTCGTCGGTGAGGAAAAACGCCATGGCCGACCACCGCCGCCGCCGTCATCGAACCACAAACATGGTCCTCCTCTACTCCTTCTTCCGTGGGTAGATCGTAGGAATCATTTCAGACAAGAATCGGACTCAATTGAGCCGATCCAAATTTTCGTTTCCATGGTTTTTCCAAAAAATAATGGTGGTCGGGTTCGCCGGAAACCGCCTCTCCGGCGGCCGTGCCGCCCCCTGACTATAGCCCTCACCTCAACGGAGATGGTGGTGGTGGTAGCTGGCCAGGGAGGTGGCCAAACGGCCGGCGGTGGCTCATGAAAAGCTACAGGTTTATGCGTTTTTTTTGGGTTCCTGGTTCGGGTTTTCTGAGAAGATGAACAGTAGTAATCTACTTAATTATTATATTTATATGTATAATATTGTTATTTGTTACCCCTTTAACTTGCACATTTTGATGTCGTTAACCAAGGCATTTAGATGCTGTTTTAGGAAAAATGGCCAGTCACAAAAGTTGTAGCTCTTCGCGTCTAGATTATTTTAAAATTTATTTCAGCTCGTTTGGGTAAGTGGTTAGACCACAACACCCATTTTGGTGGGTCCTATACCTAGGGCTAACTTGAGATTCAAATGGATGCCAACCCTTAATCCCTTGTCCAACTTACCTGAGATTTTAGCAGGGAGTCTACCCTAGCTATACCTAGGGCTTGTCCAAAAATTGAAATTTTTGGAGAAAATATTTCTATAGTTTTTATAAAAATTTAATAATTCATAAATAAATTAAATAGGTGTCCTAAACATCTCCAAACCCTCCCAAATTTTGGTGAGGGGTCCATGGAATCCATACCTAGCTCTTTACGAAATGTGGACTCATTTGGATATGTTTTGTTTAGGGAATCACCAAACCCTAGTTTGGCTTTAAGGAGGTATTTTTGTTCACAAGTGCACTATGGACTTAGGGTGGTCCCCTCCCCTCAACAGAGGCTGAGGTTTTGGAGAATGACTTGGCATGGCCAATGTCACCCCCTTAAGGAAAATGGGATGATTTAGGCTTGATTTACCCTAGGTTCCAACCTCAAACCCTAAGGAAGGACTTTTGAAGGTTGTGAAGGACATGGGGGCAAATGCCCTTGCATGGCTTTGGAAACACAGTAGAGTTGAGGGTAATGCAACCTAAGATCTCTGGTAGGAACCTTAGAAGAATTGGAGCAAGGTAGACACCTCAAAACCCTAACCCTAGTTTTAGGGTAGGAGCACCAATTTGGAGATTCAGCCACTAAAACTTCACCAAATATTATGAAACTTGGGTAACATAGGTTTTAGGCCACCTAGAACCTCTGGTAATTTTTGTAGAATTTTATGGATTTTATTCTTGGTACTTCATTTGTTAATTACCAAAAGGCCCAAAAAGATGTTTGATTTTCTTATGGATATTATGTGCTTTAAAACATGATGAAACTTGGTCAGAGGTTATTCTAGGGCTAGTTGAACATCTCAGAATTTTATCACATTTCTTAATTAATTTTATTTGGTACTTCCTTCATTAATTTCAGAAAGGGGCTTGGGTAAAGAAAATTCATTATTGATGATATATCTGTTGAAAAATCATGAGGATTAGGTTTTGATGTTTTTGGCCAAAAAGTACTTGTAGTAATTTACTTATAATTTTCAGAGGTATGTTTTTAGAACTTTCTTTACAAGGCCATATTTTTGAGAATAGGATATTTAATTAATTTAGGGAATAATTCTTTCAAACAAATTGTGAAAGTTTACTTAGAGGTTTTATGTGCCCTTACAATCATCCTGGAATTTTCTCTGAATTTTTGGAAGTATTTTTATTACACATCCCCTTTTAATAATTTATTATGGAATAATTGGAAATAAAATTTAAGAGCCTAAATCTTGCTGGAAAATTTGGAGATTCTGAATTTTTAGATGATTACTCATCTTGCATTTATTATAATTTTAGTAGAGCTTTATCTTGCATAAATCTTGTACTTCCTGTTCAACCTTGGAACTTTTGGCTTTTAAAATAAATAAATAAATTAGCGTTTAAATTATGAAAATTAGGAAATTGTGGATTCAGTCTAAATATGCCAATATAGACCTCTAATAATTATTATATGAGCATTGGATGATCATATGGCATACTTCCCTTTTTACGGGTCATAAAGCTTAAGTGGTCTGCATTTAGCAAAACTGCAGGAAATCATTTGGGATATGAACCAGAGCACATGTGTTGGGTGTCGTTGGGTTGCTGGGAAGTATAAGAAGAATTAGGTGCATCTTTGGGAGATAAGTGAGTAGGGTGTCGTTTTGGCTAGGGTTTAGAGGCGCTCGGGTCCGACGAAAGATCGTCCTCCCCGAGGTGAGTGGAGTCAAATCACCCTAGGATTAGCCTATCGGAACATGAGAAAGTAATGGATAAGGGAATCAACCAATAACAAAAATAAGTACCTTGCGAAAGGGAATGCTGGGCGTAATCCTAACATAGTTCCTAGTGCCCCTTGAGAGCCCTTCACAGGGAATACCGGGGGCAGTCCTGGTTTAACGTAAACTGTTTTAACAAACTGAAAAGAGTAACTTAGTAATTAGGGTTGCACATTTCACAAGCACAGGTAGCACCGAAAGTTAGCTGGGAGCTTCGGCTCGGATGGTTAAAAGGCGGACTTTGGGTCCGGGGAGCTTCGGCTCGATTGTTTGAGGCGGACGTGTTGGTCCGGGGAGCTTCGGCTCGATTGTTTGAGACAGACGTGTTGGTCCGGGGAGCTTCGGCTCGGTGTTTGATTACGCTTAATTTGCATGTGCATAAAAGGAAGGAAAACTAAGGTGGTGGGTCTTCGGTATTGGAGGGTCGATGCACCGACGCCAATACGATGACTCGGCAAGTGTGGTTAGCACTTCGCCAACAGAAGTCCGGTGCGCCAGCTGGCAAGAGTACGCAGGAGTCCTCTTCGTGAACCAAGCGTTGAGGCCTATGATAGGTCTGATCGGTAGTGCTTTACTGGTTTAGAGGTGGGCGAGGCCCAACCCACCGCTTCCGTCTGCCACTACGGAGGTATCCTGGGAGGTTACGACTCCAGAAAGGGGGAACTAAAGGTCTGTGTGCACAGAGTCGGGTGTGTGCGTTGCACTTGCATGTCCATCATACCCACTTGCATGTCATAGCATAATCGAATCATTTCACCCCTGACACCTAATGTATAAGTGGAATGGGACGCTTATATATTAGGAACTGCAAAACGACCCCTTGGTCTGTAAGCTTATGTGGGCAAGTTTATAAATTAAGGTCAATTTTGATATATAAATACTTTTACTGCTGTTTGATAACTGACACTCCAACGTATAAATTGGTATGGGACTTTTTATATGATGGGAGCCTTGCAGAAGACCCCTTGGCTTATGTGTTCTCACATAAGTGAAGGTTACCTTTCATATTTCAGCCTTTTGTCTATACCTGTTATAGAATTGCTAGTATAGGTCCGCTGCCATCTGTTTTTGATATTCTCCACCTTCAAGTCCTCCCCTTTCTTCCTCTCCGCTCGGTGCCTAGGAGCCATGGGGGAAGGGGCGGGGATGATAGGACTTAGTCTTTTAGACTAACGGTTTTCGAACCGTATCATTTAGGGGATTGTGGAGACCAGCATGGAGGAGCAGCCCCAGAGACCGGTGCGCTTGGAGGTGGGGCAGTCTAGCTCTGGAGTTCATACAGCCGGGACCGTGAGTCTCGACCTTGAGTAGTTTCTCTGCTTTTGCTTCCGCATGAGAGATCTTGTAGTGAGGATATGATGTACCGGGCAAAGCCCGTATTTGCTACTCTGATGTTATATTCTGTGGACACTCCCTTCGTGGAGACTTATTTACTATGATATGTGATTTTCTGTGGACAGTTAGTTTTCATGACTTCATTATGCTACTTTTCTGTGATCGAATTGGCCGGCAGAATCGGCGCTTTGTGGTGATGACCCTTCAGGGAGTGAAGGAGTCACCGCAAAACGGCGGTTTTGGGCCTAAGACCCCGGTGTTGAAAAAGAAAAAAAAAAGGGGGGGGGGGTCTTACATTATCGCTAGCCATTACAACGGATAATGGACCACAATTTACAAGTAGGAAGTTTGTGGACTTCTTTATCTGTTTGGGAATAGATCTCCGTTTTGCCTCTGTTCATCATCCACGAAGTAACAAACAGGTGGAGGCAGCCAACAAGATCATTGTCAATCTTTTGAGAAAGAAAGTGGAGAATTTAAGAGGAAGCTAGGTTGAGCAGCTGCCTTCAGTCCTTTGGGCATTGAGAACCACACAAAATACCGCCACGAGAGAAACCCTGTTTAAGCTCTCTCATTGCTCGGAGGCTGTCATACCCATCGAGTTTGAGATCACATCACCAAGAGTAGCTATTGCAAAGAAAGGAGATGAAGGATGGAGAGCGGAGAACGAGGAAGAGCAGAGACTCTCTCTGGATCTCGTGGAAGAGCTCAGGGATTTGGCGATGGTCCGGCAGGAGGAGGTCACGCGCCGGATGGCGAGGTACTTTGACAAGCATATAAGGATCAGGTAGTTCGAGAAGGGGGATTTGGTCCTTAAAACGGTGGATGCAGCATGTAGAGGGGCTTGCATAGGGAAGCTCAATCCAAATTGGGAGGGTCCTTTTGTAGTAAAAGAGGTCTTGAAGTTGGGAGGGTACCACCGCCAGGATGTGGATGGGGTATCCCTTGATCGTTCCCGAATTTGTGATGATTTAAAGAGATTTTACCCATAACACCTTTTGTTCATTACATTTTCTGTTGTTATACAATGCTTACAATTTCGATGTGCTCTTCTGATATGATGAGAGTGTAGGTGTCCTTTTTCATGGCATCAAAGGGGAGGTGGAAGTGAGGAAACCCCGAGCAGACCCGATGACCAGGCTCTTATCTAGCTGGCAGGGTTGTAGGCTCACTCGGTGGTTGGCGATGGTTTTGGAGAGGAGACTCCGATAAAACCCGCTGACCAGGCTCTCATCTAGATGGCAGGGCTGTAGGCTCACTCGGTGGTTGGAGGCTTTTGAGAGGAGACCCAGAGCAGACCCGCTGACTAGGCTCTCATCTAGCTGGCAGGGTTGTAGGCTCACTTGGTGGTTGGAGATAGTTTTGGAGAGGAGACCCAGAGTAGACCCGCTGACTAGGCTCTCATCTAGCTGGCAGGGCTGTAGGCTCACTCGGTGGTTGGAGAATGTTTGGAGAGGAGACCCCGAGTAGACCCGCTGACGAGGCTCTCATCTAGCTGACAGGGTTGTAGGCTCACTCGGTGGTTGGAGATGATTTTGGAGAGGAGACTCCGAGCAGACCCGCTGACCAGGCTCTCATCTAGCTAGCAGCGTTGTAGGCTCACTCGGTGGTTGGAGATGGTTTTGGAGAGGAGACCCTGAGTAGAACCGCTGATCAGGCTCTCATATAGGTGGCAGGGTTGTAGGCTCACTCGGTGGTTGGAATTTTTGAGATTCAGCAGCCTTGTATTTTAGGAAGATCCTTAGGATCATTCCAAAGCAAACTTCTTTCTTGGTATTCTTTTTCTTAATCATATCAAACATGATCTGAGCCCAGTTGACTTGCTTTTTGTTAACCACAACACACATAACAAGGAATTGGTGTGTGGTTATGTAGTCATGTGCAGGGTGCTTGCCTAGCAATACTTTGCCCACAATGTCTGATAGAAATTTGAACTCAGCAGAAAAGTGTTTCTTCAGCAGTTTGTTTGAGGTTTCTCCAGTATAACCCATCATACTCAGCATCACATCATATTCCTCAGTATCAATTTCTAACTCTACTTCACCATTACTAAAGCCGAAAATCTCTGTTAGGGCGGGAGTAAGAGAAATAGCATTACCCGATACTGTCCCTGTCATAGTGTTCTCATTTGTAGTAGAGGAAGTATAGACCCACTCTCTGATCTCAACGGTAGATATCTTGATCCTTGTGGACAGCAGATTCTTCAATTGCTATTCTTCAAGAAGTTGCAGGATGTCTAGGAAGATTGGGTCTGAATGTTGGAAAGAATCAAAATCGACATCAAAGCCGGTGTCGAATTTCATTACCGCAAGATTTCCTGCTGGAGTCGCCATTGGTGCACCTGCAGGAGAAAAATGAAGATCAAGTGCAAGAGAACTGAAAGCGCAGGATGGAGGTCGAAGAAAATCTTGATATAAGGTTTTCCAGAATATGAATCGACAAACTCCGTTCCACGAAAAATAAAAAAAATTCTTCGATCTGAGGTCGACGAAATAGTTTATAGTTAACTAATTCGTCGAACTCAGTCTGAAGATTTGAAGACATTTTGTCAAACTCCATTCGACGAAAGTTTTCTGAAGCATATTCATCGATCTCCATTCGATGAATAATGAATTCACTCATGGAGAGTTCGTCGATATCCGTTCGACGAATATCTCAGGAACTTTTCTTTGTTCATCGATCTCCATTCGACGAACTTTGAAGAATTCGTCGAGTGCAGACATAAACTAAACTAAGTCTTCTCCATTGATCATTCCAAGCTGCTTTATAAAGAATAAGTGGTTTCTTTCATCCAGAGGTTTGTTGAAAATGTCAGCTCTTTATAAATCAGTGTAGATATAGACAAGTTTAATTTTATTTTTCTCTACACACTTTCTAATGAAATGATGCCTAATGTCTATATGTTTTGTCCTACTGTGATGAACTAGATTTTGTACTATTGCTATAACACTTGTGTTATCACATAAGAGAGTTGAATTATTTAAATTTAAACCATATTCTAGGAGTTGATTTTGGATCCACAATATCTAGAAACAGCAACTGCCAGCTGCTATATATTCTGCTTTAGCAGTTGATGTAGAAACAGATGATTGTTTCTTGCAAAACCAGGACACTAATCTCATACCTAGGAACTGGCAGGTTTCTGAAGTACTTTTTCTGTCCACCCTGCATCCAACAAAGTCAGCATCTGAGTATCCAGTTAACTCAAATTCTGGCTCAGTAGGATACCACAAGCCTAAACTAGGACAACTCTTTATATATCTCAAAATTCTTTTTAAGAAAATTAGGTGAGATTCTTTAGGGTTCACTTGGAACCTAGCACAAAGATAAGTAGCAAACATTATATTAGGTCAGCTTGCTGTAAGGTATAGTAGGGACCCAACAATGCCCTTATATAACTTCTGGTCAAAAGGTTTCCCATGTGGATCAGAATCTATTACAGCTTTGGTAACTATGGGTGTTTTCTTTGCTGAGGCATCAGCCATCCCAAACTTCTTTATAAGCTCTTTAGCATATTTAGCTTGGGAGATGAAAATATCACCAGGAAGCTACTTCACTTGGAGACCAAGGAAGTAGGAGAGCTCACCCATGCTACTCATTTCAAACTTTGGATGCATGAGGTCAGAGAACCTCTTGCATAGTTTGGAATCAGTAGAGCCAAATATAATGTCATCTATATATATTTGTACTAACAAAGTTTGGTCCTTATGGTGTCTAGTGAATAAGGTTTTATCTATTATGTCTCTAGTGAATTTATGCTCTAATAGAAAGCTAGCTAAGATATCATACCAAGTTCTTGGAGCTTGCTTTAGACCATAGAGGGCTTTATGCAATTTAAATACATGAGAGGGATGTGTTGGAGTGACAAAACCTAGAGGTTGTTCAACATAAACCTCTTCTTTCAGTACTCCATTCAGAAAAACACTCTTTACATCCATCTGATATACCTTGAACTTCTTTTAGGCAGTATAGGCAAGAAAGATTCTGATTGCTTCTAGTCTTGCAACTGGTGCAAATTTTTGGTCATAGTCTATCCCTTCTTTTTGCCTATAACCTTGATCAACAAGCCTAGCCTTATTTCTCACAATTACGCCTTGGGCATCTAGTTTGTTTCTATATACCCACTTAGTTCCAATGACTGGGTAGTCTTGGGGTCTTGGAACTAACTCCCAAACTCTACATCTCTCAAACTGGTTGAGTTCCTCTTGCATAGCAATGATCCAGTGGGGATCTTGCTCAGCACCTTTTATGGATTGAGGTTCAACTTGAGAGAGAAAATATACATGCATCAAGTCTTGGTTGAGTTGATGCCTTGTCTGTACACCTGCTGATATATTTCCAATCACTTGAGATCTAGGGTGATCCCTTAGTATAACAAGATCAGTGGGTGGAGTTGGTTCATCAACAGCATCTGGAATCAATTCCTCTTATGGAATTATGTTTGCTGTTGTATGAGGTTAAACTTCTTCCAAAGGTTCTTCTTCACTATCTTCATCAACTTGTGGAGAAGGATGTGTTGGAATCTCTTGGGTGAGGCTTATTCCATCCAAAGTCTCACATAAGTGAGGTACCTGCAAATGATTACTGGTAAAAATCTCTTTCTCCTTGCAAGACATGTTAGCCTCATCAAAAGTAACATGAATTGATTCTTCAATTTTTAAAGATGATTTATTGAATACCCTATAAGCTTTTCTTACTTGGGAATATCCTAGAAAAATTCCTTCTTCAGCCTTAGCTTCAAACTTTCTAATATATTTCTTTTTATTACTATGTATAAGCATATGCAACCAAATACTTTAAAATAGGTGATTTTAGGTTTCTTCCCTTCAATTAATTCATAGGGAGTCCTATTCTTTAGTTTATGTATCAAGCTCCTATTCAGTACATAATTTGATGTGCTTACAACCTCTGCCCAAAAAGTTAGTGGTATATAAGCACCTGCAAGTAATGTGCCTGCAGCTTCAATTAGGGTTCTATTCTTCCTTTCAGCTACCCCATTTTGTTGGGGAGTTCTAGGAGCTGAGAAGTAGTGCCTGATACCTTCCTTCTCATAGAACTCATGCATAAGAAGAGACTCAAACGTTGTACCATGATCGCTTCTGATCAATGCAACATGAGTAGAGTACTCAATCTGTATGGTCCTGAGAAAATCTGTAAGAACTTTAAAGGTATATGACTTAGATCTCAGAAGGAACACCCAAGAGAATCTTGAGAAGTCATTTACAATACCTAGGGTATAGGATTTCCCTCTTAGGCTTTGTACAGCAATGGGTCCAAAGAGATCCATGTGTAGCAAATATAAAATCCTAGGTGAATCACTTTTATTAACTGACTTAAAGCTAGATTTAGTTTGCTTGCCTAGTTGACAAGCCCTGCAGAGGCCTTCATTCTTGTAGGAACCAGAAGGCAAACCTCTCACAAGGTTGTCTTTAGATAGCCTAGCAATGTTTTTCATGTTTACATGTCCTAGCCTTTTATGTCATAATTCATTTTGGTTGTTAACTAAATTAGCAGACAAATATCTAAGTTGGCAGAATGAAAATCAACTAAGTAATTGTTTCCTTATCTATTTCCAATTAAAATAATTTGTTTTTCTTTATCAGAAATAGTGCAAGAAGTTGAGTTGAAATGCACCTGATAACCTTCATCACATAATTGACTTATAGAGATGAGGTTATGCTTGAGTCCTCTTACATAAGTCACCTTCTTGAATGTGACAGCTCCAATCCTTACTTCTCCATAGCCTTCAGACTGGCCAAACATTGAATCACCAAAGATTACCTTTGGTCATAGCTTGGAATTGTAGTTGATTAGGTTGTCCTTGTTGTCATTCATGTGTTTGGAGCATTCACTGTCTAGGTACCATGTTTGATTATTCACTTGACAACCCTTCACCTGCAGAGAAAATGATTAATTGTTCTTGACCCAAATTACCTTGGGTCCTTTGTATTGTTGTCCAGTCTGCTCAGAGAATGAACAAGTTCATTTTTTGTGCCCCAAGTTCATCGACCTCAGCTCGACGAACCATACACAGTTCGTCGATCGCAGTAAGACAAATGATTATTATATAAATTTGCATTCAGCGTTTGTCGACTTGAGTTTGACGAACTGTCCACATTTCGTCGATCTGAGTTCGACGAAATCTGGTGAACTTTGTTTTTATCTAAGGTTTTGTGATTTCTGTTGTTTTGACCTTTTAATTTGGGCATTTCTTCTGTAGTTTGCTTATGGTTTATTATTTCTTTGCCCTTAGCAGATACAAACTTAATGGGGGTTGATAAAATATTTTTTTAAGAATGGGGGGCAAACTTGACGATGCACCCAAGCCTATCTTACCATTTAGTCTGGCATTGACTGTGCTTGTAATGTCCATCAGCTTAAGGCTTCCCCATTGAGAGATTCCTCAAGTTGTTTGGCCTCACATAGTTCAGTTTTTAAAGAGTCAATTTGTTTATTAACTGATATTAGTTCTTCTTTTAACTTGATGTTTTCAGAGATAATGTTCTCCTGGTTTGATAATTTTTCCCTAAGTACCTTGATTTCCTTTTCTGAATTTATTAAATCAATGCACATTATTTTAAATTCAATTTTAAAGGTATCAGAACTATAATCAAAAGAGGACAATACCTGATCAGCTTCTGATTCAGATGCTTCTTCATTTTCAGATTCTTTCTCTTCATCTGATTGACTTCTCGAGGCATCAGTGGCCATGAGGCAAACTTATTTGGCTCTTGCCTCTTCTTCTTCTTCAATGGAGCTGGAGGATGTGGATTCATCCTCAGTTTCACTCCAGGATTCAGCTACAAAGCCTTTCTCCTTCTTCTTATGTTTGCTAGAAGAAGGTCTGCTGCTTTTCTGTCTTCTAGAATCCTTCTCTCTTCTCCTTTCCTTCATTTGATTTTTTGGACACTCTGAGATGAAGTGTCCAGGTTTCCTGTAGCCAAAGCAAACCACTTCTTTAGTGGGGGGTTTTGTCATACCTTGGTTTATCATCCTTCCTGGATGACTTTCTTCTGAAATCCTTCCTTGCCATTTTATAGAATCTCTTGGCAAAGAGACTCATCAGCTCTTCATTCATAGTTGATGCTTCAATTTCTTCAACAACTTTAAAAGCTACGTTGTGTTCCTTCCTTGTTGGTGGAGGTGTTCTCTGCTCAGCTGCTTCTCTGGATTTGATGAGCTGCTCATAAGATTTGAGCTTTCCTAAAAGAGATTCAGTGGAAATCTCATTTAGGCTTTTGGCCTCCTTGATTGGCCAGATCCTTGAATCCCATGAGCTTGGGAAGCACATGAGGATTTTGTCATTCACCTTAGTGAGGGTGATGTACTTCTCCAAGGTTTTTAGCTCATTGATGATTGAGCTCAGCCTATTATACATGTCTGCAACTGATTCTGCCTCCTCCTTCTTAAAGTTCTCATATTGTGATATGAGGTTGGATCTTTTGTCCTTTCTTTCATCAACAGATCCAGCCAACATTTGATTTAGAGAATCCCAGATGGCCTTAGCCGATGTGCATTCAGCCACTTTCTGAAAAATATCATCTGACATTGTTTGGGCCAGAATGTTCATTTCTTTAGCATCAGCAACTTTGGCCTTCTTTTGAGCCTCAGTCCACTCAGGGGGTGGAACTGCATTAGTGCTGAATGTTGTTGTAGAGGTAGATGGTTGAGGAGGACCTGTCAAAATAGAGTTGTAGATATCCTCATCAATGGAGTTCATATATAATTTAATTCTTGCCTTCCAGATGGCAAGCCTATTTAGATTGCATACTGGAGGTCTGGTGCTTGCATAGTCTTTGTTCTGTGCCATACTATGTATATAATCCTTATAGAAATAAAAATTAGATCTAACTCAGGATCTTTGGTTCAACGGTTAGTTTGTACAACCAAAGGAACCACCCTCTGATACCAATTGAAAGTTAGGGGTTAGATTTGGTATACTCTAGAGAGGAGGGGGTGAATATAGTATATTTAGGTTTTTTTAAAAAAAACTATTGTTGTAAGTAAAACTTAGTCCTAAAATAATATGGTCTACGACAGGCACAACAATGTTAAGATATCACAAAACACAGCAACCTAACTAGAACAGCCACAACAAAAACAAAAGAAAATAGCAACCAGACAACACAAGAATTTTATAGTGGTTCCCCAACCTGGGTACATCCACTCTTCTACCACCCTGGTAGGAATCCACTCAGTTTTTTGATCAGGTGACTGCCACCAATGATCTTTTGATCAGGTGCTCAAAAACCAAACCTCAAGTCTTTTGATCAGGTGACTTACAACAAGGAATAACTTTTGAAGGGAGTTAAGAACCCTTTATACAGTGGGGGATGAGAGAGTGATTTTGTCTTCTCTTTCTCAGATATAACTAAGAAGACTCTTGTGGATTTTGATGTTAGCAAAGGCTCCCCCTGAGATATTGAATTGTTCAGGAAGTTGGAGTTTTGCTGCAGGGTGATAGGTCTTCAAACTTTTGCTTTGACCAGATGAACTCCAGGAACTTCTTGACAGATAGAATGTTATTGTCCTTTGAAGAATCCTGACATGAAGAGAAAAGAAGACTTTTGGTTTTGGATGTATGTTCTTCTTCTCCTTCAGCTTGATGTAACTTCTCTAGTCTAGGGCTTGTTTCACTGTATCACTGTGTTCTGTGTTTTTATATCTCAGAGTGTTGTCCAGAGGGAAGAAGAAGATCCTTATTCTCTTATTCTTCTGATTGTTGTGTTATTGTCATCTTCGAGAGATGAAGAAAATCCATTTTATATTTTCCATATATTTCCCTATGAAATTTGAATTCCTTTCTTCATTTAATGTTGGCAGCCTGGAGAATATTTGAATTGATTGGTTTCCCCAACAGTCTTATTGAAAAATGACAAGCAATAATCCTGATGAAGTCCATAATTAATGCTCCGTCTAACGGTAATATTCAGAGAATATTTTAGCATTGATTGCCCAAGAATTATTGCAATAAACTAAGGACAGAAGAATGGAAATAACCAAGTCTGGATCTGCACAGAATTCGTCGAACAGGGAATAGAATTTGTCGACCTGAATCCAGAATTTGTCGAGCTGAGAAGTCACGTTTGTCTGTTGATGCACGAAAATGGAGCACCGGCCAACTAAAATGGAGGGAGCATGTTCGGTCTCAAAAGTTAGGATAGGAAGAGGGATGAAGGAGGAAGGCTGCGGGGGAAGAGGAAGCTTCTGAGTGCTCGAGAGTGGAGCAAACGCTTGTTCAAGGGTTGTGGGGATAGAGGAGAAGGTTGCTGAGAGCAGCCGGAAAGGTTGATGAGAAGAGGAGGTTGATTAGGAGCTATCGAGCAGACGGTTACTATGACAGTTGTACTTGCAGGTTGGATGCCAAGAGAGCTAAGCTGAGCTAAAGAGAAGAGAAGGGGGTCACTGGCAGCGGCAATAGCAGACTTCGCCCGTCGCGGCTTAAATGTCACTCTTGTGACGGGCTTTCCTTTGATTAATGTCGAGCTATTACAACTTGGTAGTACACCTTTACAAGAGAAAGAAATAAAGGGGTACAAAGAGGAAGCTGACGGCTAAGGAAAGAGTGCCAGAAGAGGCTGCGCGGACTGAGCTAGGAGGCCGGCAGACCGCACGGTTAGGAGAGTAATAGATACCGCGTAGACTGGACAATCAGGCCGGCAGGCCACGCGACTAAGGGAAGAAAGGAGGCTGTGAGGTCTGGAAACTGAAGCTGGGAGGCCGCGCGCAGACTGGGAAAGTGAGTCTGTGGGAGTTGAGCTTGATGTGGGCTGTCTTTGAGCGTGAACCCCTTGGCGACATCTGAAGCTATCCCTATGTGAGAGGTATGGGGGTCTATTTATAGGCCCTAGGAGGTAACGGCTTGCGGTGACGTTACCCCCGGTGAGACGGTAACTTGAGCGAGAAGTGGAAGGAGTCTGCCGAGTCCGCAGAGTCCGCCATAGGCAGGGCGGACTAGAGCTTCTGGAACTGGTCCTGCTATCTAGCGAGCTGTGAGATAAAGTAGCGGGCTGCGAGGCGAGTCCGCGAAGTCCACCGCTGTTGAGTTGAGTCCACCTGTTGCTGGGTAGGCAGATACTGGAGGTTTAGTGGCGGACTGCGAGGAGAATCTGCGGAGTCCACCGCTACTGAACTGGGCGAACATTGACGAGTCCGAGCTGAGGAGTGCCCGCTGAGGCCGCTGAGCCCGCACAAGGCTATGCGGCCTGGGACTGCCTTGAGGAGGTTCTGCAGCTTGGCGAGCTGGGAAGAGCACGCCATTACTGATTGAGTCCGCACCACACTGCGCGGACTGAGGAGATTGGCCCTGTCGCTGGAGACGAGTGGGTGGAGGCCAAGGAAAGGGCGGACTACGAAGAGAGTTTGCTGAGTCCGCGGAGCCCGGATGTACTGAGAAGCCGAGTTCGCCGAAGATGACTTGTAGAGTTGGGATTCATTAACGTAGGCAGACTGGAATTTTTGATTGCACTTCGAGTCCGCCTAGCTCGCGATAAACTGGAGATGGCTGCTAATCCTTGTGGGTAGTCGGGGAGTTGGAGTCCGCACTCCTTAGGCGGACTGGTGAAGCTAGCTGCCCACACTGTTGGGCAATAAGGGACACGCGACCTGCCGGACTAACGAGGCAGGCCGTGCATGTTGGCGAGATGAACTTGTAGCTGGCTGGCGGTCTGGGGTCAGGTCGCCAGTGGGGCTATGCAGCGAGCTGGAGGGTTGACGCTGGTGAAGGTCTGTGGCCTAGAGGCAGACCGCTTGACGTTGTGGCGGTCTGGGCGGATAGAATTTGGAGTCCGCCCCTATTGGATGTCTCCTGTCAATAGCGGGCTAAGTAGTGACTTGCTGCCGGCCTGACCGGACAGGGATCTGAGTCCGGCAAAAGGAAACCTGTTGAGATAAGCTTGCGGTTAAGTTGAAGAGGAGCGCGGCCTGCAGGGGCAGACTGCAGGAGCAGTCTGCGGTCCCTACCGACCAAAGGAACAAGGTGCGCGGCCTGGGCGGTCAGACCGCTGAGATCGCCCAATCCGTGCGACCTGAGCAGACAAAAAATCCTGTCCGCCCAACCTAGGAAGCGACCTCCAGGATGAATCCGGAGCAGGCCGTGGCCAGTGAGTTGCCTACCTTGTGAAGGATCGCCGATTTCGGGGTTAACACAATCCCCGCACTTTTTTAAGTTCTGAATAGAACTTCGAAAAAGTAGGAGACCCGCGAAAATCGTAATCCACCCCAAAGGAAAAGAAGGGGGCAAGGAGAGATAGAACCTGATGCCTCTCTTAAGGAGGTTGTAACATCCTGTCATTTTCCTGTAAGAAAAAAGTCGGTGCTGGCATGTATGGAAGGTACACCTTGCGCGTACCTGGGTTTGCCATTGCAAAATAAGGATGTGTCTTCCACTGAGTTCTGTAAAATGAAGGTGAGAGAAAAGTATAGGAGTACAACAACTTGCAAGTACCTGGTGGGGACTTGCAAGCACCTATTTTCCTCTGTAAAAGGAAGAGTAAGCGACATACGAGAAAAAGGAATGTGTTGCAAGTACCTGAAAAGGTCTTGCAAATGCTTGCCGGTTTTTCCAAAAGAGAAGTCATAAGCAAATATAGTATATGGGAATAGCTTGCAAGTACCTGTAAAGAAACTTGCAAGTGTCTGCTGATCTTTGCAAGGAAAGAGTTAGGAGCAGACAACATGAAAAGTAGCTTGCAAGTACCTGTGATGGAGCTTGCAAGTGTCTGCTGACCTCTGCAAGAAAAGAGTCAGAAGTAGATATGATGAAAAAATTAAACTGTGAGTACCTGGCTATGACTTGCAGGCGTCTGTTGATCACTGTAAATAGAAGAGTGAGTAGCATAAATAATATAATGAACTAAAACTACAAGTACCTGGATGAGGCTTGCAGGTGTCTACTAATCACGGCAAAGAGAAGAGTGAGTAGCAGAAATAATATAGTGAACTAAAACTGCAAGTACCTGGATGAGGCTTGCAGGTGTCTGCTAATCACTGCAAAGAGAAGAGTGAGTAGAAGAAATAATATATTGAACTAAAACTGTAAGTACATGGATGAGGCTTGCAGGTGTCTGCTAATCACTGCAAAAAGAAGAGTGAGTAGCAGAAATAATATATTGAACTAAAACTGCAAGTACCTGGATGAGGCTTGCAGGTGTCTGCTAATCACTGCAAAGAGAAGAGTGAGTAGCAGAAATAATATATTGAGCTAAGATGAAAGTACCTGAATGAGGCTTTCAGGTGTCTGCTAATCACTGCAAATAGAAGAGTGAGTAGCAGAAATAATATATTGAGCTAAGCTATAAGTACCTGAATGAGGCTTGTAGGTGCTAATTGTTGATAAGATAAGGTCGATATGACCAAATAGCAGAGGAAATGTCTGATGCGTTCTGTCAATCTAAATTAGATTCGAATAGCAAGGCTTGATGATCGTGGAGAGTTAGACTCTTTGATCAATGTTTGAGGTAATTTGTGATAAACAAGAGTAGTGAAGAGCTTATAAGTGACCATCTGATAGAGATTTGAGCAAGCAGTGCATAAAAGATGAGCATAAGTAGAATGAATGCTTTCCAATCCTTTTGGAAGGTCCGATTAACCTGTTCACCTGTGAAAGAGGCAGTTGATAACAAAGAGGTCTATACTCGAAAGGGACCAAAGGAGGCTGGATGCTACTATAGGTGTTCCCTGTGGGCCTTATGCATCGCTTGACTGAGAAAGGTCATCATGAGTATAGTCTGACTAAAAGCGGGCTGGCCGTGCATCCTTTAGAAGGGTTTAAAGGAGAAAAGCACGGGAAATCCTGAGAAGGATCACTAGAAACACTACTCTCATGCCTCAGGTTACATCATCACTAATCAATGAGACTAGTGGCGCCAAGCGGCCTATCGGTTGTCTGTGGATTGATTAGTGGAGTTGTGGGATCCCGAGAAGGCACGGATTGAGAGTACCATAGAGTGTTCGGCCATCACAGTCATGAGATGATCAAAGAGACAAGGCTACGCTTGGTCACCATTTCTTGTCACGCAAAGATCATCGTAACTGTAATGTATCCTTTGCGGAGCACAGCAGAGCTAACACATGGGGCCCCCCTGGCACACACTCTGTGTCAGATGCCGGCTGGGATCCGAAGCCTGAAGCCCAACATCGTAGATTGAACGGCTCCCACGACACATACGGGCATACTCCCACCATATGTGGTCGAAGCGGTTGTGCCAGAGAACAATCTATGGAAGGAGCAATTGTTGAATTCTGTGAAGTGAAAGTTGGTGAATGGAAGGCTTGGGCAACCTATCCGCGTGGACTACGCGGACAGGGTTGGCGGACTGCTAAGTCGGCAGGGATGTTGCAGGCAGTTTGTTCTGTGGCGGCCTGGGCGGTCTATTCGCGTGGACTACGCGGACAACAGCAGCGGTCTGTCAGGCCGGCGAATACTCAGCAGGCAGTTGGATCCCAGGAAGTAACCGGGCGGATAGAAATCCTATCCGCGGAGTCCGGCATGAAGCGGACTGAAGAACTGGAGCTCGGCAGACCGGTTTGGCATTTGCCTTGGTCTTGCTCTGGTGCAGCAGGAAGCCGCGGAGACTGCCGGTCAGTGCGGACAGAAACTGGAGGTCACCCGGTATGGCGGGCTAGATCCAGTGTCCGCTAGCAAGTGCGGACTGGCCCATGCAGCCAGTGGACTGGACTTGGTTCTGAACCAAGTCCAGGTTGGCTCAGTACGGGGAGATCGCGGAGTGGAGCGTGGGCTGCTTTCTCAGTCCGCCAAGCCTAGTAGAAGTGCTGTTGTCTTGATTGCTAGCTTGGGGATATGCGGACTGGAGGATTGCATATGCAAGAGAGTGCGGACTAGAGCTAGAGTCCGATGAGTTCGGTTTAGCCTTGTGATGAGGTTATGAATTCAGGAATGCGGACTGGAGTTTGTTGTGTAAGCAGACTGGATTGGCGTGTCCGCTGAGTCCCGCGGTGCCTTGGAGATGAGGCAATGGACTGGGGATGTGCGGACGGAAGTCGAGTGTCCGCTGAGTCCGGCAGGTGCCTTGATGACGAGGCTGCGGGCTCGGGTTATGCGGGCTGGTGCTGTGTCTGCGGATTGGCGGACATAGCTGTTGCAGAGTCCAGCTGTGGTGGTCCTGGCTTGGCCCTCAGCGACAAGGCGAACTGGAGCTTGAAGTCCGGGCTTGGAAAAGTTAGGGTGGTCTGGCTATCTGCACAGAAGCGGCAAACTAGATTGTTTGTCCGCGGGCTAGCGGACACACTTGTTCTTGCTGCGGGATGTGGCGGTGATCCTATCGGCTAGGGCGGTGACCATACTCATCATCGTGCCTATAAATAGGACCCATGTCACATCAGGAAATAAAATACCTGAATCGAAGTAAGTGAATAGTAGTTGTGCTCGCGTAAGTTGCTGCGGTCTGGACTTTGGAGTCAGCGCGGTTTGAGAGTTGACAGTTGTACTGTGCAGGTTGTGTGGATAGCGCTGGAAAGCCAGGACTTGGCTCTGATTGCGGTCAGGGATAGTGTGGACTCTGCGGTTAAGCAACAGGTGGTAAACAGCAAGTCGCGGACAGCGACTAGGCAGTCTTCTCTTTGGCAACTTGGTTCGGAGTTCAGGAAGTCGCTTGCTTTAGGCGAACTGTTCCTTTCGGTGGCGCAGCGTGTGCGGTCTGGCGGGTAGGCGACCTCGCGGTCAGGCGGCCTGCAGATCGGCGGGGAAGTGCTAAGCATTGGAATAGGGGTAGTCCGCGCGGCTTGGGTTGTGGTCTGGCGACCCGGCGGACTGAGCGGACTCCACAGCAGTAGACCGGCGGCTTGTTGATTGAGTCCGCGCGGCTTGTTTTGTTTCTTGTCTTTGTAACTGTCTCTGTTCTCCTGGTTGGGTTGTTGGTGAAGCATGTCTCGCCTTGTAATGAAGTTTGCTCTGGATCAATAAAGACACTTGTGCTGCATGTGTTGCTGGTTGTTACTGCTTTCTTGAGATAACCCCTGCTCACTCCAAGATCCGGGAAATCATTCAATATTATAAGTGGACGTATCCTCCTCTGGTTTGTTGAGTTTCAACAGGATATCCGAGGTGGCGTCTGCGGGTTTGTTGAATTTTAACATGGTATCAAAGCGAGGTTGTTGGAGTGGTCAAGCAATGCTCAATGGAAGTAGTTGCTCTTGTGTAGAGGAAACCAGTGGTAGAACCATGGCAGTGGAGGATGCAAGTTGTCTTGTCATTGATCTCCTTACCGAGATGAACTTTGAAAGGTGGAAGTCCTGTATGAAGAGCTTTCTTCTTGGTGAGGACCTTTGGGAGGTTGTATGCGGAGCAGGAAGACAAGAGGCTACTGCTGGCAATGCTGAGGCGATGAGAGCTTGGAAGGAGACAAATGCGAAAGCGGAGTCTATTCTCAAGCAGGTGATCTCATTGGAGCTCTTGGATCACATCAGTGGATGTCGGTCAGCTGCGGAGGTTTGGACTTCCCTTGATGGGTTGTTCAGGAAGGAGGTGAAGGTTGCTGCTGACGATGGTCCCTCTACTTCATATCAGGAAGAAAAGAGTGTTTCTCCTAGGCGTGATAGGAAGAGGAAGGAAGGACCAAGATGCTATAAATGCAAGCAACAAGGTCATCTTCGGAAGGAGTGCAAGGTTGTCTTACTCTCGGAAAACGTAGCTCATGTCGGAGGTAAGGAGAAGAACGTAGTTGGGACATCAACTAGTTCTGGAGCTGATCGGATGAATGCCAGTGATAGTGCAGCTATCTGGCATAAAAGACTGGGGCATGTACGGATGGACAAGCTGAAAGCAATGGCGGAACGAAGACTCGTAAGAGGGCTGCCTAGGTTGTCATCCTATGATGATGGTCGGGGGTGTGTGGGATGTCAGGAAAGTGGAGCCTATCATTTCATGGTTGATAAAGCACAATCCAGATGTAAAGCACCATTGGCGGTTGTCCATTGTGCTCTAGTGGGACTGACCGTCACAACCAGTCTTGGAGGCAGCAGGTTCATGCTGATATTGGTTGATGACTATTCAAGGTATACATGGGTATACTTCATGAAGAAGAAGTCCAACATGGTACGCTTGTTTGTGGAGTTCAAGAAGCTTGTGGAAGGCCAGCTTGGCCGGAGGATCAAGGTGTTGAGGACAAGTATCGGTGGTGAGTTTGGCTCAACCGAGTTCTCACACTTTTGCAGGAAGCAAGGGATCCGAAAGGAGCTTTCTTGTGGACATACTTCACAACAAGGTAGTATTATAGCTCGAATGATCCGTTGGTTAACGGAGACCTGCAATTGTTGGCTTCAGAGTAAAAGCGTTCCGAAGGCCCTTTGGGCGGAGGGGATGGCCTGTGCTGCTCATGTCATCAACCGGATGCCTCTTAGTCCGATCATAGTGAAGACTCCTTATGAGCTGATGTTCGGAGTGAAGCCCTCAGTGAAGCACCTTCGGGTGTTTGGATCTACCTGCTACATACACTCTCCGGGTGCTCTCAAGACAAAGCTAGTCATTGTTGGGTATGATGAGTAGAGGAGAAGATGGAGGTGTATGGATCCTGCGACGAAGAAACTCATAGTGTCAAGAGACATTATCTTCGATGAGTTGACGTCGTTTTGGGGTAGCTCTCATGTGGAGCTAGAGATAAGCAGGTCAGATGGTGGGCTGAAGGAGGCTGCTGCTAAAGAAGTGGAGTTGCATGAGTTACCAGGTGCTCCAGGTTGTTCTAGCTCCGGGGCAAAGGCGTCAGGGTCAGGAAGCAGAGGGAGAGATGCTCCAAGTTCTTCTGGCTCGAAGGCGGAGGCTTCCAGTTCAGGAAGCAGGGGGAGCGACGTTCCAGGCAGTTCTTGTTCAAGAGGGGAGTCTTCTGGTTCAGGTAGCAGGGGGAGCGTTGCTCCAGGTGCTTCTGGTTCCAGTAAGGAGGCGTCTTGTTCAGGGAGCAAGGGGAGCATTGTTCCGGGCTTGCCCGGGAATGGAGCTAGTTTAGAAGCAGCGGAGGTGGTTAGCCATGATCAGGTTCTTTGGAGATCGAAGAGGATCAGTAAGCCACCAGCTCGATATAGCGAAGGGAACACAACGGACTTGGTTTCTTGTTTCTTTGTTAGCCCTCAGGTCGAGCAAGGTTCTTCTGGCTGTGATGACCCCACTAGAATCAAGGAGGTAGTTGACACCAAGGCTGAAGAGGTGACGTCTCTCAGAGGTAACGTGGCTTGGGCTTTTGTACCGAAGGAAGTTGGGGATACTCCTATGATGCATGAGTGGAGGTTAAAGCTGAAGAAGGCAGAGGGAAGCATGACTCCTTTTGGGAGATGCTGGAGGGCTCCCTCATGGTCCATGATATGCGGGGCGAGGACTATGTCTTGGACATCTCTTCGTAGATGCTATCAGAGGGACCAGGTGCAAGGTTACGCGAGCTGCTGGAGTTATTCACCACTCCTCACTTCAAGGGGGAGAGTTGTATTCTGTGAAGTGAAAGTGGGTGAATGGAAGGCTTGGGCAACCTATCCGCGCGGACTACGCGGACAAGGTTGGCGTACTACTAAGTCGGCAGGGATGTTGTAGGCAGTTTGTTCTGTGGCGGCCTGGGCGGTCTATTGGCGTGGACTACGCGGACAGCAGCAGCGGTCTGTCAGGCCGGCGAATACTCAGCAGGCAGTTGGATCCCAGGAAGTAACCGGGGGGATAGAAATCCTATCCGCGGAGTCCGGCATGAAGCGGACTAAAGAACTGGAGCTCGGTAGACCGGTTTGGCAGTTGCCTTGGTCTTACTCTGGTGCAGCGGGAAGCCGCAGAGACTGTCGGTCAGTGAGGACAGAAACTGGATGTCGCCAGGTATGGCGGGCTAGATCCAGTGTCCGCTAGCAAGTGCAGACTGGCCCATGCGGCCAGTGGACTGGACTTGGTTCTGAACCAAGTCCAGGTTGGCTCAGTCCGGGGAGATCCCGCAGTGGAGCGTGGGCTGCTTTCTCAGTCCGCCAAGCCTAGTAGAAGTGTTGTTGCCTTGATTGCTAGCTTGGGGATATACGGACTGGAGGATTGCCTGTGCAAGAGCGTGCGGACTAGAGCTGGAGTCCGCTGAGTTCGGTTTAGCCTTGTGATGAGGTTATGAATTCAGGAATGCAGACTAGAGTTTGCTGTGTAAGCAGATTGGATTTGCGTGTCTGCTGAGTCCGGCGGTGCCTTGGAGATGAGGAAATGGACTCGGGATGTGCGGACAGAAGCCGGGTGTCCACTGAGTCTGGCAGGTGCCTTGATGACGAGGCTGCGGGCGCGGGTTATGCGGGCTGGTGCTATGTCCGCGGATTGGCGGACATAGCTGTTGCAGAGTCCAGCTGTGGTGGTCCTGGCTTAGTCCTCAGCGACAAGGAGGACTGGAGCTTGAAGTCCGGCCTTGGAAAAGCTGGGGCGGTCTGGCTATCTGCACAGAAGCGGCGAACTGGATTTTGTGTCCGCGGGCTGGTGGACACACTTGTTCTTGCTGCGGGATGTGGCGGTGATCCTATCGGCTAGGGCGGTGACCATACTCATCATCGTGCCTATAAATAGGACCCATGTCACATCAGGAAATAAAATACCTGAATCGAAGTGAGTGAACAGTAATTGAGCTCGTGTAAGTTGTTGTGGTCTGGACTTTGGAGTCCGTGCGGTTTGAGAGTTGACAGTTGTGATGTGCAGGTTATGCGGATAGCACTGGAAAGCCAGGACTTGGCTCTGATTGCGGTCAGGGACAGTGCGGACTCTGCGGTTAAGCAACAGGCGGTAAATAGCATGTCGCGGACAGCGACTAGGCAGTCTTCTCTTTGGCAACTTGGTTCGGAGTTCAGGAAGTCGCTTTCTTCAGGCGAACCGTTCCTTTCGGTGGCGCAGCGTGTGCGGTCTGGAGGGTAGGCGACCTCGCGGTCAGGCGGCCTGCAGATCGGCGGGGAAGAGCTAAACATTGGAATAGGGGTAGTCCGCGCGGCTTGGGTTGCGGTCTGGCGACCTGGCGGACTGAGCGGACTCCACAGCAGTAGACCGGCAGCTTGTTGATTGAGTCCGCGCGGCTTGTTTTGTTTCGTGTCTTTGTAACTGTCTCTGTTCTCCCGGTTGGGTTGTTGGTGAAGCATGTCTTGCCATGTATGTCTCGCCTTGTAATGAAGTTTGCTCATGATCAATAAAGACACTTGTGCTGCATGTGTTGCTGGTTGTTACTGCTTTCTTGAGATAACCCCTGCTAACTCCAAGATCTTGGAAATCGTTCAACATTATAAGTGGACGTATCCTCCTCCGGTTTGTTAAGTTTCAACAGGATATCCGAGGTGGCGTCTGCGGGTTTGTTGAATTTTAACAGCAATCGAGACTCGGTGATATCTCATTGGTTCACTGATCTCTTTGGCAAATAGAAAAATGGGGGAAGAAGCATCACAAGAAGGGAACTGTGTCAGTACGGGATCCCTGATGAAAACTTTATTGAAAAGCAATGATGAACAATTAGAAGCATTTTGCAAGGAGAATGTTTGAAAAGTAAGAGTAGAGATAACCAGCCATGGTTGTGAAAAAATTGAAGGACTATGAAGTCCTTTGCTGGCTCAGAATAGCCTTCCAAGCGCACCCTCATCATTTTCATCGAAGGTTTCAATGGGCCGGCGAACAACAAGGAGAGGGGGCTCTTCGACCAGGCTTATTCCTTTTGAACTGCAAGGAATGTCTGCCACTTCTTTTCCCTTTAAGGTTGCTGGATCAAGGCGATCATTTTTGGGAAGCAGATCTCACATCTTACCCTACCGGAGCATCCTTTACACTAGTTGCGTAGTGCTCGGCAGTCTTCTGTTAGGTGGTTTGGCTCTTTATGGAATTCGCAGTATGGTTCGGAGTCTTTGAATCTCCGATCAGCTGGTCGGTATGGCATTTTGTAGCTAGTCCTGTCTTTCATGACCTGGCTTACTTGTAGCATGACTTCATCTAGTTCAGACTTATGCAAATCACCATCTTGCTGCTGATGAACTGCAGCTATTTGCGAAGATTGAGCTTGTGGTAGCAGCAATTGATCTTGAGCACGATCACGGCTCGGGAAGGAATATTGTTGGTGTTGAAACCTTCTTTCCCTCCTTGAGTGAGTTGGGAAATGATTACGAGGAGACCTCGGAGGCTGCTTGTAAGAAGGAGAGTCTTTCTCTGATAGAAGCCTGGAGACGAAGCCTGGATTGCTCTTTTCTCCACGGATGTACGAGTTGGCTAAGGCAATCAATTCTTAATATGTTCTTGGAGCTCGGACATTGGCTTTAAATTTGAGAGGCCCTTCGCGAAGACCGTGGATAAGAGACAATAGATACATTTCTTGGTCAGCAATCTCGATGTCCAAGATTTATCTCTGGAATCGATCAATGAACTGAGATCAAGATTCATTCCCACACTGCTTGCTCTCAAAAAGTGCTTCTGTACCGCCCTTTCTCTTTGTTGAGGTTGAGAATCTGAGCAAGAACTCCCTTCACAGATCAGCAAAAGAAGTGATGGAGTGAGGACGAAGGCCATAGAATCAGTTCCTTACTTGCCCATCGAATGTTGTTACAAGAAGCTTGCACTTAGTTGCATCTGAGAGGGTTTTGAGAGCAACGACTGACTCAAAAGCTTGGAGATGTTTCACTGGATCAGTCTCTCCAGTGTAGATCGGCAGCCGGGGCTCTCTGAAGTTTGTTGGAGTTGGTTCGTGTCGAACATTCTCTGTAAACGATGACAGCTCTTCTTGTTCTCCTACATCATAAGGATGAAAAGGAGCATAAGCTGCAGCTGCAAAAGAAGCAGGAGGATAAAAGGGAAAAGTTACTGCAGGAGCAAAGGCAGAAGTGGAGGGGTAGGGATGACTTCCCTGAAAATTGAGAAATCTAGCAGGGCTTCCCCGGGCTGCTTCCCAAAAGAAGTTTTGGCGAGCAGCAAACTCTTCATCTTGAGGTCGCAGAGGGGCTGCAGGCCTTTGCGGGAAGGGTGCTGTGTATGGAACGTAAACTGGCGGGCAAGCTGGAGGATAAGCTTGTTGATGCTTCAATGTTGGTGCTGGATGGACTGGAACAGCTAGAGAAACTGGAGCTGCCGTAGGTTGAGAGTCTAGTCGCTGCGTGATCATAGCAAGCATTTGGTTGATCACTTGGAACCGCTGAGTATTCTCACGACGTGATTGATCAAAGGCCTCCCAAAGAGGATCATCTCAAGGACTCGATTGAGCAAAGTTCTCGGCTGAATGATTATCTGACATGGCTAACTGCCGCTGTTCACCGCCTGATCAGATCTGAAGGTCGTGTGTTAACTGTTGATGTATTGAAAATGGAGCACCGTCCAGCTAACAGGGAGGGAGCGTGTTCAGTCTCACAAGTTAGGAGAGGAAGAGGGGTGAAGGACGAAGGCTGCGGGGGAAGAGGAAGCTTCTGAGTGCTCGAGAGTGGAGCAAACGCTTGTTCAAGGGTTGCGGGGATAGAGGAGAGGGTTGCTAAGAGCAGCCGGGAAGGTTGATGAGAAGAGGAGGTTGATCAGGAGCTATCGAGCAGACGGTTACTATGACGGTTGTGCTTGCAGGTTGGATGTCGAGAGAGCTATGCTGAGCTAAAGAGAAGAGAAGGGGGCCGCTGGCAGCGGCAACAGCAGACTTCGCCCGCCGCGGCTTAAATGCCACTCTTGCGACGGGCTTTCCTTTGATTAATGCCAAGCTATTACAACTTGCTAGAGAACCTTTACACGAGAAAAAAATAAAGGGGTACAAAGAGGAAGCTGGCGGCTAAGGAAACAGTGCCAGAAGAGGCCGCACGGACTGAGCTAGGAGGCCGGCAGATCGCGCGGTTAGGAGAGTAACAGAGACCGCACGGACTGGACAACCAGGTCGGCAGGCCGCGCGACAAAGGGATGAAAGTAGGCTGCGAGGTCTGTACACTGAAGCCGGTAGGCCGCGCGCGGACTGGGAAAGTGAGTCCGCAGGAGTTGAGCTTGTTGTGGGCAGTCTTTGAGCATGAGCCCCTTGGCGATATCTGAAGATGTCCCTATGTGAGATGTATGGGGGTCTATTTATATGCCCGAGGAGGTAACGGCTTGCGGTGACGCTACCCCTGGTGAGACGGTAAATTGAGCGAGAAGCGGAAGGAGTCCGACGAGTCCGCCAGAGGCCGCGTGAACTGGAGATTCTGAAAGTAGTCCTGCTGTCTGGCGAGCTGTGAGACAAAGTCACAGGCTGCGAGGCAAGTCCGCAAAGTCCACCGCTGCTAAGCTAAGTCGGCCTGCTGCTAGGGAGGTGGATACTGGAGGTTTAGTGGTGGACTGCAAGGAGAATCCGCGAAGTCCGCCACTACTGAACTGGGCGAGCATTGATGGGTGCGAGCTGAGGAGTGCCCGCTGAGGCCGCTAAGGCCGCTGAGCTCGCACAAGGCTATGCGGCCTGGGACTGCCTTGAGGAGGTTCAGGTGCTTGGCGAGCTGGGAAGAGTCCGCCATTACTGATTGAGTCAGCTCCACACTGCACGGACTGAGGAGATTGACCCTGCCGCTGGAGACGAGTGGGTGGAGACCAAGGAAAGGGAGGACTACGAAGAGAGTCCGCTGAGTCCAGGTAGCCCGGATGTGCTGAGAAGCCGAGTCCGCCGAAGATGACTTGCAGAGTTGGGATTCATCAACGTAGGCGGACTGGAAATTTTGATTGCACTTCGAGTCTGCCTATCTCGCGACAAACTGGAGATGGCTGCTAATCCTTGCGGGTAGTCAGGGAGTTGGATTCCGCACTCCTTAGGCAGACTGGTGAAGCTAGCTGCCCACGCTATTGGGCGACAAGGGACACCCGACCTGCCAGACTGACGAGGCAGGTCGCGTATGTTGGCGAGATGAACTTGTAGCTGGCTAGCGGTCTGGGGTCAGGTCGCCAGTCTGGCTATGCAGCGAGCTGGAGGGTTGACGCTGGTGAAGGTGTGCGGCCTAGAGGCAGACCGCTTGACGTTGTGGCGGTCTGTGCGGATAGACTTCGGAGTCCGCCCCTATTGGATGTCTCCTGTCAATAGCGGTCTAAGTAGCGACTTGCTGCTGGCTTGACCGGACAGGGATCTGAGTCCGGCAAAAGGAAAACTATTGAGATAAGCTTGCGGTTAAGCTGAAGAGGAGCGCGGCCTGCAGGGGCGGACTGTAGGAGCAGTCTGCGGTCCCTGCCGACCAAAGGAACAAGGCGCGTAGCCTGGGCTGTCAGACCGCGGAGACCGCCCAAGCCGTGCAACTTGAGCGGACAGAAAATCATGTCCGCCCAACCTAGGAAGCGACCTCCAGGATGAATCCGGAGCAGGCCGTGACTAGCCAGCTGCCTACCTTGGGAAGGATCGACGATTTCGGGGTTAACATCGTCGACCTGATAACAGTTATTTATCAAGCTGAGATCCAAGATCGTCGAACTAAAGATAGACAACTGCTTTCTCTTTAACCTTGCTATTTATGTGCATCAAGATCGTCGAGATGAGATTTTGACTTCGTCGACTGGAGTTCAGTGTTGTTTCTTGGACTTACGAATGTTAAAGTAACATGTCCAGAGATCGTCGAGCTGAGAACTGGGTTTGTCGACCTGAGAACGAGTTTCGTCGAGCTGAGAACCTCTAACTGCTACTTGATAGATCTTGTCAGCAATGTATTCTAAGTTCGTCGAGCTGAGAAGTTAAGTTCATCGACTGAAGTGTGATTCTGTACTTAGAATCCTGAGATGTTTCTGAAATAAGATGTTGAAGTAGAATACCCAGAGATCGTTGACCTGAGAACTAAGTTCGTCGACCTGATAACAGAGCAATTCTGGACTTGTAATGTTGAAATATTGTGTCCATAAATTGTCGACCTGAGTATCAAGTTCGTCGAGCTCAGCTCAGAGAATTTTCTCCAAGTTCGTCGAGCTGAGCACGACTTTCGTCGACCTGAGTTCAATGAACGTCGAACTCATTTTCTAAGTCTTTGATATTTCTCTAAGTCTTGAGTCTTTTGCAGTATCTTGATGGCTGGTCCATGCAGTTTTGACTTTAAGGACTTGGCCTAGACTCTAGGACATAACCATGACCCTGACTATACATGTTGGGTCAAATGATCCTAACTTAGTGAACCTAGCCCAAATCCAACTAGGGATCAAACACGCGCATGTTCTGTTTGTGAAAAAGAAAGACGGTGGGAAAGTGATTGCTTATGCCTCTCGCCAATTGAAGGTGCATGAGAGAAACTATCACGTCCACGACTTAGAGTTAGCGGCAATGATCTTTGCACTAAAGCTGTGGTGACATTACCTTTATGGAGTAAAGGTGGAGATCTATACAGACCACAAGAGCCTAAAGTACTTGTTGGAGCAGAAGGACCTGAATATGCGACAACGAAGGTGGTTAGAGTTCCTTGGGGACTGCACCTTTGAGATTCATTATACTCCTGGGAAGGGGAATGTACTCGTTGATGCCTTGAGTCGGAGAGCATCGGCAAGGGCAAGCTAGTTGTAGAGGCATGATGAACATCTCATCTAGGAGTTGGAAGCGTTAGAGATTTCTTTTGTTGACAAGAATTCGACAGCCGATGCATGTTTGAACTGGACAGAGGTGCAGTGTGACCTTGCGGACATAGTTCGATGAGCAACGGAGCTGGATAAAAGTCTCCAACGCTATGCTAAAGATGGGCCAGAGGGCAAGTTCGACTGGGACGACGGTCTTTTGCGTAAAGAGGGCCATTTGTGCGTCCCGAGTTTGGGTAAATTGAGGGAATAACTGATATATGAAGCGCATTATACGAAGTACTCAATTCACCCTAGGAGCACAAAGATGTTCAGGGATATGAAAAAGCTGTTCTAGTGGCCGGGGCTAAAGAAAGATGTTTCTCATTATGTGGACAAATGCCAAACTTGTGCTATGGTGAAGGCGGAATGCCAGAAGCCTAGCGGTTTCTTGAAGTCATTACTGATATCAGAATGGAATTTCGGCGATATTTCCATGGATTTCATGCACGGATTGCCGAGATCTCAGCGCGGAAATGATTCAATCTGGGTAATTGTCGACCGGCTAACGAAAGTAGCACACTTCCTTCCAAACAGGCGGGACGATTCAGTAGAAAGTTTGACAAAGCTTTATGTTGAACAGATTGTGCGGCTACACGATGTTCCTCGGAGCATCGTAAGTGATCGATATGGGTGGTTCACATCAAATGAATGGAGGCTACTTCATCAACTGTTGTGCATGAGGTTGACATTCAGTACGGCCTTTCATCCCCAAACAGATGGACAAACTGAGAGGACCAATAAAACGATGGAGGATATGCTCTGGATGTACGCCCTAGACTTTGGGAAGAGATGGGAAGATCATCTCTACATGATGGAGTTTGCCTACAATAACAGCTACCAAGCGAGCATCGGTATGGCACCGTATAAAGCTCTGTATGGACGGAAGTGTCATACTCCTTTGGCTTGGGTAGAAGCAGGCGAATCCAAATTATATAGGCGTAATGAAGTCGAAGAAGCAAACTCGACAATACGCACTATTCGGGAACGGATACTGATAGCTCAGGATCAACAAGCGAAATACTACAATGCCAAGCACCGGAATGTGGAGTTCACGGTATGCGATTGGGTATACTTGAAGATCAAACCCTTCAAAGGCGTATCCAGGATTCGACGACTGAAAAAGCTGAGTCTCAGATATATTGGTCCATTTGAAGTGGTCGAGCGAGTTGGGGAAACTGCATATCGGTTAACTCTATCGGCAGACTTGGGTGGATTACATGATGTGTTTCACATCTCCGTGCTTCAAAAAGCCGTTAAAGATCCAACTCAAGTGATCGAGGATGATCATGTGCTGGTGGAGTATGGGGTAATGACGAAGGTTAGGCCCATTCGGATCGAGGATCGTGCCGAGAAACAGTTGCGGAACAAGACAGTCGGGATGGTTAATGTCCGGTGGGACAATTGCGGCCGTGAAGAGCTAACATGGGAGCGAGAGCATACCATGCGAGCTGAATTTCCCAAGCTCTTTGTGTAACTATTCTGCAGTGCGCGTCAAGTACGTGTCCCGTTGTACTAAACGATTATGGAATGAAATTCGTGTGTTTGATATCCTTCCTGTGTACAAATTTCGGGGACAACATTTTTGTAAGGAGGGGAGGGTTATAACACACCAAATTTCAGAGTTGGCAAAAATTGGGTGACACAGCCTCTGGCATGGGCATGTCAGAGGTAGTGTCCTCCTCTGGCCGACGAAGTCAGCTTGACAAAATTGAGCTGGGGCGTGTCAGCTGCCGTATATGGGCACACGACCTGGGACACAGGCGTGTCACAAGCCGTATCCTTTGCGGGATGATCCCAGGGAATTTTAAGCCTGGTGAACACGGGCATGACACTGCTGTGTCTTAGGGTACATGGGCATGACACTGTTGTGTCTTAGGGTACACGGTCTGTGACACGAGCGTGTCACTGGCCATGTCCTAATTGGGTTGATCTCAATTTTGTGCAGCCTGAAGTACACGGCCACAGATACGGGCGTGTTTGAAGGCATGTCGGGTGATACGGCCCGTGACATGGGCATGTCACATCGGCGTGTACTGGTCTGGATAAGTCGGTTGAGCACTGCTTGAGGTACACAGCCTCTAATACGGGCATGTCATATGCCGTGTTAGGAAGAAAATGAGATTTTGTGGCAAAATCGTGGTCGTCCATTCCTTCAGCTGGGACCCAATGGCTGAGCTTCCTCCTTGTGTCCTTAAGGCCGGGAAATGAGTTGGAACAACTCATTTGAGACTTATCATTCTCTTTCTACATACCTAGAGAGAGAGAAGGAGGAGGAAGAGGAAGGAGAGCCGGCCACCTGTGGTGCTGCGGAGTTCTAACTAGAGATCCGAGGCTAGCGTTGTGGAGGAAAAGTTATTGTGGTTCTTTCCAGCCAGCTAGGAGCTCATGGAGCCGAAGAGGTCTTCAAGGGTAATGACCTTTCTTCCTAGCCATGTGAAGGCTTCCTTTTTGGCATGTGCATATGATTCCACCACCAGATGGTGGCTTGTTGTGGGAGTCCCTTGGGTTGATTCTTGGAATCCCATTTCATTTGGCATATAGATACGAAAATGGAGTATAGAATAGGCATGTTGTGTGAAGCCCATCTGGACAGGTTGGTCTGGATTGGTGTTGTTGCATATACGCACCGGAGAAGACTCTGTGATAAATGTGTAGTTTAGGAGTCGATGGGTTAAACCTATGAAGGGTAGTAGCAGGAAGTACTGGAGTGGTAGTCCAAAAAAATACCCTTATGATGCTTGTGCTATTGGGTTATGCATGTGAATGGGAGTAGCAGGAAGTGCTAGATTGGAAGTCCAGGAAATACCCTTTGAAATGCTTGATGTTCATGGGTAGTACCTGTGAAGGGGAGTAGTGGGAAGTACTAGTGTGCCCAGGAAAGACCCTCTAATGTTGTGAGAATGAATGGGTGTGACAGTAAGTACTGCTGTGACCAGGAAAACGCCCAGGCTTTATGCCAAACAGGTAAGGTGAAACCGACCCACGCCTTTTATTTAGCCGCGAGTACGCTGTGCTCGGTGATGGAAAGGCGATTTGAGTAATGGGGGTGGATGATCTGACCTGCGTTATGTCCGTCCGACGTGAGACCTAAAAGTGTGGTCTGTTGGAGCGCATAGCAAGAGTCTTAGGCATAGGTGTCGTGATACAATGGGCGGGCTACATGTCAATCCCAGTTCACTAAGACTATAATCTCTGGTTGCAGGCCATGGAGTAAAATGCTCAATTATTACTGTTGGGTTGCGACCCTGATACGGTGGTGGGACCCTGGTTCGCCGGTACACCAAGAATGTGCCCTAAGTGCATGGATCTTCGGGCCGCGTCGCTGACGGTTGTGATGGAATGGATGTGCGTGAGAGCACACTGTATGAGATACATATCTGCCTGTGAAATATTATGCTTGCAGGGAAGGAACACCACTGCCCCGGGAAAGGGGTAGGGTCTTTATAATTTTGTCAGCTTAATGCTGACCGTTGCCTGTTTGCCACCATTGGATGGGTTGTCCCTGTGCAAGTGCTGGAGAGCCAAGCGGGACGCATAAAGGCTAAAGTTCCTGATGTTTTTGCTGTCACCACTAGCCCTTCAAGGCTAAATGGAAATGCTATGTTTGTTTATATGTGGCCGGCCTGCGCGCCAATGTTTGAGGCCACTATTTTGTAAAGCCCTGTAAGTCCATAAGGCCAACTATTTTGTATTTGGACATTCCTATGCTATATATATAAATGTGGAGCTTTTATATGGTGGAAATTCCTATGCGTAGAGTTCAATGTAGTTTTATAGGCTTCCGCTAGAATTCAATGAGTTAGGATGCATAACTCTGGTATCACTCTGTAACTTCACCGCCTATTTTGTGGTATATGCTGTGGGGTCCCGGTCGGGCCTTCTAGTATGTACTATATGAACAGATGGGGTTGTTATAATATTCTCAATTCCCAAAGCCTTCAGGTCTTCATATTGCACCCAAGACAAGGGGGTTCTACACCTTATTCCGTAAAGGGCTTCATGGGGCGCCATGCCGATGCTAACCTGATGACTGTTGTTGTAGGAGAATTCTACCAGTGGTAAGAGCCTTTCCGACGGCTCTCCTCTATCCAACACACACAATCTCAATAGATCCTCCAGTGTTCTGATGGTCCTATCAGACTGCCCGCCCGTTTGAGGATGAAACGCGGTGCTAAAGGTAAGGCGCGAACCCAAATACGCCTGTACAGCCTTCCACTCCTTGGAGGTAAAGCGACCATCCCGATCTGAAATGATTGTCTTTGGCACTCCATGGTACCGTATGAACTGCTCCACAAAGAGGCGTAACAAGACATCCACGTGAGCTTCTTTCTACATAGGGATGAACCAGGCTACTTTTGTTAGGCGATCAACGATCACCCACACCGAATCATTCCCTGTGCATGAGCGAGGCAACCCATGGACGAAGTCTATGGAGATATCCTCAAACTTCCACTCGGGGATGGACAACGATTGTAACAAACCTCCGGGGCTCTTGCATTCTGCCTTCACCCTTTGATAGTCATCGCAATGTGTAACAAAGTATCGAACATCTTTCTTCATTCCCAACCAACACATGGTCTTCCGCAAGCCAGCGTACATCTTAGAAATACCCAGGTGCACTGAATACTGAGATCAATGTGCCTCTCTCAAGATATCCTCTCGGATTTTACAGATCTTGGGAATGTAGAGCCGGCCACGGAAATGAACGAGGCCGTCTTTTAGTGTATACTCGTCAGTAGTCCCATCTTCGAATAACTTTATTGTCGGGGCCAGAGCCGCATCCTTTCCTTGCTCCACCCAGATTAGGTCCCGGAAATCGCAGACGATACTCATGGTCGCCAAGTACTCCGTATACTCTGCCGAAGGAGCCATATATAACAAAGTAATCTCCATCTCTTCAATCATCTGAGCTAACTCCATACTCATCAACAAAGACTCTGGGCTCAGGTCCGGTACTTTTCTACTCAATGCATCGTCCACCGAGTTCGCTTTTCTATGGTGGTAGTTCAAGGTGAACTCATAATCGCACAGAAACTCTAACCACCGCTGTTGTCTCAAGTTCAATTCCTTCTGTGTATGAACGTACTTTAAGTTTTGTGGTATGAAAAGATCTCGCAGTGGACGCCGTATAGATAGTGCCTCCAAACCTTCAAGGCGAACACCACTGCTCCCAATTCCAAATCATGAACTGGGTAATTGATTTCATGTTTCTTCAGCTGCCTTGAAGCATATGCAATCACGTGGCCGTGCTGCATCAATACCGCTCCCATCCCTTGATACGACGCGTCTGTGTAAACCTGAAATCCTTCCTTCCCCGACGGAAGTGCTCGGATGGGGGAGGAGGTAAGTATATCCTTCAGCTCTAGGAACGCAGTTTCACATTGGGGTGTCCACTCATATGGCGCACCTTTCTTCGTCAAGGAAGTAAGAGGAAGGTAAATCTTTGATAATCCTTTTACGAATTTGCGATAATATCCGATAAGTCTGAACTGAAGATAACAACATACAAGGTGCAAATCTAATACCTTGGAAGATAACATCGGTGTCTCCATGCCTCAAGTAGATTCTTTTCTCTGCACAGTCAATCCTTGTGAAGTGCTAGTCCAACCATGCCATGCCCAGGATGATGTCAAATTCTGGCATTCTCAAGACTGTGGCAGGCGTATCAAAGGCTTTTCCCCCAATAAGTATCTCGAATTCGCACTTGGAGGTTGTGATCATCTCAGAGCCGTCCGAGAGGTGTACTCGTAGAGCTATACCAGTGAAGTATTGTACACCATCCATGTCTTTAATGAGTCCTAAGACACAAAGGAGTGTGAGGCACCGGTATCGAATAGCACATAGGCCGTTTTCTCGTCGACTACCACGGTGCCTAAGTACCAATAACCAAAACTCAACACTAGATATCTAGTATGTCTTAAGCATCTTAAGTTAAACAATGAAAATGTGAAATCTAACTGCAACATACCTGCATTCACATCCTGGGGATTCCGTTCCTGCGCCATGTCTAGCGCGTACACTTGATTCTGAGCAGGACCGGGGTTTCCTCCTCGCGGTCCTCGTCCTCTACCATGTATGTCACCCCGCCCCCGTAGAGCTGCCGGAGGGAGAGCAGGAGGGACGTTCCCAAACAACTACGGGTAGTAGCATCGGATGTGGTCGGTTTGGTTGCATTCGAAGCACACCCGCCCATAATGCCCCTCAAGTTGCTGAAACTGTTGAGGCTGCGGCGGTGGAGGCAACGCGGGAGGCTGTGGAACCGGATGCTCCACTATAAAATTTTGGTGGAAACACCCTCCACCTCTTTGATTTCCACTTTCTCCTCTAAAGTCCTGTCTCCTTCTATTTATCGGGCCAGCTTCCATCACGCCCTCCGCAGGCCTCTTACCACTTCCCAAGTGTTCCGCCTCTAATCTCTTTGCCATGTCGATAATCTCTATCAAGCTAGCGTCCGCTATAAACAAAAGGGGCTGCCTCAGGAGGTCCTGCAGCCCTTTGTAGAAACGCTTGGCATATCCTCTATCATCTAACTCATATGAGTCTGCGAATCTCGCGAGATGCTGGAACTCTCCCTGATATTCCGTAACCGATTTTGACCCTTGCTTCAACTGTAGAAACCTCTCTTCGAGTTCATCTCGAGCAGATGAGGGAATGAAGTGCTCCAAGAAGACTCCCATGAACTCGCTCCAGCTTATCTCTGTATAAACTCTCCATTGGAAGGTGGAGCCCGTGAGGGACTTCCACCACCTCTTGGCATGTAGTTCCAGGACGGAGACCACCAATGTTACAGCCATGTTGGCTGGGCAATGGATCCCCACCAATAACTCCTGCACCGTGTCAAGCCATTCCTCCATACATGCAGCCGACTCTGTCCCAAGGTAGGCGGGAGGGGGGAGAGCCCGAAAGGTGCTCAGCCAATTTGAGCCTGAATCCTGTTGTTATACTAGAGGTTGCTGCGACCTAAAGGCATCCAGGATGGAGGTGAGCGTCTATCCCAACTCTGATTGTTGGAACTGAGTGGGTATGGAAGGGGCAGGAGTGCCCCCCATCGGCTCAACGTGCACTAGAATCTACATGTAAAATACAAATGTATGGTCAGGTTGGCTAATCTTAAGGTCAAAGTTGGACAATCTTAGTTTGAATTACATATGGGCACACCACTGCTTCCGCTAAGTCAGTTTGTCCCCAAACTGACTAATTGAATGGGGGTGGTACCATTGTTGAATGACTTCTATAGTTGAGGATCGTGGCAAGATGATACCATTTGTAAGACCCCTTCCCGAATCCCAAAACACGGCACGAAGTGGGGTCTTATGCCCAGAACAGCCGCCTTGCGGTAGCATTAGCATATGAGCTAACCTGTACCACAAGACGCCTATTCTGCCGGCTACAATCAATATCAATGTATATGCCAACCCAACCAAAATAATAATATAAAAGTCAAATCCACACAAGCATGATAGTCCAAAAGTACAACAAATAAAGAATCTAATAGCAAGTTTCCAAAATATCAGAGTACAACAATATATGCCCAAAGGGCTACATCAAGTCTCTCAACACTCACATCGGTAACTGACGGTAGCGACGGTACCGTCCCTTCAGGCCCTGTCATACTGGCCTAGCTGTCCTGCTGCATAATCTACGACACCTCTACCTGCGGGGTGACCTCCTAAAAGGAAGACTTAGCAACCGTTAGTCAAAAAGACTAAGTGTCTATCACATCCGCTCCCTCGGCGACTCCTAGGCACCGGGTGGAGAAAAGAACAAGGGTACAATGTATAATAATTAATATAAGCAGGTACTAGTAGGTGGTAATAGCACAACATGAGTAACAGCATTATAATCTAGCAGTCTACATGAGCAATAACAAACCAACAGGTATAAGTATCTACAGCAGGAAAGTAACTTAACTTATAAGGATGCCCATACAAGCTTATAAGTTAAGGATCAGTTTAACATAATGTAACCCATCATATAAGAGTGCACATACAAACTTATATTATGAGAATCTTGTTTGTGTAATGTAATGAAGTGGTATGTATGCTATGCAATGACTCACCCATGATCACACACATGCGACCGTTATGTCAACACAAAATAGTAGTTCCCACTTTTCGAGCAGGTAGCTAACCTCTTAGGCATCAACCGTCGTGGCCAGGCGGCGACAGTAGAGCGGGATTCTCTACTACTAAGCAGGCATCCACACTGCTTCACTTAGGCCTCAGTATGCCTCAACACTAAGAACACAACAGCGGAGCCCCCCCCCCCCCCCCCCCCCCGCGTACTATGGCCCATCGAGAGTCTCGGGTAGATGTGCACCGAGAACCAAGCCTCGAACTGGCCTTGTGTGACCCGAAAGGAGCCTCGGAAGGACGCACGAGGACCAAGCCCAACCGTTCAATTGGAACGGAAGGAGCCCTGGGACATGAACATCGAGGACCAAGCCCAACCACCCAAGGTCTAACTACCAACTCCCGTCGGTGTGACGACTGGCGAGCCCGTAGACCTGCCACACTATCCTTAACCCAGGATTATGACACCACGTGTCGACTAACACCGCATGCAATTCCACATCATTGTGGCATGGAGGTAGCCTCGGAGAAAGCACGAGGACCAAGCCCAACCGTCCACTTGGTATGGAAGGAGCCCCTTGACATGAACACTGAGGACCAAGCCCAACCGTTCGTCTATGACTCTTCTCAACACTAACCAACTCAGTACGGTCAAACACTCGCACCTAATCCTTCCTCAATGCTACCCGTAGGGAGACGCCACTCTAAGCATTGGACTATGAATTCATTCTATTACACAATCATTGACATGGCCATAAATTATCATCCTACATTTCGTTCCAAAAGATTTCAACACATTATTAACAAGATGTGCATTTCTATCAGTTTATCAATTTCTATCGAGTCATTTCGTTTAATTACGCTTCATTTCACAAATCAATTACATGGGGTCCAATTATTAAACTTCATCATTCATAAATCTTTGATGGTTAACATAAAAGAGTTCACCCAACCTCAAATTAATTTACTACATTGCCCCCACTGAGTCCAAATCAGACTCTACTCCAACCCAGAATTTTAAGTATAGAATAAATCTGGGCATCAACTTCGACCGAAGATTCCCGAAGCTACAAAATCCGGTGAAGGCGTGTAACCCCTCGATGGAAAGGTCTTTCCATGGATTACAACTTTCATGTTCACACCACAATCCAGATCCGAAAGTATCATATTTAAAATTGGCTTCAAATTCCGCTGCGTACAGAACACAGTTTCTACATGCTTAGTTTGTCGGCTGTCAAATTCGTTCAGACTTTCCCGTGGCTACACACTTCAACCGAAGTCGTGCAACCACTCGTTGGAAAGGTATTTTCAAGGGCTTCAACATATCACACCTAAAAATGGTCAAAAAGTTCGTTGCGTGCAGAACACGGATTATGCATCCATCTTAAGGCAGAATGAACGGCATAGGTTCATCTTCATCCTCCAGCCGATCTTCCCCATATCACATCAGAAATTCCTCCTCCCTTATTCACCCTCATGAGTCCATTACTCCTAACGAAATCGTCCCCCATCTTCACATAGAAGGTTGGAGAGGTTGAAGACACCACTATCCTTAGAGCACAAGCCCTAGAACGACATCTTCCTAGAGAAATCATCATCTCGCAAATCTAGACTCTTTTGAGTCGACAACTCGCCTAAATATATCTACAAATCTAGCACCAAGGGAGAGGGGAGGAAGCTCACCTCAATTCCGGCGCTTCCACCATTTCCGACAAAGGATCTTGTATGTCTTCGCGGCGGCATTTTCTTCTCCTCGGCGGCGGCGGTTCTTCTCCTCTTGGACTTGCTCCAGCAGCTTCTCCCTCTTTACAACAGTTTTCTCCAGGAAACAGGGTTGGAATGAGGAGTGAAAATGACTAGGTTTTTCACATCCCTTATAAGTGAAAAGTGACACGGGTAGGGACACGCCCGTGTCCTTACCCATGTCCTGATCGGGCGAAGCGTCGTCGATGGTCTCACTGTTGGTTCAACACGCGACACGGGTAGGGAGACGCCCGTGTCTCTACCTGTGTCCACATGATACGCCCGCGTGCTTTGGCTGTGTCCTGGTCTGGACATGACTCATCGAGTTTCACTTGTCACACACGGGTAGGGACACGACCATGTCTCTACCCGTGTCCTCCTTGGGGCACACTTCGTCGAGCTCCGCTCGACACACACGGGTAGGGACACGCCCGTGTCGCTACCCATGTCATTTTCACACGGGTAGTGACACGCCCGTGTCACTACCCCTGTACTTCTGTGGGACAACTCGAGTCATCGACTTGCGAGTTGGTTGGATAGATACTTCGTCGAGCTCTGCTCGACACACACGGGTAGGGACACGCCCGTGTCTCTACCCGCGTCCTTTACGGGGACAGTGGTTATACATATACGGGTAGGGACACGCCAGGTCCCTACCGTGTTATCATGCACACGGGTAGTGGCACACCCGTGTCACTACATGTGTCCTTCTATGGACATACTCGAGTCTTCGACTCGAGAGCTGTCCTCTCACACCCAGGTAGGTACACGCCCGTATCTCTACCTGTGTCCTATTCTACACTAATTTCTCCTCCTAGTTACAAGTGCAGCCCTGCTGCCAGCATTTCCCTGAACCCAAGTCAGCTCCCCTGACTCAAAAACACGCACGAGGGGCCTAGTGCAAATCGGGACATTACAAACACTTTTTATAACGGTCCAGGCCCATTAACATGGGACCCAGATGGAACCGCCGGCCTACCAGAGTCCATACCTGGGCCCACTGCTGGTAGTCAGCCTATCAGATTCAAGCCTGCAGACCATGCATCCTAACCCCTCTCCACGCCTATTTATCAAAAGCGGCGGGTTGTTTCCACTGGGGATCGAACCTAGGACCTTGATAAGAGAGCTTTACTCCACTCCCTCATCACCAACTAAGCTCAATTGGTGATGAGGGAGTGGCGTAAAGCTCTCTTATCAAGGTCCTGGGTTCGATCCCCAGTGGCAACAACCTGCCACTGCTGATAAAAAGGAGCGGAGAGGCGTTGGGGTTCATGGCCTGCAGGCTTGAATGTGATAGGCTGACTACGAGCAGTGGGCCCAGGTCTGGACTCTGGTAGGTCGGCGGTTCTAGCTGGGTCCCATGTTGATGGGCCTGGACCGTTATACAGACTTCAAGTCCAGTTTAGAATAGACGGTTGATCCCACTAACTGATCAAACAAGTCATCAATTCGAGGTATTGGATACTTGTCATTCTCCATCAACTTATTCAATTCGCATTAGTCGATACACAACCGCATACTACGGTCCTACATTATCACAAAGAGAATAGGTGCAATCCAAGGTGACATACTTAAGCGTATATAATCCTCTTCCAGCAACTCTTGTAGTTGAACTTTCAGTTCCGCTATTTCTTTTGGCGCTACACGATATGGCGAGTGGGCCATAGGTTTTGCACCTGACACCAACTCAATAGAGAACTCAATCTCCCGCTGTGGTGGTAACCCCAGAAGCTCCTTCAAAAACACATCTGCGAACTCCGACACAATCAGAATAACACTCACACTATCTTTTGGCTCAACGACCATGATAAGCGTGAATAATAACTCTGCGCCCTTCTGAAGAGCTTCGACAACTTGAAGAGCAGACATCAATGTCCAGCCCGACCCTCGCATAACAATAAATTTAGTCCCTCGTTCGGTGTTCTGCCCCAGTGTGACTTCCTTTGAATTGCAATCAATAAAGGCACACTGCTCCGAGATCCAGCCCATACCAAGATCACATCGAGTTCCGATATCGGCAGCACGGATGCTTCCAATCTAAAATCCCGACTTCCTATCCGTACCTCCACAAAGCAAGACCTATCTGCATGCATCACACATCCATTCGGTAAAAACACCTTCAGACTATCTGTCATCATATGAATCGACACTTCGATACGTGACACAAAGTCCACAGATAGAAATGAATGTGAAGCACCCGTATAAAATATTTCTCTCGCTGGATAGTCCCGAATCAGGACAAATCCTAAGATAAACACATCATACACAATCTACACACAAGGTATGAAGATTCAAAAGCAATAACAAAATATCTTAACTCGTACCTGTGACGATGTCACTTTGCTTTATAGCCTCCTGTTGGCCAAGATTATATACTCGGGGCTGCGCCTGGGATGCAGAGGACTCCACCACTGGCATTCCATTTTGCTGCATAAGACTCTCCTGTCTTCTTCTCACCCTTTGACAGACCAACCATACAGTCACGGGCTAGATGACCCACCTTACGACAAGTATAACAAGCACGAGGGTCTTGCCTAGATGTTGCTCAGGACACAACAATAGAGGGAGCCTCTGTCAAAGACTTGGATATCTTACCCCATTTCCTTCGGTAGTTCGATTTTCCCTGGTGCTGCACTTTGAACTCAGGCTTTGTCACAGCCAAGTCCCTTGTTCCCTGTACCCGCTTCATTTCTTTCTCTAATGCACGAGCCATATCAACCAATGCTTGAAACCCCTAGTTCACCAAACTCGAGAGTAGGAATCTCAGCTCATCCCGCAACCCTTCGTCGAACCTATTGGTTTTACGCTCTTTGTCAGCAAAGGTAGTTCTCGGATAGTGTCCTAACCATGTAAACTCATGTAAGTAGGTATCGACACTACTTTATCACTAAGTTAGATGCTGGAATTCATTTTTCATGGCTATGCGCTGTGCCGATGACAAATGCTTTGCCAAAATTAGTCTCAAAAACTCCTCGATCGAGACTTCCGTTAGTTGTCTGTCCGCCAAGTGGTGCAACTCTATTTCGTCCAACCAAAGCCGAGCCTCTCCTTCCAGCAAGAAGGTGGCCAAGGTGACTTTATGTTCTTCCTCCGTCCTTATCGCCGTCAATATTCTCTTGACACACGACATCCAATCCTTTGCCTGCGTTGGGGATCCCTCCCCCGTAAATGTACGAGGATTGAAGCTCATAAATTGCTTCAGTTGTCGTTCCGCTGCTCGGGGATCTACCACAGCCGCAACAGGTTTGGTCCTCACACCCACCTATTCTGGCACCACCGCAGGACAAGCCTGCCCAGTCAGCTATGCCTGGATCATAGAAAACAATGCCTCTACAACTAAGCGTACTGTCTCTGCAGAAGGAGGAGGTGTAGGCATCTCAACTGGTGTCGTACTCTCATTAGCATGATGGGGCTCAGACTGCCCTGCAGCACTTCGCGTCACCTATACATGTAAAAGACGCACTTTAGTTACTTGGCAAAAGCAACAACATAGTAGGAATACGCAGGTTCCTCAAACAAGTGTATTTGCATTCCTTAGTGGACATTCTTGAGTTCATTTGTGTTATAGCGGGTCAAACTTACACGTGCTCGCCACCTCACAAAAGAATTCGACCACGAATTTGAAGGAGGAAGACAAAGACAAGCTGATACCAAATTGTAACACCTTCATCCGTTACATTACATACAATCAAAGGTTCGGGCCCCACACTATATACCACAAACATATGGCAGGGTTACATTTTAATATCAAAGACTACAAAATGCATCCTAACTCAGAGCATTCTAACAAAAGCATTAGGGGTTAAGATTGAACTCAGCAACCATGAATGTCCACTAAATATATCTCTCAAAGAAATGTCTACAAATACACAAAATATTTGGCCTTAAGGCCTTACAGGTTTTCTTCACAAGTCTGGATTATATACATCGGCACGCAGGCTGGCCACACATGAAAATAACAAAACTGTTTTTTAATTAGCCTTTGAGGGCCAGCATAATAGTAGCAGCAGCAAAGGGCTTCAGCCCACTATTTTTTCGATCGGGTCTCTAGTACCTGCATGGGGACAAACCACCGTAACGGTGGAAAACAAAGAAACGGTTAGCATTCAGCTAACCAATTTATAATGACCCTACCCCTTACCTGGGGCAGCGGTATTCCTTCCCTGCAGGCATAGTATTTCACAAGCATATATATCACAAGATGTGCACTCACACACCATAACTATATCACAAACATCGACCATACGGCCCGACGCTCCGTGCACTCAGGGCACATTATCTGTGTACCGAAAAACCAGGGTCCCACCACCGTTCTCAGGTCTCAAACCCAACGGTAAAACTTGAGCATTCATGCTCCACGGCCCATGGCCGGAGACTTTATTCTTGAAGGCGAACAACTCAAGACTCTCATGATGTGATCCTAATGAAGATGTTCACTTAGGCACTCAAGTTAGACAACCATCATGCGAAGACAGTTCAGCCCTTACCCGTTGCTCAAATCGCTAGTTCAATGTCTAGACTGACTCGGGTCGGCATCCCCTTATCCATTCGTCTCATTGGCCTTTAAGAGATTATAGATCACAATATCCACACTATCCCCAAAGTACTGGCTTCACAATCATAGGTAAGCTAGGATCTATTGCCAGCGACAACCACGATCGCCTGGCGTTAGCGACAGAACTCTCTTTTTGTACCCAGCCAAAGCATACATCACACGCACTTCGAGGGTATTTTCCTGGAATTCCACTCCAGTATGTCCTAATACTCCACTTCACAGACACAAAATGCAGACTCCACACAACACTCATTTATACGCGGAGTCTTCTCCAGTACGCAAAATAAAACATCACCAATCCAGACCAACTTGTCCAGATGGGCTTCACACAGTATGTCTATTCCATACTACACATTTTCGGATCTATATGCAAGACTACTTAAGGATTTCAAAAATCAACCCAATGGAAATCACTCAACATTCCACATTTTGGTGGGGGAAATCCATGCATATGCCAAATAAGGACTTCATATTTCCAAGGAAGAAGATTGTTACCCTTGAATATCTCTTAGGAGCCATGACAAAGCTTTTCTACGCTGATGAAAATGACCGTATCACTTTCCCCTTCACGATTATAGCTTGGGCCTTTGATTCCAGCCTCAAGATCTCCTACAGTAACTCAACACGTCCACACAAGCCCTAGCAGTCGAGAGTTCTCTGCTCCAGAGCTCGGGAAGTAATGAAGAGAAAGAGAGAAAAGGAAATAATGATTTCCTGCAATCCATTCCTCGACAGATAAGGTCTCCGGTTTTCCCCCTGCTACACGATCTCTTCAGATCAAGGGCTCGGGTTTAAGATAAAAAGTCACCCATAGCTAAGTGGTCGCACACTAGCTACCTGACACGGGTCACTGCTCGGCCATATCCACATTTTTCGATAAATCGTCGAACGGGACTGATGTCGTCGATCGAGAGTAAGTTTGTCGAATGGGTTTGAGTCACATAACAGGCCACAACATCGCTCGACGCTGTTCGTCGAGCGACGGCTCGATGTCGTTCGTCGAGCGACGGCTCGACGCCGTTCGTCGAGCGACGGCTCGACGCCGTTCGTCGAGCGACGGCTCGACGCCGTTCCTCGAGCGACGGCTCGACGCCGTTCGTCGTGCGACGGCTCGACGCCGTTCGTCGAGCGATGGCTCGACGCCGTTCGTCGAGCGACGGCTCGACCTCGTTCGTCGAGCGACGGCTCGACGCCGTTCGTCGAGCGACGGCTCGACGCCGATCGTCGAGCGACGGCTCGACGCCGATCGTCGAGCGACGGCTCGACGCCGTTCGTCGAGCGACGGCTCGACGCCGTTCGTCGAGCGACGGCTCGACGCCGTTCGTCGAGCTCTTTTAGCCTGGTACCCCTTATTCCTTTTTGGGGTGTTACATAGTCACTTAACATCATCGAGACAGATTCGTCGAGATGCCAGACCTACCGCATGGCGTTATCTTCCTACCGCGCCGCGCTAGCATTGTAAAACATAAAATATCTATCTTGAATATTTTTCCCAATTTGCAGGACAGTTGTACATCAAGCGCGAGAAGCTACCACTCGGCGCTAGTCTTACTGCCGGCAGTTGCCTGTTTTTACAAAGACGTATAAAAGAATTCTTGTTTTCTGTATTCCTTACTAAGACGAAAAGATACTAAGTTCTTTGATTCCTAGGGTTCGGCCGCATCTCTGTGGTACGTTCCACCATCTTCGTCGAAGGAAAAGAAAGCTTCCTACCTCCCATTCGCACACGAAGAACTCCAGTGAACTAATGACTATAATGACTACGAGGAGTCAATCGGTTGTGAGCACATTGAGTTCTCAAGCAACGGCCGCAGATCGCTCAATGGAGTAATCGTCAAGAGGGAGATTCAATCTTAAAATCTTTTAAACCTTTATTTTATTCTTTTCTTTTCTTTATGTTCTTGTGGTGCGGTAAATTGACCGGTCAAGTTCGTCGGAATCCGGGGAGGATTCCGTGGGAAATCATCCCGGGGAAGGGACGACTAGATCGGGTGATCTAGCGGTGCTCTAAGACCCTTCTTTGTGTAAATGTGAAGAGCCGTCTCAAAGACCTTTCTTGGAGGGAAAGGAAAAAAGCCAACCGATCTGGGGAGAGGGTCGATATAGAAAACCAAAAGCTTTTTCCATTCACCACTTTCGATCTCCGACATTACGGAGATCAAGATTTTGTAATTATTAAAACAGTGGTTCATTAAGTTTTACACTGAAATTCATTTTTTGCTACTTTACTTGCATGTAATGTTGTGAATGTTGGTTTGTGTTTTCCTGTAGGGTGTATAGATCTCCAAGGAGGAATCTGCCCAGAAAAACGAGTTCTGTGATATACCGTCGCACGCTAGCTACCTAACGGCCCACGGTAGCTTCCAGAACTAGTTTTCCTGAAACGAAATGATTCAAATTTCTCATAAACGACGCAAACCTTATTCACCCCCCCCCCCCTCTAAGGTTGGTCACTATATCCAACACTACAAAGGAGCAAAAATCTGATGTATAATTTCTATTTTCTTTGTTATCAACATAGCTGACATCATTATACGCGTCAATATTCAAATGATTATGCTTCTGAAACAACAAATCCTTTTCTGGAGACCCTTCACATACTCCAGAATTATCATGGCAGAATGCAGATGACACTCTATACGAGTTTGTATAAATTAACTGTCACAATCTTCATTTTCTCTGTATTCAAAAATATGTCAGAGTAGAGAAAATATGCACCGGGATGTCATGTCGTGCAGGGGACAACAACAGACGCTCAGGCTACTCGTCCTCACATTTACTTCATGTAGATGATTTATGAAATTAAGTTAAAAACAATACATATAAGTTATTAGAGATACTAACCGTATCCTGCGGTCGAGTGAATCACTAGTCCATAGGTGAGAAAATAGATAAGTTTTACGCGGCGGAAAATACTTAGTTGATTCATTTGTTGTCCTATATAAGAATGAAGGTCTAGCATATTATAATGATGATGCGACTTCTACATTTAAAATATATATATATATATATAAAGACTTTTATAACGCTTAAAAGTAGTAGATTTTGCAGTTAAATGTCATGTCATGCCAATGTTCCAGAATACAGTTTTGTATACTTTAAAATAACTAAATGCATTCTAACATAAATCTTTCCCAGAGAGCAAGTATAAACAGGTAAAAAGTAACAGCAGTAAAAGCAGCAAGTAGACTATCACAAAAAAAGTTCAAGACTATGGGCATCAACAACTGATACGAACCCATAGTGAAATCTGACAAGTCTAAACAAAGACAACTACCTCAAAGCTCTGAGGTGGAATCAAATGGCCACAGCAACCCGCAGCACCAGAAGCATAAAACGGCCAGCTAAACCTGCTACTAATCTGATCCTGAGGCATTCAAAAGAATAACACCTCATAAGCAAGTTACAAATGGTGCAAAGAGTAAAGGCAGACCAAACAAACCTCAATATGAAGGGAATCTATAAAACGAGTGCAACAAAAGGTTAGCAGCAGAGTAAAAGTAAGCAAACAGTAAATATAGGCGAGCAAGAATGGCAAATCACATCAACTGGACAGAACAATGTACTAACATCATAAGTTCAGACCTTCATATTTCATTAATATTCATGTTATTCATCAATAAAAAATGAGACTGGTCAGCTCAATAATAAAGAGTACTGTGTTGTGGAAAAATGTAAGGTAATGTGTCGGGGATGAAAGTCCACAATGCGCAGAGACTCAACCACGGGGCATTATACCGACGGAGAAACCCCAACGCGCATAATCCATCTGTGTTTCTTTAGTTACATAATCACCATACACAGTTTCTTTTATTTATCACAGACTCACGGTCAACAAACAATGTGGACTGCATAAGCACATTTCAAGGTCAAGCAAAGTGAATTTTAATCAAAACAATGGGACGCACAAAGTGTCATAACGATCAACATGAATCGATAGTTAAAATGGCACGACAACCAAATTTGTTTACCAATTCTACGGAATAAAAATTGGGAGTATGGTTCTAGGGGAAACAGGTTACAATTCAAGAAAAAAATTAGACTTTAAGGACAAGTTTCTACAAAGTTGAAACATGACAAACTCAACCAAATGTGGCAAAAAATTTAGAAGAAAGGAGCAAGATGGAGAGCAAGAACACCACTTGCCTCGGTTTTACAGCAAAGATCCTCCGAACCACTCCTTGTCGCAGATCGGGCTAAAGAAGACGATGAAAGTCGAAATCTAACAAGAAATATCTGAAATAGAGGTTAGGGCCAAATGTAACATCCCATTTTCAACTAGACCCCTAAGTATGGTTTTGTCCTGACTAGGTCATGACAAAACCACAAGAAGCTCAAAAGACCAGGCAAATAAGGCCTAAGGTGAAAATCACCTTGGTCTGCCTATAACACATCTCCAGCATTAGACCTAGGGTTTGACTTTAGGGCTTCAACTTGATCCCATGACCCTACCCCAACACCCCTATCACCTTGGGTAGCCCATAGGGTCACTAAGGTCCCACTATGGGCAGTCAAAGTTGAAAGATATTGTACCTAATCACCTAGAGGGGGGGTGAATAGGTGACTTAAATCTTTTTAACTTTTTAGGCAGAATTCAGAGTTTATCACAGAATTATAATTACTTTAACACAACAATTAACCAGCAATCACAGCAATCAATCCAGCACACAGTGAACACACAAATTTATAGTGGTTCCCCAAGCTTTGGGTACATCCACTTTCCCCCTTCGCCTATCTAGCAGTGTACTAGATTCGGCCAAACTCCTTCACTATCTCAGATCCTCAGATCTTACACTCAGAACCCCAAAACAGGTTCCTACAGCTCAGGCCCAAGGCCCTACAACTCAGCTTCTTCACAAAGCCTACACTCAGCTTCTTCACAAAGCCTACACTCAGCCACCAAGGCCTACACTCAGCCACAACAGGCCTACACTCAGAGATACAAATCTCCTACACTCAGGCACACAGGCCCTACACTCAGCCTTTATAATTACAGGCTTACAAACTCAGATCCCTAAGGATCCTACAAGAAATATGAAATACAAAGTGTATCTACCTACAACTCTGAATAGAGAGATGAGTTGATAGGTTCTTGATGAGTTCTTGGAAGAACTCAGCTGAAATCAACCTGACTTGGCTTTCTTCAAAGCTTCTTGAATGTAGAACACAATAAGATTGATCTCCTCTGCAGTTGCTCCTTGATCTCTGCTACTTAAGATTCAGAACAAAATCTGAACCCTTCTTCTCAGCCTGGTTCCAATGGCTGTCTCCTTGGATGAAGCTCTCTCTCTCCAACTACTTAGATCTTCACTAGATTCTTCAAGAAATAGCTAGATCTTCTTCTTTTTTAATTACTTGATTATTTGAACTTCAATTAATCATCAATTTCTGTAGACAGTATAAGCCTATTTATAGGCCTTCTACATGGTAACCGACTGGCCTGGTTCATAACTGATTTCTGACAACTCTGACAGGTGCAGTAGACCGGCTGGAATGGCAGCTGTCAAGTCATCCAGTCAGTTCTTGAAAATTCTGTAACTGTCTGAAAGTGTCGAGACTGTCGGTCTTTAAGTATCGACACTTATAGACCAAGTGTCGACACAAGTTGTCTAAGTGTTGACACTAACCTACAAGGTGTCGACACAACTCCTTGTGTTGTAGACTTCACTTCTCGACACAGCTTCTTCTTCATGTGTCGACACTAATAATGTGTGTCGACACAAGTACTTGTACTTCAGTATATTGCTGAATTCTTGTAAGTGTCGACACAACTCCTTTGTGTCGACACATCTTCATGTGTTGAACTTGTTCATTGTCGACACTTCTTCTTGTTGTCGACACATGCCTTCAGTGTTGATACTTGCTGAAAGTCCACCTAGTGTCGACTATGTGCACCTATGGGGGGGGGAATAGGTGACGTGTAGTTCTTTTGCGGAATTTACGAATGTACCTGCACAATAAAAGTAAAAAGCACAGCACACAGAATACACAGACAATTTATAGTGGTTCCCCGACTTGGGTACATCCACTTTCCCCCTTCGACCTATCTCCCCAACAAGGGACGACTCAGTCACTTCTCCAACGGGATTGAAATCCAATCCCTGCACTAACGGAAGGAACCCTTCCACACGTGAGAGTCAACACTCCCACAAAACGGGTTGCACCCAACCCTTACAACACGGAACAAACGTTCCTTTACAACTAAAGTAAATATAGAATGTACACGAGATACAAACTTCGTTTGGAGACCACGATGTTCCTCTTCGTTCGACGACGTGTTCGTGAAGTCAACGAAAAGTCTACAACCTTGGTCTCTCTTGGAGAGGAACTCCCCGGAGCCGGCGGCGGCAATACGAGCGGCGGCTAGCTTCGGGATCGGCGGATACTATGATGAGCGGCTGCTGAAAATAGAGATCCAGTCTTCGTAGCGAAGTAAGCTAGGTCTACCAACGGTCACACGAGGATCGGTCGTCTCGATCGATTCGGATGGGAAGTTTTTCCCGATCAACAAATCGAGAGACAAGGGATCTCTGGATAGACGCGTGAGACTCAAGCTTTGCTAAGCTTCTGTCGCCGGAGATCGGGAAGAAGATCGATCAGCAGCGGCGACGGACTTGCGCGAGCGGCGACGGAGGCGGCGGAGAGATTTCGCGATTTTAGGGTTTTCACTCGCTCGGCTTCTGTCTGTGTAGGTATTCCGTTCAAAATACCTGTATATAAATACTGTAGATGCTTTCCAAAATGACCATTGTGTGACCCACCAGCTGAATCCCTAAGTCCCAGTCTAGAATCTTAACAGCGGCAGAATCCGGTTCAGGAAATTCCAGAAAAACGCCCAAGTCAAAATCGGTGAGAATCGAAAGTGATTCTCGCCGAGTCGTCGAGAATCAAAGGTGATTCTCGATGATTCGGCGAGAATCAAAGATGATTCTCGTCGAATTTGCCATGGTTGCACGCACTGCTTTAGGCCAGGTCGAGACGGCGAGAATCAACCAGTGATTCTCGACGATTCGGCGAGAATCACTTGGTGATTCTCGTCGATTCTTACTTAGAAGCAGAGGTGCTTGCTTAGAAGTGGCTGGATCGAGATCGGCGAGAATCAACTTCTGATTCTCGACGAATCGGCGAGAATCACAAGTGATTCTCGCCGAATCGGCGAGAATCACTTGGTGATTCTCGTCGATTTAAACTTAGACGAATTTCGTCTTTCCACCTATGAGGTGCTCCTTGACCCATCCTTGCTCCTTGTCTGCTCCTGCATATTTACAACCCTGTGCTTGAAAATAAGTGCACTCCAATAGAGAGAATACACGTAGGCCAACACACTGATCTGCTCAACGAGGGATTACGTCGTGCAGACCCGTGTATATTGACCTACTGCACCCTGACATTGGTGTGCACTTAGTGTGGAAAAACTGCAAGCACAACTAGAAAGATTTTATCAAATACATGGTCTATTGACCTTAGCTTGTCCAGGGGCTTCTTCAAATCAGGTACATTGTGGATACAATACCCAACAATCTCCCCCTATTTGAAGAAGCCTAAACCCTACAAGCTAAGGTGAATAGAGCAAATGAGAATGAAAACCATAAACTGAAAAGAGAGTTGAGTGAGTTATCCATTACCAATACCAATTTCTTGGGAGCAAGCTTGGAGCCACCTTAGCCTTAGCCGAGAGGGTAATCTCCCCCTTTTCGGCTTCTACAAATCGGGGTCTGTAGCGTTTGACCCTTTGCTCCCCCTCAGTTCTTGCAGGAGCCTGGAGCTTCTGTAGTCTTCATTCCTCATAATTGAGCATCCCCAATTCAGTCTTGAAAAGATTGAACTTGGCCTCGTCTAAGGGCTTTGTGAATATATCAGCAATCTGCTTGTCTGTGGGGACATAACAGAGAGAGATGTCCTTGTTTTCCACGTGCTCCTGAATGAAGTGGTAGCGTACTTCAATATGCTTCGTTCTGCTGTGCGACACCGGATTGTTGGCAATGGCAATTGCACTGGAGGAGTCGCAGTACATGGGTACTTCCTTGAACTGAAGGTCGTAGTCGGCTAACTGGTTTCTGATCCATAGAAGTTGTGCGCAACAGCTTCCAGCCGAGATGTACTCAGACTCTGCTGTGGAGGTTGCCACACAATTCTGTTTCTTGCTGTTCCATGAAATAAGCCTCCTGTCGAGGAATTGACACGTCCCGGAGGTGCTTTTCCTGTCATCCCTGGGGTTTGAGTGACGTATACTTCCTCTTTCAGGTCTCCGTTCAAGAATGCTGATTTCACATCCATTTGATAGACTGTGAATCCTTTGTGTGAAGCATACGCCAGGAACAATCTGATTGCCTCGAGCCTTGCTACTGGTGCGAAGGTCTGGTCGAAGTCAATCCCCTCCTCCTGTCTGTAACCTTGAGCCACCAGCCTTGCCTTGTTCTTTATGATGACACCATGTTCATCCAGCTTATTTCTGAAGATCCACTTGGTGCTAATCACATTCTGCTTGTATGGTCTGGGAACTAGCGTCCAAACGTTGCAACGTTCGAATTGATGTAGTTCATCTTGCATGGCCAGAATCCATGCCGCATCCTTGTTCGCCTCGTCGAACTTCTTTGGCTCTACCTGTGACAGGAAGCTAAGATGAAATACTTCGTTAATTGTACCTCTTCGAGTTCTGACGCCGAAACGAGGATCCCCGATGATCTGATCTCTAGGATGATCCCTCACGTGCCGGAGCTCTAGAAGTCTGGCGTCTGGTGCTTCAACTACTTCTTGGGCTTTTCTTTCTTCTAAGAGATTTGTTCCATCTTGATCTTCAACATTTTCAGATGACGTGGAGGTGGAGACTTTGACGTACTTAGGAGCGTCATCTTTAGCGGTCTCATCCAGACTCAGCTGTTCCAGTCGTGCACCTGCATCTTCAAGAATACTACTGGAAGAGTTGCTGTTAAGCAAACTTCCTTCATCAAATACAAAATTTATTGATTCTTCTACCACTAGGGTTTTCTTATTGAAGACCCTATATGCCCGACTGTGGGCACTATAGCCCATGAATATGCCTTCGAAGCATTTTTCACCGAACATAGTACGCGGGTACTTCCCATTATTCAGTACATAACATCTGCAACCAAAAATCCTCAAGTAGGACATGGTTGGTTTCCTGCCTTTCAGTAGTTCGTAAGGCGTCTTACGATGATGCTTGTTGATCAACGCTCGGTTTTGTACATGACAAGCTGTATTGACAGCCTCTGCCCAGAAGTATTCCGGGAGAGAGGCGTCTTTCAACATTGTCGTGCAGGCTTCAATGAGAGTTCTATTTCTCCTCTCCACAACTCCATTTTGCTGAGGAGTGCGCGGGGAGGAAAACTCATGAAAGATACCTTGTTCTTCACAAAATTCTGTCATAGCACCAGACTCGAATTCTGTTCCATGGTCACTTCTGATTTTGACCACTGAGCAGTTAAATTCGTTCTGAACCTGCTTGACAAAACTAGTGAAGATGTCAAAAGTATCTGACTTTCGTTTCAAAAAGAACACCCATGTAAACCGAGAGTGATCATCAACTATCACTAGCGTATAGGACTTGCCTCCCAAGCTATGAATTTGCATTGGACCAAACAAGTCCATATGTAAAAGGTAAAGACATCGGGAAGAGTCTTTGTCTGCGATGCACTTAAAGGTAGCCCGAGTCTGTTTGCCCATCTGGCATGCAGGACAGGGGCTATCTTTGATGCACTTGATACTGGGAGCATCCCTTACTAAGTTCTTAGAAAATAGCATACTAATTGTCTTGAAATTAATATGTGCCAATCTCTTGTGTCATTGTTCACAAAGAGATGCACTGCCTGTTGCCACAAGGTATACGGGGGTAGAAGAATCTAAACTGAGAAAATCTAAGCAGAAGATATTTCTGCTCCTAATGCCTGATAATACCGTCTCAGAAGAGGTACGTGAAATTATCAAACATTTATCTTTGCAGAACTTAACGTCATAACCTTTGTCACATAACTGACTTACACTGATCAGGTTATGGTTTAACCCTTCAACATAAGCCACATCGGTGATAGAGATTATACCGTTGGAAATCATACAGTAACCTCTGGTGACTCCTCGATCTGACCCTCCAAAGATGACTTTGGGTCCATTCTCGACTGGAGTGTAATCACGCAGCAGGCTTCTTGTCCCAGTCATATGCCGGGAGCATCCACTGTCCAAATACCAGATCGGCGTTTTGGTGGCCTTTGGACATTCCTGCAAAACAAAATTAATTTGCCTTAGGAACCCAATCGAACTTGGGTCCTAGATTCCTGGTTAGCACACTCCCCCTCGGTTGCTTAACCCTACGAGTGGTCGGCCTTGCATTGTTAACATGGGTAGTCTCGTAATGCCTTGGATTAAACCAACAATCCACGGCAAAGTGACCAACTTTGCCACAGCACCAACAGTCGAATCTGTTGTACCTCTTCCTAGGCTCCTGCCTTACCCTGGGAACGGTGGGTACTGCTGGGGCCTTGGATCTGGAGGTGGAGGCCTCATGGTGACAACAGTCACATGACTTTGTCACCTTCTGTATAACAGGCTTGGCTTTTGGTGCCTGCTTTCCATTATGGCCGCTAGAGAATGGACCATAATTTCCTATGTGGATTTTCTCATAAGGTGCCTTGAAGGCACTCTCACCGAAGTTCCGGGGAAAGCTCCAACCGTCAAACCGGCTCTTTGGCTTTGCAACCGAGTGCCGGAAATGATGCCCAAATGTTGACTCAAAGTCATGTTGGTTGCAAGGAAAGCCAGGCTTTCTGAACGCAACAGGATTAAGAGGAGCCTTACCCTTTTCATCAGCAGAGGCCTTCTTGGCTGCCTTATTCTTCCTCTGGTTCTTGTTTCTCCTAGATGAAGAACCAGATACCCCTATATGCCCCAATCCAGCTCCTTTGGCCTGAGCAGAGAAGGTATCAACGACAAGAAGAACTGTTTTTGGCATGGAGAAGCTCTTGACGATCTTCCTTTCTGCCGCAAGTAGTTCTTCCAACTTGTCGACTTCCTCTTGCTTTAGATCAAGGAGCTTCAAAGACTCTGAATGCTTTGAAGTCAGGTCAAGGTGTTCCTGTCGGAGAGAAATCAAGCTAGTGACCTCTTCCCTTAGGGATACACACTCACCCTTAAGGAATTTTACTTCCTTCTTCTCAGCCTTCAGTCTCTTACGGCACTCATCGAAAGTGTTGAGCAGAAGCTCATACTTCTCGAGGAGCTCAGCTTCACGGGCCGAAGGGCCATCCTCAGGTTCATCATCCTGAGACTCAGGATCAGAGTCGGAGTCGGAGAGAGGGGTGTGAGCTTTTACCTTCCCAGTAAATGGGGGGCATTCTCCTTCTGAGTCCGAGCGACCCACCAGCCCGAAGTAGGCTTCCTCATCATCACTTGAGTCTGAGGAGTCAGACTCACTCAGTGTCTTTGGCCATTTGGCGATGTAGCTCCGCTCCTTCTTCTTATCTCTGGAGGATTTGAGCTCCTCTCCTTTCCCCTTTTCTCTTTTGCTTTGATAGCAGTCGGCCACGACGTGTCCTGGCTTATTGCATCCAAAGCAAATAATGTCAAAAGAATGATGTTTGTTAGGTTTAGATGCATACCTGTCAGAAGAATAATTTTTCTTCTGATGCCTGGAGGAGGAGCTGTCTTTCTTCCTTTGATTCCTCATCTTGAGGAACTTCTTGAACTCTCGGGTGATGAGGGAGAAATCCTCCTCCGACAGCTCTGAGCCGGAGGAGCATGGTTCAGAGTCCTCCTCCTCTTCCTTATTCCTTGCACGGTATGACATCGCACCCTTGCCCTTTCTGGAGTAACTGGCTTTTAGGGCCACAGTCTTTTCTTTTGCAGCAGCCTTCTCTGCTTCTTCCTCTGCCTTCCTGGTGTTCAGCTGAAGCTCATAGGACATCAGCTTCCCAAACAGGATTTGTGGATCAGTTTCTGCTAGTCTGCCAAATTCTCTGATGGCGCAGATCTTTGTGTCCCATTCCTTAGTAAGGGACCTAAGGAATTTGTCATTGAGTTCACCATTGGTGAACACTCTTCCGTAGCCCTTGAGGGCGTTGACAATCTTTAGGAAGTTCTCGTAGGTGACTCCGATCTCTTCCTTAGGCCCTTGCCTGAAGGCCTCATATTTTTGGTTCAGGAGGGATCTCCGATCATCCCTCACTTCATCCGTGCCCTCCATTAGGATGATCAGGCACTGCCAGATCTCCTGAGCTGTCCTGCAGTTGCTGAAGTTTTGCATCATAGAATCATCAACTGCGCTCACCAGAATGTTTCGTGCCTTCTTGTCCAGTCCCACCAGCACCATCTCATCTTTGTCCATTTTAGAAAGTGTCTTCGGCACCTTCTTGGTGGGATCGATGGTGGAGGCCTTAGTGGGGACATAAGGTCCCTCCTCCACGATCATGAAGAGTCGAGGATCGACTGCTTCCATGTAAAACCTGATTCTTTCCTTCCAGATCGGAAAGTTGAGCCTGGTGCACACTGGGATCTTGCCGGAGAACTTGAGCCCGTCCATAGTAGATGTTTGTCTTCTTCGTGACACTAGGGGAAGGATTCAACTCAAGGTGTTAACCTTTTTGATGAGTAACCTCCCTCTGATACCACTTGAAAGTCCACCTAGTGTCGACTATGTGCACCTATGGGGGGGGGAATAGGTGACGTGTAGTTCTTTTGCGGAATTTACGAATGTACCTGCACAATAAAAGTAAAAAGCACAGCACACAGAATACACAGACAATTTATAGTGGTTCCCCGACTTGGGTACATCCACTTTCCCCCTTCGACCTATCTCCCCAACAAGGGACGACTCGGTCACTTCTCCAACGGGATTGAAATCCAATCCCTGCACTAACGGAAGGAACCCTTCCACACGTGAGAGTCAACACTCCCACAAAACGGGTTGCACCCAACCCTTACAACACGGAACAAACGTTCCTTTACAACTAAAGTAAATATATAATGTACACAAGATACAAACTTCGTTTGGAGACTACGGTGTTCCTCTTCGTTCGACGATGTGTTCGTGAAGTCAACGAAAAGTCTACAACCTTGGTCTCTCTTGGAGAGGAACTCCCCGGAGCCGGCGGCGGCAATACGAGCGGCGACTAGCTTCGGGATCGGCGGCTACTATGATGAGCGACTGCTGAAAATAGAGATCCAGTCTTCGTAGCGAAGTAAGCTAGGTCTACCAACGGTCACACGAGGATCGGTCGTCTCGATCGATTCGGATGGGAAGTTTTTCCCGATCAACAAATCGAGAGACAAGGGATCTCTGGATAGACGCGTGAGACTCAAGCTTTGCTAAGCTTCTGTCGCCGGAGATCAGGAAGAAGATCGATCAGCAGCGGAGACGGACTTGCGCGAGCGGCGACGGAGGCGGCGGAGAGATTTCGCGATTTTAGGGTTTTCACTCGCTCGGCTTCTGTCTGTGTAGGTATTCCGTTCAAAATACCTGTATATAAATACTGTAGATGCTTTCCAAAATGACCGTTGTGGGACCCACCAGCTGAATCCCTAAGTCCCGGTCCAGAATCTTAACAGCGGCAGAATCCGGTTCAGGAAATTCCAGAAAAACGCCCAAGTCAAAATCGGTGAGAATCGAAAGTGATTCTCGCCGAGTCGCCGAGAATCAAAGGTGATTCTCGACGATTCGGTGAGAATCAAAGATGATTCTCGTCGAATTTGCCTTGGTTGCACGCACTGCTTTAGGCCAGGTCGAGACGGCGAGAATCAACCAGTGATTCTCGACGATTCGACGAGAATCACTAGTGATTCTCGCCGAATCGGCGAGAATCACTTGGTGATTCTCGTCGATTCTTACTTAGAAGCAGAGGTGCTTGCTTAGAAGTGGCTGGATCGAGATCGGCGAGAATCAACTTCTGATTCTCGACGAATCGGCGAGAATCACAAGTGATTCTCGCCGAATCGGCGAGAATCACTTGGTGATTCTCGTCGATTTAAACTTAGACGAATTTTGTCTTTCCACCTATGAGGTGCTCCTTGACCCATCCTTGCTCCTTGTCTGCTCCTGCATATTTACAGCCCTGTGCTTGAAAATAAGTGCACTCCAATAGAGAGAATACACGTAGGCCAACACACTGATCTGCTCAACGAGGGATTACGTCGTGCAGACCCGTGTATATTGACCTACTGCACCCTGACATTGGTGTGCACTTAGCGTGGAAAAACTGCAAGCACAACTAGAAAGATTTTATCAAATACATGGTCTATTGACCTTAGCTTGTCCAGGGGCTTCTTCAAATCAGGTACATTGTGGATACAATACCCAACACTTGCTGAGTGTCGACACAGCTCCTTGTGCCGACACTTCTTCTTATTGTTGATACTTTAGCTGAGTGTCGACACATCTCCTTTGTGTCGACACTTGTACTTAGAATATTGTTGAACTTTGCTAAGTGTCGACACAGCTCCTTGTGTCGACACTTTCTTCAAGTGTTGAGTCTTCAGCTGAGTGTCGACACATTCTTTCTTGTGTCGACACTTTCTTCAAGTGTTGAGTCTTCTGCTGTGTGTCGACACATTGCTCTGGGTCTCGACACTTATACTTAGACTCTGCTGACTTTTTGCTGAGTGTCGACACAGCCTCCAAGTGTCGACACTTTCTGATGTAGACACAGTTTTACTGGGTGTCGACACAACTGCTAAGTGTCGACACAGCTTCACTACACTTTTCTTCATTGAGTGTCGACACAGCTCCTTGTGTCGACACTTTCTGTCTGGTGTCGACTCTGCATCCCTGGTTTCGACACAAGTACTCCAAGTGTCGACAATGCTTGTCTGGGTGTCGACACAAGTCTTCTTAAGTGTCGACACTTTCCCTCTGGGTGTCGACACATGGACTTAGAAACTTTTTCATCTTTTCCTGCAAATACTTAACCTGCACAAGGCAACTCAAAAATACATCAAATACATTTTGATGTATATCATTGAGTAGGGTGAGGCTTCTTCAAATCAGGTACATTTAAACCAATGTACCCAACAATCTCCCCCTATTTGGAGAAGTCATAACACTTAGTTAATGATATACACCATACAGAATAAAATCATTGTATGATGTAAAGCAGGATTATTTAACAAGGCAAATTCATAAACATGTATTAAACAAAACATGTATACTCAGATATCATTTCAGAACAATTATGAAATAGATTATAACACATCACATTGTTCTAACACATTATCATATTCATCATGCAAAAATTTACAGAGTGTTTTAAAACCAAAATATTACAACTGTAAATTTAAGATAAATCTATTCTAATTCTTATCAGCCTCCTTAATCACAATCCCTTTTCCTGATTGTACTTTGGCTTGAACAGGGGCTTCAGCAACTTCAGTATCAGCAGGCTTCTTGCCTTTCAGATCCTTTTTCTTTTACTCTTCAGCTTTAATCTTTTTCCTCTCAAAGTAATGATACGGCTTGGGAAAGTACTTGCTAGGCTCCTGAGCAGTAGGAGGTAGCTTTCCCATCTTGGCCTTCCTTCTATATTGGACTATGGCTTCTTGCCTTGTCTCATGCTTCCTCCACTCCATTTCAGAAAACCATTTGTTTCTATCTTGAATATTATCTTTTGCAGCTTTCCATGCAGTTAAGATAATGTTTCTTGAAGTGGGGCTCCACTGCTCAAAGTCTGGTCTTTGTTCAGCTTGCTCTCTGAACCTCTTTTTAGACAATCTGGCTTCTTGTTCTTTCTGCAGAGCTTCTTGCATAGCCTCAGATACTGGCTGAATCACCTTTTCTATAATGACATTTTTGTTTCCCTCAGGTGGGCTATACATGGACTGTATATCAGCATGTATCATATCAAAATCTGGAGGAGGGTAGATTACTTGAGCCACTTCAGGTTGCTCCCCTCCTAGATATGCAGGATGTATCCCAGATTCTGTTACATTGTCATCATCACATAAAGGAGGATAACCAAGAGTTGCTCTGATAGAATTAGAAATCCACTTAGCATGATCAGAGCTGGCTTTGACTAACACCCTCTCCCCCTTTATGACTTCTCTAACCATGTGATCCCTCAGATCATCCTTTTGAAATCTTATTTGGGCATCCAAATAGTTGACTCCATCTTTAAAGTAAGGTTTCAACCTTTGGAGTTTGTCAATTATGACCTTCTGAGAGTCTTATACGGCAGTCTTAACAGCAGTTATTTCCTCTTGGAATGCTTTGTCAAAGTCTGCTTTAGCTGTAGCATTAGCTGGAGTCTGCCCTGCAGCTAGATTCTTCATCTCTATTACTATGGCATTGTGAGAAGCAGTCAAGTTATCATTCATTCTAATTTGATTCTCTAGTACATATCCTTGCTTGACTTCAAGTTCATCCACTTGAGCTTTTATCTTCTCCTGATGTGTATCCAAGTACACCACTGCATTCCCTCCCTTGTGGAAGCAGTCAGTCATTTCCTTCTTATTGAGATTCATCTCAAATCTAATAGATTTAATATCTTGAGCTAGGTCAAATTGTAGAGATTTATTACCCTCATCCACATATGTTTCTATTGCTTTCCTATGCTCATCCAGCTTAATTTGCATAGCAACCATCAAAGCACTGTAATCTATAGTTGGTGCTGGCTGTAGTGCAGGCTGTGGTGTTATAGTTTGCAAGGCCTTTTTGTAATTCTGGCTTCTTCTTTTAAATACTTGAAATTTTCTTTTCTTAGCCCTTGTAGTCTCCTCATCTTCAGAAGCAGAAGTGCTGGCTATCTCTACCCTCTCCCTAGGTAGTTCCTCAACTTCTTTAGGCTTCTCAGGCTCTTGCCTTGCAGGTTCTTCTAGAATTTCCACCTGCTCCCCCTCAACTGGAGCATTCTCCCCCTTAGCAGCAGCACGGTCCTTCTCAAGATCTGCTTGATCTAGATTGAGGAAGAGATCTTCCATAGTAAATTCTTGTGGAGAATGGGCTGGAGTAACTCTTGGCTCATCTACCACTGGATCAGATACAACTTGAACTTCAATAGATGTATCCTCCATGACAACATATGGGTGTTGGCTATCAAGCTGAGTTTGCTGATTAACATTATTTAACGAATCAGACAAAACATTATCCTCTATAAGGAAATCTAAAGCATTAAGCTCAGTGATTACCTCAAGGATGATGTGGGTGCCTCTTTCACTTTCGAGAGGAGTTGGCTCTTCTACAACTAGAGGCTCCCCCTCGACTGAATCCTGGTGAATGGGGCTAGCCTGAGGTAACTCCCCCTGCCTTTCAGCAACTTCTTGTTGAGCTGGAGACTTCCCAGCATCTCCAGTGTCTTCTTCATCAGGTGTGAAGACAACTTGTTCTTCTGAACTACTTGATGATTCTTGAGCCACGGGGGCTATCTTCTTCCTCTTCTTCAGTGGAGATTCCTTCTCAGAAGTTATTTTCTCTGGTGTTGGCATTTCCTTAGACAAAACTCTGTCCCCACCTGGAGAAGATCCTCATGTCCATCTTTCTCATATGGTTGATCTTAGTTCCAGCAGCTTGACCCATAACCTCTGGTATACTACCAGCTAGGTATAAACTTATTATTCTACCCAAATTGGGTTTCTTTAGACTCTCCTTAATCTTATCAAAAACAATAACAGACCAATCTGTTTTCAATGTGAAGATTATCCTTGTCATAATGCTGAACATATGGGCTGATACCCTATCATGCCCTCCAGGCTTACTTAAGATTACCTTGCCAACAATTTCAGAAAGAAATTTTCCCTAGCTGTTCATCCCCTTTCTATTGAATACAGATCCAATTTTCAGTTTGGAATCTAGACCGCACCATGTCAATTCTTCTCTGGTCTTAGAAGCAGTTACTTCATCCTCTTCTTTTGTCCTTGGCAGGTTTAGAACCTCTCTCAAACTTTTTGGAGAGACCTTCACTTTTTCTCCATGGACCCTGGACTTGATCTTGAATCCAGATTCGTCTACTTGAGCTCCATTCAGGAATTCCAGTACTTCTTTCTTCCAGATCTTAGTCGGCTCAGAAATAAGAAATTCTAACCCTGAGTCTGCAACTAGGGTTACCACAGTCTTGATCTCCTGGTCTGCATCACCAAACGCATCTCGCACCAGTTCATAGCCTTCATTGACGTTCTCCTCGAGCTTTGGCGCCATTAGGGTTTGAAGAATTTGAATGGAGAGAATAGAGGTGTCGACACACAAGTTTGGTCTCAAAACTTTGGTGAGCGTGTCGACAGACAAAGGTAAAATCCTATTTATACCTTTCTAGGTTTGAAGATGAAAAGGCGGGTTAACTAACTTAAATTGTGTCGACACTGTTGATAATTGTCGACACAGACTTATAATGTCTTCACACACTATGTCGACACAAGTTTAGTCGACAGATAATATGTGTCGACACTTGTTTATGTGTCGACACTACTTAACTCGACACATAGTCGAGTCTTTACTTAGATAATTCTGAGTAAATACTGAGTGTCAATACCACCTTGGATGTGTCGACACTTACTTGTCATGTGTCGACACTAATTTTTTGAAGTGTTGACACCAACTACCTAGATGTGTCGACACATTTTCCCTAAAGTGTCGACACCACTTTTCTGTGTCGACACAGATATCTCTGTGTGTCGACACCATTTTACTTAGCCATTTCTATAAACTTATTCTAAGTTTATCATACCTAGTTCAATTTTAAACCTATTGAACTTAGTTTATTCTAAGGCTTAGTATATATATCAGCTAGTTGATTATCTGTTTTAACATATTCCAGTAAAATATCTTCTTTTTCTACATGTTCTCTAAGAAAATGATATTTTATTTCAATATGTTTAGTTCTACTATGGGAAACAGGATTGTTTGCAATTGATATAGCACTTGTAGAATCACAAAAGAGTGGAGTTCTACTTACCTAAATTCCATAGTCCTCAAGTTGATGTTGTATCCATAGAAGTTGAGCACAGCAACTTCCTGCAGCCACATATTCAGATTCTGCTGTGGAGATAGCCACACTTGTTTGCTTTTTGCTATTCCATGAAATCAGTCTTCCACCTAGGAATTGACAGGTTCCAGTTGTACTCTTTTTGTCTTCTTTGCAGCCTGCAAAGTCTGCATCTGAATAACCTGTTAGTTCAAAATCTCCATTCCTAGGGTACTAGAGGCCTAGATAGGGAGTGCCCTTTAGATATCTCAGTATCCTTTTGACTGCTGTCAAATGAGACTCTTTAGGGCATGCCTGGTACCTAGCACAGACACATGTGGCATACATGATATCTGGTCTACTTGCAGTCAAATAGAGTAGTGAGCCAACTATCCCTCTATACAAAGTCTCATCTACAGGTTTACCTGCATCATCTTTGCTAAGAGACATACTTGACCCCATAGGAGTCTTCATGGTACTGGATGAATCCATACCATACTTCCTTATGAGTTCTAGGGTGAACTTAGACTGGCATATGGATAAACCATTCTCAGTCTGTCTAACTTGGAGACCCAAGAAGAACTTAAGTTCCCCCATACTACTCATCTCAAATTGTCCTTGCATTAGCTTTGCAAACGTTTTGCAAAGACTACTTTCAGTAGACCCAAATATTATGTCATCTACATATATTTGGACTAGTATTACTTTGCCTCTGGATTCCCTAAGGAATAGAGTCTTGTCTATTTTCCCCCTTGTGAACTTATTCTCAATGAGGAAACTAGACAGGGTTTCATACCAAGCCCTAGGGGCTTGTTTTAACCCATATAAAGCTTTCCTAAGTCTATAGACATAATTAGGTTGAGTTGAATCAACAAAACCTGATGGATGTTCCACATAGACTTCCTCTTTAAGATTACCATTCAGAAAGGCTGACTTTACATCCATTTGGTAAACTTTAAATCCTTGAAAGGTTGCATAGGCCAGGAACATCCTTATGGCTTCCAGTCTGGCTACTGGAGCAAAGGTTTGATCAAAGTCAATACCTTCTTCCTGCCTATATCCTTTAGCAACCAATCTTGCTTTGTTCTTATTGATGACTCCATGTTCATCCATCTTGTTCCTAAAGATCCACTTGGTCCCAATTATGTTGTGGTCTTTAGGTTTAGGAACAAGTTCCCAGACCTTGCATCTCTTGAACTGATTCAGCTCTTCTTGCATTGCCTCAATCCAATGAGGGTCTAGGATGGCTTCTTCAAACTTCTTTGGCTCAACTTGGGATAGAAAATTGGAGTAGAGTGCTGCACTCAGATTTCTGCTCCTTGTTTGTACCCCTTGTCTTAGATCACCAATGATTTGCTATGCTAGATGATCTCTAAGATGCCTATTAGCTGGAGGCATCCTGACTTCAGGTTGAACTTCTTCAGTTTCTTCATCTTGCTGTACTCCTTGAACTTCATCTGTATTAGGTACATGTAGTACTCCCCCTGGACAACAGCCACTATCTTCTTCCTGCTGTCTTGCAGTAGGTCCTTCTTCTATAGTAAGCTTGTCCATCTTCTTAGTTATACCTATGGAGCTGCATATACTACTAGACAACTCATTGTTAATAAGTCTAGTTTCATCAAATACTACATGTACAGACTCTTCTACAACTTGTGTAGACAAGTTGTAGACTCTATAAGCTTTACTGTTGTTGCTGTACCCAACAAAAATTCCCTCTTGGGACTTGGCAGCAAACGTAGTCAAGTAAGACTTTCCATTGTTAAGTATAAAGCACTTACAACCAAAGATCCTGAAATAGGATAGGTTTGGTTTTCTGCCTTTCACAACCTCATAGGGGGTCTTGTTGTGGCTTTTAGTAATGGTAGCCCTATTAATAACATGGCATGCAATATTAACTGCCTCAGCCCAGAAATATTCTGGTAGAGATGTGTCACTTAATAGGGTCCTACCAGCCTCAATCAAGGTTCTATTTTTCCTCTCAGCAATGTCATTTTGCTGAGGTGTTCTTAGTGAAGAAAACTCTTGAAATATCCCAAATTCTTCACATAGTTTTGCCATACTATCAGACTGAAATTCAGTACCATGGTCACTTCTCATCTTGACCACTGTACTGTCTAGTTCATTCTGAATTTGTTTGACAAAGCTATAGAAGACACTATGTGTTTCAGATTTCTGTCTAAGGAAGAACACCCAGGAAAACATTGAGTAGTCATCCACAACTACAAAGGTATAGACCTTCCTACCTAGGCTGTGAACGGGCATAGGACCAAAGAGATCCATATGCAAGAGGTATAAACACCTCACAGCATCTTTGTTTTCAATGCTACTAAAGGTGGATCTTGTCTGCTTGCCCTTTTGACAAGCTGAGCATATTCCATCTTTAATACACTTAACTTGAGGACCATTCCTCACTAACTCTTTGCTAAAGAGTTGGCTAATTGTCTTGTAGTTTAGATGGGCTAGCCTCTTGTGCCATTTGACACAATGAGAGACTTTCTCATCAGCTACAAGACACACTTGAGAACCATTGGTCTCACACATAATGTCTAGGCAGTAGACATTCCTCTTTCTATAACCTGTCAAAATGATCTCTTGATCATTTGACCTCCTGATATGACAACCATCTTTCACAAATGAGATGTCATATCCTACATCACTCAATTGACTTATACTAATAAGGTTATGTTTCAAACCTTTAACATCGGCCACTTGAGTAATAGTTATATGGCAGCTAGAAATGTTACCAAATCCCTTGATGATTCCTTTTTCAGAACCACCAAAGGTGACTTTAGGACCATCTTTGATTGGAGTGAAGTCCTTTAGCAATCCCCTTGTTCCAGTCATATGTCTGGAACATCCACTGTCCAAGTACCATATTGGGGCATGGCCACTTGGACTCACCTGCAAAACAGATTAGTGAACCTTAGAACCCAAAGAATTCTTGGGTCCTTGGTACTGGTTAGTTTGCTTCCTAACAAAGCTACCTGCAGGTTTTCCAACAGGCAGTTTGCTACTCACTTTGGCACTTGCATTGTGCCAACAGTCCATGGCAAAATGGCCTACCTTGCCACAGCACCAACACTTAAACCAATTGTACCTTTGCTTAGGTACATTCTTAGCTGTTTTATCTACAGCTGGCTTGTTGAGAGTTGGGGCTTTGCCCTTGCACTTGGACTGAACAGTCCTAGCTGGTTTAGTAAACCCCGGTCCAGCTTTACCTTTTTGATGAACAAATTCATCAATTAAGGGTAGAACTGACTTTGGTTTAGAAAACCTAGCAACTAAATCTCTTTCCTTCTGAAGACTGATCTCCCGACTTCTGATTTGATCATTCTTAAAAGTTATAGTCCCCATCTGAACCACAGTTATGTGCTTCAGTCTGGCTATCTCATTTAGCTTTTGATCAAACATCTTCTCATAATCAGTTGCAGCCATTTTGAGACTTGCAATCTCCTTAGCTTGACTCTTGGCCAAGGATTTGCATTTCTTAAATGCTTGCAACAGAACTTTATATTCATCTATCAACTGATGAATATCCTCTTCAGACTCAGATGCACTCTCATCACTTGATGATGATGAATCTGATTCTAAACTAGCACAAGAAATTGAACTGAAAGAACAATTTTGTACCTTACTAGGTCCAGGCTGCTCCTGGATTTTGTCACTTTCTGCCAATGCCATCAGTCCTTGGCACTGATTGTCCTCTTGTTCATATATAGAGTTCATGATCTGGATGAACTCTTCTTCTTCTTCCTCAGCAAACAGTCCTATATATGCTTAAGCATCTGACTCAGTTTCTGATGAAGAAATGTCTGACAGGCTCTTATCCTTTTTGGCAACAAAAGACTTTTCCTTCTTGCCCTTGAATTGAGTCTTTTTCTTATCATTAGACTCCTTCCTTTTCTCTGGACAATCTGCAATAACATGTCCTTGTCTATTACAGCAATAGCATACAATTTTTGAAAGAGTTGCTTTGCAAAACTTGGTCTTTTTCCTGTCTTTCTTTGAAGACTTTTTATTCTGATAATAGTCTTCTTTACCCTGTGAAGTAGATGGCTTTGTCCTCCATTGTTTCTTCTTTAAGAACTTCTGAAAATGTCTTGTGAAGGCAGCAAAGTCCTCATCACTTTCACTGCTTTCAGACTTTCTGCTTGCTGACTCATCTGACTCAGTTTCAGCTACCTTTGGTGGTTGAGTTGGTGACTTACTTCTGTACTTTCTGGGGGCTTCTGTTTTAAATGCCACTGTCCTTTCTTTATGTTCACTTCTTGTAGATTTCACCTCTTCTTTCCTCACCATCAACTGCATTTCATAGGACAGCAGTTTTCCAAACAGTGTTGGTGGAGGAATTTCTACTAACTTTGCCATTTCCCTTATGGCACAGATCTTGGGGTCCCAATCTTTTGTTAGGGACCTTTAAACTTATCATTAAGCTCATAATTACTGAACTCTCTGCCATAGGACATTAGCTCATTCACAATCCTATAGAACTTCTTATAGCATTCAGTTATGCTATCCGTCCTACCTTGCCTGAAACTTTCATATTCTTGGTTCAGCAAAGACTTTCTGTCTTGCCTCACTTCTTCAGAACCCTCCATGTACACAATAAGAGTATCCCATATTTCCTTGGATGTCTTGCAGTGTATCAAATTCTGAAAAGTAGCATCATCTATAGCACTCACTATGATATTCTGAGCCATCTTGTCCATTGTGGCTAGAACTATCTCATCCTTTGTCATTTCAGAGAAATCCTTAGGTGTTCTCTGATTTGCATCTAAGACTGAAATCTTCATAGGCACATATGGCCCTTCTTTCACTGTGATATAAACCCTAGGATCTGAGGCTTCCATAAATAGTCTCACCCTTTCCTTCCAAATGCCAAATATTTCTTTTCTGCAAATGGGTAGCTTCATGGATCCCAATTCTTTATGATTCTCAGTAGAACCCATGTTTCTTGATTTTCTTGATTCTGTAATTTACTTAGACTGAATCTGCCAACAGGATCTACTCAGACAGTTATGTCTCTTTTTGAGTAATCTCGCTTTGATACCACTTGAAAGATATTGTACCTAATCACCTAGAGGGGGGGTTAATAGGTGACTTAAATCTTTTTAACTTTTTAGGCAGAATTCAGATTTTATCACAGAATTATAATTACTTTAACACAGTAATTAACCAGCAATCACAGCAATCAATCCAGCACACAGTGAACACACAAATTTATAGTGGTTCCCCAAGCTTTGGGTACATCCACTTTCCCCCTTCGCCTATCTAGCAGTGTACTAGATTCGGCCAAACTCCTTCACTATCTCAGATCCTCAGATCTTACACTCAGAACCCCAAAATAGTTTCCTACAGCTCAGGCCCAAGGCCCTACAACTCAGCTTCTTCACAAAGCCTACACTCAGCTTCTTCGCAAAGCCTACACTCAGCCACCAAGGCCTACACTCAGCCACAACAGGCCTACACTCAGAGATACAAATCTCCTACACTCAGGCACACAGGCCCTACACTCAGCCTTTATAATTACAGGCTTACAAACTCAGATCCCTAAGGATCCTACAAGAAATATGAAATACAAAGTGTATCTACCTACAACTCTGAATAGAGAGATGAGTTGATAGGTTCTTGATGAGTTCTTGGAAGAACTCAGCTGAAATCAACCTGACTTGGCTTTCTTAAAAGCTTCTTGAATGTAGAACACAATAAGATTGATCTCCTCTGCAGTTGATCCTTGATCTCTGCTACTTAAGATTCAGAACAAAATCTGAACCCTTCTTCTCAGCCTGGTTCCAACGGCTGTCTCCTTGGATGAAGCTCTCTCTCTCCAACTACTTAGATCTTCACTAGATTCTTCAAGGAATAGCTAGATCTTCTTCTTTTTTAATTACTTGATTATTTGAACTTCAATTAATCATCAATTTCTGTAGACAGTATAAGCCTATTTATAGGCCTTCTACATGGTAACCGGCTGGTCCGGTTCATAACTGATTTCTGACAACTCTGACAGGTGCAGTAGACCGGCTGGAATGGCAGCTGTCAAGTCATCCAGTCAGTTCTTGAAAATTCTGTAACTGTCTGAAAGTGTCGAGACTGTCTGTCTTTAAGTGTCGACACTTATAGACCAAGTGTCGACACAAGTTGTCCCTTAAAAGTTGCTTGGGATCGATGAAAGATCGTCTTTCCCGTAGAGAGGAAAGGTCAAATGCACTAAGGTTAGACCCAATGCAACTTTTAAGGGACTAGGAGTTGGGTATTAACTAACAAGAATAAGTGTCTTGCAAAAGGGAGTTTTGGGCATAATCCCATCGTAGTTCCTAGTTCCTTCGAGAGCCCTTCACGGGGAATACCTTGGGCAGTCTTGGGCTAACCTAAATAGTAAGAATAAAACATTTCAAGAGCAACTAGTATAATTAGGGTTACACATTCACACACCCCGGTAGCTCGGGAGGTTGATTAGGTCGATTTGATTGCCATCCGGACGGTTCGTTCGGAAGGTAGATGCATATACGGATAGTCCGGGGAGCCAGTGGCTCAAAAGGTTTTGGATACAAGATAAGGTGGTGGGTCTTCGGTATCGGACGGTTGTTCACACCGACGTCTATACGTTGACTCGGCAGTGTGGGACACTTAGCCAAAGAAATTTTGGTGGATATGGCTAGCATTAGTATGTAGATACTCTAGGTTGTGTTCTTTTAGGGGCGTACAGGAGGGCTAGGCCTGGTAGTGTGGATACCCGCCTAGGAGTGGGGGGCCCGACCCACTGTCTCTGTTTACCACTATGGAGGTTCCTGGGAGTGAAGCTAGCTGCCCAAATAGGGGGAACTAAAGGTCTGTGCGCATAGAGTCGTGTGTGTGGGTTGTACTTGCATGAATCATGGCATAGCATACTTGCATACAACCGACACCCCAACATATAAATTGGTATGGGACTTTTTATACGATGGGAGCCTTGCTGGAGACCCCTTAACTTATATGTTTGTATGGGCATTCATATAAGTTAAGTTTACTTATTTGTTGCTTATTTATCTTTCTTACATATGCTGCTTATTCTACTTTCTTACCTCCCTGCATACTATTATAGAACTGCTAGACTAGTTCTGCTATCACCTGCCACTTTGTACTCTCCACCTTTGTAGCTTCCCTTTCCTCCTCCCCGCTCGGTGCCTAGGAGCCATAGGGGGAGGGGTAGGGGATGATAGGGCTTAGTCTTTATGACTAATGGTTTTCATACCACAACATTACAGGGGCTCCGGATGGGAGACAGGGACAAGCAGCACTGGGACCAGCACCGGCAGAGTACGGTGCGCATAGAGGTGGGCCAGTCTAGTACCGGAGAACCAGTGACCAGCTCCATGAGTGATAGTCTTTATATAGCTTCTGCGAGAGATTGTAGTGAGGATCTGATGTACCGGGCTTAAGCCCGTTTATATTTCGGTTTTGTTACTTCGCAGCACTTTCTACTTATGGACATGTTGTGATTTCTCTTATTATATATGACTTTTGGTGGACTCAGCTATTTCATTCCTGAGTATTGCTCTCTCTGTGAAGATCGAAAAGGCCGGCAGAATCGGCGTTTTGCAGTGTCAGCTTTCCCGAGAGTCGGGGCCACCACAAAACGGCGGTTCTGGGCATAAGACCCCGGGATTTTACAAAAAAATGGGAGGTCTTACACCAAAAACCCTAACGAGAAAATCTCAAGGAAAGGGGAAGATTTTACCACGATGGCGAAGCTCTCGTTGAGAGCTTTCCAGATCTATGATCGGTTGGAAATTTCGAGCACCGGAGCTCCGTCGGCGGCCACCGAAAGATTCACGAATGGGAGAGAGAGTCGCCGCTCTGGTTTCGGTTCGGTCTGATCGTGAGGAAGAAGATGAAGTTTTTTGTTATCTTTCTAGATATCCTTAAGTATGAGAGTATAAACTTATATAGACACACACACACACACACACACACACACACACACACGTGTTTATAAATTATTTTGGCTAAACAGGAAGAAAAAACTGACGATTTGGGTGCGGGCGCGCGGAAAATGAAAATAGAGCTTTAATATGGCTTTCAATCGAAAAGTGCTCAGCATGAAAGTTGTAGATCTCGTCGAGACGAATTAGTTTCATGTTAACCATTTTTCATCTGACATCGTTTTGACCCTCAAAATGGTGCCCGAATACAGGCTGAAACGAAATTCTCAAGAGCAGCACAGGATTTCTCGAGAAGGGAAAGAGATTTCTCGAGAACAAATTTAGAGTCCTCGAGAACAAATTTAGAGTTCTCGAGAGCTACTACAGGATTTCTCGGGAAGTGGGGCTGATCTCTCAAGTACAAAATCAGATTCTCGGAAGGGTTTGTTGATTACTAGAGATGAAAGTATGATTACCGAGAAGAAGATAAAACTATCTGCATGGACAGTGGATTCTTTTCAAATATATCCAAAAACTTAAACTATATACATGAATAGTAAATGACGTTTTTGAATAGTGCTTTAATATTAAAATAATCATATTTATATACTTTTGAATAAGGAAATACGAGATCAAAACGGAGATCCAAACTCGTGTCGAATTGAACGAAACTCACACAGTAGGCGAACATTGACGCTACGAACACAATGGCGAAGACGGAACCAAATTACGATGAGCCATTCTTGAGATATAAATTTTTAATGTCTACGGCGAACATAGATTTTACAAAACTTTGGAAATTCGCCGAGCCTCGAATATCGCTCGGATTGCGACGAAACTTGACGAGCATGTCAAAAATTAATTAATTCAATATCCCAACAAGAAATTTTCCATTTTCGACAAGGAGTCATGAATTTGACCGACTCGACCAAATAGACGCGAAAATGCACTAACGGTGACGCGCTGTCAACTCCACGTTAATGTAACGCCCCTTACGTCATTATGACGTCAACAAGAGAATTAAATAATTGCCGGAAAATCAGGGACATTACAGTCACCGCTCTAAAAAGACAGTTTTGTCCCAAAATTTGGAACATAAAATGAAATAAGAGGGCAGAGGGAGAGACACGACAGAAGAATTCTCTAAACACGAATACTAACAGGGGAAGACTAGGATAATAGCTGAGGATGAGATTCTTTCATTGCGGATTCCAATTCCCAAGTTGCCCCTCTAGCATCCTGATTGCGCCAGAGAACCTTAACCCTCGGAATTATCTTCTTTCTTAGCACACAATCTTCCGTCTCTAGAATACGGACAGTCTCTTCGATATATGTGAGATTAGGCTGCAACTGGGGCATTGAGTCAAGGATATGTCGATGACTACGAACACATATTCACAACTGGCTCACATGAAACACGACATTAACACTAGGAAAAGAATCAGGCAATTCCAGTTTATAGGCAGAAACTCCGATGCACGCCAGAATCTGAAAAGGTCCCACATACCTAGAATTTAACTTATGGTTCCTTCCAAATCTCTTAACACCTAGCATCGGAGAGACCTTCAGAAACACCATGTCCCCAACTGCAAATTCCAGATCAACTCTGCGTTGATTTCCATACTTCTCATATCGCTCCTGAGCCAACCTCAGCTTTTCACGAATATGCGTCATTGAAATGCTCATATCCTCAAGCGCTTCCGGACCGATCAAAGACTTCTCACCAACTTATGCCCAAAACAGGGGAGTTCGACAACGCCTTCAATATAAAGATTCAAAGGGTGTCATCTGCAAACTCTCCTGATAGCTGTTATTGTACGCGAACTCCATCATTCTGAGGCATTTATCCCAAGCCCCACCATGGTACAGAATATAGCATCTAATCATATCCTCCAAGATCTGATTCACTCTCTCCGTCTGACCATTTGTCTGAGGATGATAGGCAGTCAAATACCTAAGGTCAGTACCTAGAGCTCCTTGCAAGCTTTGTCAGAAACGACACATGAACCAGGAGTCTCAGTCTGACATAATACTTATAGGTACACCATGCAGTCTGATAACTTCGTCCAGATAAAGCTCGGCTATCTTTTCCATAGAATAATCAATCTTAAAAGGCACAAAGTGGGCACACTTGGTTAGTATGTGCATGATAAACCACACTGCATCATGCCCTCGGTGAGATCTCGGCAAACCGGTTATGAAATCCATGGATAAACTCTCTCATTTCCAACTTGGTATGTCTAAAGGCGTTAACTTACCACCAGGCCTTCTATGATCAGCTTTGACACGCTGGCAGGTATAACATTCAGATACAAATCTTGCGATGACGTTCTTCATGCCTGAACACCAAACAATCTGCTTCAAATCTCTGTACATTTTCATGGAACCAGGATGATAAGCAACACTTGAACCATGCACTTCACTGCATATCCTTGCTCGGATGTCCCCAATAGCGGGAATACAATATCTGTCATGGTACTTTAGGGTACCAACGTCATCAATTGAAAAGTAAGGAAATTCTCCTTTCTCAGTCCTACAGCGGAGGTGCTGCAAATCGCGATCATCTTCCTGATATAGCCTAGTTAGAGTAATCCACGAAGGCTCTACCACCTCCAAGCTACTCGGCAAAGCACTATTCCCCACGGTAATGTCCATGAGCAAAAACTGTTCAACAAGGGATTGCACGGAGAGCTTAAATATATGTGTGGGCTTCCGGCTCAATGCTTCCGCCACTACATTATCCTTGCCGGGATGATAAACGATATCAACTTCGTAGTCTGCAACATATTCTAGCCATCTACGCTGGCGTAAATTCAATTCCTTCTGAGTGAAGACAAATTTCAAATTTTTGTGGTCCAAATAAATTTTGCATGACACTCCATACAGATGATGTCTCCACAACTTTATGGTATGAATGACGACTACAAATTCCAGGTCGTGCGTAGGATAATTCTTTTCATGCACCTTTAATTGTCTCGATCCATATGCAATCACCTTGCCGTCCTGCATCAACACGCAGCCGAGTCCAACTCGTGAGGCGTCCACATAAACAGCATACTCTACTCCTTCCACCGACAATGCCAAAATTGGAGCAGAACTCAATCTCCTCTTGAGCTCTTGAAAAGCTTTCTCAAAGGAATCACTCTAAATAAAAGATGCGCTCTTTTGCGTAAGCCTGGTCAACGGCGTAGAGAGCACAAAGAATCATTTCACAAATCTTTTGTAGTAACCTGCCAACCATAAGGATCTCCTTATCTTCTTAGGCGACGTAGGTCTCTTCCAATCCATGACTGCGGCTATCTTTGCGGGATCCACTGAGATACCGTCCTTGATTACAATGTGTCCTAGCAATGACACCTGACACAACCAGAACTCGCACTTACTAAGCTTCGCATACAGCTCGTGCTCCCTCAGGGTAGACAAGACAAAGCGCAAGTGCAAGGAGTGATCTTATGCATTTCTGGAATATACCAGGACATCATCAATGAATACAACCAGAAACTTATCCAGAAAATCCTTGAGCACCCTATTCATCATGTCCATAAAAGCTGACGGTGCGTTCGTTAATCCAAATGACATTACCAGAAATTCAATGTGACCATATCGAGAACGAAAAGCAGTTCACGGAATGTCTGACTCTCAGATTCTTAACTGATGATAACCTGAACGGAGGTCAATCTTTGAGAACACAGAACTACCTCGCAACTGATCGAACAAGTCATCGATCCTAGGCAACGGATATCTGTTATTAATGGTCACCTTGTTCAGCTCTCGATATTCTATGCATAGCCTCATTGAAAGATATGGTACCTAAACACCTAGAGGGGGGGTGAATAGGTGACCTAAACCTTTTTGAGACTTTGTTGGCAGCACAACAATTATTACAGCTAACAGCAATTACAGAAATCAAACAAGTAATCCACAGCACAGCACAGTACAGCAGACACACTAATTTATAGTGGTTCCCCAATCTTTGGGTACATCCACTTTCCCCCTTCGCCTATCTAGCAGTGTACTAGATTCGGCCAAACTTCTCCACTAACTCAGAACCAAACTAGGTTCCTACCTCAGGCCCAAAGCCTTACACTCAGCCAAAAGGCCTACACTCAGCCACCCAAGCCTACACTCAGCCAATTAAGGCCTACACTCAGAGTTCTCCAACTCCTACACTCAGGCAACCAAGCCCTACCCTCAGCCTTTATAAAATAGGCTTACAATTCTCTCAGATCCAATGGATCCTACAGGTTAAAATAGAAAGTACAATAGTTAACTCTACAACTCAGAAAATAGGAGAGGAGTTGAGAGATTCTTGAAGAGTTCTTGGAAGAACTCAGTTAGATCCAAACTGACTTAGCTTCCTTCAAAGCTTCTTGATTAGAACTGAATTAGTCTGAATCTTCTGCAGTTGTTCCTTGACCTCTGCTTCTTGAAATCCAGATGACTATGAATTCTTCTTCTCAGCCTTAGTTCCAAAGACTGAATACTTGGTTGGAGCTCTCTCTCTCCAACTTCTTAGATCTGCTGATGCACGGCAAGATCTTCTTGTGTTGATACTCAATATACCACTTTTACAAAGATCTGAACTCTCTCTGTAAAAACTTTTTCAACCACTTCTATATTATCTCAACAATCTTTTCAACAACAGTTTCTGTAAACTATAGATGCCTATTTATAGGCTTCCTTTATGGTAACCGGCTGGTCCGGTTCATAACAGACTTCTGATATCACTGACAGTTGATGTAGACCGGCTGGATCGGCAGCTGTCTTGTCAACCAGTCACTTCTTGAAATTCCTCTAACTGTCAGATAGTGTCGAGACTTTCTGTTCTTAAGTGTCGACACTTATAGGCCAAGTGTCGACACATGTTGTGTAAGTGTCGACACAAGTCTACAAGGTGTCGACACAATTCCCTGTATGTCTCGACACAGCTTCTTCTGCATGTGTCGACACTGAAATTGAGTGTCGACACAAGTACTTGTACTTCATTCTTTAACTGTATTCTTCTAAGTGTCGACACATCTCCTTTGTGTCGACACATGTTCATGTGTAGAAACTGTCAAGTGTCGACACTGCTTCTTGGTGTCGACACAAGTCTTTACTTTTGTTTCTTCAGCTGAGTGTCGACACATTCCTTTAGTGTTGACACTTGTACTTAGAATATTTTGTAACTTTTCTGATCTTTGCTAAGTGTCGACACAGCTCCTTGTGTCGACACTTTCTTCAAGTCTAGAGTCTTCAACTAAGTGTCGACACATTGTGCTGAGTGTCGACACTTTCTTCAAGTGTTGACTCCTCTGGTTGTGTGTCAACACATTGTTCTGAGTGTCGACACTTACTTCAAATACTGAGTCTTTAGCTAAGTGTTGACACATTGTGCTGGGTGTCGACACTTACTTCAAGTGCTGACTCTTCTGCATAGTGTCGACACATTGTGTTGAGTGTCGACACTTGTACTTAGATTCTGCAGACTTTTGCTGAGTGTCGACACTTACTTCAAGTGTCGACACTTTGTGGTGTTGACTCAGCTCTTCTAGGTGTCGACACTTCTGCTAAGTGTCGACACTTACTTTTCTGCATTCTTCTTCACTGAGTGTCGACACAGCTCCAAGTGTCGACACTTTCTGACTGGTGTCGACTCTTCTTCCCAGGTGTCGACACAATGACTCCAAGTGTCGACACTGCTTGTCTGGGTGTCGACACAAGCTTTCTCAAGTGTCGACACTTTCCCTCTGGGTGTCGACACATGGACTTAGAATTTTTAGCTTCAGTCCAGTGTATTCCTAACCTGCACAAGTAACTCAAACACACATCAAATACACTATGATGCATATCATTGAGTTAGGTGAGGCTTCTTCAAATCAGGTACATTTGACCAATGTACCCAACAATCTCCCCCTATTTGGAGAAGTCATAACCCTTAGTCAATGATATACATCACTCATAATTAAAAATTATAAAATGAAGTAAAACAGATATATGACAACAGAGTTAAACTTTAACATGTAATAAAGCACACATGTATACTCATTCAGCATTACAGAACAAACAAGAATTAGACACATTCATCAGAACAATCATGAAATTTGTTTAACAAAAATTGTTCATACATTTAATACATTTTTAATGATTTACACAAAATGTTTGATGTAACAGATTACAACATTCTTCAGTTTAATCTTAATCTAATTCTGCTCTGGTTCCTTAATGACTATGCCTTTTCCAGCTTGTACTTTAGCTTTTACAGCAGCAGCAGCAGCAGGCTCAGCTTCAGCAGTCTTCTTCCCTTTGGAGTCCTTCTTCTTCTGTTCTTCAGCCTTGATCTTTTGCCTTTCAAAATAATGATAGGGCTTAGGAAAGTACTTGCTAGGCTCCACAGCTGTAGGAGGTAGCTTTCCTAACTTAGCCTTCCTTCTATGTTGGACAATGGCTTCCTGCCTACTTTCATGTTTCCTCCATTCTGCCTCTGAGAACCACTTGTTCCTCTCATGGGCATTGTCCTTGGCCGCTTTCCATGCAGTGAGAATGATGTTCCTAGAAGTAGGGCTCCACTGTTCAAAATCAGGTTTTTGCTCAGCAAGTTCCCTGAACTTCTTCTTTGACAGTCTAGTCTCTTCTTCTTTGTCCAAAGCCTCTTGCATAGCAGCTGTGATAGGTTGAACAACCTTTTCCAGAATAATATTAGGCTTACCAGCAGTTGGACTATACATTGTGCTTACATCAGCATGAACCATTTCAAAATCTGGAGGTGGATAGATTACATCAGCCACTGCCTGTTGCTCACCTCCAAGATATGTTCCTTGAATACCAGATTCAGCTACATTGTCATCATCACAGAGGGAAGGATAGCCCAGTGTAGCCCTGATGGAATTGGATATCCATTTTGCATGGTCAGAACTGGCTTTGACTAACACTCTCTCCCCCTTTATGACTTCTTGGGCTACATGATCTCTCACATCATCTTTCTGGAACCTGATTTGGCTGTCCAAATACCTTATGCCCTCTTTAAAGAAAGGTCTAAGCTTGGTAAGCTGTTCAGAAATGACCTTTTGTGAGTCTGTAATGGCATTCTTTACAGCAGCAAGTTCTGCTTGAAATATTTTATCAAAGTCAGCCTTGGCAGCAGCAGAGGAGGTTGATGGTTCATCAGACTGTTTCTTGAGTTCAGTGACTATGGCATTGTGAGATGCAGTCAAGTTATCATTCATCCTGAGTTGATTCTCCAGCACATAGCCTTGCTTTAGTGCTATATCTTCTACTTTCTCTTTGATTGTTTCTTGATGTTTAGCCAGGAAGACTACTGCATTTCCACCCTTGTGGAATCATTCATTCATTTCCTTCTTATTCATGTTCATTTCAAACCTTATTGATTTGATATCTTGAGCTAGATCAAATTGTAGAGATTTTTGGCCCTCATCAATATATTTTTCTATGGCTCTTCTTTGCTCATCCAGCTTTACTTGCATTGCCACCATTAGGCTACTGTAATCAGTTGATGGAGCTTGGTGGACCAGTGAGTGTTGAGCAACAGTTTGGAGAGCCTTCTTGTAGCTCTGGCTTCTTCTTTTGAAAACAAAAAATTGCTTTTTCTTAGCTTGCTCAGCTTCATCATCTTCAGATTCTGATGTACTGGCTATATCCACCCTATCCTTAGGGCTGGATGGTGTTTCAATGTGCACATCTTGTGCCTTCTCAGTATCTAGCCTTATAGGCTCTTCTTGAATATCCAAATTCTCCCCCTCAGCAGCAGCATCCTCCACTGCATCAGCAGCATTCTTTTCCATATCAAAATCATCCTGATCTAAATTCAGAAATAGATCTTCCATTGTGTATTCTGCTGGAGAATGTGCAGGAGATGTACTGGTTTCATCAGCTACAACAGATGTGTCTTGGAGAACAACATCTGGTTCTTGAGTTGCTGGCTGATTTTGCTGATGGTCATCAGACAAATCAGAATTTATTATAGAAAAATTCAAAGTATTAAGGTCAACAAGTACCTCTTGAATGAGGAGGGTGGCTTGCTCACTCTCCAGTGTAGATGGTTCTGCTACACCTGGAAGCTCCCCCTGGATGTCAGCTGGCTCCTGAGGAGCAGGTGACTTTTCTGCAGCCTTATCCATTGGACTATCAGGAGTGAAAACCACATGTTCTTCACTGCCTGAGCTGCTGGAGGACTCTTGAGGCACAGCAGCAATCTTCCTCTTCTTCCTGGGAGGAGAGTCTTTCTTAGAAGCTTGCTTTTCTGGGGTGGTCAATTCCTTGGACAGCACCCTTTCCCACCTGGAGAAGATTCTCATGTCCATCCTTCTCATGTGGTTGATTTTACTACCTGCAGCAGAGCTCATTACCTCTGGAATTGATCCAGCCAGGTAGAGACTTATTATCCTGCCCAGATTGGGCTTCTTCAGACTTTCCTTCACTTTATCAAATACAATCATAGACCAGTCTGTCTTAAGGTTGAAGATGATTCTGGTCATGATACTGAACATAGAGGCTGACACCCTGTCATGCCCTCCTGGTTTGCTTAGAATAACCTTGCCTACAACTTCAGACAGGAATTTGCCTTGATTATTCATCCCCTTCCTGTTGAAAACTGATCCTATTTTCATCTTAGGATCAAGACCGCACCAGTCCAAAGCTTCTTTGGTCTTTGATGTTGTGACTTCCTCTTCTTCCCGAACTTTAGGTAGCAGAAGGACCTTTCTCAGACTTTTGGGCGATACTTTGACCTTGGTGCCATGCACCCTTGACTTAATTCTGTAGCCTGAGTCATCTACAGACGCTCCAGTAAGAAATTCAAGCACTTCTTTCTTCCATATCTTGGTTGGTTCTGAAACCAAGAACTCCAAACCTGAATTGCTGACTAGGGTTATTACTGATTTGATTTCACGATCTTCGTCGTCGAATGCGCCTCGCACGAGCTCATAGCCTTCGTTTACGTTCTCTTCCAGCTTGGGAGCCATTAGGGTGTTGAGAAATAGTCTTTAGAGAAGAGAAATGTCGACACAGGAGTTTAGTCTCGAAACTCTGAAAGCGTGTCGACAAACACAAACAGAACCCTATTTATACCTTTCTTGTTTGAAGACGAACAGGCGGGATGAATTTCTAAAGATGTGTCGACACTGTCAATAAGTGTCGACACTGACTTATAATGTCTCGACACACATGTGTCGACACAAGTTTAGTCAACAGATTTTATGTGTCGACACTTGGTGAAGTGTCGACACCACTATACTCGACATGTAGTCGAGACTTTACTTAGAAAAATTCTGAGTAAAACTTAAGTGTCGACACTTTATTGGATGTGTCGACACCTACTCGACATGTGTCGACACTAACATTCTGAAGTGTCGACACTAACTTCCTAGATGTGTCGACACCATTTTCCTGAAGTGTCGACACTTACTATTCTGTGTCGACATAGACTTGTCTATGTGTCGACACCTTTTTACTTAGCCAATTTTTGTTCTGTATACTTAATCTAAGTTTATCATACCTAGTTCAATTTTGAACCTATTAAACTTAGCTTCATCTAAGGGCTTAGTGAACATATCAGCTATCTGATTATCAGTTCTAACATATTCAAGTGTAATATCATTTCTTTCTACATGCTCCCTAAGAAAGTGATATTTAATCTCAATATGTTTAGTTCTACTATGTGATACAGGGTTGTTAGCTATTGAAATAGCACTAGTAGAATCACAATAAAGTGGAGTTCTACTTACCTGACATCCATAGTCTTCTAGCTGATGTTGAATCCACAGAAGTTGAGCACAGCAACTTCCTGCAGCTACATATTCTGACTCAGCTGTGGAGATGGCCACACTGGTTTGCTTCTTACTACTCCATGAAATGAGTCTTCCACCTAGGAACTGACAGGATCCAGTTGTGCTCTTTCTATCTTCTTTGCATCCTGCAAAGTCTGCATCTGAATAGCCTGTTAGATCAAAATCTCCATTCCTAGGGTACCAGAGGCCTAGATAGGGTGTGCCCTTTAGATATCTTAAGATTCTCTTGACTGCAGTCAAGTGAGATTCTTTGGGGCAGGCTTGATACCTGGCACAAACACATGTAGCATACATAATGTCAGGCCTACTTGCAGTCAAGTATAGTAGAGAGCCAACTATCCCTCTATACAAGGTTTCATCTACAGGTTTCCCTGCATCATCCTTGCTTAGAGACATACTTGACCCCATAGGAGTCTTCATGGTACTGGATGAATCCATACCATATTTCCTTATGAGTTCCAGGGTGAACTTTGACTGACATATGGACAAGCCACTTTCAGTCTGTTTAACTTGGAGACCCAAGAAAAACTTCAGTTCTCCCATACTACTCATTTCAAATTGACTCTGCATAAGCTTTGCAAACTTTTTGCAAAGGCTACTTTCAGTAGACCCAAATATAATGTCATCTACATATATTTGGACAAGTATTACTTTGCCTCTAGATTCCCTAAGGAATAGAGTCTTATCTATTTTCCCCCTTGTGAACTTGTTCTCAATGAGGAAACTAGATAGGGTTTCATACCAAGCTCTAGGAGCTTGCTTTAACCCATACAATGCTTTCCTAAGTCTATAGACATAATGTGGAAGAGTAGGATCAACAAAACCTGAAGGCTGTTCCACATATACTTCTTCTTTTAAATTACCATTAAGGAATGCTGACTTCACATCCATTTGGTATACTTTGAATCCTTGGTAGGTTGCATAGGCCAAGAACATCCTTATGGCTTCCAGTCTGGCTACTGGAGCAAAGGTTTGATCAAAATCAATACCTTCTTCTTGCCTATATCCTTTTGCAACCAGTCTTGCCTTATTCTTAATGATGATACCTTGTTCATCTAACTTGTTCCTGTAGATCCACTTTGTTCCTATCACATTGTGATCTTTAGGCTTAGGAACCAGATCCCACACCTTGCATCTTTTGAACTGATTAAGCTCCTCCTGCATTGCTTCAGTCCACTGTGGATCTTGTATAGCTTCTTCAAATTTCTTTGGTTCTATTTGAGACAGAAAACTTGAATATACTACAGCATTCTGATTTCTGCTCCTTGTCTGAACACCTTGTCTTGGATCTCCAATGATCAGCTCTACTGGATGATCTCTTAGATGCCTGTTGGCTGGAGGCATCCTTACTTCTGGTTGAACTTCTTCAGCATCTTCATCAAGCTGAGTTCCTTGTACTTCAACAGCTCCTTGTACATGTAGTTCTCCCCCTGGACATAAACCATCTTCTTCTACTTGCTGTCTTGCAGCAGGTACATCTTCTATGGTTAGCTTGTCCATCTTCTTAGTAAGACCTGTAGGGCTGCACACACTACTAGACAACTCATTGTTAATTAGTTGCGTTTCATCAAAAACTACATGCACAGACTCCTCTACAACTTGTGTGGTCAAGTTGTAGACTCTATAAGCCTTACTATTATTGCTGTACCCAACAAACACTCCCTCTTGGGACTTGGCAGCAAACTTAGTTAAGTAAGACTTCCCATTGTTAAGTATGAAGCATTTACAACCAAAGATCCTAAAATAGGACAGATTTGGTTTCCTGCCTTTCACTACTTCATAGGGGGTCTTGTTTAACCTTTTAGTGATGGTAGCCCTATTTATCACATGGCATGCAGTGTTAACTGCTTCAGCCCAGAAATATTCTGGCAGTGATGAATCACTTAATAGGGTTCTACCAGCCTCTATCAAGGTCCTATTTTTCCTTTCAGCAATGCCATTTTGCTGAGGTGTTCTAGGTGAAGAGAATTCTTGAAATATCCCATAGTCTTCACACAGCTTTGTCATGCTTTCAGACTGAAACTCAGTACCATGGTCACTTCTAATTTTGACCACTGTACAGTTCAATTCATTCTGAATTTGCTTAACAAAACTATAGAAGACACTAGGTGTTTCAGATTTCTGCTTTAAGAAGAACACCCAGGAAAACCTTGAGTAGTCATCAACAACTACAAAGGTGTAGACCTTCCTACCTAAGCTGTGAACTGGCATTGGACCAAATAGATCCATATGCAAGAGGTATAAACACCTCACAGCATCTTTGTTGTCTAAGCTTCTAAAGGTGGATTTAGTCTGCTTGCCCTTTTGACAAGCTGAGCAAATGCCATCTTTGACACACTTAACTTGAGGACCATTCCTCACTAACTCTTTACTAAAGAGTTTGCCAATAGTCTTGTAATTAAGATGAGCAAGCCTCTTGTGCCATTTGACACATTGAGAGACTGTCTCATCAGCTACAAGACAGACTGGAGAACAATTGTTCTCAACCATAATGTCTAAGCAGTAGACATTTCTCTTTCTATATCCAGTCAAAATGATCTCTTGATCACTTGACCTCTTGATATGACAACCATTTTTAACAAATGAGATGTCATACCCTACATCACTTAATTGACTTATACTAATGAGGTTGTGTTTCAAACCTTTAACATAAGCCACTTGAGTAATGGTAACAAGGTTAGAAGAAATGTTACCAAACCCTTTGATGATTCCTTTTTCAGAACCACCAAAGGTCACCTTTGGACCATTTTTGATTGGGATGTAGTCCTTCAGTAGTCCCCTAGTTCCAGTCATGTGTCTGGAACAACCACTATCCAAGTACCATGTAGGGGTATGGTCACTTGGATTCACCTGCAAAACAAATTAATGAACCTTAGAACCCAAAGTAAACTTGGGTCCTTGGTGATTGTTAGTTTGCAATTTGACATAGCTACCTGCTGGCTTTCCAATAGGTAACTTGCTACTCAACTTGGCACTGGCATTGTGCCAACAATCCAAGGCAAAGTGGCCAACCTTGCCACAACACCAGCATTCAAACTTGTTGTACCTTTGCTTAGGTACAACCTTTGCTGTCTTGACCACAGCAGCCTTGTTGAATGTTGGGGCTTTGCCCTTGGACTTGGACTGATCCTGAACAGTCCTCACAGGCATAACAAAACCCAATCCAGCCTTTCCTTTATGATGAACAAATTCATCAATCAAGGGTAGCACTGATTTAGGTTTTGAAAACCTAGCAACTAACTCTTTTTCCTTCTGGAGATTGATCTCCAGCAACTTAATTTGATCATTTTTAAATGTAATAGTACCCATCTGAATCACAGTAATGTGTTTCAGCCTGGCTACTTCATTCAGTTTTTGATCATACTCCTTCTCAAAATCTGTTGCAGCTGCCTTGAGATCAGCAATCTCCTTTGCCTGACTTTTGGCTAGGATCTTGCTTTTCTTATAGGCTTGCAACAGTACTTGGTATTCATCTAAGAGCTGATGAATATCTCCCTCAGATTCAGAATCACTTCCATCACTTGATGAAGATGATTCTGACTCTGAACTAGAACTGGAATCTGAACTTGGATTTGGACTTTGTACCTGACTAGGTCCTGGCTGCTCCAGGATTTTGGTACTTTCAGTCAATGCCATTAGTCCTTGGCACTGAACCTCTTCTTGATCATAGATTGATTCCATGATCTGCATAAACTCTTCTTCTTCTTCAGCAAATAGCCCTATATAGGCTTCAGCATCTGTCTCAGTGTCTGAAGAAGAAATATCTGAAAGAGTCTTCTCATTCTTTGCAACAAAGGACTTCTCCTTCTTTCCTTTGAAGTGAGTCTTCTTTTTGTCACTGGATTCTTTCCTTCTTTCAGGACAATCTGCAATTACATGACCCTGTCTATTGCAGCAGTAACACACAATCTTAGACCCAGTTGCCTTGCTAGTCTTTGTCCTTTTCTTGTCCTTCTTTGAAGGCTTCTTCTCCTGATACTGAACTTCTTTCCCTTTGAAAAAGAAGGTCTGGACTTCCACTGTTTCTTCTTCAGGAATTTCTGAAAATGTCTGGTAAATGCAGCAAAGTCTTCATCACTTTCACTGCTTGTAGATTTAGTGCTAACAGACTCATCAGAATCTGATTCAACTACCTCTGGAGGAGGAGTTGATGACTTAGTCCTGTTCTTTCTAGGTACTTCTGACTTAAAGGCAACAGTCCTTTCCCTGTGTTCAGTCCTTGTTGACTTTTCCTCCTCTTTTCTTACTGACAATTGCATCTCATAAGATAACAACTTGCCAAACAGTGTGGGAGGAGGAATTTCTCCCAACTTTGCCATTTCTCTGATGGCACAGATCTTAGTGTCCCAATCTTTGGTTAGGGACCTCAAGAACTTATCATTCAATTCATAGTTTGTGAACTCCCTTCCATAGGACATGAGTTCATTAACAATTCTGTAGAACTTTTTGTAGCATTCAGTGATGCTATCTCCTCTTCCTTGCCTAAAGCTCTCATATTCTTGATTAAGCAAGGATTTCCTATCTTGTCTGACTTCTTCAGAACCTTCCATGTAGACAATGAGGGTATCCCACATTTCTTTTGCTGTTTTACAGTGAATAAGGTTCTGGAAGGTGGCATCATCAATTGCACTAACTATGATGTTCTGTGCCCTTTTGTCCATTGTAGCTAGGACAATCTCATCCTTGGTCATCTCAGAAAAATCCTTTGGAGTTCTCTGTGTAGCATCCAAGACTGAAATCTTCATGGGCACATAAGGCCCTTCCTTGACTGTGATGTAGATCCTAGGGTCAGAGGCCTCCATGAACAGCCTTACCCTTTCTTTCCAGATTCCAAAAATCTCCTTTCTGCAAATGGGCAGTTTCATTGAACCCAATTCCTTGTGATTCTCTGAAGACCCCATGTTTCTTGATTTTCTTGAAACTGTTTCCTGACTTATATTGAATCTGCCAAACTGGATCTCCTCAGACAGTTAGTCCTTTTTGAGGAACCTCCCTCTGATACCACTTGAAAGATATGGTACCTAAACACCTAGAGGGGGGGGGGGTGAATAGGTGACCTAAACCTTTTTGAGACTTTGTTGGCAGCACAACAATTATTACAGCTAACAGCAATTACAGAAATCAAACAAGTAATCCACAGCACAGCACAGTACAGCAGACACACTAATTTATAGTGGTTCCCCAATCTTTGGGTACATCCACTTTCCCCCTTCGCCTATCTAGCAGTGTACTAGATTCGGCCAAACTTCTCCACTAACTCAGAACCAAACTAGGTTCCTACCTCAGGCCCAAAGCCTTACACTCAGCCAAAAGGCCTACACTCAGCCACCCAGGCCTACACTCAGCCAATTAAGGCCTACACTCAGAGTTCTTCAACTCCTACACTCAGGCAACCAAGCCCTACCCTCAGCCTTTATAAAATAGGCTTACAATTCTCTCAGATCCAATGGATCCTACAGGTTAAAATAGAAAGTACAATAGTTAACTCTACAACTCAGAAAATAGGAGAGGAGTTGAGAGATTCTTGAAGAGTTCTTGGAAGAACTCAGTTAGATCCAAACTGACTTAGCTTCCTTCAAAGCTTCTTGATTAGAACTGAATTAGTCTGAATCTTCTGCAGTTGTTCCTTGACCTCTGCTTCTTGAAATCCAGATGACTCTGAATTCTTCTTCTCAGCCTTAGTTCCAAAGACTGAATACTTGGTTGGAGCTCTCTCTCTCCAACTTCTTAGATCTGCTGATGCACGGCAAGATCTTCTTGTGTTGATACTCAATATACCACTTTTACAAAGATCTGAACTCTCTCTGTAAAAACTTTTTCAACCACTTCTATATTATCTCAACAATCTTTTCAACAACAGTTTCTGTAAACTATAGATGCCTATTTATAGGCTTCCTTTATGGTAACCGGCTGGTCCGGTTCATAACAGACTTCTGATATCACTGACAGTTGATGTAGACCGGCTGGATCGGCAGCTGTCTTGTCAACCAGTCACTTCTTGAAATTCCTCTAACTGTCAGATAGTGTCGAGACTTTCTGTTCTTAAGTGTCGACACTTATAGGCCAAGTGTCGACACATGTTGTGTAAGTGTCGACACAAGTCTACAAGGTGTCGACACAATTCCCTGTATGTCTCGACACAGCTTCTTCTGCATGTGTCGACACTGAAATTGAGTGTCGACACAAGTACTTGTACTTCATTCTTTAACTGTATTCTTCTAAGTGTCGACACATCTCCTTTGTGTCGACACATGTTCATGTGTAGAAACTGTCAAGTGTCGACACTGCTTCTTGGTGTCGACACAAGTCTTTACTTTTGTTTCTTCAGCTGAGTGTCGACACATCTCCTTTGTGTCGACACTTGTACTTAGAATATTTTGTAACTTTTCTGATCTTTGCTAAGTGTCGACACAGCTCCTTGTGTCGACACTTTCTTCAAGTCTAGAGTCTTCAACTAAGTGTCGACACATTGTGCTGAGTGTCGACACTTTCTTCAAGTGTTGACTCCTCTGGTTGTGTGTCGACACATTGTTCTGAGTGTCGACACTTACTTCAAATACTGAGTCTTTAGCTAAGTGTCGACACATTGTGCTGGGTGTCGACACTTACTTCAAGTGCTGACTCTTCTGCATAGTGTCGACACATTGTGTTGAGTGTCGACACTTGTACTTAGATTCTGCAGACTTTTGCTGAGTGTCGACACTTACTTCAAGTGTCGACACTTTGTGGTGTTGACTCAGCTCTTCTAGGTGTCGACACTTCTGCTAAGTGTCGACACTTACTTTTCTGCATTCTTCTTCACTGAGTGTCGACACAGCTCCAAGTGTCGACACTTTCTGACTGGTGTCGACTCTTCTTCCCAGGTGTCGACACAATGACTCCAAGTGTCGACACTGCTTGTCTGGGTGTCGACACAAGCTTTCTCAAGTGTCGACACTTTCCCTCTGGGTGTCGACACATGGACTTAGAATTTTTAGCTTCAGTCCAGTGTATTCCTAACCTGCACAAGTAACTCAAACACACATCAAATACACTATGATGCATATCATTGAGTTAGGTGAGGCTTCTTCAAATCAGGTACATTTGACCAATGTACCCAACACTCATCGTTCCATCCATTTTCTTCACGAAGAGCACTGGTGCACCCCAGGGGGAAGAACTGGGTCTAATAAAACTGCACTGCAATAACTCATCCAGTTGAGTACGCAGCTCCTCTAACTCACGCGGCGCCATGTGGTACGGTGCCTTTGCAATAGGGCGAGTGTCTGGCTTAAGGTTTATAACAAACTCCACCTCTCTCTTAGGAGGAACTCCAAGAAGACTAATAGGAAAGACATCCGAAAACTAACGCACCAAGAAACGTCCTCAACCTGAGGCTCAACCGATGCAGCTACCAGAACAGAAACGGAGACAAGAAAAGAATCACAGCCAGACTCAAGAAATTTGCGAGCACGTACCGCAGAAATGATCTGAGATTCCTGATGCGGCAAACCATACACACTCATGGGTTGGCCATTGCCACCTTTAAAATCCAATCACTTGTGCTTGCACTGAATGACGACATCATAGCTGGACAGCCAGTCCGTGCCCAAAATCATGTCGAAGTCTACCAAATCTAGCACCTTCGGATCCGCAAATGCTAGAAAACCACCTAGGAAGATGGGGCATTTTTTGTTTACCCTGACTTGACATCACCAACTCTCCCGAAGGGAATTTGACATGTAGGGAGGAGTCTAACTGGTCGAGTGCCCAGCAATGTCAGTCTAAAAAACTCTGCGCCACAAAGGAGTGAGTAGCACCAGAATCGAACAAAACGCGCGCCCACTTATTCTTTACCTTAAATTCACCTAAACAGATAGCACGCATAACTAAAATGTTGAAACTATAAATCTACCAAAAGTGATTACTAGTTAAGTCAGAGACTAACCTGAGATCACTTGAGTTGAAGATTGGGCTTCCTCCTTGGTCAGCACATTCAACTTTCCTTTTCCCTTATCTATGAGAGGCGGAGCGGCGGTAGAGTCTGCAACGAAACTGCATGAAGCGCAGGCTTGCTCTGTGGGCAATTAGCCTTCATGTGCCATTTCTGGCCGTAGAGAAAACAAGCTCTAGCCTTCTTGCGACAACGGGCCACATCGTTCCCACTGCTCTTGCAATAAGTACAGATAAGGCTTCCCTTTGGATCATCCTGGATCGCGTGTACCTAAGACAGCTTCTGTGCATCCAGTCTCTTAAAGCACTTCTCAAAAGAGTGTCCTGGCTAACCACAGAAGCTACATGCTTCCCTTCTATCCTTCTTCACTGCAGGGCCAGATGCCCTAGCACTTCCTCCATCGTCAGATTTCCTCTTATCCTTCTTCGCATGCAATCCCCGATTCTTCGCATTTTCTATCACCTCAACCTTCAAGACAGCTTCGACTGCTTCTACAAAGGTTTCAGACTTGTATGCGCTAACCAACTGCTGGATGTCATACCTCAGACCACATAGAAAATGCTTTACTCTCCCTTCTTTGGATGCTACCAGATCTGGGGAGAAACAACTGAGCGTGCTAAACTCGATCTCGTACTCACTAATAGTGAGTTGCCTCTGCTTCAGGTGTAAAAAGTTGTTCATTAGACGGTCTTGCTCGATCGATGGCAAAAACTTTTTCAGTAACATACTCTTGAATGATTCCCACGAGCACCCATTAAAAATATTCTCTTTTTCTCTGATCCACCAACTCTTTGCAACTCCCTTGAGTTGATATGCCACAATCATCACCTTCTGATTGGTGGAAATTCCATAATCAGAAAACATTTCTTCCATGGAAATGATCCAGTCATCCAATGCCATGAAGTCTGCTCTACCATCATACGAAGGAGGTCCAAGTCGCTGGAAGTGAGAAATGAAATTCATCTCAGGCGGCAGTGCGACTGGGGGAACTAGAGCAGCAAGAGGAGTAGGAACAGTTTGGCCCACAACAGGGTCCTGCACTCTAGTCTGCTGCCCGGCGACGACAGCCAACAATGATTGTATCTGAAATTGCATGTCCACCATCTTCCTTGTCAGGGCCTCATTACTTTGTCGTAGCCCTTCGATCACTGCCTCACTCTGGGCACCAGAAGACTCGCCCTCTGAGTTGGGAGTCGACCTCGTTGCAATGCGTTTAAGCGGCATTTCTATAGAACAAATGTGTACCTAGTCAAACCTTGCCTAAGTCATCTCAAATTAGGAAATTATTCCCTTAGCAAAACTGTTTCGGGGTCATATTTTACAGATACGAGCAAATGACTTATCAAAGACCTAGCTTAAGACAACGAAGCTAGAAAACTCAAATACCTTGACTCAGATCAGATCAGGAACAAAAAAACTCGGATTAGATCAGAAACGAACAAATACTTGCTCTTGTTGTTACCTTGCTCTGGGAAATCATAAAATAATGTTATGCATCTAACTTGTGCCTATAATATGAATGCATGAATGTTTAAATTTCATCTCAAATCATGGGTGTACATATGTCATCATGCAGATTTTTAACTTGTCATGTATGCTTATGCGATGGTATATTATGTATGCAGTGCTATGCATTCTAAAAAGACCTTAGTGCATGTTATGAGCAGCGTACACATACAATGTTATGCATCTCATACTACATAATATTATATGTAATGAAGAAGAGTAAACGTGCTAATGGGCATCCATGTGATGATGGTTATGCATCCCATACTACATAACCATCACATGTTGCCACCTATGGTGGATCCATATACAAACACATATTATGCATCTCATACTACATAATATGACTCATATACTTCTTATCATGTTATGAGTGTAGTGTTCGTGCTTCCATCAAGATCTACTGATGACATATCAGTGTGTGTATGCAATGAAATGATACGATTAGAGTTTTGCTTAAGGGAAAGTTGTCATACTGGCTTGCCAAATCAACCAACCCTCTTGCAAAACCTCCCTCTGATACTAACTGTCACAAACCACATTTTCTCCGTATTCAAAAATACGTCCGAGTTGATAAAATACGCGTCGTGATGCCACGCCGTACAGGGGACAACTGCAGACACTCAGGCTACTCGTCCTCCCATTTACTTCATGTAAAAGATTTATGAAATTAAGTTAAAAACAATACATATAAGTTATTAGAGTTACTGATTGTGTCCCTCGGTTGGGTGGATCACTAGTCCATTGGTGAGAAAATAGATAAGTTTTACGCGGCGAAAAATACTTAGTTGATTCATTTGTTGTCCTATATGAGAATGAAGGTCGATCATATTATAATGATGATGTGACTTCTACATTTAATAGTTATTAAAAAGAAACTTTTATAGCGCTTCAAAGTGGTAGATTTTACAGTTAAATACATGTCATGCCAATGTTCCAGAATGCAGCTTTGTATACTTTAAAATAACTAAATGCATCCGAACATAAATCCTTCCGAGAGAGCAAGCAAAAACAGGTAAAAAGTAACAGTAGTAAAAGCTGAAACTAGTCTATCACAGAAAAAGTTCAAGATTATGGGTGTCAATAATTGACACGAACCCATAGTAAAATCTAACAAGTCTAAACAAAGACAACTACCTCAAAGCTCTGAGGTGGAATTAAACGGCCGCAGCAACCTGCAGCACCAGAAGCATAAAACAATCAGCTAAACCTGATACTGCTCTGATCTTGAGGCATTCAAAAGAAGAACACCTCATAAGCAAGTTACAAATGGTGCAAAGAGTAAAGTCAGACCAAACAAACATCAAAGTGAAGGGAATATATAAAACGACTGCAACAAAAGGTCAGTTGTAGAGTAAACGTAAGCAAACAGAAAATCTAGCCATGCAAGAATGGCTAATCACATTAACTGGACAAAATAAAGTACCAACATCAGAAGTTCAAACCTTCATCTTTCATTAATATTCATGTTATTCATCAATAAAAAATGCTACTGATCAGCTCAACAATAAAGAGTACTATGCCGGGAAAAAAGGTTCACAACGCGCACAAACCCAGCCAACAGACACCATGCCGAGGGAGAAACCCCAACGCGCACAGACCAAGCTAAGGTAATGTGCCGGGGATGAAAGTCCACAAGGCGGACAGACTCAACCATAGGGCACTATGCCGAGGGAGAAACCCCAATGCGCACAGTCCATCTGTGTTTCTTTAGTTGCATAATCATACATGCAGAGTTTCTTTTATTCATCACAGACTCACGGTCAACAAACAATGTGGACTGCATAAGGACATTTCAAGGTCAAGCAAAGTGGAGTTTAATCGAAATAATGGGACGCACAAAGTGTCATAACGATCAACATGACTCGATAGTTAAAAAGGCATGACAACCAAATTTGTTTACCAATTATACGGTTTAAAAATTGGGAGTATGGTTCTAGGGGAAACATGTTACAATTCAAGAAAAAAATTAGAATTTAAGGACAACTTTCTATGAAGTTGAAATATGACAAACTCAACCAAATATGACAAAACTTTATAAAAAAAGGAGCAAGAGGGGGAACAAGAACACCACTTGCCTCAGTTTTATTGGAAAGATCCTCCGAACCACTCCTTGTCGCAGATCGAGCTAAAGAAGACGACAGAAATTGAAATCTAACAATAGTCGAAATAGAGGTTAGGGCCAAAAAGCATAACGAAAAAATCTCAAGGAAAGGGGAAGATTTTACCAGGATGGCAAAGCTCTCGCTGAGAGCTTTCCAGATCTCTGATCGGTTGGAAATTTCGAGCACCGGAGCTCCATCGGCGGCCACTGGAAAATTCACGAATAGGAGAGAGAGTTGCCGCAATGGTTTCGGTTCGGTCTAATTGTGATGAAGAAGATGAAGTTTTTTTTATCTTTCTAGATATCCTTAAGTATTAGAGTATAAACTTATATATATACACGTGTTTATAAATTTTTTTGTCTAAACAGGAAGAAAAAACAGATGACTTGGATGCGGGCGCGCGGAAAATGAAAATAGAGATTTAAGATGGCTACAAATCGAAAAGTGCTCAACATGAAATTTGTAGATTTCATTGAGACGAACAAATTTCATGTCAACCGTATTTCCATATGACGTTGTTTTGCGTCTCAAAACGGTGCCCGAAAACAGGCTGAAATGAAATTCTCGAGAGCAGCACAGGATTTCTCGAGAAGGGAAAGAGATTTCTTGAGAACAAATTTAGAGTTCTCGAGAACAAATTTAGAGTTCTCGAGAGCAACTACATGATTTCTCGGGAAGGGGGGCTGAGCTCTCGTGTACAAAATCAGATTTCTCGGAAGGGTTTGCTGATTACTCGAGAAGAAAGTATGATTAGGGAGAAGAAGATAAAACTATTTACGAATAGTGGATTCTTTGCAAATATATTCAAAAAATTAAACTATATGCATGAATAGTAAATGATATTTTTGAATAGTGTTTTAATATTAGAATAAACATATTTATATACTTTTGAATAAGGAAATACGAGATCAAAATGGAGGCTTAAACGGACGCCAAATTGAACGAAACACACACTGTAGGCGAACAATGACGCTACGAACACAATGGCGAAGACGGAACCAAAATCCGATGGGCCATTCTTGAGATATAAATTTTCAAAGTCTACGGCGAACATAAATTCTACAAAACTTCGGAAATTTGTCAAGGCCTAAATATTGCTCGGATCGCGATGAAACTTGACAAGCATGTCAAAAATTAATTAATTCAATTTCCCAACAAGAAATTTTCCATTTTCGACAAGAATTCACGAATTTGGCCGACTCGACCGAACAGATGCAAAAACGCACTAACGGCGACACGCCGTCAACTCCACGTTAATATAACGCCCCTTATGTCATTATGACGTCAATAAGAGGATTAAATAATTGCCGGAAAATCTGCGATGTTACATTAACTGACTTCCCAACTGTATAACAGATATCTGATCTTATAACAGAGAAATAACCCCACTAAACTTGTTAAACCAAGCTCATGGACTCTGCTTTAAACCATAAATCTCCTTTCGAAGCTTGCATACTTGAGACTCCCCATAAGCAATATACTCGGGAGGTTGCTCCACGTAGACCACTTATTGCAAATCACGATATAGGAAAGCATTCTTCACTTCTAACTGAGACATTTCCCAGTCTCTAATAACCATGACAAAGAAAAGAACATGTATAGTGCTGATACAAGCGACAAGAGAAAAGTTATCAACGAATTCGACACCACACGTTTGAGTAAATCCTTTGGTAACAAGCCTCGCCTTATAGCGGTCAACAAAATCATCTGGAAGATAATTGACAAAAAAACCCATCGATAACCAACCACATCTATGCCTAATGGTGTGGCAACAAGTGTGCAAGTATCTCTCTAAGTTAAAGTTTTCATTTCTTCATCCATAATGACCTTCCACTATGGAATAACAAGGGCCTCTTCATATGTAGCCGGGATGACAGTAGAAGATATAACAAGAGCAAACACTTGACAACCAGAGAAAGCTAAGCATATGAGACAACATCTTCAATAGGATGCTTAGTGTATTAGTGGAAACCCTTCCACAAGGCAATGAGAAGATAAAGATCACTCTGGTTCGTAGGAGCAGATCCACTATTAGAAGAGGGAAGAGGCCCGGGAATAGGCACAAAATGCTCCAAGGTCAAATATCCAGTCTTGAGAGAAGGAAACGGTGTAATAGGAATAGTGGTGGAAAGAACTAGGACTGGCATATGTGCCAATAATATAGGCATTAAAGAAGAAGTATCAGAGGGCAAGAGAGAATAATTTGGAGAAAAATACAGTGTATCCTATAAGAAGGTGACATTAGTAGAGACGTACTATTTGTAGAGAAGAGGATCAAGACCGCGATATCCCTTCTGGGTTGGACAATAACCGAGAAATATGCATTTAACAGAATGGGGAGAAAGTTTGTCATGACCAAGAGAAGTGTGTGAACAAATGTCGTGCAACCAAAAAATTTAAGAGGTAAAGGAAACGGCTCGACCCCGGAGTACAAAATATAAAATGGAGTCTTTCCCTAAATAATAGATGAGAGAATATGGTTTATGAGATAGCAAGAGAGAAGAACAACATAACCCCAATAATATTGAGAAACATTCATTTGTATGAGGAGGCTACGAGCAACATCCAGGAGATAGCGATTCTTGCGTTCATCAACGTCATTCTGTTGACCGGTATAGTGGAAAGTAGTTAGATGAACCAAACTGTGGCTCGTACAAAAATCAGAAAATTGACGGTTGACATATTTTTTCACAATATCAGTACAAAGAACTTGAATAAGCACATTAAACTATGTGAAGATCTCATTATAAAAAGCGGTAAACACAGAGTAGAGTTCGGAATGCTCTTTCAAGAGATGTGACCAAGTACACCTGGAGAAATCATCAATGAAGGTGATGAAGTACAAGCCACCTCTACCAACAATGGCAGTAGGAGAGGGACCCCAGATATCAGAGTGAACTAGTTCAAAAGGACGCGAGGAACTACGTCTCATTCTTGTTGGGAAAAAGAGCGATGATGTTCACCAAGCTGGCATGCTTCACAATTCAAAGGAAAATACTCTAAGGAATATCTGGGAGAAGTTGGTAGATGAGGCGAGAAGGAGGATATCCAAGATGACGATGCCATTATTGAAGAGAAGAAGAAGCAAAAAGAGCAATGACAATATCAAGAAAGAAGATGCCACCACCTGCAGTCCTAGTAGCAATAGTAGCCTTGGTGACAGAATCCCAGAAAGAACAAGTAGTGACAGTAAAAGTAACTGTGCAGTGCAACTATGTGTAGAGAGCATGAACAGACAACAAATTACACAAAAAGTGGGAATATAAACAATGTCCTCAGCCTGCAAAGACGAAAAGATGTGCACAGTGCCCACACCATACACAGGAGCAGAAGTCCCATCGGTAATAATGATAGGAGAAACCCTTTTCCGGTTGTTCAAGCGGGAGAACAAATGATAATTGTCAGCCATATGACAAGTGGCACCAGAGTCAATAAGCCACTTATCAGAAGAGGCCAAAATAGCACGAGCTGTAGAAGAAACAAGAAAAACTGACCTCATGGAGAAAGAAACCAGATAGATAAAAGACTAATCGCAAGGTTAGACACAAGCTGTAAAAAGAGGCCAAGAGATCGCACGAACAAATAAACCGCGCTACCAAGCAGATAAGAGAAGAAATCACAAAAGATGCCAAGAAGGGTGCAAGCCGAAAGAGAACAAGTCACCAAAAGAACAAATCGGCAAACCGATCGGCTAACAAGCCATAGAAAGATCGCGACCAAGAACAGAAGACTGATAAAGACTCAAACCGTACAGTTGAGGAGAAGCCAAAAACGATCTCAGAAATAGAACCAACCAACAAAAAGAAACAAATAGAGAAGAGACTGCGCAAGTAGAGAAAACAGTCTGCACGTGAAGAAAAGAGAAGAGAAGAGGGAGAGAAAGAGACCACACGAGAAGACAACCAACCCTCAGAAGCGCAGAGGAAAGAAGACACGCGAACACTAGTGAAACTACGCGAACAGAAAAGAAAGCAAAGGGATAAGTTGCAGGAAAAGCGAAAAGCATGGGAGGGAAGGGTGCGAAGAAGTCGTGCGAACAGAACAAAACAGGAAATGGTTAGAAAAGAAAACCGCGAGCAAATTGGAGAAATAGATCGATTAGCTCTGATACCATGTGAAAAAGAGCTAAAAAAGGCAAATTTTATTGCTCCAAAAAGATAAACAATACATAGGTATGCCCCCTTATTTATAGAAAATGGGGAGATGAGTGAATACAACAAGATATGTGGGACTAAATACAATCCGCGTGGCTTATGTGGTTTGACACTATCAAATCACAACACTGTACAAAGCTGCTGATCTCCTATCGGCAATAGAGGAGAGCCACCAAACCGCCACTGAAGACCGCTAGACCACCGCTGCCAGTCGTCATACCGCAACTGCGGGTTGCCACCAGACCATAGTTGTGAACTCCCATCACTACTATTTCGTTAAGCCTCCAGGTCGCTGCTACGGCTAACCATCAGGTAGCTAATGCGACAAGCCTCTAGACCGCGGCTGCAGCAAACCATCAGACCACTGCTGTGCCAAGTCTCCAGACCGCTGTTGCGGCTGACCATCAGACCATTGTTGCGGCTGACCATCAGACCGCAGCTATGGCTAGCCTCTAGACCGCAGCTGCGGGAAGACCTCCATGACTGAAAAACCCTGCGGGAAGCCGACTACAAAACCGCAACACTACTAAACAGTTAGATCGCCAATCCTGCCAAGATAGCTGTCATATATAACCGTTGTCACTGACCAAACCGCCACAAAATCAGACCGTTTGGACTAACTTCCTGACCACTCGAACTATAAGCCGCTAATACTACTCCATCAAACCGCCAAACTGTAACAGGGTGCGAATAGTGAAATTCCCCATGATTGTGTTCAAATAGTAAAATTCCTCATCATGTGCTGCAAATACTAAAATTCGCCCAATATGTGGGTGCACATAGCTGAATCCCATAATAGTGTGTACATAATAAACTTCCTTAAAAAGCACATCATAAGGAATTAGGGTACAAATTATTATTATGGTGGCTATAGTCTATAGATAGCTGTCTCAACTTACATTAACTATTTGTGCACTCGACCGCTCTAGAATCAGGACAGTCTTACTTAAACATGTCTACCGAGAGTCTCGAGTGAGCCACAATATATATATATATATATATATATATATATATATATATATATATATATATATATATATATATATATATGTGTGTGTGTGTGTGTGTGTGTGTGTGTGTGTGTGTGTGTGTGTGTGTGTGTGTGTCTATATACACACGTATATATACACAGACACACACACACACATGTGCTGAGCTTAAATCCTAGTTCAGCCATTGCTTGTCACAAAAAACACCACTTTGAAGGCCAAAATCTATGCCCTGGACTATGTCATCCAGAAATTCAAAATAAGCCAAAAATCATTAAACATGCGGCTAGGGTTTTAGTGTCGGTAATTTGGAAAAATTTGAGTTGGAATACAATAACATTAGTAACCACCAACCGCCAATACTAGCGTCGATGGTACTTGCTCTCTAGCAAAGAACAACAATGACAAGAGATTTGTTTATCATGGAAATCTCAGAAATGATTGAAAACCACATGGTCAGATTTGTGTAGGGATAAAATCCACTATTTCATTTTGTTTAAAAGTGTTTGCAGTTCCTTAGTTGGTTACATATCACCTCTCTGTTGATAGCTTTGAGTACAAAGATAAAATTAAAAGGCTAAGTTCATGGAACTTCCACGATGCGTCCTTGAGAACATCCGCAAAAGCGTTCTCTTGTGTCTTCCCTAGGGCTCACTGAAGTGTCTGTCTAAGTGTTGAGCGTCGAGAGGACTATAGAGGGAGTGGACTGAATTCGAGTGAAGAATGATCTAATTCTCATGATCTCACCAAAAAAATTTCAGAGCTCTCTTTTGTTTTTGGAGTTTCTTGTCTTCAAATAAAGGCCTAGGGGCCTTATTATAGCTTTTTGAACGGACATGTTGGTAATTGTGGCAGGCAGATGTTTTTCACCAGGGCGTGATTTGTTTGCTCGGGCGCTATTTTTTCTCCCGGGCGTGATTTTTTCACCTTAACGCGTTTTTTCGCCCAACTGCGCTTTTTTCTCCTGAGCGCGAATTTTTTGTCGAGGCGCGCATTTTTCATCGGGGCGGCATATTTCACATTGGCGAGCATTTTTTCGCCCGGGCGCGATTTTTTGTCCCGGGCGCAAAGTTTTTCACCCTACCGCGCTATTTTTGCCCGGGCGCGATTTTTTCCCCCTGGCGTAATTTTTTCGCCCGACCGTGATTTTTTTGCCCGGGCGCACTATTTTTGCTCTGCCGTGATTTGATGTAGCCAGTTTGAGCCGGAGCCTGTTGTTGTACTAGAGGTTGCTGCGACCTAAAGGCATCTAGGATGGCAGTGAGCGTCTATCCCAACTCTGATTATTGGAACTGAGTGGGTATGGAAGGGGCAGGAGTGCCCCCCATCGGCTCAACGTGCACTAGAATCTATACGTAAAATACAAACGTATGGTCAGGTTGGCTAATCTTAAGGTCAAAATTGGACCAACTTTGTGTGAATTACATATGGGCACACCACTACTTCCGCTAAGTCAGTTTGTCCCCAAACTGACTAATCGAACGGTGTGGTACCATTGTTGAATGACCTATATAGTTGAGGATCGTGGAAAGCTGATACCATTTGTAAGACCCCTTCCCGAATCCCAAAACATGGCACGAAGGGGGTCTTATGCCCAGAACAGCCGCCTTGCGGTAGCATTAGCACACGGGCTAACCTGTACCATAAGAAGCCTATTCTGCCGACTACAATCAATATCAATGTATATGCCAACCCAACCAAAACAATAATATAGAAGTCAAATCTACACAAGCATGATAGTCCAAAAGTATAACAAATAAAGAAGCTAATAGCAAGCTTCTAAAATATCAGAGTACAGTAATATCCACCCAAAGGGCTACATCAAGTCGCTCAACACTCACCTTGGTAACTGACGGTGGCGACGGTACCGTCCCTTCAGGCCTGGTAGTCCTGGCCTGGCTGTCCTACTGTATAATCTGCGGCTCCTCTACCTGCGGCGTGACCTCCTAAAAGGAAGACTTAGCAACTGTTAGTCAAAAAGACTAAGTGGCTATCATATCCGCTCCTCAGCGACTCCTCGGCACCGGGTGGAGAAAAGAACAAGGGTACAATGTATAATAAATAATATAAGCAGGTACTAGCAGGCGGTAATAGCACAACATGATTAACAGCAATATAATCTAGTAGTCTACATGAGCAATAACAAACCAACAGGTATAAGTATCTACAACAGGAAAGTAACTTAACTTATAAGGATGCCCATACAAGCTTATAAGTTAAGCATCGGTTTAACATAAAGTAACTCATCGTATAAGAGTGCCCATATAAACTTATACAATGAGGATCTTATTTGTGTAATGTAATGAAGTGGTATGTATGCTATGCAATGACTCACCCATGATCACACACATGCGACCGCTATGTCGACACGGACTAGTAGTTCCCACTTTTCGAGAAGGTAGCTAACCTCTCAGGCATCAACCGTCGTGGCCAGGCGGCGATAGTAGAGCGTGCTTCTCTACTACTAAGCGGGCATCAACACTGCTTCACTTAGTCCTCCATATGCCTCAACGCTACAAACACAACAGCGGACCCCCCCCCCCCCCCCCCCCCCCCCCGCGTACTATGGCCCAGCGAGAGTCTCGGGTAGATGTGCACCAAGAACCAAGCCGCGAACTGGCCTTGTGTGACCCGGAATTAGCCTCAGAAGAAAGCACGAGGACCAAGCCCAGCTGTTCACTTGGAACGGAAGGATCCCCGGGACATGAACACCGAGGACCAAGCCCAACCGCCCAAGGTCTAATTACCAACTCCCGTCGGTGTGACGACTAACGAGCCCATAGACCTGGCACACTATCCTTAACCCATGATTACGACACCGCGTGTCGACTCACATCGCATGCAATTCCACATCATCATGGCATGGAAGGAGCCTCGGAGAAAGCACGAGGACCAAGCCCAACCGTCCACTTGGCACGGAAGGAGCCCCTTCACATGAACACCGAGGACCAAGCCCAACCGTCCGTCTATGACTCTACTCAACACTAACCAACTCAGTGCGATCAAACACCCGCACCTACATCCTTCCTTAATGCTAACCGTAGGGAGATGCCAATCTAAGCATTGGACTATGAATTCATTCTATTACACAATCATTCACATGGCCATAGATTATCATCCTACATTTCGTTCCAAATGATTTCAACAGATTATTAACAAGATGTGCATTTCTATCAGTTTATCAATTTTTATCGAGTCATTTCGTTTAAGTACGCTTCATTTCACAAATCAATTACATGGTAAACTTCATCATTCATAAATCTTTTATGGTTAACATAAAAGAGTTCACCCAACCTCAAATTAATTTACTACATTGCCCCCACCAAGTCCAAATCAGACTCTACTCCAACCCACAATTTTAAGTATAGAATAAATCTGGACATCAAATTCGATCGAAGATTCCCGAAGCTACAAAATCCGGTGAAGGAGCATAATCACTCGATGGAAAGCTCTTTCCATGGGTTACAACTTTCATGTTCAGACCACAATCCATATCCGAAAGTATCATATTTAAAATCGGCTTCAAAATCCGCTGCGTACAGAACACAGTTTCTGCATGCTTGGTTTGCCGGCCGTCAAATTCATTCAGACTTCTCGTGGCTACACACTTCAACCGAAGTCATGCAACCACTCGTTGGAAAGGTATTTTCAAGGGCTTTGACTTTCATGTTTAGTCAAAAGCACAGTTTTGGCCATATCACACCTAAAAATGGCCAAAACGATCGCTGCGTGTAGAACACAGATTCTGCACGTATAAGGCAGAATGAACAGCATCGGTTCATCTTCTTCCTCAAGCCGATCTTCCCCAAATCACATCAGAAATTCCTCATCCCTTATTCACCCTCATGAGGCCATTACTCTTCACAAAACCGTCCACCATCTTCACATAGAAGGTTGGAGAGGTTGAAGACACCACTATCCTTAGAGCACAAGCCCTAGAACGGCCTCTTCCTAGAGAAATCATCATCTCGCAAATCTATTATCTTTTGAGTCGACATCTCGCCTAAATATATCTACAGATATAGCACCAAGGGAGAGGGGAGGAAGCTCACCTCAATTTCGGCATTTCCACCATTTCCGGCCAAGGATCTTGTAACTCTTCACGGCGGCATCTTCTTCTCCTCGGCGGTGGCTGTTCTTCTCCTCTTGGACTTGCTCCAGCAGCTTCTCCCTCTCTACAACAGTTTTCTCCAAGAAACATGGTTGGAATGAGGAGTGGAAACGGCTAGGGATTTCAAATCACTTATAAGTGAAAATTGACACGGGTAGGGACACGCCCGTATCCTTACCCGTGTCCTACTTAGGCAAAGCGTCGTCAAATGTTTCACTGTTGGTTCAACAAGCGACACGGGTAGGGACATGCCTGTGTCTTTTCCCGTGTCCACATGACATGGTCCCGTGCTTTGGCCATGTCCTGCTCTGGAAACGGCTTGTTGAGTTTCACTTGTCACACACGGGTAGGGACACGCCCGTGTCTCTACACGTGTCCTCCTTGGGGCATACTTCGTCGAGCTCCATTTGACACACACGAGTAGGGACATGCCCGTGTCGTACCCGTATCATCTTCACACGGGTATTGACATGCCCGTGTCGCTACCCGTGTCATCTTCACACGGGTAGTGACATGCCTGTGTCACTACCCGCGTCCTTCTCTGGGACAACTCGAGTCATCGACTCGCGAGTTGGTTGGATAAACATGCGTAGGAACACGCCCGTGTCTCTACCCGTATCCTTTATGGGGACAGTGGTTGTACATACACGGGTAGGGACATGGCGTGTACCTACCTTATAATCATGCACACGGGTAGTGACATGCCCGTGTCACTACCCGTGTCCTTCTCTGGACATACTCGAGTCTTCGACTCAAGAGCTGGCCTCTCACACACGGGTAGGTACATGCCCGTGTCTCTACCCGTGTCTAAATCTGCACTGATTTCTCCTCCCAGTTACAAGTGCAGCCCTGCTGCCAGCATTTCCCTGAACCCAAGTCAGCTTCCCTGACTCAAAAACATGCACGAGGGGCCTAATGCGAATCAGGACATTACAAACACTTTTTATAATGGTCCAGGCCCATCAACATGGGACCCAGCTGGAACCGTCGGCCTACCAGAGTCCAGACCTGGGCCCACTGCTGGTAGTCAGCCTATCAGATTCAAGCCTGCAGGCCATGCATCCCAACCCCTCTCCGCGCCTATTTATCAGCAGCGGCGGGTTTTTGTGACTGGGGATCGAACCCAGGACCTTGATAAGAGAGCTTTACGCCACTCCCTCATCACCAACTGAGTTGCAGCTCAATTAGTGATGAGGGAGTGGCGTAAAGCTCTCTTATCAAGGTCCTGGGTTCGATCCCCAGTGGCAGCAACCCGTCGCTGCTGATAAACAGGCGCAGAGAGGGGTTGGGGTGCATGGACTGCAGGCTTGAATGTGATAGGCTGACTACCAGCAGTGGGCCCAGGTCTGGACTCTGGTAGGTCGGCGTTCCAGCTGGGTCCCATGTTGATGGGCCTGAACCGTTATACAGACTTCAAGTCCAGTTTAGAATAGACGGTTGATCCCACTAGCTGATCAAACAAGTCATCAATTCGAGGTATTGGATACTTGTCCTTCTTCGTCAACTTATTAAATTCGCATTAGTCGATGCACAACCACATACTACGGTCCTACTTTTTCACAAAGAGAACAGGTGTGCTTCAAGGTGACATACTTGAGTGTGTATAGTCCTGTTCCAGCAACTCCTATAGTTGAACTTTCAGTTCTGCTATTTCTTTTGGCGCTACACGATATGGCGAGCGGGCCATAAGTTTTGCACCTGACACCAACTCAATAGAGAACGCAATCTCCCGCTGTGGTGGTAACCCCGTAAGCTCCTTCAGAAACACATCTGCGAACTGAAACACAATCATAACAACACTCAAACTATCTTTTGGCTCAACGGCCATTATAAGCGTGAAGAATAACTTCACGCCCTTCCGAAGAGCTTCAATGACTTGAAGACCAGACATCAACGTCCTGCCCGACCCTCTCATAACAACAAATTTAGTCCCTCATTTGGTGTTCGGCCCCAGTGCGACTTCCTTTGAATTACAATCAATAAATGCACGCTGCTCCGAGATCCAATCCATACCAAAGGTCACATCAAATTCCGATATCGGTAGCACAGATGCTTCCAATCTGAAATCCCGACTTCTTATCCATACCTCCACAAAGTAAGACCTATCCGCATGCATCACACATCCGTTCGATAAAAATACCTTCACACTATCTGTCATCATATGAATCGACACTTCGATACATGACACAAAGTCCACAGATATAAATGAATACAAAGCACACGTATCAAACAGTGCTCTCGCCGGATAGTCCCGAATCAGGATAAATCCTAAGATAAACACATCATACACAATCTACACACAAGGTATGAAGATTCAGAAGCGATAACAAAATATCTTAACTCGTACCTGTGACGACGTCACTTTGCTTTATGGCCTCCTGTTGGCCAAGATTATATACTCGGGGCTGCGCCTGGGAAGCAGAGGACTCCACCACTGTCTTTCCATTTTGCTGCATAAGATGCTCCTGTCTTCTTCTCACCCTTTGACAGACCAACCAAACAATCACGTGCTAGATGACCCACCTTACCACAAGTATAACAAGCACGAGGGTCTTGTCTAGACGTTGCTCCGGACACAACAATAGAGGGAGCCTCTGTCCAAGACTTGGATCTCTTACCCCATTTCCTTCGGTAGTTCGATTTTCCCTGGTGCGGAACTTTGAACTCGGGCTTTGTCACAGCCAAGTCCCTTGTTCCCTGTACCTGCTTCATTTCTTTCTCTAACGCACGAGCCATATCAACCAATGCTTGAAACCTTTGGTTCACCGAACTCGATAGTATGAATCTCAGCTCATCCCGCAACCCTTCGTCGAACCTATTGGTTTTACGCTCTTTGTCAGCAAAGATAGTTCCCGGATAGTTTCCTAACCATGTAAACTCATGTAAGTAGGTATCGACACTACTTTATCCCTAAGTTAGACGCTGGAATTCATTTTTCATGGCTATGCGCTGAGCTGATGACAAATGCTTTGCCAAAAATAGTCTCAAAAACTCCTCGATCAAGACTTCTGTTAGTTGTCTGCCCGCCAAGTGGTGCAACTCTATTTCGTCCCACCAAAGTCGAGCCTCTCCTTCCAGCAAGAAGGTGTCCAAGGTGACTTTCTGTTCTTCCTCCGTCCTTATTGCTGTCAATATTCTCTTGACATGCGACAACCAATCCTTTGCCTGCGTTGGGTATCCCACCCCCGTAAACGTAGGAGGATTGAAGCTCATAAATTGCTTCAGTTGTCATTCCGCTGTACGAGGATCTACCACAGTCGCAACAGGTTTGGTCCTCACACCAATCTGTTCTGGCACCACCGCAGGCCACGCCTGCCCAGTCGGCTGTGCCTGGATCATAGAAAATAATGCATCCGCAACTAAGCGTACTCTCTCTATAAAAAGGAGGAGGTGTATGCATCACAACTAGTGTCGTACTCTCATTAGAATACTGGGGCTCAGACTGCCCCGCACCACTTTGCGTCATCTATACATGTAAAAGACGCACTTTAGCGACTTGGCAAAAGCAACAACATAGCAGGAATACGCAGGTTCCTCAAATAAGTATATTTGCATTCCTTAGTGTACATTCTTGAGTTCATTTATGTTATAGCGGGTCAAACTTACACTTGCTCGCCACCTCACAAAATAATTTGACCACGAATTTGAAGGAGGAAGACAAAGACAAGCTGATACCAAATTGTAACACCTCCATCTGTTACATGACATACAATTGAAGGTCCGGCCGGGGCACCACACTATATACCACAAACAGACGGCAGGGTTACATGTTAATATCAAAGACTACAAAATGCATCTTAACTCAGACCATTCTAACAGAACCATTAGGGGTTAAGATTGAACTCAACAACCATGAATGTCTACTATATATATCTCTCAAAGAAATGTCTACAAATACACAAAATATTTGGCCTTAAGGCCTTACAGGTTTTCTTCACAAGTATGGATTACATACATCAGCACACAGGCCGGCCACACATGAAAATAACAAAACTGTTTTTAATTGGCCTTCGAGGGCCAGCATAATAGTAGCAGCAGCAAGGGCTTCGGCCCACTATTTTTTCGCTCGTCTCTCCAGTACCTGCATGGGGACAAACCACCGCAACAGTGGCAAACAAAGAAATGGTCAGCATTCAGCTAACCAATTTATAACGACCCTACCCCTTACCTGGGGCAGCGGTATTGCTTCCCTGCAGGCATAACATTTCACAAGCAGATATATCACAAGATGTGCACTCACGCACCATAAATATATCACAAACATCGACCATATGGCCCGATGCTCCGTGCACTCAGGGCACATTATCGGTGTACCGAAAAACCAGGGTCCCGCCACCGTTCTCAGGTCTCAAACCCAACGGTAAAACTTGAACATTCATGCTCCACGGGCCATGGCCGGAGACTTTAGTCTTGATGGCGAACAACTCAAGACTCTCATGATATGATCCTAATGAATATGTTCACTTAGGCAATCAAGTTAGACAACCATCATGTGAAGACAGTTCAGCCCTTACCCATTGCTCAAATCGCTCGTTTAATGTCTAGACTAACTCGGGTCGGCATCCCCTTACCCATTCGGCTCATTGGCCTTTAACAGCGTATAGATCACAATAGCCACACTATCCCCGAAGGACTGTCTTAACAATCATAGGTTTTTAGGATCTATTGCCAGCGACAACCACGATCGCCTGGCGTTAGCGACAGAACTTTCTTTCGGTACCCAGCCAAAGCATACATCTCATGCACTTCGAGGGTATTTTCCTGGAATTCCACTCCAGTACGTCCTGTTACTCCACTTCACAGGCACAACCCACCGACTCCACACAACACTCATTTATACGTGGAGTCTTCTCCGGTGCGCAAAATAAAACATCACCAATCCAGACCAACCTATCCAGATGGGCTTCACACAGTATGTCTATTCTGTACTACACATTTTCGGATCTATATGCAAGAATTCTTAGGGATTTCAAGAATCAACCCAACGGAAATCACTTAACATTCCACATTTTGGTGGGGGAAATCCATGCATATGCTAAATAAGGACTTCACATTTCCAAGGAAGAAGATTGCTACCCTTGAAGTTCTCTTAGGAACCATGACAAAGCTTTTTTATGCTGATGAAAACGACCGTCTCACTTTCCCCTTCGCGATTCTAGCTTGGGCCTTTGATTCCAGCCCCAAGATCTCTTACAGTAACTCAACACATCCAAACAAACCCTAGTAGTCGAGAGTTCTCTACTCCAGAGCTCGGGAAGTAATGAAGAAAACGAGAGAAATAGAAATAATGATTTCTTGCAATCCATTCCTCGACAGATAAGGTCTCGGGTTTTCCCCCCAGCCACACGATCTCTTCAGATCGAGGGCTCTGGTTTAAGCTAAACATTCACACACAGCTCAGTGGTCGCACAATAGCCACCTGACATGAGTCACCGCTCGGCCATATCCACATTTTTCGACAAATCGTCGAAGGGGACTGATGTCGTCGACCGAACTTCGTCGATCGAGAGTAAGTTCGTCGAACGGGTTTGAATCATATAACAGGCCACAACGTCGCTCGACGCCGTTCATCGAGCGACGGCTCGACGTTGTTTGTTGAGCGACGGCTCGACATCGTTCGTCGAGCGACAGCTCGACGCCGTTCGTCGAGCTCTTTTAGCCTGGTACCCCTTATTCCTTTTTGGGGTGTTACATAGTCACTCGACATCATTGAGACAGATTCGTCGAGATGCCAGACCTACAGCATGGTGTTATCTTCCTACCACGCAACGCTTGCATTGTAAAACATAAAATATCTGTTTTGAATATTTTTCCCAATTTGCAGGACAACTGTACATCAAGCGCAAGAAGCTACCACTCGGCGCTAGTCTTACCGCAGGCAGTTGCCTGTTTTTACAAAGACATATAAAAGACTTCTTATTTTTTGTATTCCTTACTAAGACGAAAAGAGACTAAGTTCTTTGATTCCTAGGGTTAGGCCGCATCTCTGTGGTACGTTCCACCGTCTTCGTCGAAGGAAAAGAAAGCCTCCTACCTCCCGTTTGCACACGAAGAACTCCAGTGAACTAAGGACTACAATGATTACGAGGAGTCGATCGGTTGTGAACACACTGAGATCTCAGGCAACGGCTGTAGATCGCTCAACAGAGGAATCGTCAAGAGGGTGATTCAATCTTAAAATATTTTAAACCTTTATTTTATTCTTTTCTTTTCTTTATGTTCTTGTGGTGAGGTAAATTGACCGGTGAAGGTCGTCGGAATCCGGGGAGGATTCCATGGGAAATCATCCCGAGTTACGGATGACTAGGTAGGGTGATCTAGCGGTACACTAAGACCCTTCTTTGTGAAAAGGTGAAGAGTCGTCTTGAAGACCTTTCTTGGAGGGAAAGGAAAAAAAATCAAACCGGTCCGGGGAGAGGGTGGATATAGAATCAAAAGCTTTTTCCATTCACCACTTTCGATCTCCGACATCACGGAGATCAAGATTTTGTAATTATTAAAACAGTTGTTGATTAAGTTTTACAATGAAATTCATTTTTTGCTTCTTTACTTGCATGTAATGTTGGTTTGTGTTTTCCTGTAGGGTGTATAAATCTCCAAGGAGGAATCTGTCGAGAAAAACGAGTTCTGTGATATACCGTCGTGCACTAGCTTCCTAATGCCCAATGGTAGCTTCCAGAACTAGTTTTCCTGAAACGAAATGATTCAAATTTCTCATAAACGACGCAAACCTTATTCACCCCCCCCCCCCTCTAAGGTTGGCCACTATATCCAACACTACAAAGGAGCAAAAAACTGATGTAGAATTTCTATTTTCTTTGTTATCAACAAAGCTGACATCATAATACGCGTTACTCTTCAAATGATTATGCTTCTAAAACAACAAACCCTTTTCTGGAGACCCTTTCACATACTCTAAAATTATCATGGCAGAATGCAGATGACACTCTATATGAGTTTGCATAAATTAAATGTCACAATCTTCATTTTCTCGGTATTCCAAAATACGTCAGAGTAGATAAAATATGCACCGGGATGTCACGCTGTGCAGGGGACAACAACAGATGCTCAGGCTACTCGTCCTCACATTTACTTCATGTAGAAGATTTACGAAATTAAGTTAAAAATAATACATATAAGTTATTAGAGTTACTGACTGTATCCCGCGGTCGGGTGAATCACTAGTCCATAGGTGAGAAAATAGATAAGTTTTACGCGGAGGGAAATACTTAGTTGATTCATTTGTTGTCCTATATGAGAATGAAGGTCTAGCATATTATAATGATGATGTGACTTCTACATTTAATATATATATATATATATAAAGACTTTTATAATGCTTAAAAGTAGTAGATTTTGCAGTTAAATATCATGTCATGCCAATGTTCCAGAATGCAGTTTTGTATACTTTAAAATAACTAAATACATCCTAACATAAATCCTTCCTAGAGAGTAAGTATAAACAGGAAAAAGTAATAGCAGTAAAAGCAGCAAGTAGTCTATCACAGAAAAAGTTCAAGACTATGGGCGTCAACAACTGATACGAACCCATAGTAAAATCTGACAAGTCTAAACAAAGACAACTACCTCAAAGCTCTAAGGTGGAATCAAACAGCCACAACAACCCGCAGCACCCGAAGTATAAAACAGCCAGCTAAACCTGCTACTACTCTGATCCTGAGGCATTCAAAAGAAGAACACCTCATAAGCAAGTTACAAATGGTGCAAAGAGTAAAGGTAGAACAAACAAATCTCAAAGTGAAGGGAATCTATAAAACTACTGCAACAAAAGGTCAGCAGCAGAGTAAAAGTAAGCAAACAGTAAATCTAGGCCAGCAAGAATGGCTAATCACATCAACTGTACAGAACAAAGTACAAACATCATAAGTTCAGACCTTCATCTTTCATTAATATTCTTGTTATTCATCAATAAAAAATGAAACTGATCAGCTCAACAATAAAGAGTACTGTGCTGGGAAAAAAGGTAAGGTAATGTGTCGGGGATGAAAGTCCACAATGCGCACAGACTCAACCACCGGGCATTATACCGAGGGAGAAACCCCAACGCACACAATCCATCTGTGTTTCCTTAGTTACATAATCAGCATACAGAGTTTCTTTTATTTATCACAGACTCACGGTCAATAAACAATGTGGACTGCATAAGGGCATTTCAAGGTCAAGCAAAGTGAAGTTTAATCAACACAACGGGATGCACAAAGTGTCATAACGATCAACATGACTCGATAGCTAAAATGATACGACAACCAAATTTGTTTACCAATTCTACGGAATAAAAACTGAGAGAATGGTTCTAGGGGAAACAGGTTACAATTCATGAAAAAAATTAGAATTTAAGGACAAGTTTCTATAAAGTTGAAACATGACAAACTCAACCAAATGTGGCAAAAAATTTAGAATAAAGGATCAAGAGGGAGAGCAAGAACACCACTTGCCTCGGTTTTACCGGAAAGATCCTCCGAACCACTCCTTGTCGCAGATCGGGCTAAAGAAAATGATGGAAGTCAAAATCTAACAAGAAATATCTGAAATAGAGGTTAGGGCCAAAAATCCTAACGAGAAAATCTTAAGGAAATGGGAAGATTTTACCACGATGGCAAAGCTCTCGCTGAGAGCTTTCCATATCTATGATCAGTTGGAAATTTCGAGCACCGGAGCTCCGTCGGGGGCCACCTAAAGATTCACGAATGGGAGAGAGAGTCACCGCTCTGGTTTTGGTTCGGTCTGATCGTGAGGAAGAAGATGAAGTTTTTTTTTATATTTCTAGATATCCTTAGGTATAAGAGTATAAACTTATATATATACACACACGTGTTTATAAATTATTTTGGCTCAACAGGAAGAAAAAATGGACGATTTGGGTGCGGGCGCGCGGAAAATGAAAATAGAGTTTTAAGATGGCTTTCAATCGAAAAGTGCTCTGCATGAAAGTTGTAGATCTCATCGAGATGAATAGATTTCACGTTAACCATTTTTCATATGACATCGTTTTGACCCTCAAAACGGAGCCCAAAAACAGGCTGAAACGAAATTATCAAGAGCAGCATAGGTTTTCTCGAGAAGGGAAAGATATTTCTCGAGAGCAAATTTAGAGTTCTCGAGAACAAATTTAGAGTTCTCGAGAGCTACTACAGGATTTCTTGGGAAGTGGGGCTGAGCTCTCGAGTACAAAATTAGATTTCTCGGAAGGGTTTGTTGATTACTCGAGATGAAAGTATGATTACCGAGAAGAAGATAAAACTATTTGCATGGACAGTGGATTCTTTTCAAATATATCCAAAAAATTAAACTATATACATATTTATAGTTTATGACATTTTTGAATAGCGCTTTAATATTAAAATAATCATATTTATATAATTTTGAATAAGAAAATACGAGATCAAAATGGAGATCCAAAATCGTGCCGAATTGAACAAAACTCACACCGTATGCGAACATTGACGCTACGAACACAATGGCGAAGACGGAACCAAAATACCATGAGCCATTCTTGAGATATAAATTTTCGATGTCTACGGCGAACATAAATTCTACAAAACTTTGGAAATTCGTCGAGACTCGAATATCGCTCGGATCGCGATGAAACTTGACGAGCATGTCAAAAATTAATTAATTAATTTCCCAACAAGAAATTTTCCATTTTCGACAAGGATTCACAAATTTGACTGACTCGACCGAATAGACTCGAAAATGCACTAACAGTGACGCGCTGTCAACTCCATGTTAACGTAACGCCCCTTATGTCATTGTGACGTCAACAAGAGGATTAAATAATTGCCGGAAAATCAGGGACGTTACAGTCACCGCTCTAAAAAGGAAGTTTTGTCCCGAAATTTGGAACACGAAACGAAACAAGAGGGCAGAGGTAGAGACACGACAAAAGAATTCCCTAAGCACGAATACTAACAGGGGAAGACTAGGAGAATAGCTGAGGATGAGATTCTCTCATTGCAGATTCCAATTCCCAAGTTGCACCTCTAACACCATGATTGCGCCAGAGAACCTTAACCATCAGAATTGTCTTCTTTCTTAGCACACGATCTTCTGTCTCTAGAATACGGACAGTCTCTTCGACATACGTGAGATTATGCTGCAACTGGGGCACTGAGTCAAGGATATGTCAATCACTACGAGCACACCTTCACAACTGGCTCACGTGAAACACGTCATTAACACTAGGAAAAGAATCAGGCAATTCCAGTCTATAGGCAAAAAATCTGATGCACTCCAGAATCTGAGGAGGTCCCACATACCTAGAATCTAACTTATGGTTGCTTCCAAATCTTTTAACACCTGTCATTGGAGAGACCTTCAGAAACACCATATCCCCAACTGCAAATTCCAGATCAAGTCTGCGTTGATTTGCATACTTCTCATATCGCTCCTAAGCCAGCCTCAGCTTTTCACAAATATGCGTCATTGAAATGCTCATATCCTCAAGCGCTTCCGGACCGAGCAAAGACTTCTCACCAACTTCTGCCCAAAATAGGGGAGTTCAACAACACCTTCAATATAAAGCTTCAAAGGGTGCCATCTGCAAAATCTCCTAATAGCTGTTTTTGTACGTGAACTCCATCATTCCGAGGCATTTATCCCAAGCCCCACCATGGTACAGAATATAGCATCTAATCATATCCTCCAAGATCTGATTCACTCTCTCCGTCTGACCATTTGTCTGAGGATGTAAAATACCTAAGGTTAGTACCTAGAGCTCCTTGCAAGCTTTGTCAGAAATGAGACATGAACTAGGATTCTCGGTCTGACATAATACTTGTAGGTACACGATGCAATCTGATAACATCGTCCAGATAAAGCTCGGCTATATTTTCCATAGAATAATCAATCTTGAAAGGCACAAAGTGGGAATACCTGGTTAGTATGTGCACGATAACCCACACTGCATCATGCCCTCGGGGAGATCTCGGCAAACCGGTTATGAAATCCATGGATAAACTCTCTCATTTCCAACTCGGTATGTCTAAAGGCGTTAACTTACCACCTGGCCTTCTATGATCAGCTTTAACACGCTGGCAGGTATAACATTCGGATATAAATCTTGCGATGTCGTTCTTCATGCCTGAACACCAAACAATATGCTTCAAATCTCTGTACATTTTCATGGAACCAAGATGATAAGCAACACTTGAACCATGCACTTCACTGCATATCCTTGCTCGAATGTCCCCAACAGCGGGAATACAATATCTGTCACGGTACTTTAGGGTACCAATGTCATCAATTGAAAAGTCAGGTAATTCCCCTTTCTCAGTTCTACAGCGGTGGTGCTGCAAATTGCGATCGTCTTCCTGATATAGCATAGTGAGAGTAATCCACGAAGGCTCTACCACCTCCAAGCTACTCGACGAAGCACTATTCCCCACGGTAATGTCCATGAGAAAAAACTCTTCAACAAGTGATTGCACAGAGAGGTTAAAGATATGTGCGGGCTTCCGGCTTAATGCATCTGCCACTACATTAGCCTTGCCAGGATGATAAACGATATCGACTTCGTAGTCTGCAACATATTCTGGCCATCTATGCTGGCGTAAATTCAATTCCTTTTAAGTGAAGACATATTTCAAACTTTTGTGGTCCAAATAAATTTTGCACGACACTCCATACAGAAGATGTCTCCACAACTTTAAGGTATGAATGATGACAACAAATTCTAGGTCGTGCGTAGGATAATTCTTTTCATGCACCTTCAATTGTCTCGATCCATACGCAATCACCTTGCCGTCCTGCATCAACACGCAACCGAGTCCAACTTGTGAGGCATCCACATAAACAACATACTCTACTCCTTCCACCGGCAATGCCAAAATTAGAGCAGAACACAATCTCCTCTTGAGCACTTGAAAAGCTTTCTCATAGGCATCACTCCAAATAAAAGCTGCGCTCTTTTGCGTAAGCCTGGTCAACGACGTAGAGAGCACAGAGAATCATTTCACTAATCTTTTGTATTAACTTGGCAACCCTAAGAATCTCCTTATCTTCTTAGGCGATGTAGGTCTCTTCCAATCCAAGACTGTGGCTATCTTTGCGGGATCCACTGAGATACCGTCCTTGATTACAATGTGTCCTAGGAATGACACCTGAGATAACCAGAACTCGCACTTACTAAGCTTAACATACAGCTCGTGCTCCCTCATGGTAGACAAGACAAAGCGCAAGTGCAAGGAGTGCTCTTATGCATTTCTGGAATATACCTGGACATCGTCATTGAATACAACCACGAACTTATCCAGAAAATACTGAAACACCCTATTCATCATGTCCATAAAAGCTGATGGTGCGTTCGTTAATCCAAATGACATTACCAGAAATTCAATGTGACTATATCGAGAACGAAATGTAGTTTGCGGAATGTCTGACTCTGGGATTCTTAACTGATGATAACCTGAACGGAGGTCAATCTTCAAGAGCACAGAACTACCTCACAACTGATCGAACAAGTCATCGATCCTAGGCAACGGATATCTGTTCTTAATGGTCACCTTGTTTAGCTCTTGATATTCTATGCATAGCCTCATCGGTCCATCCATTTTCTTCATGAAGAGCACTGGTGCACCCTAGGGGGGAGAACTGGGTCTAATAAAACTGCACTGCAATAACTGATCCAGTTGAGTATACAACTCCTCTAAATCACACGGCACCATGTGGTACGGTGCCTTTGCAATAGAGTGAGTGTCTGTCTCAAGGTCTATAACAAACTCCACCTCTCTCTCAGGAGGAAGTCCAGGAAGACTAATAGGAAAGACATCCGAAAACTCACGCACCAAAAATTATCCTCAACCCGAGACTCAACCGGTGCAGCTCCCAGAACAAAAACGGAGACAAGAAAAGAATCACAGCCAGACTCAAGAAATTTGCGAGCACGTACATCAGAAATGATCGAAGATTCCAAACCATACACACTCATGGGCTGGCCATTGCCACCTTTAAAGTCCAAGCACTTGTGCTTGCACGGAATGACGGCATCACAGCTGGACAGCCAGTACATGCCCAAAATCATGTCAAAGTCTACCAAATCTAGCACCTTCAGATCCGCAAAGGCTAAAAAACCACCTAGGATGATGGAACATTTTTTGGTTACCCTAACTTGACATCACCAACTCTCCCGAAGAGAATTTGACATTTAGGGAGGAGTCTAACTGGTCAAGAGCCCAGCGATGTCGGTCTAAAACACTCCTCGCCACAAAGGAGTGAGTAGCACCAGAATCGAACAAAACGCGTGTCCACTTATTCTTCACCTTAAATTCACCTAAACAAATAGCACGCATAACTAAAATGCGGAAACTATAAATCTACCAAAAGTGATTACTAGCTGAGTCAGAGACTAACCTGAGATCACTTGAGTCGAATATTGGGCTTCCTCCTTGGTCAGCACATTCAACTTTCCTTTTCCCTTATCTACGAGAGGCGGGGAGGCGGTAGAGTCTGTAACGAAACTGCATGCAGCGCAGGCTGGCTCTACGAGCAATATGCCTTCATGTGTCATTTCTGGCCGTAGAGAAAACAAGTTCCAGCCTTCTTGCGACAACGGGCCACATCTTGCCCACTCCGCTTGCAATAAGTATAGACAGGGCCTCCCTTTGGAGCATTCTGGATCGCGTGTACTTGAGACAGCTTCTGCGCATCCAGTCTCTTAAAGCACTTCTCAAAAGTGTGTCCTGGCTTACCACAGAAGCTACATGCTTCCCTTCTATCCTTCTTCATTGCAGGGCCAGATGCCCTAGCACTTCCTCCATTGTTAGATTTCCTCTTATCCTTCTTCGCATGCAATCCCTGATTCTTCGTATTTTCTATCACCTCAACCTTCAAGATAGCTTCGACTGCTTCTACAAAGGTTTCAGACTTGTATGCGCTAGCCAACTGCTGGATGTCATACCTCAGACCACACAGGAAATGATTTACTCTGCCTTCTTTGGATGCTACCAGATCTGGGGAGAAACAACTGAGATTGCTAAACTCGACCCCGTGCTCACTAATTGTGAGTTGCCTCTGCTTCAGGGGTAAAAAGTTGTTCATTAGACGATCTTACTTGGCAAAAACCTCTTCAGTAACATACTCTTGAATGATTCCCACGAGCATCCATTAGAAAGATTCTCTTTTTCTCCGATCCACCAACTCTTCGTAAGTCCCTTGAGCTGATACGCCACAATCACCACCTTCTGATCGGTGGAAATTCCATAATCAGAAAACATTTTTTCCATGGCAATGATCCAGTCATCCAATGTCATGAAGTCTACTCTACAATCATACGAAGGAGGTCCAAGTTGCTGGAAGTGAAAAATGAAATTCATATCAGGAGGCAGTGCGACTAGGGGAACTAGAGCAGCAAGAGGAGTAGGAACAGTTTGGCCCACAACAGGGTCCTGCACTCTAGTTTGCTGCCCGATGACGACAGCCAACAACGATTGTATCTGAGATTACATGTCCACCATCTGCCTTGTCAGAGCCTCATTACTTTGTCGTAGCCCTTCGATCACTGCCTCACTCTGGGCACCAGAAGACTCGCCCTCCGAGTGGGGAGTCGACCTCGTCGCAATGCGTTTAGGCGGCATTTCTACAGAACAAATGGATACATAGTCAAACCTTGCCTAAGATACTCAAATTGGGAAAATATTCCCTTAGCAAAACTGTTTCGGGGTCATATTTTACAGATACGAGCAAACGACTTATCAAAGACCTAGCTTAAGACACTGAAGCTAGAAAACTCAAATACCTTGACTCAGATCAGATCAGGAACAAAAAAACTCGGATTAGATCGGAAATGAACAAATACTTGCTCTTGTTGTTACCTTTCTCTGGGAAATCATAAAATAATGCTATGCCTCTAACTTGTGCCTATAATATCAATGCATGAATGTTTAAATTTCATCTCAAATCATGGGTGTACATATGTCATCATACAGATCTTTAACTTGGCATGTGTGCTTATGCGATGGTATGTTATGTATGTAGTATTATGCATTCTAAAAAGGCCTTAGTGCATGTTATGAGCAGTGTACACATACAATGTTATGAATCTCATACTACATAATATTATATGTAATGAAGAAGAGTAAACATGCTGATGGGCATCCATGTGATGATGGTTATGCATCCCAAACTACATAACCATCACATGTTTCGACCTATGGTGGATCCATATACAAACACATATTATGCATCTCAAACTATATAATGTGCCCCGTATACTTCTTATCATGCAATGAGTGTAGCGTTCGTACTTCCATCAAGACTACTGATGACATATCAGTGTGTGTATGCAATGAAATGATACGATTAGAGTTTTGCTTAAGGGAAAGTTGACATACTGGCTTGCCAAATCAACCAACCCGCTTGCAAAACCTCCCTCTGATACCAACTGTCACAACCCACATTTTCTCCGTATTCAAAAATACGTCAAAGTAGAGAAAATACGCGTCGTGATGCCACGCCGTACAGGGGACAACTGCAGATGCTCAGGCTACTCGTCCTCACATTTACTTCATGTAAAAGATTTATGAAATTAAGTTAAAAACAATACATATAAGTTATTAGAGTTACTGAGTGTGTCCCTCGGTCGGGTCGATCACTAGTCCATTGGTGAGAAAATAGATATGTTTTACGCTGCGAAAAATACTTAGTTGATTCATTTGCTATTCGATATGAGAATGAAGGTCTATCATATTATAATGATGATGTGACTTCTACATTTAATATATATTAAAAACAGACTTTTATAGCGCTTAAAAGTAGTAGATTTTGCAATTAAATGTCATGTCAATGTTCCAGAATGCAGTTTTGTATACTTTAAAATAACTAAATGCATCCTAATATAAATCCTTCACAGAGAGCAAACATAAACAGGTAAAAAGTAACAGTAGTAAAAGCTGGAAGTAGTCTATCACAAAAAAGTTCAAGACTATGAGCGTCAACAACTGACACGAACCTATAGTAAAATCTAACAAGTCTAAACAAAGACAACTACCTCAAAGCTCCTAGGTGGAATCAAATGGTCGTAGCATCCCGCAGCACCAGAAGCATAAATGGTCTGCTAAACATGCTACTGCTCTGATCTTGAGGCATTCAAAAGAAGAACACCTATGAAGAAAGTTACAAATGGTACAAAAAGTAAAGACGGACCAAACAAACTTCAAAGTGAAGGGAATCTATAAAACGACTACAATAAAAGGTCAGCTGCAGAGTAAAAGTAAGCAAACAGTAAATCTAGTCGAGCAAGAATGGCTAATCACATTAACTGGACAAAACAAAGTACCAACATCAGAAGTTTGAACCTTCATCTTTCATTTATATTTATGTTATTCATCAATAAAAAAATGAGACTGATCAGCTCAACAATAAAGAGTACTGTGCCGGGAAAAAAAGTTCACAATGCGCACAAACCCAGCCAACAGGCACCATGCTAAGGGAGAAACCCCAACGCACACAGAACAAGCTAAGGTAATGTGTCGGGGATGAAAGTCCACAACGTGCACAAACTCAACCATAGGGCACTATGCCGAGGGAGAAACCCCAATGTGCACAGTCCATCTGTGTTTCTTTAGTTACATAATCATGCATGCAGAGTTTCTTTTATTCATCACAGACTCACGGTCAACAAACAATGTGGACAGTATAAGGATATTTCAAGGTCAAGCAAAGTGAAGTTTAATCGAAATAATGGGACGCATAAAGTGTCATAACGATCAACATGACTCGATAGTTAAAAATGGCATGACAACCAAATTTGTTTACCAATTATACGGAATAAAAATTGGGAGTATGTTTCTAGGGGAAACAGGTTACAATTCAACAAAAAAATTAGAATTTAAGGACAACTTTCTATGAAGTTGAAACATGACAAACTCAACCAAATATGGCAAACAAATTAGAAAAATAGAGCAAGAGGGAGAATAAGAACACCACTTGCCTCAATTTTATTGGAAAGATCCTCCGAACCACTCCTTGTCGCAAATCGAGCTAAAGAAGACAATGGAAGTCGAACTCTAACAAGAATTAGCTGAAATAGAGGTTAGGGCCAAAAACCATTACGAGAAAATCTCAAGGAAAGGGGAAGATTTTACCACGATGGAGAATCTCTCGCTGAGAGATTTCCAGATCTATGATTAGTTGGAAATTTTGAGCACCGGAGCTCCATCGGCGGCCACCGGAAGATTCACGAATGGGAGAGAGAGTCGCCGCAATGGTTTCTGTTCGGTCTAATTGTGAGGAAGAAGATGAAGTTTTTTTTATCTTTCTAGATATCCTTAAGTATTAGAGTATAAACCTATATATATATATATATATATATATATATATATATATATATATATATATATATATATATATATATATATATATATATATATATATATATATATATATATACGAGTCGGCGGCCTCCGGCCCGATAGCTACGCGCCACAGTACCCGGCCGGCGACGGCGGGCTTCGCCCACATCCCGGCGGGCTTCGTCCCCCCCGGCGGGCTTCACCCGCCCCCTGCGGGCTTCGCCCGCCCCCCGGCGGACTTCGCAACAGTACCAAGCCGCTTGCTTTTTATAATTAATTAAAAACTAAAATAATTAATAAAAAAAATCTTCGCGACAGTACTCAGTCGCGGCGGCGGGCTTCGCCCGCCCCCGGCAGAATTAATCCCGCTGAAATTAAATCCAGCTGGGATTTAATCCTGCTGGGATTAAATTAATCCCAGCGGAATTAATCCCGCTGGGATTAATCTCTGGGATTAATCCCAGCGGGATTTAATTCCAGAGCTGGCTGGGATTAATTCCGCTAGGATTAATCCCAGCGCTGGAATTAATTCCGCTGGGATTAATCACAGGGCTGGGATTTAAACCCAGCGGGATTAATCCCAGCGCTGGAATTAATTCCGCTGGGATTAATCACAGGGCTGGGATTTAATCCCAGCGGGATTAATCCCGCTGTTCCGCGGGAATTAAATCCCGCTGGGATTAATTTAATCAGTGCGGGATTAAATTTCGCTAGGATTAAATCCCGTGCATAGGTCAATTCGGCCGGAATTAATTCCGCCCCACCAGATTTTAGTCCCACACTGCAGATTTAGAGATGGTTTTGTAGTATATATGGGTTTGCGTCCTCTTTAATGTAGTCTCCTGGTGTTGGGCTTATTCTGGCGGGCTTGTTTGTGGGCTTGCTGGCTCCTTTAGCCTGATTTCTCTTTGCAGCTTTAGCGGGCTAAAGGGCATGCATGCAACCTTATAAGCTGGTCGGCCTGCTGGTGGTTTTTGATAATTTAATCCAATTTTGAAATTATTTCAAGTATGTTTAGGACTGTCTAGAGTAGGTTTAGGAGGCCTATAAAAAGTCTAGAGAGATGGTACAAATTAATCATACGGCTGATATAATATCATGCCAGATTGGACGGCCGAAATCGCTCCAATGAGTTTAAAATTCATGCATTTCATATTTCTATTATAGTGATAAAGATATATATATATATACATGTGTTTATAAATTATTTTGTCTAAACAGGAAGAAAAAACGGACGATTTGGGTGCGGGCGCGCGAAAAATAAAAATAGAGGTTTAAGATGGCTCCAAATCGAAAAGTGTTCAACATGAAATTTGTAGATCTCGTTAAGACAAACAAATTTTATGTTAACCATATTTCCATATGATATTGTTTTGCCTCTCAAAACAGTGCTCGAAAACATGCTGAAACGAAATTCTCGAGAGAAGCACAGGATTTCTCGAGAAGGGAAAGAGATTTCTTGAGAACAAATTTAGAGTTCTCGAGAAAACAATTTAGAGTTCTCGAGAGCTACTACAGGATTTCTCGGGAAGGGGGGCTGAGCTCTCGTGTACAAAATCAGATTTCTCGGAAGGGTTTGCTGATTACTCGAGAAGAAAGTATGATTACGGAGAAGAAGATAAAACTATTTACAAACAGTGGATTATTTGCAAATATATCCAAAAAATTAAACTATATACATGAATAGAAAATGATATTTTTGAATAGTGCTTTAATATTAAAATAAACATATTTATGTACTTTTGAATAAGGAAATACGAGATCAAAACGGAGGCCCAAACGCACCCCAAATTGAACGAAACTCACACCGTAGGCGAACACTTACGCTACGAACACAACGGCGAAAACGGAACCAAAATCCGATAAGCCATTCTTGAGATATAAATTTTCAAATTATACGGCGAACATAAATTCTACAAAACTTCGGAAATTCATCGAGGCTCAAATATCGCTCTGATCGCGACGAAACTTGACGAGCATGTCAAAAATTTATTAATTCAATTTCCCAACAAGAAATTTTCCATTTTCGACAAGAATTCACGAATTTGGCCGACTCGACCGAACAGACGCGAAAACGCACTAACGGCGATGTGCCGTCAACTCCACGTTAATGTAACGCCCCTTACGTCATTATGACGTCAATAAGAGAATTAAATAATTGCCGGAAAATCTGCGACGTTACATTAACTGACCTTCCCAACTGTATAAAAGATATTTGATCTTATAACAGTCAGATAGATGAGTTTGCCTATAAGTCGCCTGTACAAAATACAATCTGGGAGAAGAGGAGAATCTTTAGCCCACCCCTTATCATCCACAACAGCGATCGGGCAATGAGCGGACCTTGACCAAGAAGACCAGTTTCTTTTAAGAGATCTAGCTCATACTTCCGCTGCGAAAAAACAACAAAGTTACGCTTTCGTGAAATCTCAATTCTCATAAAGTACTTCGGAGTTCTCATATCCTTAGTAACAAAATGTTGTCGAACATATCGTTTTTCCAAATCAATGTCTTCTTTATCATCACCAGTAAGAAGGATATCATCAACAAAGACATCAAGAACCACAAGGCCTTTAGTAGTCTTGCGTATAAACAGAGAATGATCAGCAGACCTCCAATTGAACCCAATAAGAGAAATAACCCCACTAAACTTGTTAAACCAAGCTCATGGACTCTGCTTTAGACCATAAATCTCCTTCCGAAGCTTGCATACTTGAGACTCCCCCGGAGCAATATATTCAAAAGGTTGCTCCACGTAAACCACCTATTGCAAGTCACCATAGAGGAAAGCGTTCTTCACTTCTAACTGAGACATTTCCTAGTCTCTATTAACCATAACAGAGAAAAGAACATGTATAGTGCTGATACAAGTGACAAGAGAAAAGTTATCAACGAATTCAACACCACACGTTTGAGTAAGTCCTTTGGTAACAAGCCTCGCTTTATAGAGGTCAACAAAATCATCTGGAAGATAATTGACAACAAAAACCCATCGATAACCAACCACATCTATACATAGTGGTGTAGCAACAAGTGTCCAAGTATCTCTCTCAGTTAAAGTTTTCATTTCTTCATCCATAACGACCTTCCACTATGGAATAACAAGAGCCTCTTGATCTGTAGCCGGGATGACAGTAGAAGATATAACAAGAGAAAAACACTTGACAACCAGAGAAAGCTAAGCATATGAGACAACATCTTCAATAGGATGCTTAGTGTATTAGCGGACACCCTTCCACAAGGCAATGAGAAGATAAAGATCACTCTGGTTCGTAGGAGCAGATCCACTGTCAGAAGAGGGAAGAGGCCCGGGAATAGGCACAGAAGGCTTCAAGGTCAAAGATCCAGTCTCGAGAGAAGGAGACAGTGTAATAGGAATAGTGGTGGAAAGAACAAGGACTGGCATATGTGCCAAGACAATAGGCATTGAAGAAGAGGTATCAGAGGGCAAGAGAGGAGAAGCAGGAGAAAAATACAGTGTATCCTCAAAGAAGGTGACATTAGTATAGACGTACTATTTGTAGAGAAGAGGTTCAAGACAGCGATATCCCTTCTATGTTGGACAATAACCGAGAAATATGCATTTAACAGAACGGGGAGAAAGTTTGTCATGACCAAGAGAAGTATGTGAACAAATGTAGTGCACCCAAAAAAAATAAGAGGTAAAGGAAACGGCTCGACCCCGGGATACAAAATATAGAATGGAGTCTTGCCCTAAAGAATAGATGAGAGAATACGGTTTATGAGATAGCAAGATAGAAGAACAACATAACCCCAATAATACTGAGAAACATTCATTTGTAAGAGGAGGCTACGAGCAACATCCAGGAGATAGCGATTCTTGCATTCATCAATGTCATTCTGTTGAGAGGTATAGTGGAAAGTAGTTAGATGAACCAAACTGTGGCTTGTACAAAAATCAAAAAATTGACGGTTGACATATTTTTTCGCAATATCTGTACAAAGAACTTGAATAAGCACATTAAACTGTGTGAAGATCTCATTATAAAAAGCGGCAAACACAGAGTAGAGTTTAGAATGGTCTTTCAAGAGATATGACCAAGTACACCTGGAGAAATACTCAATGAAGGTGATAAAGTACAAGCCACATCTACCAACAATGGCAGTAGGAGCGGGACCCCAGATGTCAGAGTGAACTAGTTCAAAAGGACGCAAAGAACTACGTCTCATTATTATTGGGAAAGAAGAGCGATGATGTTTACCAAGCTAACATGCTTCACAATTCAAAGGAAAATACTCTTGAGGAAGATCTGGGAGAAGTTGGTAGATGAGGCGAGAAGGAGGATATCCAAGATGACGATGTCATTATTGAAGAGAAGAAGAAGCAGAAAGAGCAATGACAATATCAAGAAAGAAGATGCCACCACTTGTAGTCCTAGTATCAATAGTAGCCTTGGTGACAGAATCCCAAAAAGAACAAGTAATGATAGTAAAAGTAACCGTGCAGTGCAACTGTGCGTAGAGAGCCTGAACAGACAACAAATTGCACAGAAAAGTGGGAATATACATAGTGTCCTCAACCTGTAAAGACGAAAAGATGTGCACAGTGCCCACACCATACACAGGAGCAGAAGTCCCATCAGTAATAATGATATGAGAAACCCTTTTCTGGTCGTTCAAGCAGGAGAACAAATGATAATTGCCATCCATATGACAAGTGACACCATAGTCAATAAGCCACTTATCAGAAGAGGCCAAAAGAGCACGAGCTGTAGAAGAAATATGAGAAACTGACCTCATGAAGAAAGAATCCAGATAGATAAAAGACTAATCGCAAGGTTAGACCCAAGCTGTAAAAAGAGGCCAAGAGATCGCACGAACAAATAAACCGCGCTACCAAGCAGATAAGAGAAGAAATCGCAAAAGATGCCATGAAGGGTGCAAGACGAAAGAGAACAGGTCACCAAAAGAATAGATCGGCTAACCGATCGGCTAACAAGTCATAGAAAGATCGCGACCAAGAACAGAAGACCGATAAAGACTCAAACCATACAGTTGAGGAGAAGCCGAAAAAGATCTCAGAAAGAGAACCAACCACCAAAAAGAAACAAATAGAGAAGAGACTGCGCAAGTAGAGAAAACAGCCTGCACGTGAAGAGAATAGAAGAGAAGAGGGAGAGAAAGAGACCACACGAGAAGACAACCAACCCTCAAAAGGGCAGAGGAAAGAAGACACGCGAACATCAGTGAAACTGCGCGAACAGAAAAGAAATCTAAGGGATAAGTTGCAGTAAACGCGACAAGCATGGGAGGGAAGGGCGGGAAGAAGTCGTGCGAACAGAACAAAAGAGGAAATGGTTAGAAAAGAAAACCGCAAGCAAATTGGAGCAAAAGATCGATTAGCTCTGATACCTTGTGAAAAAGAGCTAAATAAAGGCAAATTTTATTGCTCCAAAACGATAAACAATACATAGGTATGCCCCCTTATTTATAGAAAATGGGGGAGATGAGTGAATACAACAAGATATGTGAGACTAAATACACTCTGCGTGGCTTATGCGGTTTGACACTATCAAATCGCAACACTGTACAAAGCTGTTGATCTCATATCGGTAATAGAGGTAAGCCACCAAACCTGTTGGGTATAGCAACAACAGTAAGGCTTATAGGGTCTACAAAGTGATTACTCAAGTTGTAGAAGAGTCAGTTCATGTAGTCTTTGATGAAGCTAGACTCATTAACAATGAATTGCCTAGAAGTGTTTGCAGCTCTACAGGTGTGACTGAGAAGATGGACAAGCTTACTATTGAAGAAGGTCCTACTGCAAGTCAGCAAGTAGATGATAGTGGCTGCTGTCCAGGGGGAGTACAAGATACTCCTGTTGCTGAAGAAGACCAAGAGGAGCAGCTGAACGAAGAAGCTGAAGGTGTACAACCAGAAGACAGGTTGCCTCCAGTAAATATGCATTTAAAAGATCATCCAGCCAATCAAATTATTGGAGATCTCAGACAAGGCGTACAAACAAGGAGCAGGAATCTAAGTTCTGTTCTCTACTCCAGCTTTCTATCCCAAGTAGAGCCAAAGAAATTTGAAGAAGCAATCCTAGACCCTCATTAGATTGAGGCAATGCAAGAGGAGCTGAACCAGTTCAAAAGATGCAAAGTCTGGGAGCTAGTTCCTAAACCAAAAGATCACAACATAATTGGAACTAAGTGGATCTTTAGGAACAAGCTGGATGAGAATGGAATAATTATAAAGAATAAAGCTAGACTAGTTGCTAAAGGATATAGGAAAGAAGAAGGTATTGATTTTGATCAAACCTTTGCTCCAGTAGCAAGACTGGAGGCAATCAGGATGTTCTTGGCCTATGCAACATTCCAAGGATTTAAGGTCTATCAAATGGATGTTAAGTCAGCTTTTCTGAATGGAAACCTGAAGGAAGAAGTCTATGTTGAGCAGCCATCAGGTTTTGTAGATTCTACTAAACCTAATTATGTCTATAGACTTAGGAAGGCTTTGTATGGGTTAAAACAAGCCCCTAGGGCTTGGTATGAAACCCTGTCTAGTTTCCTCATTGAGAATAAATTCACAAGGGGGAAAATAGACAAGACTCTATTCCTTAGGGAATCCAGAGGCAAGATCATCCTAGTCCAAATATATGTAGATGACATCATATTTGGGTCTACAGAAAGTAGTCTTTGCAAAAAGTTTACAAAACTAATGCAAGAACAATTTGAAATGAGCAGTATGGGGGAACTTAAGTTCTTCTTGGGTCTCCAAGTTAGACAGACTGAGGATGGTTTATCCATATGCCAGTCTAAGTTCACCCTAGAATTGATAAGGAAGTATGGTATGGAATCTTCCACTACCATGAAAACTCCTATGGGGTCAACAATGTCTTTATGCAAAGATGATGCAGGGAAACCTGTAGATGAAACTTTGTATAGAGGGATAGTTGGCTCCCTATTATATTTGACTGCAAGTAGACCAGATATCATGTATGCTACATGTGTCTGTGCTAGGTACCAAGCTTGCCCTAAAGAATCTCATTTGACAGCAGTCAAAAGAATTTTGAGATATCTTAAGTACACTCCTTATCTAGGACTTTGGTACCCTAGGAATGGAGATTTTGAACTGACAGGTTATTCAGATGCAGATTTTGCAGGCTGCAAGGAAGATAGAAAGAGTACCACTGGTACTTGTCAATTTCTAGGTGGAAGGCTGGTGTCTTGGAGTAGCAAGAAGCAGACCAGTGTGGCTATCTCCATAGCTGAGTTAGAGTATGTTGTTGCAGGGAGCTGCTGTGCACAACTACTATGGATACAACACCAGCTAGAAGATTATGGTATTCAAGTAAGTAGAACATCTTTATTTTGTGATTCTACTAGTGTTATTTCTATTGCAAATAATCCTGTCTCTCATAGTAGGACTAAGCACATAGAAATAAAGTACCATTTTCTAAGAGAACATGTGAAAAAAGGAGATATTTCACTAGAATATATTAATACAGATAATCAGCTTGCAGATATGTATACTAAGCCCTTAGATGAAACCAAATTCAATAAATTTAAAATTGAATTAGGGATGATAAACTTAGAATAGTTTACAAAATTGGCTAAGTAAAATGGTGTCGACACACAGAGTTGTCTGTGTCGACACATAGTAGTGGTGTCGACACTTCAGAGAAATGGTCTCGACACATCTAGGAAGTCTGTGTCGATACTTTAGAGAATTAGTGTCGACACATGCAGGGTAGGTGTTGACACATCCAGGGTGGTGTAGACACTTAGGATTTACACTAAATTAAACTAGTATAGTCTCGACTAAGTGTCGAGCTGAGTGGTGTCGACACATATATAAGTGTCAACACATATATTCTGTCAACTATACTTATGTCGACACATAGTTGTCGAGACATAGCAGTAAGTGTCGACACTTTTCAACAGTGTCGACACAATTTAAGTATTTTGACGCGCCTTTTCACCTTCGATTCTAGAAAGGTATAAATAGGTTTTCGTCATTGTTTGTCGACACGCTCACCAAAGTTTCGAGACCAAACTTATGTGTCGACATCTCTCTTCTTCAAATTCAAAATTTCCTCAAACCCTAATGACGCCCAAGCTAGAGGATAATGTTAATGAAGGATATAAGCTCGTGCAACACGCTTTTGATGACACGGAACCTGAAATCAAAGGCGTGGTAACCCTAATTGCCGACACTGGATTGGAATATCTTGTATCTGAACCAATCAAGATCTGGAAGAAGGAGGTCCTAGAATTTCTCAGTGCGGCTTCACTTGACGACTCTGGACTCAAGATTAAATCCAGAGTTCATGGGACCAAGGTCAAGGTCACGCAGAAGAGTCTGAGGAAGGTACTTCAACTACCAAGAACTAAAGAGGAAGAAGATGTATCTGCTTCTAAGACTAGAGAAGCATTGAGATGGTGTGGACTACATTCAAACTTGAAAATTGGATCAGTTTTCAATAGAAAAGGAATAAACATCCAAGGAAAATTCTTATCTGAAATTGTTGGTAAGGTCATCCTGAGCAAGCCTGGAGGACATGACAGGATTTCAACTTATATGTTCAGTTTGATGACTAGGATCATCTTCAAACTAAATAATGATTGGTCTGCAGTTGTGTTTGAGAAGATAAGAGAAAGTATGAAGAAGCCCAATTTGGGTAGAATACTGAGTCTATACCTAGCAGGAAGTATTCCAGATGTGATGAACCAAGCTACAGGTTCAAAGATTAACCACATGAGGAAAATGGATATGAGAATTTTCTCTAGGTGGGATAGAGTGTTGACCAAGGAACTGCCATCTCCTGTAAAGGACACACCCCAGAAGAAGAAGAAGAAGACAGCCACTGTGGCTCAAGAATCCTCCAGCAGCTCTGAAGAGCAAGTAGTGTTCACTCCAGATGATGAAGAGACAGGACATGCTGGAAAGTCTCCAGCACGACAAGAAGATGCACAGAGGCAGGGGGAGCTACCCTCTGCAAGCCCAATTCACCTGGATCCACTCCAGGGGGAGCCTCTAATTGTGGAAGAGCTAACTCCTCTAGAGAGTGAACAAGCTACCCAAACCATACTAGAGGTAATAACTGACATTAATCAATTGGATTTCACTATTGAGGATGAAGTTTTGTCTGATTCATTACCTAATGTTCATCAGCAAACACAGATACAACCTCAAGCACAAGATATTGTCATGGAGGACACATCTGTTACTGATAAAATGGTTGATGAGATAAGAGATTCACCAGCCCTTCCTCAACAGGAATTTACATTAGAAGAGCTATTCCCTGATCTTCTACAAACTGATTTTGAGAAAGAGAAAGCTGCTGCTGAGGGGGAGGAGATCAATATTGAGGGGGAGCATATGGAAAATGTAGAGGTAACTGCTACACAAGAGACTGAGAAGCCAAAGGATGCTGAGGAACCACCAAGGACTGAGAAGGATTCACATCCTAGTCCTAAGGACAGAGTGGATATTGCTAGCACATCTGCTTCAGAGGATGAAGAGGCTGCTAGAGCCAAGAAGAGGAAGTTTCAGGTCTTCAAAAGAAGAAGACAGAACTATAAGAAAGCCCTACAGATAATTGCTCCACAACCTACCCCATCTTCTGACTACAGTTCACTGATGGTGGCATTGCAGATAAAGATAGATGAGCAAAGGAAAGCTATAGAAAAGTATATAGATGAAGGGCATAAGTCACTGCAATTTGATCTGGCCCAAGACATCAAGTCTATTAGATTTGAAGTCAATCTCAACAAAAAGGAAATGACTGACTGCTTCCATAAGGGAGGAAATGCAGTAGTCTATCTGGCCACTCATCAGGAGACGATTAAAACACAAGTGGATGATATGGCAGTGAAGCAAGGCTATGTCCTGGAGAATCAGCTGAGAATGAATGATAATTTGACAGCTTCTCATAATGCTATAGTCACTGAAATGAAGAATATAGCAACTGCCCAGAATGCAGCCCTAACTACAGCCAAGGCAGAATTTGATCAGGCCTTACAAGCAGGTCTCACTACTGTTACTTCTGCCCTCCAGGATTCCCAGAAGCTAATAACTGAAAAGCTCCAAAGGTTGAAACCTTTCTATAAGGATGGAGTAAACTATCTGAATGCACAGATAAGGTTTCAGAAAGATGATCTAAGGGATCACATAGAGAGAGAAGTCATAAAGGGGGAGAGGGTATTAGTCAAGGCAGGCTCTGATCATGCAAAGTGGATTTCAAATTCCATCAGAGCCACCTTTGGATATCCACCCTTATGTGATCATGACAATGTTGCAGAGTCTGGAATCAATCCTGCATACCTTGGAGGAGAGCAAGTTGAAGTAGCTCAAGTGATATACCCTCCACCAGACTTTAACATGATACATCAAGAAATACAGACTATGTACAGTCCTCCTGAGGGAAATCAGAACATTATTCTTGAGAAAGTTATTCATCCTGTGCCAGAGGCTATACTAAAAGAGCAAGAGGCCTTATTAAAGGAACAAGAGGCTCAATTGTCTAAGAAAAGATTCAGAGAGCAAGCTGAATTGAGACCTGATTTTGAACAATGGAGCCCCACTTCCAAGAATATCATCTTGACTGCATGGAAGGCTGCTAAAGACAATATCCTGGATAGAGGTAAGTGGTATTCTGACCTGGAGTGGAGGAAGCATGAGAATAGGCAAGAGGCCATTGTACAGTATAGAAGAAAGGCTAAACTGGGAAAGCTACCTCCTAATGCATAGGAGCCTAACAAGTATTTTCCCAAGACTTATCACTATTTTGAAAGGCAGAAGATCAAAGCTGAAGAGTTGAAAAAGAAAGATCTTAAAGGGAAGAAGCATGCTGCTGCTGATGACACTGAAGCTCAAGTTCAAGCAAAGATTCAATCTGAAAAAGGGATTGTAATCAAGGAACCAGAGCAGTCTTAGGATAGCATTTTCTTAAGTTTACAAGTTGTAATTTGTAGAAAACTCTATATAAACTTTTGACTAATGTAAATGTTGGACTTTGTAAGAACAATGTTATATGTTCATCTATTACATTAATTGTTCTGAGATAATTATTTTTACATGTTCTGTTTATACATGTTTAAGTTTTTACCCTGTCATATATTACTGTTTTACATCATACTGTGAATTTGTTATGTGTGGTGTATATCATTGACTAAGGGTTATGACTTCTCCAAATAGGGGGAGATTGTTGGGTACAGTGGAATATATGTACCTGATTTGAAGAAGCCTCACCCTACTCAATGATATACATCAAGATGTATTTGATGTGTTTTGAGTTTCTTTGTGCAGGTTAAGTAACTGCAGGTTTGCAGGAAAAGTTTCTAAGTCCATGTGTCGACACCCAGAAGAAAAGTGTCGACACTTAAGAAGGCTTGTGTCGACACCTAGAGAAGCAGTGTCGACACTTGGAGTAATTGTGTCGATACTAGGAATGCAGAGTCGACACCAGAAGGAAAGTGTCGACACATACAGGCAGTGTCGACACACAATGAAGAAATGTCTACATAATCAGTGTCGACACTTAGAAGCAGTGTCGACACACAGAGGAACTTTGTCGACATCAAAAGTGTCGACACTAGGAGGCTGTGTCGACACTCAGCAAAACTTCAACAAAGTTCAAGTACAAGTGTCAACACAAAGGAGATGTGTCGACACTCAGTAAAAGTATCAACACATGAAGAATGTGTCGACACTAGGTGGCTGTGTCGACACTCAGCAAATTTCGACAAAGTCTAAGTACATGTGTCGACACAAAGGAGATGTGTCGACACTCAGCAAAAGTCTCAACACATGAAGAATGTGTCGACACTAGGTGGCTGTGTCGACACTCAGCAAATTTCGACAAATTCTAAGTACAAGTGTCGACACAAAGGAAATGTGTCGACACTCAGCAAAAGTATCAACACAGAAGGCTTGTGTCGACACCAAGGAGATGTGTCGACACTTCGCAAGTATCAACATAAGAAGATGTGTCGACACAAAGGAGTTGTGTCGACACTTAGCAGAAATCAACTAAGTATTGAAGAAGAAGGACTTGTGTCGACACACATAATCAGTGTCGACACATTCTGAAGAAGCAGTGTCGAGAAGTAATTTCTACAACACAAGGAGTTGTGTCGACATCATGAAGGCTAGTGTCGACACTTAGTCTACTTGTGTCGACACTTGGTCTATTTGTGTCGACACATAAAGACTGTCTGTCTTGACACTTTCAGATTGTGACAGAGTTTTCAAGAAGTGACTGGATGACTTGACAGCTGCCATTTCAACCGGTCAACTGATACTGTCAGAGCTGTCAGAAGTTTGTTAGAAACCGGATCAGCCGGTCACCATGAAGAAAGCCTATATAAAGGCTTATTCCTTCAACAGAAGGTATTCAAAGGAATCAGATTGAAGAACATAGCAATCAATGAAGTGAGAAACAACAAACCAGAAGAAGACCTTCAAGTGAAGATCTAAGAAGTTGGAGAGAGAAATCTCTTCTAAGAAGACAGCTATTGAACCAGGCTAATAAGAAAGTTTCAGATTGAGATCTGATTCTCAAGTCAGCAGTTGATTGAAGATCATCTGCCTAGAAATTCAACCCTACTGTGTTCTAATTCAAGAATCTTTGAAGAAAGCCAAGGGAGGTTGATCTCAGCAAAGTTCTTACAAGAACTTATCAAGAAGCCAGTCAACTCATCTTTCTCAATCAGAGTTATGGTTATTAATCTTGTACTCTTTATTTTCTGTAGGATCCTTAGGGATCTGAGTTGTAAGCCTATAATTATAAAGGCTGAGTGGTAGGGCTTGTGTGCCTGAGTGTAGGAGATACATATCTCTGAGTGTAGGCCTTGTTGAAGGCTGAGTGTAGGCCTTGTTGAAGGCTGAGTGTAGGTCTTGGTGAAGACTGAGTCGTAGGGCTTTTGTGCCTGAGTTGTAGGAGTGAGATCACTCTGAGCTGTAGGAACCTATTTGGGGTTCTGAGTTGTAAGATCTGAGGATCTGAGGAATAGTGGAGAAGTTAGGTCGAATCTAGTACACTACTAGATAGGCGAAGGGGGAAAGTGGATGTACCCAGACCTTGGGGAACCACTATAAATCCTGTGTGCTCTCTGTGATTGTATGCTTGTGTGAATGTTGTGTTAACTGTGCTGAATTGCTGTGAAGAATTGCATATAATTCTGTGTTTCTGCCATAAAAATTAAAAAAGATTAAGTGCACCTATTCACCCCCCCCCCCCCCCTCTAGGTGGTTTAGGCACTAGTTCTTTCAAAACCGCCACTGAAGACAGCTAGACCACCGCTGCTAGTCGTCATACCGTAACTGCGGGTTGCCACCAGACCATAGTTGCGAACTCCCATCACTATTGTCGCGGTAAGCCTCCAGGTCGCTGTTGCGGCTAACCATCAGGTAGCTAATGCGACAAGTCTCCAGACCGCGGCTGCAGCAAACCATCAGGCCACTGCTGTGCCAAGTCTCCAGACCGCTGTTGCGGCTAACAATGAGACTGCAGCTGTGGCTAGCCTCTAGACCGCAGCTGCGGGAAGACCTCCAAGACTGGAAAGCCCTGTGGGAAGCCAACTACAAAACCGCAACACTACTAAATAGTCAGATCGCCAATCCTGCCAAGATAGCCGCCAGACATAACCGCTGTCACTGACCAAACCGCCACAAAATCAGACCGTCTGGACAAACTTTCGGACCGCTCGAACTACAAGCCGCTAATACTACTCCATCAAACCGCCAAACTCTAACAGGGTGCAAATAGTGAAATTCCCCATGATTGTGTTCTAATAGTAAAATTCCTCATCATGTGCTCCAAATACTAAAATTCACCCAATATGTGTGAAAGATATGGTACCTAAACACCTAGAGGGGGGGTGAATAGGTGACCTAAACCTTTTTAACTTTTGTTTGACAGCACAACAGTTTATCACAGATTATTACAGTTAACAGCAATTTCAGAAATCACACAGAAAAGCCACAACACAGCACAGCACAGCAGACACACTAATTTTATAGTGGTTCCCCAATCTTTGGGTACATCCACTTTCCCTCTTCGCCTATCTAGCAGTGTACTAGATTCGGCCAAACTTCTCCACTAGCTCAGAACCCAACAAGGTTCCTACCTCAGGCCCAAAGCCTTACACTCAGCCAAAAGGCCTACACTCAGCCACCCAGGCCTACACTCAGCCAATCAAAGGCCTACACTCAGAGTTCTTCAACTCCTACACTCAGGCACCAAGCCCTACCCTCAGCCTTTATAAAATAGGCTTACAATCACTCAGATCCAATGGATCTTACAAGTTATAATAGAAATTACAAATTCTAACTCTACAACTCAGAAGGAATGAGAGGAGTTGAGAGTTTCTTGGAGAGTTCTTGGAAGAACTCAGCGTGATCCAAACTGACTTAGCTTTCTTCAAAGCTTCTTGAGTAGAACTGAATTAGTCTGAATCTTCTGCAGTTGATCCTTGATCTCTGCTTCTTGAAATCCAGATGACTCTGAATTCTTCTTCTCAGCCTTAGTTCCAAAGACTGAATCCTTGGTTGGAGCTCTCTCTCTCCAACTACTTAGATCTGCAGTTGGACTGCCTGATCTTCTTGTGTTGATCTTCTGTGTATCACTTCTTGATTTAGTCTGATCAACTACTTCAATCACACCATGTAATGTTTGTGAACTTCTTAATTATTATCTCCACTCCTTTTCTGTAGACTGTGGGTGCCTATTTATAGGCTTCCTTCATGGTAACCGGCTGATCCGGTTTATAACAGTCTTTTGACTTTGCTGACAGTTGCTGTAGACCGGCTGGATTGGCAGCTGTCATGTCAACCAGTCACTTCTTGAAATTCTCTAACTGTCAGTTAGTGTCGAGACTTTCTGTTCTTAAGTGTCGACACTTATAGACCAAGTGTCGACACATGTTGTGTAAGTGTCGACACAAGTCTACAAGGTGTCGACACATTCCCTTGTATGTCTCGACACAGTTTCTTCTGCATGTGTCGACACTGAAATTGAGTGTCGACACAAGCACTTGTACTTCATTCTTTCTGTATTCTTCTAAGTGTCGACACATCTCCTTTGTGTCGACACATCTTCATGTGTAGAAACTGTCAAGTGTCGACACTGCTTCTTGGTGTCGACACAAGTCTTCATTCTTGATTCTTCAGCTGAGTGTCGACACATTCCCTTAGTGTCGACACTTATACTTAGAATATTTTACAACTTTTCTGTTCTTTGCTAAGTGTCGATACAGCTCCTTGTGTCGACACTTTCTTCAAGTGTTGAGTCTTCTGGTTATGTGTCGACACATTGTGCTGAGTGTCGACACATTCCTTTAGTGTTGACTTCTTTGAGTGTGTGTCGACACATTGTGCTGAGTGTCGACACATTCTTCATATGTTGACTCTTTAGATTGAGTGTCGACACATTGTGTTGAGTGTCGACACTTGTACTTAGTCTCTGCAGAATTATGCTGAGTGTCGACACAACTCCAAGTGTCGACACTGTCTGGTGTTGACTCAGCTCTTCAAGATGTCGACACTTCTGCTAAGTGTCGACACAGCTTTTCTGCATCCTTCTACACTGAGTGTCGACACAGCTCCAAGTGTCGACACTTTCTGACTGGTGTCGACTCTTCTTCCCTGGTGTCGACACAATGACTCCAAGTGTCGACACTGCATGTCTGGGTGTCGACACAAGCTTTCTCAAGTGTCGACACTTTGCCTCTGGGTGTCGACACATGGACTTAGAAATTTTCAGCTTCAGTCCAGTGTATGTCTAACCTGCACAATTAACTCAAACAAACATCAAATACATTCTGATGTATATCATTGAGTTAGGTGAGGCTTCTTCAAATCAGGTACATTTGACCAATGTACCCAACAATCTCCCCCTATTTGGAGAAGTCATAACCCTTAGTCAATGATATACACCACTCATAATTAAAAATTACAAAATGATGTAAAACATATAAATGACAACAGGGTAAACTTGAACATGTAATAAACCACACATGTATACTTATTAAACATTGCAGAACAATTAAGAAACACACATATTTCAGAACATTCAAACTATATTTATCATATACTGTTCCAATAATGTTTCTTATACATTTTCAATGAAGTATTACAATGTTTTTCTCTTAACAGATTACAATAAGCATCAAGTTAATCCCTAATCTAGTGCTGATCAGGTTCTTTGATGACAATCCCTTTTCCAGCTTTAACTTGAGCTTTCACAGCAGCAGCAGCAGCAGCAGCAGCAGGCTCAGCTTCAGCAGTCTTCTTCCCTTTTAGATCTTGCTTATCTGCCTTGATCTTTTGCCTTTCAAAATAATGATAGGGCTTGGGAAAGTACTTGCTAGGCTCCACAGCTGTTGGAGGTAGCTTTCCTAACTTGGCCTTCCTTCTGTGTTGGACAATGGCTTCTTGTCTAATCTCATGCTTTCTCCATTCAGCCTCTGAGAACCACTTGTTTCTCTCATGGGCATTATCCTTGGCTGCTTTCCAGGCTGTAAGAATTATGTTTCTAGAAGTAGGGCTCCATTGTTCAAAATCTGGCTTTTGCTCAGCAATTTCCCTAAACTTCTTCTTTGACAGCCTAGTTTCTTCTTCTTTATCCAATGCCTCTTGCATAGCAGCTGTGATAGGTTGAACAACCTTTTCCAGAATAACATTTGGCTTGCCAGCAGTTGGACTATACATAGTGCTTACATCAGCATGAATCATTTCAAAGTCTGGAGGTGGATAGATGACATCAGCCACTGCTTGTTGCTCACCTCCAAGAAATGTTCCTTGAATACCAGATTCACCTACTTCATTGTCATCACACAGGGGAGGATATCCAAGTGTAGCCCTTATAGAATTTGAAATCCATTTTGCATGCTCAGAACTGGCCTTGACTAACACTCTCTCCCCCTTTATGACTTCTTGAGCCATATGATCCCTTACATCATCTTTCTGAAATCGGATTTGGCTATCCAAATATCTTATGCCCTCTTTAAAGAAAGGTCTAAGCTTTGTAAGCTGTTCTGATATGACCTTCTGGAATCTTTTATGGCATTTTAACAGCAGCAATCTCTGCTTGAAATATCTTATCAAAATCAGCTTTGGCAGCAGCAGAGAAGTTGAAGGTTCATCTGACTTATTCTTGATTTCAGTGACTATGGCATTGTGAGATGCAGTCAATTATCATTCATCCTCAACTGATTCTCCAGCACATAGCCTTGCTTGACTGCTATATCATCCACTTTCTCTTTAATTGCTTCTTGATGTTTAGCTAGATAGACCACAGCATTAGCACCCTTGGTAAAACAATCAGTCATTGCTGTTTTATTAAGGTTCATTTCAAACCTTATAGACTTGATTTCCTGGCCTAGATCAGTTTGCAGTGCCTTGTGCCCTTCATCAACATAAGTTTCTAAGGCTTTCCTTTGTTCATCCATCTTGATTTGCATTGCAAGCAGTAGAGCACTATAATCAGTGGATGGAGCTTGTTGAACTAATGAATGTTGAGCAACAGTTTGTAGAGCCTTCTTATAGCTTTGGCTCCTCCTCTTGAATACAAAGAACTTCTTTTTCTTAGCTTGCTCAGCTTCCTCATCTTCAGAGTCAGATGTACTTGCTATATCCACCCTATCCTTAGGGCTGGATGTTCTTTCAGTATGCACATCTTGTGCCTGCTCAGAATCTAGCCTTATAGGCTCTTCTAGTATATCCAAAGTCTCCCCCTCAGCAACAGCATCCTTCACTGCATCAGCAGCAGTCTTTTCCATATCAAAATCTTCTTGATCCAAGTTCAAAAACAGATCTTCCATGGTATACTCTGGTGGAGACTGTGCAGGAGATGTACTTGGTTCTTCAACCACTGTATCAGGTATCACAACAGATGTGTCTGGAAGAACAACATCTGGTTCTGGGTTTGCTGGCTGATTTTGCTGATGATCATCAGACAAATCAGAATTTGTTATACAAAAATTCAAAGTGTTAAGATCAACAAGTACCTCTTGAATGATGAGAGTAGCCTGCTCACTATCCAGTGTAGATGGATGTTCTACAGCTGGAGGCTCCCCCTGGATATCAGCTGGCTCCTGAGGAGCAGGTGACTTTGCTGCAGTCACATCTACTGGACTTTCAGGAGTGAAGACCACCTGTTCTTCACTGCCTGAGCTGCTTGAGGACTCTTGAGGCACAGCAGCTGTCTTCCTTTTCTTCCTGGGAGGAGAGTCTGTTTTAGAAGTTTGTTTCTCAGGGGTGGCCAAGTCCTTTGACACCAGCACCCTTTCCCATCTTGAGAATATTCTGGAGTCCATTCTCCTCATATGATTTATCTTTGTTCCTGCAGCAGTGCTCATTACCTCTGGAATGGATCCAGCCAGGTAGAGACTTATAATCCTGCCCAGATTGGGCTTCTTCAGGCTTTCCTTCACTTTCTCAAAAACCACCATTGACCAATCTGTCTTCAGAGTGAAGATGATTCTGGTCATTACTTCAAACATGGAGGCAGACACCCTGTCATGCCCTCCTGGTTTGCACAGAATTACCTTGCCCACTACTTCTGACAAGAACTTGCCTTGATTGTTCATCCCCTTCCTATTGAAGACTGATCCCACCTTCATCTGTGAATCCAGTCCACACCAAGTAAGAGCTTCCCTGGTCTTAGAAGCAGTTACCTCCTCTTCTTCTTGAATCTTAGGTAGCTGAAGTACCTTTCTCAAAGACTTGGGGGATAGTTTGACTTTGGTGCCATGCACCCTGGACTTGATTCTGAATCCAGAGTCGTCCACAGTTGCTTGAGTAAGAAATTCAATTACTTCTTTCTTCCAGATTTTCGTTGGTTCTGAAACCAAGAATTCCAGTCCTGAATCGCTGACTAGGGTAATCACCGATTTGAATTCCTGATCGCTGTCGTCAAATGCGCCTCGCACGAGCTCATAGCCCTCGTTGACGTTCTCTTCCAGCTTGGGAGCCATTAGGGTTTGAAGATTTAGTCTTGAGAAGAGAGAAATGTCGACACAAGAGTTTAGGTCTCGAAACTTTGAAAGCGTGTCGACAATCAAAGACAGAACCCTATTTATACCTTTCCTGTTTGAAGACGAACAGGCGGGAGGAATTTCTAATGATGTGTCGACACTGTCAATAAGTGTCGACACTGACCTATAATGTCTCGACACTCATGTGTCGACACAAATTTAGTTAACAGATTCTATGTGTCGACACTTGGTTAAGTGTCGACACCACTATACTCGACATGTGTCGAGACTTTACTTATAAAAATTCTGAGTAAAACTTAAGTGTCGACACCTTAGTGGATGTGTCGACACCTACTCGACATGTGTCGACACTAACATTCTGAAGTGTCGACACTAACTTCCTAGATGTGTCGACACCATTTTTCTGAAGTGTCGACACTTACTATTCTGTGTCGACATAGACTTGTCTATGTGTCGACACCTTTTTACTTAGCCAATTTTTGTTCTGTATACTTAGTCTAAGTTTATCATACCTAGTTCAATTTTGAACTTATTAAACTTAGCTTCATCTAAGGGCTTAGTGAACATATCAGCTATCTGATTATCTGTTTTAACATATTCAAGTGCAATATCATTTCTTTCTACATGCTCCCTAAGAAAGTGATATTTTATCTCAATATGTTTAGTTCTACTATGAGATACAGGATTATTAGCTATGGAAATAGCACTAGTAGAATCACAATAAAGTGGAGTTCTACTTACCTGACATCCATAGTCTTCTAGCTGATGTTGAATCCATAGAAGTTGAGCACAGCAACTTCCTGCAGCTATATACTCTGACTCAGCTGTGGAGATGGCCACACTGGTTTGCTTCTTACTACTCCAAGAGATAAGTCTTCCACCTAGGAATTGACAGGATCCAGTTGTGCTTTTTCTATCTTCCTTGCATCCTGCAAAGTCTGCATCTGAATAGCCTGTTAGATCAAAATCTCCATTCCTAGGGTACCAGAGGCCTAGATAAGGTGTGCCCTTTAGATATCTCAAGATTCTCTTGACTGCAGTCAAGTGAGATTCTTTGGGGCAGGCTTGATACCTGGCACAAACACATGTAGCATACATAATGTCAGGCCTACTTGCAGTCAAGTATAGTAAGGAGCCAACTATCCCTCTATACAAGGTTTCATCTACAGGTTTCCCTGCATCATCCTTGCTTAGAGACATACTTGACCCCATAGGAGTCTTCATGGTACTGGAGGAATCCATACCATATTTCCTTATGAGTTCTAGGGTGAACTTAGACTGACATATGGAAAGACCACTTTCAGTCTGTTTAACTTGGAGACCCAAGAAAAACTTCAGTTCTCCCATACTACTCATTTCAAATTGACTCTGCATAAGCTTTGCAAACTTTTTGCAAAGGCTACTTTCAGTAGACCCAAATATAATGTCATCTACATATATTTGGACAAGTATTACTTTGCCTCTAGATTCCCTAAGGAATAGAGTCTTATCTATTTTCCCCCTTGTGAACTTGTTCTCAATGAGGAAACTAGATAGGGTTTCATACCAAGCTCTAGGAGCTTGCTTTAACCCATACAATGCTTTCCTAAGTCTATAGACATAATGTGGAAAAGTAGAATCAACAAAACCTGAAGGTTGCTCCACATATACTTCTTCTTTTAAATTACCATTAAGGAATGCTGACTTCACATCCATTTGGTATACTTTGAATCCTTGGTAGGTTGCATAGGCCAAGAACATCCTTATGGCTTCCAGTCTGGCTACTGGAGCAAAGGTTTGATCAAAATCAATACCTTCTTCTTGCCTATATCCTTTTGCAACCAATCTTGCCTTATTCTTAATGATGACTCCTTGTTCATCTAACTTGTTTCTGTAGATCCACTTTGTTCCTATCACATTGTGATCTTTAGGCTTAGGAACTAAGTCCCAAACCTTGCACCTCTTGAACTGGTTTAGCTCTTCCTGCATAGCTTCAGTCCACTGTGGATCTTGTATAGCTTCTTCAAATTTCTTTGGTTCTATCTGAGACAGAAAACTTGAATATATTGCAGCATTCTGATTTCTGCTCCTTGTCTGAACACCTTGTCTTGGATCTCCAATGATCAGCTCCACTGGATGATCTCTTAGATGCCTGTTGGCTGGAGGCATCCTTACTTCTGGTTGTACTTCTTCATCATCTTCATCATGCTGAGTTCCTTGAACTTCTTCAGCTCCTGGTACATGTAGTTCTCCCCCTGGACATAAGCCATCTTCTTCTACTTGCTGTCTTGCAGCAGGTACATCTTCTATGGTTAGCTTGTCCATCTTCTTAGAAAGACCTGTGGGGCTGCACACACTACTAGACAACTCATTGTTAATAAGAAGTGTCTCATCAAAAACTACATGCACAGACTCCTCTACAACTTGTGTAGTCAAGTTGTAGACTCTATAAGACTTACTATTACTGCTGTACCCAACAAACACTCCCTCTTGGGATTTGGCAGCAAACTTAGTTAAGTAAGTCTTCCCATTGTTAAGTATGAAGCATTTACAACCAAAAATCCTGAAATAGGATAGGTTTGGTTTCCTGCCTTTCACTACTTCATAGGGTGTCTTGTTTAACCTTTTAGTTATGGTAGCTCTATTTATCACATGGCATGCAGTGTTTACTGCTTCAGCCCAGAAATATTCTGGTAGTGAAGAATCACTTAATAGAGTCCTACCAGCTTCTATCAAGGTTCTATTTTTCCTTTCAGCAATGCCATTTTGCTGAGGTGTTCTTGGTGAAGAGAATTCTTGAAATATCCCATAGTCTTCACATAGTTTTGTCATGCTTTCAGATTGAAACTCTGTACCATGGTCACTTCTAATTTTGACCACTGTACAGTTCAATTCATTCTGAATTTGCTTAACAAAACTGTGGAAGACACTAGGTGTTTCAGATTTCTGCTTTAAGAAGAACACCCAGGAAAACCTTGAGTAGTCATCAACAACTACAAAGGTGTAGACCTTCCTACCTAAGCTGTGAACTGGCATTGGACCAAATAGATCCATATGCAAGAGATATAAACATCTCACAGCATCCTTGTTGTCAATGCTTCTAAAGGTGGATTTAGTCTGCTTGCCCTTTTGACAAGCTGAGCAAATGCCATCTTTGACACACTTAACTTGAGGACCATTCCTCACTAACTCTTTACTAAAGAGTTTGCCAATAGTCTTGTAATTAAGATGAGCAAGCCTCTTGTGCCATTTGACACATTGAGAGACTGTCTCATCTGCTACAAGACAAACTGGAGAACTATTGTTCTCAACCATAATGTCTAAACAATAGACATTTCTCTTCCTATAACCTGTCAAAATGATCTTTTGATCACTAGACCTCTTGATATGACAACCATTTTTAACAAATGAGATGTCATACCCTACATCACTTAATTGACTTATACTAATGAGGTTATGTTTCAAACCTTTAACATAAGCCACTTGAGTAATGGTAACTAAGTTAGAAGATATGTTACCAAACCCTTTGATGATTCCTTTTTCTGAACCACCAAAGGTCACCTTTGGACCATTCTTGATTGGGATGAAGTCCTTCAGTAGTCCCCTAGTTCCAGTCATGTGTCTGGAACATCCACTATCCAAGTACCATGTAGGGGTATGGCCACTTGGATTCTCCTGCAAAACAAATTACTGAACCTTAGAACCCAATGGTTTCTTGGGTCCTTGGTAATGTTAGCTTGCAACTTAACAAGCTACCTACTGGCTTTCCACCAGGTATCTTGTTACTACCTTTGGCACTAACATTGTGCCAACAGTCCAAAGCAAAGTGGCCAACTTTGCCACAGCACCAACATTCAAATTTGTTGTACCTTTGCTTAGGTACAGACTTGGCTGTCTTAACTACAGCAGTCTTAGTGAATGTTGGGGCTTTGCCCTTGGACTTGGACTGATTCTGAACAGTCCTTGCTGGATTAACAAATCCCAGTCCAGTCTTTCCTTTATGATGAACAAAATCATCAATCAAGGGTAGCACTGATTTAGGTTTTGAAAACCTAGCTACTAGCTCTTTCTCCTTCTGAAGATTAATCTCCAGTTTCTTAATTTGATCATTCTTAAATGTAATGGTACCCATCTGAATCACAGTAATGTGTTTCAGCCTGGCCACTTCATTTAGTTTTTGATCATAATTCTTCTCATAATCTATTGCAGCTGTCTTGAGATCAGCAATTTCCTTGGCCAAATTTTTGGCTAGGGTCTTGCTTTTCTTATAGGCTAGCAATAGTACTTGATATTCATCTAGGAGTTGATGAATATCTCCCTCAGACTCAGACATATTCTCATCACTTGATGAAGAATACTCTGACTCTGAACTTGAACTGGAATCAGAACTTTGAGTTAAGCCTTGTACCTGACTGGGTCCTGGCTGCTCCAGGTTTTTGGTACTTTCAGTCAAAGCCATCAGTCCTTGGCTTTGACAGTCTTCTTGCTCATAGATAGATTCCATGATCTGCATGAACTCTTCTTCTTCTTCAGCAAATAGCCCAATATAGGCTTCAGCATCTGTCTCTGTGTCTGAAGAAGACATATCTGAAAGAGTCTTCTCATTCTTTGCAACAAAGGACTTCTCCTTCTTTCCTTTGAAGTGTGTTTTCTTCTTGTCACTGGATTCCTTCCTTCTTTCAGGACAGTCTGCAATAACATGGCCCTGTCTATTGCAGCAGTAACAAATTATCTTGGATCCAGTTGCCTTACTTGTCTTGGTCCTTTTCTTGTCCTTCTTTGAAGGCTTCTTTTCCAGATACTGAACCTCTTTCCCTTTGGAAGATGAAGGTCTAGACCTCCACTGTTTCTTCTTAAGGAACTTCTGAAAATGTCTGGTGAATGCAGCAAAGTCTTCATCACTTTCACTGCTTGTAGATTTTGTACTTTCAGATTCTTCAGATTCTGATTCAACTACCTCAGGAGGAGGAGTTGATGACTTGGTCCTGCTCTTTCTAGGTACATCTGACTTAAAGGCAACAGTCTTTTCTCTGTATTCAGTCCTTGTTGACTTTTCTTCTTCTTTTCTTACTGACAATTGCATCTCATAGGATAACAACTTGCCAAAAAGTGTGGGAGGAGGAATTTCTCCCAACTTTGCCATTTCTCTGATGGCACAAATCTTGGTGTCCCAGTCTTTGGTTAGGGACCTTAAGAATTTGTCATTCAACTCATAGTTTGTGAACTCTCTTCCATATGACATGAGTTCATTTACAATTCTATAAAATTTCTTATAGCATTCAGTGATGCTATCTCCTCTTCCTTGCCTAAAACTCTCATATTCTTGATTAAGCAAGGACTTCCTATCTTGCCTTACTTCTTCAGAACCTTCCATGTAGACAATGAGGGTATCCCACATTTCTTTTGCAGTTTTACAGTGAATAAGGTTCTGGAAGGTGGCATCATCAATTGCACTGACTATGATGTTCTGTGCCCTTTTGTCCATAGTTGCTAGGACAATCTCATCCTTGGTCATTTCAGAGAAATCCTTTGGAGTCCTCTGATTTGCATCCAAAACTGAAATCTTCATAGGCACATATGGCCCTTCTTTGACTGTGATGTATATTCTAGGGTCAGAGGCTTCCATAAACAGCCTAACCCTCTCTTTCCAGATCCCAAAGATCTCTTTTCTGCATATAGGTAGTTTCATTGAACCCAACTCCTTATGATTCTCTGAAGAACCCATGTTCTTGATTTTCTTGAAACTGTTTCCTGTTTCCTGACTTAACTGAATCTGCCAAACTGGATCTCCTCAGACAGTTAGTCCTGATTTTGAGGAACCTGGCTCTGATACCACTTGAAAGATATGGTACCTAAACACCTAGAGGGGGGGGTGAATAGGTGACCTAAACCTTTTTAACTTTTGTTTGACAGCACAACAGTTTATCACAGATTATTACAGTTAACAGCAATTTCAGAAATCACACAGAAAAGCCACAACACAGCACAGCACAGCAGACACACTAATTTTATAGTGGTTCCCCAATCTTTGGGTACATCCACTTTCCCCCTTCGCCTATCTAGCAGTGTACTAGATTCGGCCAAACTTCTCCACTAGCTCAGAACCCAACAAGGTTCCTACCTCAGGCCCAAAGCCTTACACTCAGCCAAAAGGCCTACACTCAGCCACCCAGGCCTACACTCAGCCAATCAAAGGCCTACACTCAGAGTTCTTCAACTCCTACACTCAGGCACCAAGCCCTACCCTCAGCCTTTATAAAATAGGCTTACAATCACTCAGATCCAATGGATCTTACAAGTTATAATAGAAATTACAAATTCTAACTCTACAACTCAGAAGGAATGAGAGGAGTTGAGAGTTTCTTGGAGAGTTCTTGGAAGAACTCAGCTTGATCCAAACTGACTTAGCTTTCTTCAAAGCTTCTTGAGTAGAACTGAATTAGTCTGAATCTTCTGCAGTTGATCCTTGATCTCTGCTTCTTGAAATCCAGATGACTCTGAATTCTTCTTCTCAGCCTTAGTTCCAAAGACTGAATCCTTGGTTGGAGCTCTCTCTCTCCAACTACTTAGATCTGCAGTTGGACTGCCTGATCTTCTTGTGTTGATCTTCTGTGTATCACTTCTTGATTTAGTCTGATCAACTACTTCAATCACACCATGTAATGTTTGTGAACTTCTTAATTATTATCTCCACTCCTTTTCTGTAGACTGTGGGTGCCTATTTATAGGCTTCCTTCATGGTAACCGGCTGATCCGGTTTATAACAGTCTTTTGACTTTGCTGACAGTTGCTGTAGACCGGCTGGATTGGCAGCTGTCATGTCAACCAGTCACTTCTTGAAATTCTCTAACTGTCAGTTAGTGTCGAGACTTTCTGTTCTTAAGTGTCGACACTTATAGACCAAGTGTCGACACATGTTGTGTAAGTGTCGACACAAGTCTACAAGGTGTCGACACATTCCCTTGTATGTCTCGACACAGTTTCTTCTGCATGTGTCGACACTGAAATTGAGTGTCGACACAAGCACTTGTACTTCATTCTTTCTGTATTCTTCTAAGTGTCGACACATCTCCTTTGTGTCGACACATCTTCATGTGTAGAAACTGTCAAGTGTCGACACTGCTTCTTGGTGTCGACACAAGTCTTCATTCTTGATTCTTCAGCTGAGTGTCGACACATTCCCTTAGTGTCGACACTTATACTTAGAATATTTTACAACTTTTCTGCTCTTTGCTAAGTGTCGACACAGCTCCTTGTGTCGACACTTTCTTCAAGTGTTGAGTCTTCTGGTTATGTGTCGACACATTGTGCTGAGTGTCGACACATTCCTTTAGTGTTGACTTCTTTGAGTGTGTGTCGACACATTGTGCTGAGTGTCGACACATTCTTCATATGTTGACTCTTTAGATTGAGTGTCGACACATTGTGTTGAGTGTCGACACTTGTACTTAGTCTCTGCAGAATTATGCTGAGTGTCGACACAACTCCAAGTGTCGACACTGTCTGGTGTTGACTCAGCTCTTCAAGATGTCGACACTTCTGCTAAGTGTCGACACAGCTTTTCTGCATCCTTCTACACTGAGTGTCGACACAGCTCCAAGTGTCGACACTTTCTGACTGGTGTCGACTCTTCTTCCCTGGTGTCGACACAATGACTCCAAGTGTCGACACTGCATGTCTGGGTGTCGACACAAGCTTTCTCAAGTGTCGACACTTTGCCTCTGGGTGTCGACACATGGACTTAGAAATTTTCAGCTTCAGTCCAGTGTATGTCTAACCTGCACAATTAACTCAAACAAACATCAAATACATTCTGATGTATATCATTGAGTTAGGTGAGGCTTCTTCAAATCAGGTACATTTGACCAATGTACCCAACAATGTGGGTGCACATAGCCGAATCCCATAATAGCGTGTACATAATAAACTTCCTTAAAAAGCACATCATAAGGAATTAGGGTACAAATTATTATTATGGTGGTTATAGTCTACAGATAGCCGTCTCAACTTACATTAACTGTTTGTGCACTCGACCGCTCTAGAATCAAGACAGACTTACTTAAACCTGTCTACCGAGAGTCTCGAGTGAGCCACAATATGGGTGCGTGCGTGCGTGCGTGCGTGCGTGCGTGCGTGCGTGCGTGCGCGCGTGCGCGCGTGCGTGCGTGCGTGCGTGCGTGCGTGTGTGTGTGTGTGTACACACGTATATATACACAGACACACACACAGACGCACACACACATATGTGTTGAGCATAAATCCTAGTTCAGCCATTGCTTGTCACAAAAAACACCACTTTGAAGGCCAAAATCTATGCCCTCGACTATGTTATCCAGAAATTCAAAATAAGCCAAAAATCATTAAACATGCGGCTAGGGTTTTAGTGTCAGTAATTTGGAAAATTTGAGTTGGAATACAATAACATTAGTAACCACCAACCGCCAATACTAGCGTCGATGGTACATGCTCTCTAGCAAAGAACAACAATGACAAGAGATTTGTTTATCGTGGAAATCTCGGAAATGATTGAAAACCACATGCTCGGATTTGTGTAGGGATAAAATCCACTATTTCATTTTGTTTAAAAGTATTTGGAGTTCCTTAGTGGGTTACATATCACCTCTCTGTAGATAGCTTTGAGTACAAAGATAAAATCAAAAGGCTAAGTTCATGGAACTTCCACGATGCGTCCTTGAGAACATCCGCAAAAGCGTTCTCTTGTGTCTTCCCTAGGGCTCACTGAAGTGTCTGTCTGAGTGTTGAGCGTCGAGAGGTCTATAGAGGGAGTGGACTGAATCCGAGTGAAGAATAATCTAAATCTCATTATCTCACCAAAACATTTCGGAGCTCTCTCTTGTTTTTGGAGTTTCTTGTCTTCAAATAAAGGCCTAGGGGCTTTATTATATCTTTTTGAACGGACATGTTGGTAATTGTGTCAGGCGGAGCCTTGAGTTTGCAAATGATGTCACTCTAATTTGTCACCAGGATCGCCAAATTTCATGAAATGACGAACATGCCCCCAGACGGTCTGGGAGGCCGCAGCAAGGGAGGGGGGGCGCGCGCAGGGGCGGGGCGGGCGAGCCGGGGCGCGCAGGGGCGGGGGGGGGGGGGGGGGGGGGGGGGGGGGGGGGGGGGGGGGGGGGGGGGGGGGGGGGGGCGCATTGGCGGGGGCGCGTGAGGGCGGGGGAGCGCGCGATGCCGCCACGCGCGCAATGCCGCTGCGCCCGCGCAAGGCCTCCGCGCCCGCCCAAGGCCCCCGCTCCCGCGCAAGGCAGCCACTCCTGCGCACCGCCACCCCGCCCGCGCAAGGCCGACGCCCGTTCATTTACACAGAATTACATCTGGGAAAAATGCAGTAATAAAAATAAAAAATCAAATCAGAATAAAAAAAATCCGGACGGAATAACAAAGGGTCCGTTCGTTTACACGGAATTGTGCTCTTGGAATTGCAATTGAAGGTTTAATTCTAACTCTGTCGTTCGTCTGCATGTTTGACGTTCGAATTTGAATTTTATTTAATTCTATGGAATTCATTTTGAATTAAAGACAATTCTTCCTAATCTATATAAGATTTGAGCAATTTCGTCCGCGACATATTTTTAAGCTAATCGTGCGATTTTCGTCCGAGAGCGTGTGATGTCGCACAGGCACACGTTTTCCACTGAGGCGTATTCTTCTTCAGCGCAGCGTATTTTGCCCTCACGCGCATTTTTTCACACGGGCACGATTTTGTATCACCGATGCGATTTTTTTGCGCGGACACGATTTTTACTCCCGAACTCGATTTTTTCGCTCGGCCGCGATTATTTTGCCCGTGCGCCATTTTTTAGCCAGGGAGCGGAATTTTTTCGCTCGTGCACGATTTTTTTCGCACTGCAGTGATTTTTCGCCCGTGTGTGATTTTTCGCCCAGGCATGATTTTTTTTCACCAGGGCGTGATTTTTTTTGCCCGGGCGCTATTTTTCTCCCGGGCGTGATTTTTTCGCCTTAACGCGTTTTTTTCGCCCAACTTTGTTTTTTCTCCTGAGCGCGAATTTTTTCCCGAGGCGCGCATTTTTCGTCGGGGCGGCATATTTCGCATTGGCGAGCATTTTTTTGCCCCAGCGCGTTTTTTTGGGCCGGGCGCAACGTTTTTCACCCTACCGAGCTATTTTCGCCCGGGCGCGATTTTTTCCCCCCAGCGTAATTTTTTTGCCCGACCGTGATTTTTTTGCTCGGACGCGCTATTTTTGCTCTGCCGTGATTTTTTAGCACGGACGCGATTTTTCGCACGACCACAAATTTTTCACTCGGCTGCGCTTTTTTCGCTTCGCCGCGATTTTTTCGCCCGAGCGCGATTTTTTCGCCGGAGCGATTTTTTCGCTGGATCGTGTTTTTTTCTCCCGGGCGTGAGTTTTATGCATGGGCGCGAACTTTTTTCCCTGCCTCGAATTTTTTGCCCGCCTGGGAGTGATTTTTTGTCCGGGCGCATTTATTTCACCCGTGCGCGATTTTTTGCCCGGGAGCGAATTTTTTTGCCCTGCCGCCATTTTTTTTTCACCATGCCACATTTTTTTCGCTCCGCCGTGGTTTTTTCTCCATGACACGATTTTTTCATTCGGGCGCGATTTTTTCGCCGGATCGCAAAATTTTTCGCCCGATAGCATTTTTCCCCAGGCACGATTTCTCCGCACGAACGCAATTTTTTTGGCCGGGCGCAATTTTTTTCCCCCGGGCGAAAAAAATCACGTCCGGGCAACAAAAATGGGCCCGGGAGATAAAATTGCGCCCGGATGAAAAAAATTCAACCGGGCGAAAAAATCGCGACAATGTGAAAAAACCGCGCCCGTGAGAAAAAAATAACGACCGGGTTAAAAAATCTCGCCTGGGTGAAAAACTCGCGGTCGGGCGAAAAAATCACGTCTGGGCGAAAAAATCACGCCTGGGCGAAAAAATCGCATTTGGGCGAAAAAACCCGCACCCTGGCAAAAAATGGCTCCCGTGCGAAAAAGTCGCAGTCATAACGCACATTTGTTTATATTAGTTTCTTCGTATTATTTTGCAATTGTTATATTGAATTTTTTAAACAAATGAACAAAAAAATCTATCAATTGCACAATATTCGACAATATTATTTATTTGTCGAACACTTGAATTGAAATTAGTCACCAATATTTAATTTTATAATATTCACCCATTTTTAATTTCAATATCAAATTTAAATTCGGTGCAAATGAAGGAACGCTAAAAGAAAATACTGTCGAACAAGTGTATTGGCAAAGCAGGCTAAATAACATAAAACTTCATATAGAAAAAGTAGAAAAAAATTGAAACTATGTTATAAATAAATTAAAAATAAATGGGATAGCTTATAAGTTTTTCAGCATACAATCTCCATATCAATAAATATTTTTCTGGCGATGAGCAACACGTTCCTCGACCAAGCGCAGACGTTGATGAAGGGGAGGAGCTCGAAATTCTGTATGGGGGTTCCGGCAGGGAGATTACACGAGGAGGCGATGAGGGTGGAGAGCCTTGTAGGGCTTCTTCACTCTCTCATAGGAAAAGAATTTGGAGCTATTGCGGTCCGCTCGAGGCTCTTGGTAGACTGGGCTAACTGAACCGTCGTAGCCAGTTAAGCAGTCGAGCGCACAAACAGTCAGAAAGCACAAAATAAAGAAAGTTTTTTTGACGAGAAAATCCCTAATTTGAGTGAAAAATCAGGTGGTCGATTCAACGTCAACCAAACTTTCACTAAACCATGTTGTTTTATAAGGCTTTCACAAAAAGGCGAGGGCGGCATGTCACTCCTCGTTACAGCTCGTAAGATGACTAAAGAGAGGCATTCAGAGCCTGATAGGGCACTGCTTGCGAAACTAGGGCGATGTTTCTGCACGCAATGGGGATCACAAGAGCTTGGGAGCATTGATGGGCTGAGAGTGCTGGTGCTGATAACGTTTGCGGAGTGGTTTGCTCGGTAGCACACACGGGTTGTTGAAGGTGGCTATAGAACTTACTGCGAACTCTGAAGAGCTTGAAGGAACTCGAGGGAGGCTACAAAGAACGAGATGAGTTCTTGTGCAGATCCTATGAAGAGAATGAGAGAGAAGGAGAGTGAAACAGAGCGTACGAGGAAATTTTCGCGTGGAAAAAAGGTAAGAGTGAAAAGAAAACGTGGTCTATTTATAGTCGCATCCCATGCATTGGGTGTGGTTATCCAAAGAGCCCCCCACTAACGACGTAACTACCCGATGTGTAACCGTCGTGGCAGCCGCTGCCATCACCGCAGCATCCGCCAGCATCGTCTTCATCATCATCGTCATCATTGCGACAACCGCCATCGTCGTCGTCACCGCGCGGCTTCCGCCACCATCCCAAAGACAGGTGGCCACCGAACTTTGGCCGCCTCCCCTAACAGGGACGTGCTCCTGATTCGCTCGAATCAGATGGCCAAGTTAGCAGCCCAATCTTGGCTGCCGCCCCAAATGGGGGAGGCCTCCTCTTTGCCCGATACTGGCGACCAATTCGGTCACCCATCCTCCTACCGCCGCCTCGGTGAAGAGCGGGGGCCTGATCACCCAGGACGGGCAGCTGATTTGGCTGCCCGTCTTTCCGCCGCTGCTTATCAGGGAAGGCCTCACGCTGCCATCCTCATCGGCCGCCCCTCCCCTCGCGGAATGGGCAGTTACTATTCTGATGAACCCAACACCGCCCAGGGTGGTATTGTCATTTTCATATATTTAGCGATCCGTGTGCCCCTTTTCAGATGTTTGTATTCGTCCGTCCGGTAGTTATTGCGGGAAATTACCAAAGTGCCCCTCTTGGAATATATAAATAGACCACTTTCCACTTAATTTTCATCCTCTTCGCGGTTGAAAAATCCTTCAACGAATTTTCTCTCTACTACTCCTACGACTTTCTCTCTCTTCCTTTCACTTCCTTGCACGCTCGTGTTCGTGCCTCCTCCTTGCCTTCTCATGTGCGCGCCTCTCCCTTCTGCATTCATGCGTGCGGCTCTCCCTTGCGCGTACGTGCACGCACCTCTTCCGTGTGCGCACCTCTTCCTTGCGCACTCTTGCGCGAGCCTCCTCCATGCGCGCTCGTGCATGCACTACCTCCTTGCGCGCACTTGCCTATGCCTCCTCCTTGCGGGCTCGTGACGCTCCTCTTCCTTGCATGCTCTTGTGCAAGCCTAGTCCTAGCATGATCTTGCGCAGACCTCTTCCTTGCGCGCTTTTGCATGGGCCTCCTCCTTGTGCGCTCGTGCGCTCGCCTCTTACTCACGTGCTCGTACTCCGATCTCTTCCCTGCGTGCTTTTGCGCATGCCTCCTCCTTGCGTGCTCTTGCGCGTGCCTCTGCCTTGCGAGATCTTGAGTGTGCCTCTGCCTTGCGAGATCTAGCGCTCGCTTCCTTCTTGCGTGATCTTGCTCGCACCTCTTTATTGCCCTCTCTTGCACCTGCCTCCTCCTTGCATGTTCTTGCTCGTGTGCACGTCTCTTCCTTGCATGCTCGTGTGCGTTCATCTTCCTTCTGTGCTCTTGCACATGCCTCCTTGCGCGCTCTTGTGTGAGCCTCCTCCTTGTGTGCTCATGTGTGCGCCTTTTCCTTACGCTATTTTGCACTCACTTCTGCCTTGTGTGTGCCTCCTCCTTGGGCTATCTTGCATGTGCCTCCTCTTAGCATGCTCTTGCACGCATCTCCATGTGCTCTTCTCTCAAGAACATTCCATGTGCTCCGTCGTGCACTTCGTTCTCCATATCGCTCCTTCTAGCGCCCTGTCTAGACAGTCGGAGACTGTCTAGTCCGTTGAAGTTCATCTCAATTGTTTAAGTCTCCTGCAAGTTAAAACAAGCACTTCAAAGACTGCAAACGGTCCAATAATTGCACAATCTTCCGTATGGAGATTGATCTAACCACGGGCTTCCTCAGTGTGAACAGACCAAGCCCACCAGAGCTCCCATAGTTTTTGTGCTCCGCACAACTAGTAGTTGATAAGACCAACTTTAGAGCACGCTAAGGATCACTCAATTATTTTCGGACGTATACAACGCTCAGTATTTTTAGTGCCCTCAAATCGGTAGCGGGCTTACCGGTTAGTGATAACTCAACCACTCCAGACTCCTCTATGATCAACAAGAGACAAACCATAAAGGATAGTACACGCGAGCGTGCAACTCAAGCTTCCAAGCCTTAAATATCAAAACAAGCTCAACAAGTCTCTTCCTCTTCCGACATCAGTAGAGGACTTCAAGGCGCAACTAGGGCATCGCTCCCGACAACTCACAAGGAAATACTTAGCTCTATATGTAGTGGCATGTCACCCTCCGAGCTCTTCTCTCTTTTTTTCCCAACAATTGTAATGAGGAGCCGCATGCCGCCCTCGAGTTCTTCAAAAAGCCCTATACAACAACCAACAAGTAATGGAGGCAGGTTTGGTCGGCATAGATCCGGCCACGTTGTTTTTTACCCACTTGAAGGGTTTTCCACGTTAAAAAATTGTCTTGTTAGCTTTCCTGTTTTTTGTGACTATTTGCACACTCAACCGCTCCCGGGCTAAGACGATTCAATTTAGTTTGGTCTTCTGGAGCCGTGAGTGATCTAAAATAGTTTGACACCGTCTGTGGGAAATGAGTTCTCAGTATTTTTAGAAGATTTAGAGAGATGTATCATCTGCACAATGATACTCGGGACTGAAGTCAATGACAAGAAAAAACGCTCGAATATTCCCTATGAGATACGTCATTCTAAACCTCTCCCATTCATACAAAGGCACACCTCCTGTGGAAGAGGCTATGCTTGAGCCCTGCGCACAATTGGAGGATTGCATATACCGGTTAGAGGGGAGCCAAAGTCAAACACTCGCTCTTTTAAGAGTGCAGATGGCCCCTCTCGCCCCCTGCTCAACCTTTGGGCTCGACAACCCACCTTAGTTGACTTTAGATCATGGCATGACTGAAGCGCCCGCTAGTAAGAGCTATAAGTCTTTATGAGAGTTTGTCACTGCCTCTAGCTTATCCCACTCCATCCTTCAGGCTCAAGAATCTAAAACTCATCAACTCCATTACTGCACAAGAGCTGCAAGCCCTGAACCTTTGTTTTGAAGGACCGCTCATGAAGAAGTTTGCAATACAGCCACTAAGGTGCACAGACAAGAAGAGTGACAGACCAATTCGGCCCAACATCCCCTAAACCACCACTCATCGTTGACTTCAAAAACTCATCAACAACAATTCAAAAATCGACAAAGGAAAATCGGAGGAAGCGACCCATCAAAGATTCCAATGAGTGGTGGTAGGCCTCGCTGTAAATTCCGCCAAGAAGGAGGGCATCATTATTGTCCAACATTCACCCCCCCCCCCCCCCGCCAATACCTCCAGTGCAAAAATACTATTCGCAATTCGAGACACTGAAGCACTCCGTAAGCCCGAACCACTTGCTAACGGTGCAGGTAAACAGTCAAAGTACTGTGAGTTTCACCGTGGACGCAGGCATGACACAGAAAGTTATTCTAAGCTCAAGGAGGAAATGGAGCATCTAGTCAAACAAGGTCATCTAGGGAGATTCTTGTTGGGCCAAGCATCGAGTCAACTAGCAGAAGGTCAACCATCCGCTCGCTAGGAAGGACCGGGGAGCAAACCCTAAGGCAGTTGTCCCAGGAGAAAGATTCTTATCCATCAGTGAAGTGTTGCCCACACCATCGTACTACTCTAATAATTTTATTTTTCTATAAACAGTTCATGTAAATTACTGTAAAATTAGACTCATGACAATGACTATAACAACTTTCAGATTTTTCTTATTATAGGCCTAAAGAAGGCAAACACCCTCCGCATCATCAAGACTACGCTTGAACCTTGTCCAAAATAAGGGATGCATGTTTACTCTTATAACACCTACCTCTGGGGAGCGCGCTCATAAATAGTACATGCCTCTGGGTAGTGCACTTTAACAACACTCGCCTCCATGTAACAGGCTCATGAACAGCACCAGCCTCCAGGTAGCGCGCTTTAACAAAACTTGTCTTAGGGCAGCATGCTCGTGAACAGTACCTGCCTCCGGGAAATGCGCTCATTTACAGCTCCTGCCTTTGTGCAGCGCACTTTAACAATACCTGCCTCTGGGCAGCGCGCTCATGAACATCACCTGCCTCCAGGCAGTGCTCTCATAAATAGCTCCAGCCTCTGTGTAGCGCGCTTTAACAGAATCAGCCTCTGGAAAGCACGCTCATGAATTGCACTTACCTCCTGGAAGTGCGCTCATTAACAGTACTGCCTCCTTGCAGCGCGCTTTAACACCACCTGCCTCTGAGCAATGCGCTCATTAACAATACCTGCCTCTGAACACCGCATTCATAAACAGAGCATGCCTCTGGGCAACACGGTCATTAATAGCACCTGTCTCCGAGAAGCGTGTCTTAACTGCAGCTGCCTCCGGGCAACTGATTAGTCCATTTTATATACCTATTTTCGGACTCATTTGGTCTAGTTTTCACGCGTTTGCACTTCACTTTTAGTTCGTTATCGTATATATTTCATCTTATCTTTATTTTCATAGGAAGTGCACACTTAGGCCCGTGGTTGTGTATTTTTGTACATTTAATGTTTGTACTACCTTTTTGTGATCGTCTGGAATATCTGCACATATCAGTGCAGAGTTTAGGGGTCGTGTGTGTGTTCCAGGGACGTTTTGAAGCAGGAATACTGCACACGATCATCGGATATAGTGTGCACGACCACTGGTCGTGCGCTGATGATCGTGCGCTATGTAACCTGATTTCCAAAATTTGCCTGGGGTAATCGCACGACCACTGGACATAGTGTGCACGACCACCGATCATGCGCCACTGATCATGTGCATTGATTCCTCTTTTCCTGGAGTCCTGTCTGGGGTAATCGCACGACCATTGAACTTAGTTCGCATGACCAGTGGTCGTGCGCCACTACTCGTGCGCGTTATCCCAGTTCCTCTTCCCATTCTGCCATGCCATTGCGCACGATCACTGGACATAGTGCGCACGACCACTGGTCGTGCGCCCGTGATCGTGTGCATTATTCATTTCTGCTTTGTATAAATATCGCACGTCTCGCCCTAATTCAGAATCTTTTCATCGCTCGACATTTCTCCGCCGTTTTCGCCTTCTCCAACGTTTTTCATCGTCTTCCACCCTAGGGAGGTGCTCCGGGCAAGCCTTCACCGCCAAATCCAAGCCGGAGCTTCCTCTCGGCCTCCTCCATCATGTCTTGGGTTCATTTCAAGCTTCAACGTCATAGCCATCAAGCAAAGGGAAGCTTGCAACCTTTGTCCGCTATTGTGACACGAAGAAGACGGGCCATTAGAAGGTGGTGACAGCCCTTCTCTACCCCGGACGCAGTTGAGGACCGAGCCTGGACGTGGATTGACAACCCGACGATTCCAACCATGAATCCTCAACAAGACTTCGGATTCAGTCGATCTCTTGACTTGTTCTTACTTTATTGTTGTATATGTGTGTTAAAACTTTATTTATATTGATGTTGTTGCACTTTAGATGTAAACTTTATTAGATTCATGTCTATGTGATTTTGTATTGTTTTACGCTTTAGTTGCTTGAGGTGCGCCATATTTCATCCACCATCCATCCGCCCTTGCCGCAATAGCAATTGCTAGTGGAGTGCGTATCGAAGAGGTGCTCACGACCCTCATTCTTCCATTCTCATCACCTCATCTGCAAGCCTACTCGCCCATCCGCCTAGTGATTCAGTGCATAGCGGCCCGACTAGTCTTCCATCCCGCCTGGCGAAGCATCACATAGCGGCGTTGCATATGAGTAGTTGTTAGATTTTTATTTTCTTTTTCCGCAAATATCAAAACCCCCCTTAGTTAACTCCGACCCAAGAACTACAATCTCAAGTCCTCCTCGAAATTAACTCCACCTTAATGTGTTTCTTGAGATATCGATACTTGGGAAAACTCTCCCACTTTATATTACTTGTGCGACCGGTTCACTGATGTGATCTTACGCATCAGCAGCACCCTTTAACAGCACTTTCCTCCGAACAACGTGCTCGATATCTTTCTGTGACCATACCCCTGCGACCTCCTACTGCCGACGATCGAAGGTCTATCCTTCTCTCCGTATTTGGTCGCGATATCTATAGGTCCTGCCCACCTCGCATTCCATGGCAGTTCAAAGGTATGTCATTCATCATCTCTCCAGTACTATGTCCTTGCTGCCTCTCACCGCCGACAATCAAATTTTTTCCCTTCTCTCTACAGTAAGTCACGATGTTGTTAGGGCCTCCCCCCCCCCCCCGCTCTTGCTAGTAGTTCGAAGGTCAACCCTTCACTGTCACTCTGAACCATGTTCTTGTGGCTTCTCACAGTCGACAATTGAAGGTCTGCCCTTCTCTCCACAATAGGTCGCAACTTCACCAGGGCCTACTCCCCTCATGCTTACTAACGGTTTGAAGGTCTTCCATTCACCATATCTTAGGTACCACGTCCATGCGGCCTCCCACTCCTAGTGATCGAAGGTTTGCCCTTCTCCCGCAGAAGTTTGCAGCACCGCCAGGGCCTGCTCCCATCGCGATCGCCCAGGTTCGAAGGTTCTCCCTTCATCAACACACTCAGTGACATCCCCCAGACTAGTAAACTCAGCCTCACACTGCCCAACTAGAAGTGTTTATCCTTCTCCCTGGTAGTAGTACATGGAACTATCCGGGTCTCATCCTGTAACGCCCCGAAACTCAAAGGAGCAAAGGGGGACGTTTTGTGCCAGTTTTGGTTTCTGGCTGACGGCACACGGCCTGGGACACGGGCGTGTCCCAGGGCGTGTCAAGTGTGTGCCGACACTTAGTCGCGATGTCGTCGAGTTATACTCGACGATTCGTCGAGAAAGGGCACACGGCCTGTGACACGGGCGTGTCGCAGGGCGTGTCGACCCGTGTCGACACTTAGCCGTGAAATCGTCGAGTTATTCTCGACGATTCGTCGAGAATGGGCACACGGCCTGTGACACGGGCGTGTCGCAGGGCGTGTCGACCCGTGTCGACGATCGTCAAGGTGAAATCGTCGAGATTCACTCGACGATCGTCGAGACAAGGCACACGGCCTAGGACACGGGCGTGTCCAAGGCCGTGTCATCCAGTCGTCGTTCTCCCCTCGACGAAATGCCCCGTGTACACGGCCTGGGGGCCCAGGCGTGTCAATGCGACACGGGCAAGGACACGGGCGTGTACTAGAACCTGTGCAGTGCTCGGGTTGGAAACGGGGGAAAATCATGGGGTACACGGCCAGCTACACGGCCGTGTCATCTGGAACACGGGCATGTCAACTCGAACACGGGCGTGTTCGATACCCGTGTGCGTGTTCAGAAGATTCGATTTTGACGGCGAATGCGGCACACGGCCCTGGACACGGGCGTGTGCCAGGCCGTGTTCGGCCCAGATTGGGCATTTCAGCCCCGAATCAAAGCCGCTCGTTTTCTTAGGTTGAGATCCGACGGCTGGGGATGGTTCCTGAGAGTATATACTCGGGTTTGACTTAGAAAAATCCACACTTTTCACCCCTTTTCATCTCTCCAAACCCTTGGAGAAAGAAGAGCTAAGGCAAGAGGAAGAGGAGCTAGATCCGCCATTGGAGGAGCTTCGGAGCTCCGAATCGCAAGCCGACTCCGGATCCACGGAGGCAACGCAAGTGCGGTGATTTCTATCCGATTACATTTCGATGGCGCCAAAGAGGAACGCAAGGGTAACGATCCTCACTTGTGAGCATGATAGCTCTCTTTCTTAGCATAGGAAGCCCTCTCTCGCGAGTTTACGAAGAGTTGGAGGCGTTCCTTTGGGTAGATATGTAAAGTCCCCGTTGTTTAGCGTCTGTATGCGAGAACGGACATAGGCATTTTGGTTGAAGCCTACCCGGACATGTTAGTCCGGATCGGTGATGTTGCATTGCATAAGGCCGGAGAAGACTCCGTGCTATTTGGTGTTTTCGGGTTTTCTACGCGGTAGATTGCAGCAGGGAGCCTTGGGGACTAACCCAAAGGTGCACCCGGAAAACTGGGCGGACACGAGGTCTTGCCAACTTGGTGGCTTGGAAGCCAACTTGAACATAACCGGGTTATGTGACTTGTGATGAAAATGGGACTCGGTAGAAGTTTGACCTGCGCATATGGTTTAAATTACCGTTGCGGGCGCATATGGTTTAAATTACCATTGCGTTGTGAGCACGGGTTAGATGGAACCGTACCCACTCTATGTCGTTCGGATTAGGGCCATTGGCATAGATGAGGGTCTTCGGCGGTCTATGGTTTTAATTACCGTGACCCATGCCAGGAAGACAAACTGCTCATTGTTTGGCCGTCCAAGAGAGGATGGCGGTGAGTCGGCAGACTTAGACTGCGTTCACCAAGAATGTGCCCTGAGTGCACGGGGTGTGTGGCCGTTGAGCCTCCGCCTGTGATGAAATGACTATATTTTTAATGCTCGCTTATGCTAATGAAATGCAGGGAAGGAGCATCGCCGCCCCGAGTTGGGGGCGGGATCGTTATAATTTGGTCAGCATTGCTGACCGTTGCTTTGTTTGCCACCGTGCGGTGGTTTGTTTGCTTGCAGGTGCAGCTGGACCGAGCGGTCAATAGCGGGCTAAAGCCCTTTTTGCGAAGCTGGCCCTCGAAGGCCCAAGTTAAATGTTTTCTATTTTTATTCATGTATGGCCGGCCTGCGTGCCGAGGTCGGTAAATCATGTAACGGTCAAGTGAAACTTTTTGTAAGGCCTTAAGGTCAATGTTTGGGTATTTTTGTATACATTCCTAAATGTTGTATTAGTGGACATTCGTGCTCTTATGCTGGGTTCTTGTTTACAACTTATATTAACTGCTTCCGCTAGAATGCTCTGTGTAGGACGTTGAGATTGGTTGGATGGTTTCCATAAGTAACCACCCGGTCTGTCTGTGGTATATGGCGTCGGGCCCCGGCCGGACCTACTGCTATATGTTATGCGACGGATAGGGGGTGTTACAATTTGGTATCCGACTACTGGTTTTGGTCGGGCTTAAACGGAATTCGTGGTCGAATTCTTTTTAAGGGGTGGTGAGCACATTGTGTGCGTCATCGTTATAATGGTAAAAGAACCCATGAATGTCCACTTAGGAATGAAAATACTCGTGTTTGAGGAACCTGCGTGTTCCTATAATTGCTGTTTGCAATGTTATTTGGTCGCTTAACGGTGTTTTGTACCACTATAGGTGACCCGAAGTGGTGTTGGGCCGTCAGAACGCCGAGGTTCTGAGGCTAGTAGTGCACCAGAAGTTGCTCCCGCAACACCTTTGTCGGCTGAAAATATAAGATTGGTGGCTGAAGCGGTGTTGGCCGTGATAAATGCGCAGCCTGGGAGGCAAGCGCAGCAGCCCGCTCCTGTGATGGAGCAAGTACCTCTTCAAGAGGCCGAGCCGAGGAGGATGGAGCAAGTGGTTGTAGAACCAATAGTGCCAAGGAGGGCGACTGAGAGGCAGTTGAAGCATGTAATGAGCTTTAACCCTCCGTTATTCTCGGGGTTGGGAACCCCATCGCAGGCTGAAGACTGGCTCTCTAGGGTGAAGAGAGTCATGACAGCGACGGAGACGGAGGAGTGGCAAATGACCACCATCGCTACGTTCTTTCTGGATGGGGAAGCGAGGATGTGGTGGGAAGGTTTGGAGCTGCATCATTTGAGAGGTAGACAACTGATAGACGTTCCGATGGAAGAGTTCTCGGAATTGTTCTTAGCAAGATACCTCCCTTCTACTCAGAGGATTTTAATGGAGAATGAGTTCCTGAAGTTGGTGCAGGGTTAGAGGAGCGTGGATGAATATCTCCACGAGTTTACGCGGTTGAGTCATTATGCTAGCTCCATCATCATGGATGAGGAGCGCAAGACTAATCGTTTTTATGAAGGCTTGAGGGATGAGCTGAGATTGTTACTGTCGGGGCCAATGACGCAGGGTTTCTTAACCTTGGTCAATACTGCCCGGTCCTTGGAGAAGGACATGAAGAGTGTACAAGCGAAGAAAGGCTTGGGCGAGAAGAAATCTGGGTTCAAAGTGCCGACTACTTCAAAGTCTGGCTATCAAAGATTCTTTAAGAAGCATAGGACTTCGGGTCCAGCTCCTTCTGGTGCTTCTGGGGTGACTACGAGTCGGACCCCGGGCGCGTGCTTCACTTGTGGCAAGACGGGGCATTTCGCCCGTGATTGTTGGAGCGGACGTCCTAAGTCCGAAAGGAGGCCAGGAGCTACCTACGAAGAGAAGGGAAAGGCGGTGGAGTCGACCGCATCTCACTATGCTCCGGCCCAACCAAGGGTTTACAATCTTGGCCAACAGGAGGCCATTAAACAAGCTGACGTGGTGACAGGTACGGTTTAATTTATAGCAAGTCAATTCCTTTATATGCTTGTTATGTATATGTTACCTTACCACTGCTTGTTTAGGATTTGTAATGATTTGTGAAAATCCCGCACGAGCACTCTTCGATACGGGAGCTTCACACTCCTTCTTGTCCGAAGAATTTATATCACGCATCGGAATCCATTCTTCGATGGTGAAGGACAAGTTGGATGTGTTATTGCCCAATGGGTGTTCGATGCGAGCGGTTAGGATCTGCGAGGTTAAGACTCGTATTGGAGAGCAGGAGTTCGACCTGCGGGCGTCTTTACTTCCGTTAGTGGAGTTCGACGTCATATTTGGCATGGACTGGCTCTCGGAGCAGCAGGCCCATATAGATTGCGGTAGCAAGGAAGTCAAGCTGGGAGCGAGTCGTGAGACGACTTTTACGGGCTTAAAGGGGTCGAGCAAGACGTTGATGTCTGCTCTTCAGGTGGTGAAGGCGGTTCGTGCTGGAGCAGAACTGTTCTTTACACTAGTGGAGGTTGCAAAGCCGAAGCCCGCGTTGGATTGTATTTCAGTGGTATCGGAATACCCTGATGTGTTCCCCGCAGATCTTCCTGGAGCCCCGCCTCAACGGGAGATAGATTTTACGATCGAGCTAGTGCCAGGTGCAAAGCCTGTGTCACGATCTCCGTATCGGCTAGCGCCTAAGGAAATGGCGGAGCTGAAAGTTCAACTGCAAGAGTTGTTGGAACAAGGGTATGTGCGCCCGAGTTCTTCGCCTTGGAGCGCACCGGTCCTCTTTGTTAAGAAGAAGGACGAAAGCTTGAGATTGTGTATTGATTATCGGGAGCTAAACAAGCTGACTGAGAAGAATAAGTACCCGATCCCTAGGATTGATGATCTCTTTGATCTGTTAGTCGGGTCGACGGTGTACTCGAAGTTAGATCTCAAGTCTGGGTACTATCAGCTGCGGATAAGGGAGAGTGATATCCCGAAGACAGCGTTTAGTACGAGATACGGGCATTATGAGTTTACGGTCATGCCGTTTGGGCTGACTAATGCGCCGTCGGTGTTCATGGATTTGATGAACAGGACGTTCAGGGAGTACTTGGACCATTTCGTGATCGTCTTCATCGACGATATTTTGGTGTACTCGCAAAGTGAGGAAGATCACTTCAAGCATCTTCATTTGGTGCTGGAGACGCTAAGGAGAAACCAGTTGTATGCCAAGTTCTCGAAGTGCGAGTTTTGGCTATCCTCAGTAGCGTTCCTCGGGCATATAGTGAGTGGAGAGGGTATTGCGGTGGATCCGGCGAAGATTGTTGCGATACGGGAGTGGCCTGAGCTTGCTACGGTAGCAGAAGTCCGGAGCTTTTTGGGGCTTGCCGGTTATTATAGGCGCTTCGTAGAGAACTTCTCGCGGATAGCGCTACCTCTCACTACTTTGACGAGGAAGGAGCATAAGTTCGTTTGGACGCCGGAGTGCGCGCGAGCTTTTGAGGAATTGAAGTGTCGGTTGACCACGGCGCCTGTGTTGAGTTCGCCGGTTGGGACCGAAGGCTATGAGATATATAGCGATGCTTCAGGCAGCGGTTTGGGTTATGTGCTACTGCAGCACGGAAGCGTGATAGCTTATGGCTCGAGACAGCTAAAAGTGCACGAGAGGAATTATCCGGTCCATGACTTGGAGTTAGCGGCCGTGATTTTTGCCTTGAAGCTATGGAGACACTATTTGTACGGTGTGAAGATTGATATCTACACCGATCACAAGAGCCTAAAGTACCTGATTGATCAGAAGGATCTGAATATGCGGCAGCGTAGATGGATGGAGTTCTTAGGGGACTATACATTCAAGATCCACTACGTGCCTGGCAAAGGGAATGCGGTTGCGGACGCGTTGATTCGTCGAGCCCCAGCTCAAGCGAATTGGCTAGCAGTGCATGATGAGCGGTTGGTGCAGGAGCTGGAGGCGTTGGAGATTGTTTGTGTGGATAGACAATCTAGCGCTGAAGCAGTGCTGAATTGGACTGAAGTCCAATATGACCTGGCTGATCGGATTCGGCAGGCTTTGGATATGGATGCTCATATGAAGCAGTTCATGATAGAGGCTTTGGATGGGTCAAATTCCCAATTCGTTGTAGAGGACGGATTGCTGTGGAAAGACGGTCGTCTGTGCGTCCCAAGCGTGGGCAATTTACGGGTGGAGTTGTTGTACGAGGCACACCATACCAGGTACTCGATTCACCCGGGGAGCACGAAGATGTACCGTGATGTTAAGAAACTGTTTTGGTGGCCGGGCTTGAAAAAGGATGTGGCGCTATATGTAGCGAAGTGCCAAACTTGCGCCTTGGTAAAGGCGGAGTGCCCAAAGCCGGGAGGATTTCTTAAGTCCTTGCCTATTCCGGAGTGGAAATTCGACGACATCTCTATGGACTTTGTGCATGGTTTGCCAAGGTCGCAGAAGGGGAACGACGCCATTTGGGTGGTGGTCGATCGATTAACAAAGGTGTCGCATTTTATTCCGCATAGGAAGGATGATCCGGTGGAGAAGCTGGCAAAGCTTTATGTGGATAACATAGTGCGGCTTCATGGTGTGCCCCGTAGCATCGTGAGTGACCGAGATGGGCGGTTCACGTCCAATGATTGGAGGCTGGTGCAGCAAATGTTGGGAACAAAGCTGAAGTTTAGCACAGCCTTCCATCCGCAAACGGATGGACAGACCGAGAGGGTCAATAGAACCATGGAAGACATGCTTCGCATGTGTGTTTTGGACTTTGGAAAGCAATGGGAGGACCACTTTTATTTGGTGGAGTTCGCATACAACAACAGCTACCAAGCAAGTATTCAGATGGCACCTTTCGAGGCCCTATATGGTAGAAGATGTCGCACGCCGTTGTCTTGGTTAGAAACGGGCGAGTCGAAGTTGTATAAGCGATCGGAAGTGGATGATGCTACTTCTTTGGTGAGAACCATTCGGGAGAGGTTACTCATCGCTCAGGACCGGCAAGCAAAGTACTATAATGCCAAGCACAGGAACGTGGAGTTCGCTGTGGGTGATTATGTGTGCCTAAAGATCAAGCCGTTCAAGGGGGTCTCGCGGGTGCGACGATTGAAAAAGCTAAGCCCGAGGTACCTTGGACCGTTTGAGGTTCTGGAGCGAGTTGGAGAAGCGGCCTATAGGTTGAAGCTTTCTGTGGAGCTAAGTGGTTTACACAATGTATTCCACATTTCGGTGCTTCGGAAGGCGGTGCAAGAGCCTACGCAAGTGATCGCGGTCGATCAAGTGCCGGTGGATAGTGGGCTAACGACAAAGGTAAAGCCCGTGCGGATTGAGGACTCGGAGGTCAAGCGGCTACGCAATAAAGAGATCAGGATGGTCAAGGTCCGATGGGACAATTGCGGTCGTGAGGAGCTCTCCTGGGAGCGAGAGCAGACTATGCTTGACGAGTATCCGGAGTTGTTCCGCTCAGGTACAAATGTTGTTTTTGTATATCTTTCCTTTATGTAATTTCGTGGGCGAAATTCTTTTAAGAGGGGGAGAGTTGTAACGCCCCGAAACTCAAAGGAGCAAAGGGGGACGTTTTGGGCAAGTTTTGGTTTCTGGCTGACGGCACACGGCCTGGGACACGGGCGTGTCCCAGGGCGTGTCAAGTGTGTGCCGACACTTAGTCGCGAAGTCGTCGAGTTATACTCGACGATTCGTCGAGAAAGGGCACACGGCCTGTGACACGGGCGTGTCGCAGGGCGTGTCGACCCGTGTAGACACTTAGCCGTGAAATCGTCGAGTTATTCTCGACGATTCGTCGAGAATGGGCACACGGCCTGCGACACGGGCGTGTCGCAGGGCGTGTCGACCCGTGTCGACGATCGTCAAGGTGAAATCGTCGAGATTCACTCGACGATCGTCGAGACAAGGCACACGGCCTAGGACACGGGCGTGTCCAAGGCCGTGTCATCCAGTCGTCGTTCTCCCCTCGACGAAATGCCCCGTGTACACGGCCTGGGGGCCCAGGCGTGTCAATGCGACACGGGCAAGGACACGGGCGTGTCCTAGAACCCGTGCAGTGCTCGGGTTGGAAACTTGGGAAAATCATGGGGTACACGGCCGGCTACACGGCCGTGTCATCTGGAACACGGGCGTGTCAACTCGAACACGGGCGTGTTCGATACCCGTGTGCGTGTTCAGAAGATTCGATTTTGACGGCGAATGCGGCACACGGCCCTGGACACGGGCGTGTGCCAGGCCGTGTTCGGCCCAGATTGGGCATTTCAGCCCCGAATCAAAGCCGCTCGTTTTCTTAGGTTGAGATCCGACGGATGGGGATGGTTCCTGAGAGTATATACTCGGGTTTGACTTATAAAAATCCACACTTTTCACCCCTTTTCATCTCTCCAAACCCTTGGAGAAAGAAGAGCTAAGGCAAGAGGAAGAGGAGCTAGATCCGCCATTGGAGGAGCTTCGGAGCTCCGAATCGCAAGCCGACTCCGGATCCACGGAGGCAACGCAAGTGCGGTGATTTCTATCCGATTACATTTCGATGGCGCCAAAGAGGAACGCAAGGGTAACGATCCTCACTTGTGAGCATGATAGCTCTCTTTCTTAGCATAGGAAGCCCTCTCTCGCGAGTTTGCGAAGAGTTGGAGGCGTTCCTTCGGGTAGATATGTAAAGTCCCCGTTGTTTAGCGTCCGTATGCGAGAACGGACATAGGCATTTTGGTTGAAGCCTACCCGGACATGTTAGTCCGGATCGGTGATGTTGCATTGCATAAGGCCGGAGAAGACTCCGTGCTATTTGGTGTTTTCGGGTTTTCTACGCGGTAGATTGCAGCAGGGAGCCTTGGGGACTAACCCAAAGGTGCACCCGGAAAACTGGGCGGACACGAGGTCTTGCCAACTTGGTGGCTTGGAAGCCAACTTGAACATAACCGGGTTATGTGACTTGTGATGAAAATGGGACTCGGTAGAAGTTTGACCTGCGCATATGGTTTAAATTACCGTTGCGGGCGCATATGGTTTAAATTACCGTTGCGTTGTGAGCACGGGTTAGATGGAACCGTACCCACTCTATGTCGTTCGGATTAGGGCCGTTGGCATAGATGAGGGTCTTCGGCGGTCTATGGTTTTAATTACCGTGACCCATGCCAGGAAGACAAACTGCTCATTGTTTGGCCGTCCAAGAGAGGATGGCGGTGAGTCGGCAGACTTAGACTGCGTTCACCAAGAATGTGCCCTGAGTGCACGGGGTGTGTGGCCGTTGAGCCTCCGCCTGTGATGAAATGACTATATTTTTAATGCTCGCTTATGCTAATGAAATGCAGGGAAGGAGCATCGCCGCCCCGAGTTGGGGGCGGGATCGTTATAATTTGGTCAGCATTGCTGACCGTTGCTTTGTTTGCCACCGTGCGGTGGTTTGTTTGCTTGCAGGTGCAGCTGGACCGAGCGGTCAATAGCGGGCTAAAGCCCTTTTTGCGAAGCTGGCCCTCGAAGGCCCAAGTGAAATGTTTTCTATTTTTATTCATGTATGGCCGGCCTGCGTGCCGAGGTCGGTAAATCATGTAACGGTCAAGTGAAACTTTTTGTAAGGCCTTAAGGTCAATGTTTGGGTATTTTTGTATACATTCCTAAATGTTGTATTAGTGGACATTCGTGCTCTTATGCTGGGTTCTTGTTTACAACCTATATTAACTGCTTCCGCTAGAATGCTCTGTGTAGGACGTTGAGATTGGTTGGATGGTTTCCATAAGTAACCACCCGGTCTGTCTGTGGTATATGGCGTCGGGCCCCGGCCGGACCTACTGCTATATGTTATGCGACGGATAGGGGGTGTTACACATCCTCCAACAGTCAATCTCGATGGAGTACCTCAAAGTTTCCCGTGCAAAGATAATAGAGCCAACGTTACAATCTTCTTAAGAAGTGCTCAAAACTACAAGGGGACAATTATTCCAAAGGAAGACAATGCACACCAAGCTGTCATAATCAAACAAGGGAACAAAGTCTAATCACAAATGCGCACCAAATACAATACAAGTACAATAAAATCAAGATACAACATAGCTGGAGTCTATTCCTCCTCATTAAGCTTAATACACATGTCCTTAGAAAGGCCATCAATACCAAGATCACCAACATCACACTCTCGCCTGTAGAATATCATCTGACCTTCACCCAAGTAGTAGTCTGGGTATCATCTGGTTCTCACCCTCAACCGCCAATGTCAATGAAGCAGAATAAATTTGCTTATGTTGGACAATGGTTAAAACACCACAGATGCATGATTGTCATCACAGTCAAATGCGTGAAATTGAATCAATTAACAAGCAATCAGGCAATGCATATGGAGAATCCAAGGCATCATCATACAAAGTCGTTACCTGACGTGGATGTACAAAGGAGCAATGAAGGTAGAACTATACCTCATTTGCATCAAGGTTGGAGCCCACACTCCCATCAAATATCTCCCTTACCAGATTTAGCTACACCCAATAACGCGTTAACACCACCATGTGGATCCTCATCTCCAGCCTTGTAGGAGTCTTGTACAGTCCCATCCTGCTCCACAATTTGGCATGGAGCGCCATTGTATCAGTCTCGCATGCAAGTAAGGTTTCGCTAAAAAAACTGAAGGATCGCTCAATTCTCCACAAGAGTAAAGCAATGAATGAACAAAACATCCTATATGCGGCGTCACACGCGCGACATAGGGAAATGTCACCGCCCTTCATTCACCTTTTCTCTGAGCTGCAGGGACTTGGGGGAAATTATCGGGTCTCCTTAAAAGCGCTACTCGCACCACATGCATGGGGTGCGGTTATCTAAAGAGCATCGCACAAATGACGTAACTATCTAAGGTGTAACTGTCGCGGAAACCACTACCATCACGGCGACAACCGCCATCACCACAACAATCTCCTTTATCGTCTTCATCACCTCTGTCATGACCGCAGCAACCACCGTCATCGCCACCATCATTGTTGCAACTGTGTGTCTTCCACCGCCACCCCATAGACGTGAAGCTACCTGACTTTGGCCACCTCCTATAATGGGGATGGGCTCTCAGTTTGCTTGGACCGGGAGGCCAAATTGACCTCCCAATCTCACTCGCCGCCCCCAACTGCGGAAGCCTCCTTTTTGGCTGCCCGTCCTTCTGTCACCACCCTAGTGAAGAACGATTTGGCCGCCAGTACTTCCGTCGCCGCCTAGCAGGGGCAACATCCCGTTGAGAACCTCTTTACTTCCCCTCCTCTCACATGAGGGGATGTTACTTTTTTGATGAACCCAAAACCACTGAGGGGAAATTACCGTAAATTTGGCAATCCATGTGCCCATTTCCAGACATTTCTATTAGTTCGTCTCGTACTTATTGGGGGAAATTACTGAAGTGCCCCTCTTAGAATCTATAAATTGACTCATTTCCTCATCATTTCCTTCCCCTTCTCGGCAGGAAAGTCCTCCTACTGATTGAAAGAATTGGTTTCAAGATGTTCTAAACACCTAGAGGGGGGGTGAATAGGTTCAATTCTTTTTCTGACTTAGGCAGATAATTCTATCTAATTTAGCAATTTAGTAAGCAGAAAATATAGCACAACATTCACATACACACAACATTCACAGATTGCACACCAGTTTTATAGTGGTTCACCAAATGATGGGTACATCCACTTTCCCCCTTCGCCTATCTAGCAGTGTATTAGATTCGGCCTAACTTCCTTCTTCTCAGATCCGCAGATCTTACAGCTCAGAAACAAGACTGGTTCCTATAAATCAGAGTGAATCCACACTCCTACAACTTAGGCACAAGCCCTACCTCAGCCTCTTCCACAGGCCTACTGTAACACCCCCTATCCGTCGCATAACATATAGCAGTAGGTCCGGCCGGGGCCCGACGCCATATACTACAGACAGACCGGGTGGTTACTTATGGAAACCATCCAACCAATCTCAACGTCCTACATAGAGCATTCTAGCGGAAGCAGTTTATAAAAGTTGTAACAAAGAACCCAGCATCACAGCACGAATGTCCACTAGTACAAAATAGGAATGTTATACAAATACCCAAAATAAGCCTTAAGGCCTCACAAAATGTTCCACTTTAAATTACATGTTTTACAAACCACGGCACGCAGGCCGGTCATACATGAATAAAGAAGTAAACACTTCCACTTGGGCCTTCGAGGGCCGGCTTCGCAAAAAGGGCTTTAGCCCGCTATTGACCACTTGGTCCAGCTGCACCTGCAAGCAACAAACCACTGCACGGTGGCAAAACAAGGCAACGGTCAGCAATGCTGACCAAATTATAACGATCCCGTCCCCAACTCGGGGCGGCGATGCTCCTTCCCTGCATTTCATTAGCATAAGCGAGCAATTTATATCAATAGCCAATCCATCACAGACGTTGGCTCGCACGGCCACACGCCCCGTGCTCTCAGGGCACATTCTTGGTGAACCGGTCGATGTCACGTCAATTAAAGCCATTGACATTCCGGACTCACCACCGCCACTTAGACGGCCAAACCTATGAGCAATTTGTCTTCCTGGCCTGTGTCACGACAATTTAAGCCATTGACCGCCGAAGACCCTAATCTATGTCAACGGCAAGTGCCACGTGCCTTTAGGTCTCTTTAACCGAACGACATAGAACGGGTACGGTTCCATCTAACCCGTGCTCACATCGCAACGACAATTTAAGCCATTTGCGTGGGTCAAACTTCCACCGAGTCCCATATCCATCACAAGTCACATAACCCGGTTATGTTCAAGTTGGCTCTCAGGCCACCAAGTTGGCAAGATCTCGTATGCACCCAGTTTTCCGGGTGCACCTTCGGGTTAGTCCCCAAGGCTCCCTGCTACAATCTACCGCGTAGAAAAACCGAAAAACAATCCATAGCACGGAGTCTTCTCCGGCATTTATGCAATGCAACATCACCGATCCAGACCAACATGTCCGGGTAGGCTTCACACATCATGCCTATGTCCGTTCTCGCTTACGGACTCTAAACAACGGGGACTTCACATATCTACCCGAAGGAACGCCTCCAACTCTCCGCAAACTCGCGAGAGCGGGCTTCCTATGCAAAGAAAGAGAGCTACTCATGCTCAAGATGAGGATCGTTACCCTAGCGTTCATCTTTGGCGCCATTGAAAAGTAATCGGATGAAAAGCACCGCACTAGCTTTGCCTCCGTGGATCCGGAGTCGGCTCGCGATTCGGAGCTCCGAAGCTCCTCCAATGGCGGGATCTAGCTCCTTCTTCCTCCCTTGGCTCTCCTCTCTCTCTAAGGTTTTAGAAAGATAACACTTAAGAAAAGTGAGGGTTTTCTAAGTCCAATACCGAGTATATCCCTTCAGGAACAACCCCCAGCCGTTGGATCTCAAAATAAGGAAACGAACGGCTTTGATTCGGGACCGAAATGCCCAATCTGGACCGAACACGGCCTGGCACACGCCCGTGTCCAGGGTCGTGTGCCTTATTCGCCGTCAAAATCGGCTCGCCTGGAACCTCATACGGGTATCGAACACGCCCGTGTTCGAGCTGACACGCCCGTGTTCCATGTGACACGGCCGTGTGGCCAGCCGTGTACCCCTATCATTTTTCCCCGAAATCAACCCGAGCACTGCACGGGTTCTAGGACACGCCCGTGTCCTTACCCGTGTCACCTCAACACGCCTGGACCCCAGGCCATGTACACGGTCTCGACACTCGACACTTCGTCGAGCGAAGATCGTCGACCTACTGACACGGCCTTGGACACGCCCGTGTCCTAGGTCGTGTGCCTTGTCTCGACACAGTGTCGAGACCAAAGTGTCGACTTCCCGGGACGAGTGTCGACACGACACAGTGTCGAGACCAAAGTGTCGACTTCCCGGGACGAGTGTCGACACGGGTCGACACGCCCGTGTCGCAGGCCGTGTGCCATGTCTCGACACTTCGTCAAAGCACAGTGTCGACTTCGCGGCTAAGTGTCGACACGGGTCGACACGCCCTGCGACACGCCCGTGTCGCAGGCCGTGTGCCCAGTCTCGACACAATGTCGAGACCAAAGTGTCGACTTCCCGTCTCAGTGTCGACACAGGCTTGACACGCCCTGGGACACGCCCGTGTCCCAGGCCGTGTGCCTGCAGCCAGAACCCAAACTGGTCCAAAACGTCCCCCTTTACTCCTTTGAGTTTCGGGGCGTTACAACTCTCCCCCTCTTAAAATAATTTCGTCCACGAAATTACATAAAGGAAAGACATGTACAAAACCAAAATTTGTACCTGAGCGGAACAACTCTGGATACTCGTCAAGTATAGTCTGCTCTTGCTCCCAAGAGAGCTCCTCACGACCACAATTGTCCCACCGGACTTTGACCATCCGGATCTCTTTATTGCGTAGCCGCTTGACCTCCGAGTCCTCAATCCGCACGGGCTTGACCTTTGTCGTTAGCCCACTATCCACCGGCACTTGATCAACCGCGATCACTTGCGTAGGCTCTTGCACCGCCTTCCGAAGCACCGAAATGTGGAATACATCATGTAAACCACTAAGCTCCACTGAAAGCTTCAACCGATAGGCCGCTTCACCAACTCACTCCAGAACCTCAAACGGTCCACGGTACCTCGGGCTTAGCTTTTTCAATCGCCGCACCTGCGAGACACCCTTGAACGGCTTGATCTTTAAGTATACATAATCGCCCACAGCAAACTCCACATTCCTGTGCTTGGCATTATAGTACTTTGCTTGCCGGTCCTGAGCGATAAGCAACCTCTCCCAAATGGTTCTTACTAAAGAAGTAGCATCCTCCACTTCCGATCGCTTATAGAACTTTGACTCACCCGTTTCTAACCAAGATAACGGCGTGCGACATTTTTTACCATATAGGGCTTCGAAGGGCGCCATTTGAATACTCGCTTGGTAGCTGTTGTTGTATGCGAACTCCACCAAATAAAGGTGGTCTTCCCATTGCTTTCCGAAATCCAAGACACACATGTGGAGCATGTCTTCCATGGTTCTATTGACCCTCTCGGTCTGTCCATCCGTTTGCGGATGGAAGGCTGTGCTGAATTTCAACTTTGTCCCCAACATTTGCTGCACAAGCCTCCAATCATTGGATGTGAACCGCCCATCTCGGTCACTCACGATGCTGCGGGGCACACCATGAAGCCGTACTATGTTATCCACATAAAGCTTTGCCAGCTTCTCCACCGGATCATCCTTCCTATGCGGAATAAAATGCGACACCTTCATTAATCGATCAACAACCACCCAAATGGCGTCGTTCCCCTTTTGCGACCTTGGCAAACCGTGCACAAAGTTCATAGAGATGTCGTCAAATTTCCACTCCGGAATAGGCAAGGACTTAAGAAATCCTCCCGAATTTTGGCACTCCGCCTTTACCAAGGCGCAAGTTTGGCACTTCGCTACGTATAGCGCCACATCCTTCTTTAAAACCGGCCACCAAAATAGTTTCTTCACATCACGGTACATCTTCGTGCTCCCCGGGTGAATCGAGTACTTGGTATGGTGCGCCTCGTACAACAACTCCACCCGTAAATTGCCCACACTTGGGACGCACAGACGAACGTCTTTCCAAAGTAATTCGTCTGCCACGACGAATTGGGAATTTGACCCATCCAGAACCTCTACCATGAACTGCTTCATATGAGCATCCATATCCAAAGCCTGCCGAATACGATCAGCCAGGTCATATTGGACTTTAGTCCAATTCAGAACTGCTTCAGTTCTTGATTGTCTATCCACACAAATAATCTCCAACGCCTCCAACTCTCGCACCAACCGCTCATCATGAACCGATAGCCAATTGGCTTGAGCTGGGGCTCGGCGACTCAGCGCGTCCGCAACCGCATTTCCTTTGCCAGACACGTAGTGGATCTTGAATGTATAGTCCCCCAGGAACTCCATCCATCTACGCTGCCGCATATTCAGATCCTTCTGATCAATAAGATACTTCAGGCTCTTGTGATCGGTGTAGATATCAATCTTCACACCGTACAAATAGTGTCTCCACAGCTTCAAGGCAAAAATCACGGCCGCTAACTCCAAGTCATGGACCGGATAATTCCTCTCATGCACTTTTAGCTGTCTCGAGCCATAAGCTATTACACTTCCGTGTTGCAGTAGCACGCAACCCAAACCGCTGCCCGAAGCATCACTATAAATCTCATAGCCTTCGGTTCCACATGGCGAACTCAGCACAGGCGTCGTGGTCAACCGACACTTCAGCTCCTCAAAAGCTCACGCGCACTCCGGCGTCCAAACGAACTTATCCTCCTTCCTCGTCAAAGTAGTGAGAGGTAACGCTATCCACGAGAAGTTTTCTACGAAGCGCCTATAATAGCCGGCAAGCCCTAGAAAACTCCGGACTTCCGCTACAGTAGCAAGCTCAGGCCACTCCCGTATCGCAACAATCTTCGTCGGATCCAAAGCAATACCCTCTCCACTCACTATATACCCGAGGAACGCTACTGAGGATAGCCAAAACTCACACTTCGAGAACTTGGCATACAATTGATTTCTCCTTAGCGTCTCCAACACCAAATGAAGATGCTTGAACTGATCTTCCTCACTTTGCGAGTACACCAAAATATCGTCGATGAAGACGATCACGAAATGATCCAAGTACTCCCTGAACGTCCTGTTCATCAAATCCATGAACACTGACGGCGCGTTAGTCAGCCCAAACGGCATGACCGTAAACTCAAAATGCCCGTATCTCGTACTAAACGCTGTCTTCGGGATATCACTCTCCCTTATCCGCAGCTGATAGTACCCAGCCTTGAGATCCAACTTCGAGTACACCGTCGACCCGACTAACTGATCAAAGAGATCATCAATCCGAGGGATCGGGTACTTGTTCTTCTCCGTCAGCTTGTTGAGATCCCGATAATCAATACATAGCCTCAAGCTTCCGTCCTTCTTCTTAACAAAGAGGACCGGTGCGCTCCAAGGCGAAGAACTCGGGTGCACATACCCTTGCTCCAACAACTCTTGCAGTTGAACTTTCAGCTCCGCCATTTCCTTAGGCGCTAGCCGATACGGAGATCATGACACAGGCTTTGCACCTGGTACTAGCTCGATCGTAAAATCTATCTCCCGTTGAGGCGGGGCTCCAGGAAGATCTGCGGGGAACACATCAGGGTATTCCGATACCACTGAAATACAATCCAACGCGGGCTTCGGCTTTGCAACCTCCACTAGTGTAAAGAACAGTTCTGCTCCGGCACGAACCGCCTTCACCACCTGAAGAGCAGACATCAACGTCTTGCTCGACCCCTTTAAGCCCGTAAAAGTCATCTCACGACTTGCTCCCAGCTTGACTTCCTTGCTACCGCAATCTATATGGGTCTGCTGCTCCGAGAGCCAGTCCATGCCAAATATGACGTTGAACTCCACTAACGGAAGTAAAGACGCCCGCAGGTCGAACTCCTGCTCCCCGATACGAACCTTAACATCGCAGATCCTATCCGCTCGCATCGAACACCCATTGGGCAACAACACATCCAACTTATCCTTCGCCATCGAAGAAGGGACTCCGATGCGTAATATAAATCCTTCGGACAAGAAGGAGTGTGAGGCTCCCGTATCGAAGAGTGCTCGTGCTGGATTTTCACAAATCAATATAAATCCTAAACAAGCAGTGGTAAGGTAATATGTGCATAACAAGTATTTAAAGAAATTGACTTGCTATAAATTAAACCGTACTTGTCACCACATCAGCTTGTTTGATGGCCTCCTGTTAGCCAAGATTGTAGACCCTTGGTTGGGCCGGAGCATAATGGGATGCGGTCGACTCCACCGCCTTTCCCTTCTCTTCATAAGTAGCTCCCGGCCTTCTCTCGGACTTAGGACGTCCGCTCCAACAATCACGGGCAAAATGCCCCATCTTTCCGCATGTAAAACACGTGCCCGGGGTCCGACTCATAGTCGCCCCATAAGCACCAGAAGGAGCTGGACCCGAAGTCCTATGCTTCTTGATAGACCTCCGATAGCCGGACTTTGAAGTAGTCGACACTTTAAATTCAGATTTTCTATCACCCAAGCCTTTCTTTGCTTGCACATTCTTCATGTCCTTTTCCAAGGACCGGTCAGTATTGACCAAGGTTAAGAAACCCTGCGTCATCGGCCCCGAAAGTAGTAGTCTCAACTCATACCTCAAGAGTTCATAAAAGCGATTAGTCTTGCGCTCCTCATCCATGATGGTGGAGCTAGCATAACGACTCAAACGAGTGAACTCATGGAGATATTCATCCACGCTCTTCTCACCCTGAACCAACTTCAGAAATTCGTTCTCCATCGAAATCCTCTGAGTAGAAGGGAGGTATCTTGCTAAGAACAATCACGAGAACTCTTCCATGGAACGTCTATCAGTTGTCTACCCCTCAAATGATGCAGCTCCAATCCTTCCCACCACATCCTCGCTTCACCGTCCAAAAGGAACGTAGCGATGGTGGTCATTTGCCACTCCTCCGTCTCCGTCGTTGTCATGACTCTCTTCACCCTGGAGAGCCAGTCTTCAGCCTGAGATGGGGTTCCCAAACCCGAGAATAACGGAGGGTTAAAGCTCATTACATGCTTAAGCTGCCTCTCGGTTGCCCTCCTTGGCACCACCGGTTCCACAACCACTTGCTCCACTCTCCTCGGCTCAGCCTCTTGAAGAGGTTCTTGCTCCATCACAGGAGCGGGCTGCTGCGCTTGCCTTGCAGGCTGCGCATTTATCACGGCCAACACCGCTTCAGCCACCAATCGAATATTCTCAGCCGACAGAGGTGTTGTGGGAGCAACTTCCGGTGCACTACTAGCCTCAGAAACTCGGCGTTCTGACGGCCCAACACCACTTCTGGTCACCTATAGTGGTACAAAACACCGTTAAGCGACCAAATAGAATTGCAAACAGCAATTATAGGAACACGCAGGTTCCCCAAACACGAGTATTTTCATTCCTAAGTGGACATTCATGGGTTCTTTTTACTGTTATTACGATGACGCACACAATGTGCTCACCACCCCTAAAAAAGAATTCGCCCACGAATTCACTTTAAGCCCGACCAAAACCAGTAGTCTGATACCAAATTGTAACACCCCCTATCCGTCGCATAGCATATAGTAGTAGGTCCGGTCGGGGCTCGACGCCATATACTACAGACAGACCGGGTGGTTACTTATGGAAACCATCCAACCAATCTCAACGTCCTACACAGAGCATTCTAGCAGAAGCAGTTTATAAAAGTTGTAACAAAGAACCCAGCATCATAGCACGAATGTCCATTAGTACAAAATAGGAATGTTATACAAATACCCAAAATAAGCCTTAAGGCCTCACAAAATGTTCCACTTTAAATTACATGTTTTACAAACCACGGCACGCAGGCCGGTCATACATGAATAAAGCAGTAAACACTTCCACTTGGGCCTTCGAGGGCCGGCTTCGCAAAAAGGGCTTTAGCCCGCTATTCACCACTTGGTCCAGCTGCACCTGCAAGCAACAAACCACCGCACGGTGGCAAAATAAGGCAACGGTCAGCAATGCTGACCAAATTATAACGATCCCGCCCCCAACTCGGGGCGGCGATGCTCCTTCCCTGCATTTCATTAGCATAAGCGAGCAATTTATATCAATAGCCAATCCATCACAGATGTTGGCTCGCACGGCCACACGCCCTGTGCTCTCAGGGCACATTCTTGGTGAACCGGTCGATGTCATGTCAATTAAAGCCATTGAAATTCCGGACTCACCACCGCCACTTAGACGGCCAAACCTATGAGCAATTTGTCTTCCTGGCCTGGGTCACGACAATTTAAGCCATTGACCGCCAAAGACCCTAATCTATGCCAACGACAAGTGCCACGTGCCTTTAGGTCTCTTTAACCGAACGACATAGAACGGGTACGGTTCCATCTAACCCGTGCTCACATCGCAACGACAATTTAAGCCATTTGCGCGGGTCAAACTTCCACCGAGTCCCATATCCATCACAAGTCACATAACCCGGTTATGTTCAAGTTGGCTCTCAGGCCACCAAGTTGGCAAGATCTCGTATCCGCCCAGTTTTCCGGGTGCACCTTCGGGTTAGTCCCCAAGGCTCCCTGCTGCAATCTACCACGTAGAAAACCCGAAAAACAATCCATAGCACGGAGTCTTCTCCGGCATTTATGCAATGGAACATCACCGATCCAGACCAACATGTCCGGGTAGGCTTCACACATCATGCCTATGTCCGTTCTCGCTTACGGACTCTAAACAACGGGGACTTCACATATCTACCCGAAGGAACGCCTCCAACTCTCCGCAAACTCGCGAGAGCGGGCTTCCTATGCAAAGAAAGAGAGCTACTCATGCTCAAGATGAGGATCGTTACCCTAGCGTTCCTCTTTGGCGCCTGTTAGAAAGTAGCGAAAAGGAGAGAACAAGCGAATAAACTTTTGAATAATTGAAATTTTATTATCCAAAAAAGATATCTATTACAAAGGTATGCCCTCCCTTATATAGAATGGAGGAGAGATGAGAGAATACAAATAAGAGATGTGAGACTAAAAAATTACAGGACTAAGCGGACTATACAAAACAAACCGCACAAACCGCGCGGTTAGACAGCAGGGCTAACCGCACGGCTACCACCAGAGATGAAGCGAGACTGCCAGAGAAGACCGCCAGACCGCCCGGTCTCCAAGCCGGCTGAGACAAATCGCCAGACCGCGCGGTCTTCAACCCGCCAAGACAAACCGCCAGACCGCCCGGTCACCAACTTCAACACTCCCCCTCAAGCTGGAGCATATATATCGATCATGCCCAGCTTGTCGCAGATGTGGAAAAAGGAAGCGGACACCGGCTTGGTGAAGACATCTGCCAACTCGTTGTCGGACGTGACAAATGGAGTGCAAATCTGTTTCTTCAATATTTCTTCCCGAATAAAATGACAGTCGACTTCTATGTGTTTTGTTCTCTCATGAAAGACCGGATTTTTGGAAATGTGTATCGCGGCCTTATTGTCACAGAACATAGGAAGAGGATAGTTGTAAACCTCTCCTAAGTCAAGCATGAGAGCCCTCAACCACTTCAACTCACATGTAGTCGATGCCATGCTACGATATTCCGCCTCTGCACTAGACCTGGAAACGACAGACTGTTTCTTGCTCTTCCAACTCACAAGATTGCCTCCAACAAATGTGCAGAAACCTGAAGTCGATTTGCGGTCCCCTTTGTCATCCGCATAGCTTGAATCAGAGTAAGCTTCAACCCTTAGGTGACCATTCTTCTGAAATAGGAGTCCTTTCCCTGGAGCAGCTTTAATATACTCTAATATCCTCAGAGCAGATTGTAGATGACACTCCCTCGGAGCTTGCATGAACTGGCTCACCTTGCCAACAGCATAAGAGATGTCGGGTCTGGTTACCGTGAGATATATGAGCTTGCCCACCAGACGCCGGTATCTCGTAAGATCAGAGAGAAGAGGTGAGTCATCTGTCCAAGTTTTGTCTTCTCCAGCAGCCATAGGACAACGTGCAGGTTTAGCACCAGTGAGTCCTGCCTCCTTTAAAAGATCAAGAGCATACTTCCGTTGTGAAAGGACCATGGAGTTGGGCTTTCTAGAGATTTCAATCCCCAGAAAGTATTTCGGGGAGCCCATATCCTTTGTAACCAGATGTTGACGAAGGTGTTTCTTGGTCATAAATACCCCATCCTGGTCATCGCCAGTAAGAAGAATGTCATCAACATAAACCGCAAGAACAACAAGACCAGAGGCGGTTTTCCGAACAAACAAGGAGTGATCTGCTGAGCTTCGTGTAAAACCAATGGCCGCAACAATGCCACTGAACTTGTCAAACCAGGCACGAGGACTCTGCTTGAGGCCATAGATAGCCTTCTTTAGCCGGCATACCCGTGTCTCCCCCTGAGCAACATACCCAGGAGGTTGCTCCATGTAAACATCTTCCTGCAGATCACCATAGAGGAAGGCATTCTTAATATCTATCTACGAGATGGGCCCATCCCTGTTGACAGCCACAGAGAGAAGAACCCGAATAGTGCTGAGGCGAGCCACGGGAGAGAAAGTGTCAAAGTAATCAATCCCATAAGTTTGGGTAAAACCCTTGGCAACCAGGCGAGCCTTATAACGATCCACACTGCCATCCGGCAGAAACTTCACCACGAAGACCCAGCGACAACCAACAACATCTGTGCCGAAAGGAGGCGGAACAAGGGTCCAGGTACCCCGTTTAGTGAGAGTAGCAATCTCCGCATCCATGGCAACTTTCCAGTGAGGAATAGTAAGGGCCTCCTGGTAGGAACGGGGGGTGGCAGTGGCCGAGATAGCCAGTGCAAAAGCTCGGCGAGCAGGGGTAAGACGATCGTAGGAAACAACTGCAGCAAGCGGATGGTGGGTACAGGCCCGAACCCCTTTGCGAAGAGCAATCGGGAGATCCAGGTCAGCAGGTGCCTCAGTATCCAGAGTATCCGTGGTGGAGAGAGCTGGCCCGGGAGTAGAGAGAGATGGCAGCGGAGTGGAGGGAGAAAGCGGAGTAGAGGGTGGAGATGAGGAGGATGGGGAAGACGGTGGAGTGGGTGGAGAGGGTGGAACAGTAGTGGGAGCAGAGGGAATGGATGGGTTGGTATGAGAAGTAGGAGCAGGAGGAGTAGAAGAGGAAGCGGGAGAGAAGTAAGATGCATTGGCAAAGAAGGTGACATCCGCAGAGACAAATTGCTTGCGGGTAACAGAGTCAAAGCAACAATATCCTTTCTGAGTGGGAGAGTAGCCCAGAAAGACACATTTGGTGGCACGTGGTGAGAGTTTATCACGGGTGGCAGCGGGAGAGTGCACAAAAGCGGTGCACCCAAAGATGTGCAGAGGAAGAGGAAAGGGATCCTTGTCCGGATAGAGAATGGAGAAGGGGGTAGCACCGTGGAGAACGGTGGAGGGAAGGCGATTGATGAGGTAGCAGGAGAGGAGGACAGCATAGCCCCAATAGGAGCGAGGAACATGCATTTGAGTCATCATAGTGCGAGCGACATCAAGGAGGTGACGGTTTTTGCGTTCCGCCACCCCATTTTGTTGTGAGGTGTAGACACAGCTGGTTTGACGAATAACACCATGGTGAGTACAAAAGGAGGAGAAGTCGTGGCTAAGATACTCCTTAGCATTGTCAGAACAAAGGAGTTTAATAGACGTATCAAACTGAGTTTTAACCATAGAATAAAAGGAGGTCCAAACAGAGAACAACTCGGAGCGATCTTTGAGAAGATATACCCACGTACATCGAGAGAAATCATCAATGAAGGTGACAAAATAGGAACTACCCCGACCGATGGTGAGGTTAGGAGCGGGACCCCATATGTCAGAGTGAACGAGGTCGAACGGATGGGAAGAGCCCCGACTTTGCGTTGGTGGGAAGGAGGAGCGGTGATGTTTGCCAAGTTGACATGCATCACAGTTTAGAGGAGGATGATGAGGAGGGAGGTGCGGCAGGAGCTGTCGTAGAATTCGGGGAGGAGCATGTCCAAGGCGAAGATGCCATTGGAGAAGATCTGTAGAGGAGGAGGAGAAGGCGGATAGAGCAGAAACGTTGTCGAGGAAGTAGAGGCCACCACTCTCAGTCCCGGTAGCAATCGTCCGTTGGGAGTCCGGATCCTGAAAAGCACAAGAGGTAGGGGTGAATATGACAGAACACCGTAGTTGCTTGCATAAAGAAGTAACCGATAATAAATTGCAGGGAAACTTGGGCACATAGAGAGTATCAGCCAAGAAGAGAGATGGAGTGACTTGAACCATGCCCGTCCCATGGACCGGGGAGGGAGATCCATCAGCAACAATGACCGGGGGCAACTGAGCCTGTGTGTCAAGAAGAGAGAAACATTGAGGGTTGTCTGTCATATGATTTGTTGCACCAGAGTCGATGAGCCATCGTCCGCGAGTAACAACATGAGCACTACCAGAAGAGGTGACCACGGAGGCGGACAGGCTGGAGGAGAGGAAAGCCATGGAAGCAAGAGAGGAGCAAACCGCGACAAGAAGAACAAGCCGCGAGAAGAGAAAAGAGCACCAAGCCGGGCGAACAGAAAACAGGTCGCGCGGCTAGGAAGGCCGCTACCAAGAAGCAGAGCAAAGCAGAGGGAAAGAAGTCGCACGGCCTGAAAAAGTCGGGCGAACAGAGGAGAACAAGTCGCACGGCCAAAGATGAGGCCGGGGCAACTAGCAAGCAGGAGCGGGTAGAAGGCAACAAGAAGAAGAGCGCGGAGAATAGAGGAGATCGCGAAAACGGTCGCGAAAAAAAGAAGGGGCAAGCTGCACGGACAGATCGCGCGGGCAGACGGAGAATCAAGCGGCTAAAAAGCAGGCAAAGGCCCAGCGGGGAAGAGGTCGCGTGGATTGAGAAGGCCGAGCGAACAGAAGAGAAGCGAAGAGCAGGTGACCGCGACCAAGATGCGGGTGAGAAAGGAACAACCCGCACGGTCAGGCAGATCACAGCAGCAAACCGCGAGTATAGAGACAAGCGGATATGGGGAAAGCAGAAGCGGACGGGGAGAAGAAGTCCGCAGTGGGTAGAGACAAGTCACGCGGACAGAGACAGGCCGCAACGACTAGGAAGTCGGAGAGGCAAGAAAGAACAAGGAGCGCGGTGACAAGGAAACAGGTCGCTGCGACGAATAGCAGTAGGAGAAGAGAACCAAGAAGAAGCAAGCCGCGCGAACAGGGCAGCGGACAGAAACAAGCCGCGCGGATAGAAACAAGCCGCGCGGACAGAATAGAAGGCAAGCCGCGAGACGAGTCGCAGAACGCGGAAACCAAGCCGTGAACAACAGAGAGCGCACAGAATCAGGAGGAAATGACCGTGTCCTCTGATACCATGTTAGAAAGTAGCGAAAAGGAGAGAACAAGCGAATAAACTTTTGAATAAATTAAATTTTATTATCCAAAAAAGATATCTATTACAAAGGTATGCCCTCCCTTATATAGAATGGAGGAGAGATGAGAGAATACAAATAAGAGATGTGGGACTAAAAAATTACAGGACTAAGCGGACTATACAAAACAAACCGCACAAACCGCGCGGTTAGACAGCAGGGCTAACCGCACGGCTACCACCAGAGATGAAGCGAGACTGTCAGGGAAGACCGCCAGACCGCCCGGTCTCCAAGCCGGCTGAGACAAATCGCCAGACCGCGCGGTCTTCAACCCGCCAAGACAAACCGCCAGACTGCCTGGTCACCAACTTCAACAGCGCCATTGAAAAGTAATCGGATGAAAAGCACCGCACTAGCTTTGCCTCCGGGGATCCGGAGTCGGCTCGCGATTCGGAGCTCCGAAGCTCCTCCAATGGCGGGATCTAGCTCCTTCTTCCTCCCTTGGCTCTCCTCTCTCTCTAAGGTTTTAGAAAGATAACACTTAAGAAAAGTGAGGGTTTTCTAAGTCCAATCCCGGGTATATCCCTTCAGGAACAACCCCCAGCAGTTGGATCTCAAAATAAGGAAACGAACGGCTTTGATTCGGGACTGAAATGCCCAATCTGGACCGAACATGGCCTGTCACACGCCCGTGTCCAGGGCCGTGTGCCTCATTTGCCGTCAAAATCGGCTCGCCTGGAACCTCACACGGGTATCGAACACGCCCGTGTTCGAGCTGACACGCCCGTGTTCCATGTGACACGGCCGTGTACCCCTATCATTTTTCCTCGAAATCAACCCGAGCACTGCACGGGTTCTAGGACACGCCCGTGTCCTTACCCGTGTCACCTCAACACGCCTGGACCCCAGGCCGTGTACACGGTCTCGACACTCGACACTTCGTCGAGCGAAGATCATCGACCTACTAACACGGCCTTGGACACGCCCGTGTCCTAGGCCGTGTGCCTTGTCTCGACACAGTGTCGATACCAAAGTGTCGACTTCCCGGGACGAGTGTCGACACGGGTCGACACGCCCTGCGACACGCCCGTGTCGCAGGCTGTGTGCCATGTCTCGATACTTCGTCAAAGCACAGTGTCGACTTCGCGGCTAAGTGTCGACACGGGTCGACACGCCCGTCTCGCAGGCCGTGTGCCCAGTCTCGACACAATGTCGAGACCAAAGTGTCGACTTCCCATCTCAGTGTCGACACAGGCTTGACACGCCCTGGGACATGCCCGTGTCCCAGGTCGTGTGCCTGCAGCCAGAACCAAAACTGGTCCAAAACGTCCCCCTTTACTCCTTTGAGTTTCGGGGTGTTACACCTACAACTCAGAGTGACACCCCACTCCTACAACTCAGGCAAAAGCCCTACCTCAGCCTCTTTCACATGCCTACAACTCAGGGAACAGATTCCCCTACCTCAGACACTCAGTCCTACCTCAGCCTTTATAATTTAGGCTTAAGACGCAGAGATGTATATCTCCTACACTTAGATCAATTATAGATCCTACAAAAATTATTGATGAAAAGATAATGATATCAACCAGATGGAAAGAGAATTGGTTGAAGGCTTCCTGATCAGTTCTTGATAGAACTGATTACTTAAGGATCAGCCTGTCTTAGCTTTCTTCAAAGCTTCTTGAATCTGAACAAAGTAGGGTTGATCTTCTTGGTGTTGGAGTTGATCTTTAATCAGCTTCCTTCAGAAATCAATCTGAATTCTTCAGGCAGACTGTTCAGAATCTGCCTTCACTGGATGAGAACTTCTCTCCTTCTTGTTTTTCTCTCTCTGCAATATGTTGACAGTTTCTTCTTTCTCTTCTTCTGGATTCTCAATCCTCAGAGATTATAATTGATTAGCTTTATTAAATTTTCTCTATTCTGTGTTTCTTATGTATGCCTTTTTTTGATTGTTGACAAAGCACATATATATATAGGCTTCATCCATGGTAACCGGCTGTTCCGGTTTCAAACAGTCTTCTGACACCTCTGACAGATGTGACAATAATGTCAGTAACGACAGCTGTCAAGTCTTCAGTTGTATTACTTCAACCTTCATGGGACTTTGACTCAGAAATAGAGAATATCGAGTGAATACTTCACATGTATCGAGACACATAGTCCTTGTGTCGACACAAGTCTTGTTGTTGTCGACACAGCTTCACTTTTAGTTCTTTACATAGCTTCCGTGGAATGTGTTGACACAAGTCCTGTGTGTCGACACAAACACTCCTTGTCTTGACAAAGTTGGTGTCGATAGAATTCTGGTGTGTGTCAACACAGTTCTGTGTGTCGACACAGTCATTGTCGGCAGAATTCTGGAATGTGTCGACAGCTTCTCTATGTGTCGACACAACTCCTGATAATGTCAACACAATCTAGCCCTTGGTGTCGACACAGCGTTCTCGACAGATTTTCTGTGTGTCGACATAAATTCTGGGTGTCGACACAATCTGGCCCTTGGTGTCGACACAGCGTTGTCGACAGATTTTCTATGTGTCGACACAAATTCTGGGTGTCGATATAATCTGGCCCTTGGTGTCGACAAAGCCATTCCCAAGTGTCGAGACTTGTACTTAGAGAATTTTCCTTTCCATTTACTTAACCTGCACATGTTAACTCAACACAACATCAAATACAACTTGATGCATATCATTGAGTTAGGTGAGGCTTCTCCAAATCTGGTACACATTTTCCAATGTACCCAACAATCTCCCCCTATTTGGAGAAGTCATAACCCTTAGTCAATAATACACATCACTTATAATAAAATTAACAATATGATGTATAAAAACATTCAATGACAGGGAACATATAAACAAAACAAGTAAATAATATCATCACAGAATATGATACAAACATAACAAGCATGAATCATTATTTTGTTTAAACTTCACAAAAGTTTGTTAACAACAAATTATATAGAGTTTAAAACTGGAGATTATAATGTTATAAAATCTAATCAATCTATCCTAAGGCTGATCAGGATCCTTGATCACTATTCTTTTTCCAGACTGGACTCTTGCTTGTACTGGTGCTTCAATATCTTCAGCTGGCTTCTTGCGTTTGAGATCCTTCTTCTTAAGTTCTTCAGCCTTAACTTTTTGCCTTTCAAAATAGTGATACGACTTGGAAAAGTATTTACTGGGCTCCACAACTGTAGCAGGTATTTTCCCAGCCTTCTGGTCCCTTTTGAATTGATATATCACATCTTGTCTCTACAAATATTTGTTCCATTCAACTTCAGAATACCACTTGCCTCTATCATGCATTTTGTCTTTGACAGCTTGCCAGACAGTGAGTATTATATTTCTGGAGGTTGGACTCCATCTTTCAAAATCAGGCTTTAGTTCAGCCTGCTCTCTAAACCTTTTCTTTGAGAGTTGAGCTTCTTGCTCTTTATTCAGTGCTGCCTCTGACATTTCCACTTTCTCAAATATAACATTCTTAGTGGCCTCTGGAGGGCTATACATCTGTTTAACAAGTTGTTGAATTCCTTCAAAATTAGAAGGGGGGGTATATGATTTGAGCGACCTCTTGCTAACCCCCTTCAATTCCTGCAGCTTGTATACCTGACTCAGCTGTATTATCATGATCACATAGGGGTGGATATCCCAGAGTGGCTCTAACAACATTTGTTATCCATTTAGCATGCTCTGAGCTATCATTGACTATCACCCTCTCCCCCTTTATGACTTCTCTCTCAATATGATCTCTTAAGTCATCTTTTTGGAACCTGATCTGATTAACAAGATAATTGGTTCCTTCTGTATAATAAGCTTTAAACTTCTGTAGCTGAGCAGATATGATCTTCTGAGAGGCTTTAATGGCTGATTGGAAAGTGGCTAAATCTTCTTGAAGTTTCTTATCAAAATCTGACTTCTCTTTAGCCCTTTCCTCAGTTAATGCAGTTACATTATTCTTTAACTCAGTAACAATCACATTATGTGATTCAGTAAGATTATCATTCATCCTAATTTGATTTTCTAGGATATATCCTTGCTTGACCACTATATCATCAATCTGTGTCCTTGTCTCTTATTGCTGTTTTGCCAGATAAACTACAACATTACCTCATTTATAAAAGCAATATGTTATCTTCTTCTTATTCTGGTTTACTTCAAATTTGATTGATTTTATATCTTAAGCCAGAGTGAATTGAAGGTCCTTATGGCTTTCAACCATATATTTCTCCATGGCTGCTCTTTGCTCATCCATTTTAATTTGCAGAGCAACCAACAGTGAACTGAAATCAATTGTTGGAGCTGAGGGTTGTGAGGCAGTCTGTAAAGCTTTCTTATAATTTGAGCTATTCTTCCTGTAAACCATCAGTTTTCTCTTCTTTGTTCTTAGTGCTTCTCCATCATCAGATTCAAAAGAACTTCCAAGGTTCAATGTGTCCTTTAGACTTGATGGCAGCTCCTTGTCAGTTCTTGGCAACTCCCCCTGAGTCCCTTGCTCCTCCCCCTCAGTCCTTGGCACTACTTCCTCAGTTCTTTCTTCTTGTAAATCAGGGAATAATTTCTCAAGAGTGAATTCTTGTTGCAGTTGAACTGGAGAAACATCTATATCTTGTACATTTAATGGAGTATCATCTAATGCTGATGTATTATCCATTGATACATCATGTGCAGGGATGTTGTCATGGTGTGTCTGTTCAACATCAGTTAGAAGCACAGTTAATGTATTTGGCTCAGTATCTAGTATAGTTTGATTAATATCATTTATTACCTCAAGAATAGTTTGAGTGGCTGTTTCACTCTCTAATGCAGCTTGCACTTTCTCAGGAGCATTTTCTGGTGGCAAGACCTCTTGTTGAGCTGGTGAAAGCTCATTGGCTCCCCCTAGAGGAAGCACATCCTGAACTTGATCCAATAGGATGGTGCTTTCTGGAATATTTTCCCCCTGCATCTGACTATCATCAACATTCTTAGTGGCAGATGATTTCCTTGTAGATTCTTGTTGTTCTTCATCTGAACTGAAGATTATTTGTTCTTCTGAATCACTAGAAGATTCAGGCTTTCTGAGGGTTGTCTTTTTCTTTTGCAGTTGTGGTTGTTTCTGTGGTGTAGAACCATCTTTTGTCAAGACTCTTTCCCACCTGGATAGTATTTTCATATCCATCTTTCTCATGTGATTTATTCTAGATCCAGTTATGTGGTTTAGCACTTCAAGAATATTTATTGCCAGATACAGACTCAGTATTCTACCTAGATTAGGTTTCTTCATGCTTTCCTTGATCTTATCAAAAATCACTGCAGAACAGTTAGATTTTATTCTGAAAATAACTCTGGTCATCAAGCTGAACATATAGGCTGAGATCATATCATGTCCTCCTGGTTTGCAGATAATTACTTTTCCCATTATCTCTGAGATAAACTTTCCTTGTGAGTTCATCCCCTTCCTTTGCATTGATGATTCAATCTTAGTGGTGGGATCCAGGCCACACCATTGAAGAGCTTCTGTTGTCATTGAAGATTTGACTTCATCATCTTCCTGAGTCCTGGGTAATTGGAGTGTCTTCCTCAGACGCTTTTGGGTAAGTTTCACCTTGCTTCCTTGAATTGATGACCTAATCTTCAATCCAGTTGAATCCAAGGTTGCTTTTGTATAAAATTCAAGAATTTATGTCTTCCAGATCTTGGTAGGTTCGGAAACTAGATATTGTAAACCATTTTCTTGGATTAGGGTTATCACATCTCTAATCTCAGTCTCTGCACTCTCAAAAGCATTGCGAACTAACTCATAGCCTTCGTTGATGTTGGTCTACAACTTTGGTGCCATTGGTGACTAGAAATTTGAGGAGAAGAGAGATTAAGGTTTGTCGACTCAAAGATGTGGTCTCGAAAATGTTGAGAGCGTAGTCGACAAAGTTGTTCTGTGACCAATTTATATGTTTGCCAATATAGAAGGTCAAAAGGCGGGGTAATAGACACTTAATGTGTCGACATTGTAAAGATTGTGTCGACACAGACTTCTATCATCTCGACAAAGTCAGACAACACTATATGTCGACACAGTTTGCGATGTGTTGACACAGACTTCTTAATAGTCGACTCTAATATATGTGTATCGACACAGACTTCTGTATGTGTCGACAAAACTATCTAAGTGATAGAACTTCTATGTGTCGACACCAAACTCTGAGTGTCGACACCACTATCTCAACACTATTTTATTGTGTCGACACAACTTACCTTAAGTGTCGACACAAACTACTATATGTCGACACAGATTTCCTTTTGTGTCGACATAAACTACTATATGTCAACATTCAATTACTTAGCCAGATTTACCAAGTTACTCTAGGTTTAACATGCCTAATTCAATTTTGAAATAATTGAATTTAGTTTCATCTAGTGGTTTAGTAAACATGTCAGCAATTTGATCATTTGTGGTGACAAATTCCAAACAAATATCTTATTTTTCAACATGCACTCTAATGAAGTGAAATCTACTTTCTATATGCTTTGTTCTGCTATGTGATACAGAGTTTTTAGCAATAGAAATAGCACTTGTAAAATCACAAAATAGTGGAGTCCTACTTATCTTGAGACCATAGTCTTCAAGTTGATGTTGAATCCATAAAAGCTGAGCACAGCAGTTGCCTACAGCAATATACTCAGACTCTGCAGTGGAAATTGTCACACTAGTCTGCTTCTTACTACTCCATGACACTAGTCTACCACCTAGAAACTGACATATGTCAGTGGTGCTCTTTCTATCTTCTTTGCAACCTGCAAAGTCTGCATCTGAAAAACCAGTCAGTAGAAAGTTTCTATTCTTAGGGTACCAAAGACCAAGATTAGAAGTGCTCTTAAGATATCTCAATATTCTTTTTACTGCAGTATAATGAGATTCTTTAGGACTTGCTTGGTACCTAGCACAGACACATGTAGCATACATAATGTATGGTCTACTGGCAGTTAAGTATATGAGAGAGCCAATTATCCCTCTATACAAAGACTCATCTACAGATTTTCCTGCATCATCTTTGCCTAAAGGTATACTTGCCCCCATTGGAGTTCTCATGGTGGTGGATGACTCCATACTATATTTCTTAATTAACTCCTTGGTGAACTTAGACTATGATATGGGCAAGCCATCATCAGTCTGTCTTACTTGGAGTCCCAAGAAGAATTTGAGCTCACCCATACTGCTCATCTCAAACTTCCCTTGCATAAGTTTTGCAAACTTCCTACAAAGGTTGTTTTATGTAGATCCAAAGATTATGTCATCAACATAAATCTGTACTAGGATCATCTTGCCCTTTGACTCCCTAAGGAATAGAGTCTTGTCTATTTTCCCCCTTGAAAATTTATTTTCAATGAGGAAAGTAGACAATGTTTCATACCAAGCCATAGGAGCTTGTTTCAAACCATATAAGTCTTTCTTAAGTCTATAAATATAATCAGGATAAAGTGGATCAACAAAACCTGAGGGTTGATGAACATAGACTTCTTCTTTCAAATTACCATTTAGGAAAGATGAATTGACATCCATTTGGTATACTTTGAAACCTTAGAAATCAGCAAAGGCAAGGAATAGCCTTATTGCTTCCAACCTTACCACTGGGGCAATTCTCTGGTCAAAGTCAATACCCTCTTCCTGTGTATAACCTTTGGCAACCAGTCTTGCTTTGTTCTTCACTATGATGCCATTTTCATCTAATTTGTTCCTGTAGATCCACTTTGTCTCAATAATATTATGATCATTTGGTTTTGCAACCAGCTCCCATATTTTACACCTTCTGAATTGATTCAGCTCCTCCTGCATTGCATCAATCCAGTTGGAGTCTTGTATGGCTTCATCAAATCTCTTTGGTTCCAACTATGACAAGAAAATTGAGCATAATACTATGTTCATGTGTTTGCTTCTGGTTTGCACACCATGTCTGGGATCACCAATGATTTGGTGTGCTGGATGATCTTTTAGATTCCTTATTGTTGGAGGCATTCTATCAGCAATTTGAACTTCTTCAATTTCTCCACCATGCTGAACTTCATTGTCTTCAATGTTAGATTGTGGACCTTGTACTCCCCCTGGACAGCAACCATCATTTTCCACATCCTACCTTGCAGTTTTGTCTTCATTAATGGTTAGCATGTCCAACTATTCTTTTAAACCTGTTGAGATACAAGGATTGCTAGACAACTCACAGTTAATTAGCTTAGATTCATCAAACACTACATGAACAGATTCTTCTACAACTTGTGTAGTCAAGTTGTAGACCCAATATGCCTTACTGTTATTGTTGTACCCAACAAATATCCCATATTGGGATTTGGCAGCAAACTTATTTAGGTGAGACTTGCCATTGTTAAGCACACATAACACCTGCTACCAAAGATCCTAAAGTAGGATATGTTTAGTTTTCTGCCCTTCATAATCTCATAGGGAGTCTTTTTGTGGTTCTTAGTTATAGATGCTCTATTGAGAACATGACAAGCAGTGTTTATTACCTCAGCCCAGAAATATTCTGGGAGTGAAGTGTCTCTTAGTAGAGTTCTACCAGCCTCAGTAAGAGTTCTATTCTTTCTTTCAGCAATTCCATTTTGCTGAGGTGTTCTAGGTAAGGAGAATTCCTGATGAATCCCTAGTTCTTCACAAAACCTTGTCATACACTTAGACTGAAGTTCAGTTCCATGGTCACTTCTGATTTTGACCACTGAATTGTTAAATTCATTCTGAATTTGTTTAACAAAGTTATAAAATACAGTAGGGGTTTCAGACTTCTGCCTCAAAAAGAAAACCCATGTGAATCTAGAATAGTCATCTACTACCACAAAAGTGTAGACTTTCCTACCTAGACTATGAACTGGCATAGGACCAAATAGATCCATATGTAAGAGGTACAAACACCTCACAGAGTCTTTAATATCAAGACTATGAAAAGAGGATTTGGTCTCCTTGCCTTTTTGACAAGCTGAACATATACCCTCTTTTATGCACTTAAATTGAGGACCATTCCTCACTAAATCTAAACTATAGAGCTGGCATATAGTCTTATAGTTCAGATGAGCTAGTCTCTTGTGCCATTGTACACACTGAGATGCTTTCTCATCTGCAACTAAATATACAGGAGAGTTCATGTTTTCATAATCAGAATTTAAACAATAAACATTCCCTTTTCTATAACCAGACAAGATCACCTTCTGATCCCTTGTCCTTTTGATCTGACACCCATTCTTAATAAATGAAATGTCGAACTCAAGATCACTCAGCTGACTTATGCTTATCAAGTTATGTTTCAAACCTTTTACATAAGCCACTTGAGTGATTGTTATAGAACTAGTAGAAATGTTACCAAACCCTTTTATGACCCCTTTTTTCTGATCCACCAAATATCACTTTGTGTCCATTCTCTATGGGAGTATAGTCCTTTAACATTCTCCTTGTTCCAGTCATGTGCCTGGAACATCCACTGTCCAAATACCATATAGGGGTATGACAACTTGGACCAACCTACAGCAAATAAAATTAATTTACCTTAGAACCCGCAATGTTTATTGGGTTCTACGTTCAAGTTAGATTGAAACTTGATATTGTTACCAGCATCCTTCCTCACAGGTAAGCTGACATTCTTCCTGACACTGGTGTTGTGCCAGCAATCCATGACATAATGCCCTATCTTACCACAACACCAACAATCATATTTATTATACCTCTTTTTAGGTACAGTTTTAACAGCATTGTTGTCAGCTGTTCTTAACACTGTTGGTACAGTGGTTCTTTGCTTGAGTGCTGGAGCTACACCCTTATCATTCAGAATATCAGGCTTACCATTACCATGTATGATATCATGATCATATCTATTAGTTGGCTGCCACACTTTTCTGAAGGAAATGGGGGGTTTGAAGGCTAGAGGATGTACTGGGGCTTTGCCTTTTCTTTTGGAATTGGCAGCCCTTGCATTTCCCTCAAAGCCCAATCCCGTCTTACCTTTTTTGGGAATAAAGTCATCAATTAAAGGTAAGACTGATTTTGGCTTAGAGAATTTAGCCACCAGATCCTTTTCCTTCTGAAGTTTGACTTCCAAACTTTTGATTTGATCATTCTTGAATGTAATAGTACTCATCTGAATAACAGTTATGTTTTTCAGTTTGGCTACTTCATTCATCTTTAGATCCAGTATTTTTTCTGAATCTAATGCAGCCAGCTTAAGAGCAGTAATTTCCTTGGCCTGAGCTTTGTTAAGGATTCTGCTTTTCTTAAGTGCTTGCAGCAGATCACCATATTCATCAATAAGTTGATGAACATCTCCTTCAGATTCAGATTCATCTACATCTCTTGATGCAGATGCATCTGATTCTGAACTAGTATAGTAATCAGATCATAATGAAAAATTGTTTACCTTACTAGGTCCAGGCTGATCCTGACACTGATCTTCTTCTGTCAAGGCCATCAGCCCTTTACAATAATATTCTTCAATTCCATTTACTGACTCCAGCAACTTCAAGAACTCAGCCTCTTCTACATCCTCTTCAGTTACTAACAGTCCTATGTATGCTTCAGCTTCAGCTTCAGTCTCAGAATCTGATGATGAAGAATCTGACCAGCTATTTTGCCTCTTGGCTACAAAGGATTTCTCCTTATTGCCCTTGTTTTTTAGTTTTTTCTTATTATTAGATTCTTTCCTTTTGTCAGGACAATCAGCTACCATATGTCCAGGCCTGTTGCAACAATAGCAAACAATCTTGGTTGAAGATAATTTACTAAGTTTAGAGTTATACCTGTCCTTCCTGGAGGATTCCTTTTTCTGATAGTAATCATCCTTGGATTGTGAGGAGGATGGCTTGGATCTCCACTGTTTCTTCTTCAAAAACCTTTGAAATTGTTTTGAGAAAGCTGCTAAGTCTTCATCAGAATTTGGACTATCTGATGTGTGACTGTTAGAACTTTCTGAGACAGCTTCTGCAGCTTTCCTAGGAGGAGATTGAGACATCCTCTTATCCTTTCTTATAGCTGCAGTCTTGAAGGCCACTGACTTATCTCTGTAATCAACTTTATTACTTTTCTCCTCCTCCTTTCTTACCATCAGCTGCATTTCATATGAAAGCAGTTTGCCAAATAATGTTGGAGGTGAGATTTCTGCTACTCTGGCCACTTCCCTAATGGCACATATCTTGGTATCACAGTCCTTAGTTAATGATCTCAGAAACTTATCATTTAACTCATATGTGCTGAATACTCTTCCATATGACATCAGTTCATTAACTATTCTGCAAAACTTGTAACATTCAGTTATGCTGTCTATTTTAGATTGCCTAACACTTTCATACTCCTGATTCAGCATAGATTTTCTGTCTTCTCTCACCTCTTATGAACCCTCTATGTAGACAATAAGGGTGTCCCACATTTCTTTGGAGGTATTGTAGTGAATCAGATTTTGGAATGTTGAATCATCTATAGCACTGACTATTATATTTTGTGCTCTCTTATCCATAGTAGACAAGATGATCTCATCCTTTGTCATTTCAGAATACTCATTTGGTGTCCTAATATTTGCATCAAGAACTGAGACTTTCATTGGGATGAATGACCCTTCTTTGACTGTCATATAGATTCTTGGATCTGAAGCTTCCATAAATAGTCTTACTCTTTCTTTCTATATGCCAAAAATCTATTTCCTGTATATAGGTAACTTCATGGAACCAAACTCCTTATGATTTTCAATGGAACTCATTTTGCCTAATAGATTTCTGCCTTGGAGATCCACTCAGACTGTTAAGTCTATTCTTTGAGTAACCTCGCTTTGATACCACTTGAAAGAATTGGTTTCAAGATGTTCTAAATACCTAGAGGGGGGGTGAATAGGTTCAATTCTTTTTCTGACTTAGGCAGATAATTCTATCTAATTTAGCAATTTAGTCAGCAGAAAATACAGCACAACATTCACATACACACAGTATTCACAGATTGCACACCAGTTTTATAGTGGTTCCCCAAATGATGGGTACATCCACTTTCCCCCTTCGCTTATCTAGCAGTGTACTAGATTCGGCCTAACTTCCTTCCTTCTTCTCAGATCCGCAGATCTTACAGCTCAGAACCAAGACTGGTTCCTACAACTCAGAGTGAATCCACACTCCTACAACTCAGGCACAAGCCCTACCTCAGCCTCTTCCACAGGCCTACAACTCAGAGTGACACCCCACTCCTACAACTCAGGAAAAAGCCCAACCTCAGCCTCTTTCACAGGCCTACAACTCTAGGAACAGATTCCCCTACCTCAGGCACTCAGCCTTACCTCAGCCTTTATAATTTAGGCTTACAACTCAAAGATGTAAATTCCCTACACTCAGATCCATTACAAATCCAACAAAAATTATAGATGAAAAGATAATGATATCTTCAACCAGATGGAGAGAGAATTGGTTGAAGGCTTCTTGATCAGTTCTTGATAGAACTGATTACTTAAGGATCAACCTGTCTTAGCTTTCTTCAAAGCTTCTTGAATCTGAACAAAGTAGGGTTGATCTTCTTGGTGTTGGAGTTGATCTTCAATCAGCTTCCTTCAGAAATCAATCTGAATTCTTCAGGCAGACTGTTCAGAATCTTCCTTCACTGGATGAGAACTTCTCTCCTTCTTGTTTGTCTCTCTACAATCTGTTGACAGTTTCTTCTTTCTCTTTTTCTGGATTCTCAATCCTTCAGATTATAATTGATTAGCTTGATTAACTTTTCTCTGTTCTGTGTTTCTTATGTATGCCTTTTTTGATTGTTGAGAGAGAACATCTATATATAGGTTTCATCCGTGGTAACCGGATGTTCTATAACACCACCCCTGTAATGAATGTATAATATGGGTCTGGTCAGGGCCCCACAATATACGGACGCCACAGCTTTAGTATTAAAAGTTGATATAGCTACTCACACTCAAAACACTTTGCACAACACAATGGAAACACAAGCAAGACGAGAAGTTATCCACCACTAGAAGAGTAAACAAATGGCCTTATGGCCTTACATCAAGTGTCCAAAAGCAAATAATACAACAGTCATGAATGTGCTTAGCACTCCTAGTCCACCTCGGCATGCAAGTCGGACAACATGAGTCTCAAACATACAACATCACATAAGTAGAGCTACAAAAAGAAAAGCACTTCATGAGGCTTAGGCCTTTCTGGCCAGCGAGCTAGCTCCTGCATGCGATCCTTGCCCTGTAAAATTTATTAGTAATGTGGGTCAGCAAAGGCTGACCTCAAACTGTGTAACAACACATCTCCTCCCGGCCGCCCCTATCAGACCCCGGGGTACCCCTCCAACCTGCAAGTTAGCACTTCGTATGCAATAATCATAAGCAATAAAAGCAACTACAAAAATAGGCTTGGATGTCACACGCATCATACATGTTCTCTACAGGTTGAGCATATATTAAAAAGGGCCTACTTATGCAATCATGTATGCAATAACCCGGGTTTCACCCAAGGCACCCTAAATCGTATGCATCTAGCACATCATCACATTGTTGGATCCCTAGTTGATTTGGGCTAGGTTCACTGACTTAGGATGTGACCCATCATGTATAGTCTGGGTCAAGTTTTTGTCTTAGAGTCTAGGACAGTCCTATATCTCAACTTTAGATGGACCAGCCTTCCTCAAGACCATCAGGAACTCCAGATCTATCAGTTTTTCAGACTAAGTGAAATGAGTTCGACATTCGTCGAACTCAGCTCGACAAAGGAAGTTCTGTGCTCGACGATCGTGAGACAATTCGCAGTGCTGAGCTCGACGAACTGCGTTCTTTGCTTGACGAACACCGGGATTCTACCTCAAGCTTATCAGGACTACTTCAGAATTTCTCTAAGTCCAGCTTCATGCTTCGGTCGACGAATTATATTCTGAGCTCGACGAACTTGGACCTCAAGTTCACAGCTTCTCAGGTCGACGATTGCTAATCTCTACTCGACGATTTTTATACTCAGAGAATCTGTGTCGACACTTAGGGTTTGTGTCGACACTAGACGATTTGTGTCGACACCAGGATTTCAGTCGACACCAGCTTATGTCGACACCAGAGGATTTGTGTCGACACCAAGATCAATCTGTCGACAACAATTTGTGTCGACACAGCATTTCAGCAGATGCAGAGTATTTCGTCCAAGTCCAGAACTTTTCTCAGCTCAACGAATTTTATTCTCAGCTCGACGAATTTGGTTCTCTGCTCAACGAATAATGTTTGTCTGATATTGAAGATTGTCTGTTCAACGAATGAAGACTGTCAACTCGACGAACTCAGCTTAGCTCGACGAACTCAAACTCAGTTCGACGAATTCTGTTCTTCGGTCGACGATTCCAGACTAGGTCTTCTTCAGTTCCCGTCTCATTCCATGACACTGATTCCTGAACATTTAATGGCAGTTCTTCACAGAATACTACCGTTGGAATGCGCAGTTAATCCTGGATTATTACATGTCATTTTCCCATGGAAATAGTTGGGGAAATAATTAATTGTTGCTTCCTTTCCAGGCCGTCTGCCATTACTGCTCGATATTCAAAAATTCGAAGGTGTTCTTATGAGACATAGAGAGATATACAGAAGTAATACAGTAATACACAGATACACAACAACAACAACAAGAAAAAGATAGGCAGTGATTCAGACAACATAAGAAAAAGAATTCATTCTTGGCCCAGAGAGAAACTGATCAAGAAGAAGAAGAAGAACACTATATCAATATCAAGAGTCTTCTTCATCTGCTTTTACTCAGGATAACTTCAAGAAACAATACATTCATATCAGTTACAAGAAGTTCTTGAAGACCTTCTATGGACCTGGAATTCTAGGTCTCTGAAGACCTATCACCCTGAAGCAGTGCTCCAGCATTCTTCCTGATTCATTCTACATCTCAGGGGGAGCAAAGCTGCTAAACAACATTCCACAAGTCTTCTCATTTGACTTGAGAAAGAGAAGACCTCATCACCCTCTCACTCCACCTCTGTACAGGGTTTTAATTCCCTTCAAAATTATTCTGTTTGCAAGTCTCCCACCAAAAGACTTGAGGGTTTGGTTTTTGGGAACCTGATCAAAACCCCATTGGTGTCAGGACACCTGATCAATCCCTTCCTACAGTGGATTCCTACCAGGGTGGTAGAAGAGTGGACTACCCAGATTTGGGGAACCACTATAAAATTCTTGTGTCGTCTGGTTGCTTTCTTTTTTCTTTTATTTTTTGGCCTTGCTCTGTGAATGTGTTGTGATTAGATAATTGCTGCATCTTGGTTTATTGTATTTGCTTCCCTGCACACACACACCTAAAATACAACAGCAGTTGTAAAAGTTTTAAAAATCACCATATACTCTATTCACCCCCCCCCCCCCCCTCTAGAGTATATCAGATCTAGCTGTACTTTCACACATCATATGGGTACTCATCGATTCCCCATTGGCATAAAGACGCAAACAAAGGGGGTCACCATTTCCCCCAACGGCTCACAGGCCGCCTCATAGAACTCTTGTCAAGGCCCCACCCGCTCAAGGTCTTAGCCCCGGGCTTGCCTACAAGCTCTGACGTCTCATGTCAGGATTCCAACAAACACAAAACTGACCGATTCTAAGAAGCCTTGCCGGACCCCACCCGCTCCTGGCCTCATTACCCGGGCTTGCCCCCATGCTTGGCATTCTCGTCAGTCTCACAAAAGGGGACTAGTCTCGTCGGGACACTCTCCGCACATGACGTGAACGTCACGGGATAGCCAGCCGACCACGGAGACATAGCCACGCCTTGGCACATCACAAACCAAGACAAATCCACCCTAGTCCCTCATTTGTACTGCAGCGTTCCCGCGTAACAAGGAAACCATCTCCAACTCATGCGGAAATAACCTTGTCCACCAAGGAAAACATCTACCGCCATGAGGAGCTAACCTTGTCCGGTTCAGACTACACGTACTCACTCGAGAAAAAGGGGAAAAACATCACCACATCACAAACGGCGTCTTCCCGCAACAGAATCTCTACGAATCCTTAACGTTTGTATGCAACATCACCGAGTCGGACTAACGGTCGCGACTACGGCTTCACCCACCATGTCTAATCCACTAACGGAGCGGATCTCTAATGCAAAATATGTCGGGGACGGACTCAATCAACCCGGAGGTTCCTCTTGAACCTTGGCAAACCAAAACCCCTCTCATTTGAGAGTTTGGTGCCCAAAAGCTAGAAAGAAAAGATGCTAAAGACATGCATCCTAAGACCGAGAGGAGAAGTGTCGTTACCTTTCGACTCCTCTTCCTTGCCATGGCAAAATAGCCAGATGAAAACCTTCGCAACGATCTAACCTCCATGGATCTGGACTCGGCTCGCGATTTGGAGCACCGAAACCTCTCCTACAGCCCAAACACTCCTTCTCCTTCTTCCTTGTTCTCACTTCTCTCTAGATCTTCAGAAAGAGAAAACTTGGAGAAGAATGAGGGTTTTCAACCCTATTCTCGGACTTAACTCCTAAAGAAATGATCTGAACCATCAGATCCTAAAATCAGGGAAAGAAAGGCCACGATCCGACAGAAAAATAAAAGACCTGGGCCGAACACGGCCTGGCACACGCCCGTGTCCAGGGCCGTGTGCCTCATTCGCCGTCTCAAATCGACGCGCCTGGAATAGCACACGGTCATCTGACACGCCCGTGTTCGATCCGACATGCCCGTGTCCCCAACGACACGGCCGTGTGGCCGGCCGTGTGCCTCCAATGACACGGCCCCGAAAATAGCCCGAGAGGTGACACGGCCTGGGACATGCCCGTGTCCCAAGCCGTGTGCCAAGTCTCGACACTCGTCGACACTATTTGTGTCGATACAGCGGAAAAACGTCGAGCGAAGATCGTCGACCAAGCGGGACACGCCCTGTGACATGCCCGTGTCACAGGCCGTGTGCCCCAGTCTCGACACTCGACACTCGTCGAGTGAACATCGTCGACTGAAGCTTGTCGACAGACCCACACGGCCTTGGACACGCCCGTGTACTAGTCCGTATGCCTTGTCTCGACACACTATCGAGCGAAAGTGTCGACACCCCGGGCCGAGTGTCGACACGGGCTCGACACGCCCTGCGACACGCCCGTGTCGCAGGCCGTGTGCCCTAGTCTCGACACATTGTCGAGCGAAAGTGTTGACACCCCGGGCCGAGTGTCGACACGGCTCGACACGCCCTGCGACATGCCCGTGTCGCAGGCCGTGTGCCCCCTGCCAGAAACCAAAAATTTCCAGAAACACAAAACGACCCTCTCTCAAAACTGGGGTGTTACATGTTCCGGTTTCAAACATTCTTCTGAAACCTCTGACAGATGTGACAGCAATGTCAGTAATGACAGCTGTCAAGTCTTCAGTTGTATTACTTCAACCTTCATTGGACTTTGACTCAACAGCAGAGAATGTCGAGTGAATAATTCACATGTGTCGACACACATAGTCCATGTGTCGACACAAGTCTTGTTGTTGTCGAAACAACTTCACTTTTACTTCTCGACACAGCTTTTGTGGAATGTGTCGACACAAGTCCTGTGTGTCGACACAAACACTCCTTGTCTTGACAAAGTTGGTGTCGACAGAATTATGGTGTGTGTCGACACAGTTCTGTGTGTCGACACAGTCGTTGTCGACAGAATTCTGGAATGTGTCGACAGCTTCTCTGTGTGTCGACACAACTCCTAATAATGTCGACAGAATATGGCACTTGGTGTCGACACAACGTTATCGACAGATTTTCTGTGTGTCGACTCAAATTCTGGGTGTCGATACAATCTGGCCCTTGGTGTCGACACAACATTGTCGATAGATTTTCTGTGTGTCGACACAAATTTTGGGTGTCGACACAATCTAGCCCTTGGTGTCGACACAGCCATTCTCAAGTGTCGACACTTGTACTTAGAGAATTTTCCTTTCCATTTACTTAACCTGCACATGATAACTCAACACAACATCAAATACAACTTGATTCATATCATTGAGTTAGGTGAGGCTTCTCCAAATCTGGTACACATTTTCCAATGTACCCAACACTGATTTTATCTCTTCTCTTCCTATGACTTTTTCTCTCTTCCTTTCTCTTCCTTATGCGCTCGTGCACACGCCTAGTGCGCCTCCTCCTTGAGCGCTCGTGTGTGCACCACTTCCCTGTGTGCTCCATTTTGATGTGTGTGCATCTTCCTTGCACGCTCTTGCCTGCGCCTCCTCCCTACGCGCTCGTATGAGCGCCTCCTTGCGTGCTCATACTCTAGCCTCCTTACTGTGCCCTCATGCGCGCTCAACTTCCTTGCATGCTCTTGCACTATATTGTGCATGCCTCCTCCTTGCGCACTCTTATGTGCGCCTCCTCCTTGCGTGCTCTTACACGCACCTCCTCCTAGCATTCTCCTCCTCCTTGTGTGATCGTGCGTGCACCTCCTCCTTGCGTGCACGTGCGCTCGCCTCTTCCTTGCGCGCTCTTGCACACACCTCTTCCTTGTGTGTGCTTCTTCATTGTGCGCTCTTGTGCACCTCTTCCTTATGCTCTCTTGCACGCTCCTCTGTCTTGCGTGCTCTTGCGTGCACCACCGCCTTGTGTTATCTTGCACGCGCCTCCTCCTTGCGCACTCTTGTGTACGCCTCCTCCATGCGCACTTGTGAGCGCATCTCTTCCTTTCGCTCTTGTGTGTGCACCTCTTCCTTATGTGCTCTTGCGACTGCCTCCTCCTTGTGAGCACCTACCGCTTTCCCCCTCTTGAGCGCGGCTCCTCCTTGTGCGCTCGTGCACGCGCCTCTTCTTTGTGCGCTCGTGCAAGTGCCTCTTCCATGTACGCTCTTGTGTGCGCCTCCTCCTTGCGCGCTCGTGCGACCTCCCACTGCCATCGATTGAAGGTCTACCCTTCTCTTCGAAGTACATCGCAGCATCTCCAGGGATTGCCCCCTCGCACTTGCCAGTAGTTCGAAGGCCTGCCCTTCACCATATCTCCGAGATCTCGCCCTTGGGACCTTCCACTGCCAACGATTGAAGGTCTGTCCTTCTCGCCGCAGTAGGTCACGACATTTTCAGAGCCTTCCCCCCTCTCGTAAGCCAGCAGTTCAAAGATCTGCCCTACACCCTCTCTCCTGGACCACATCCCTATGACCTCACACTGCCAACTATCAAAGGTCTACCGTTCTCTCTATAATAGGTCACGACGTTGCCAGGGCCTGCCCCATCTCATGCTCGCTAGCAGTTCGATGGTTTTCCCTTCACCGTCTCTTTGGAACCACTTCCATCTGGCCCCCACTACCAACGATTGAAGGTATGCCCTTCTCTTACAGTAGGTCACGACAATGTCAGGGCATGCCATCCTTGTGGTCGCCTAGGTTCGAATGTTTGCCCTTCACTAACTTACTCAACAACATCCCCTAGACTAGTAAACCCAGCCTCTCAATGCCCGCCTAGAAGTGTTCGCCCTTCGCCCCGGTAGTAGGACACAAAAATATTTGGGTCTCGTCCTCTAACAGTCAACCTCGAAGGAGTACCTCAAACTCGCTCGCGTAAATATAACAGAGCCAATGTTACAAATTTCTCAAGAATAGCTCAAAACTACTAGGGGACAATCAGTTCAAAGGAAGACAATATGCACCAAGTTGTCATAACAAAATAAGGGAACAAAGTTCAATCACAAATGCGCATCAAATACATTACAAGTACAATCAAATCTAGATACAACATAGCATGAGTCTACTCCTCATCAAGCTCAACACACATGTCCTCAAAAAGGCCATCAATGCTAAGATCAACAACGTCGCACTCATGCCTATAGAATATCATCTGACCTTCACATGGGTAGTAGTTCAGGTATCATTCAGATCTCACCCCACACCGCCAACATCAAAGAAGCTGAAAAAATTTGCTTACGTTGGATGGCGGTTCAAACACCACAGATTCGTGATTGTCATCACAAGCAAATGTGCAATACTGATTCAGTTAACAAGCAATCAAGTAATGCAGACGGAGCGTCCAAGGCGCTATAATACAAAGATTGTTGGAACCCCACCTGTTTTAGGGTTAATTTGGGCTAAGTTCACTATTAGGATTGCATAGATTGACCCACAATGTATATTCTATGGTCATAGGTCTTTATTGGATCTTAGGTTATGTCAACAAGTCAGTTTGATTGGATCAATCCCTCAGAAGACTTAGAAGACTGATGATTTTAGAATAAGATAGATTTTTCTATGTTGAAGAAGTCATTCGACGAAATCTGAATGGAGTTCAACGATCTTTGTTCTTAGTTCGACGATCTCAAAGTTTCTTCTCTGAAGTTGAGATCAACAAAATTTTAACTGAGTTCGACAAACTCTGATCCCCTATCAGTTGTTGAATTTGATGAACAACTATCTCAGTTCGACGAACTTGGAAGCCAGAATGGACAACATTAACTCAATTCAAAGTTTTTGGGGCTCAGCTCGACGAAAGAGAGGATTGAGTTCGTTGATCTTGGATCTCTGATTGATGAAATCTGTCAGTTCATTATTTCTATTCTCTGCAGTTTATTTCTGGATTGACTAAGGTTATTATAATATATTATTGTCTATATTGCTCTGAGTAATTAATTACATATATTCTTATGGATATAGCCATTCATTGGCAGCATTAATTACTAGATTTCACAGAGTCAATATTCGGCTTAATAACTGGGAGAGTTAAGGAATCAATTTATTGCCATTCTAGCCATTTTTCTGAGTTCCAAGATTTCAGCAGTTAATCAAGGAGTATAATTCAAATTCAGAGACAAAATTTCTGCAGAAAATATAAAGGAGTTTTTAAAAATGAGAAAAGCAATTTTTTACTAAGGGTCACAGGCAGACAGAGAAGAAAGATATTCAGTCTGCATACTCATACAATATTCATCATCTGTAACTCTTCACCAAGCTTTCAAGAGACATCGAAACACAATCAGTCTAAAAGCTTCTGGTGTTCACCAAAGAAGACCTATACCCTGCAAAGTTTCCAGTAAATTCTTGAACAATAATCATCTCAGGGGGAGCTTTGACAACATCAAGCGATCCACTAAACTCTTCTCAGCTGTTTGAGGAAGAGAAGACAATATCACATCTTTTCACCCCATTGTACATAGGGTTTTAACTCCCTTCAAAAGTTAACCACCTGGTTCTTAAGTCTCCTTAACAAAAGACTTAACTTGGTTTTTGGGCACCTGATCAAAAGCCTAAAGGGTTGTGAGATCTCCCTTCAAATAGATCTTGTGGTGACAAGGCACCTTAGCAAAAACTTATTGGTGACAGGGCACCTGATCAAAAATCTGTAGTGGATTCCTACCAGGGTGGTAGAAGAGTGGATATACCCAAGTTTAGTGGAACCATTATAAATTTATTTTGTCTTCTGGTTGCTTGCTGTTTTTTTATTGCTGCGTATTGTGTGCTGTGTTAGTTAGCTTTTCATTCCTGCACTTTCTTAAGATATATATATATATATATATATATATGTGTGTGTGTGTGTGTATTACTATTTTTAATTCCGCTATAAAAACCAATTACATTTTTTTAAAATACTTTATTCACCCCCTCTAGAGTTAAACAGATTTATCCCCTCAGGTGGTAATGCTTTTACCATCCTTCAATTGGTATCAGAGGGACAGGTTGCTTTGGTTTCACAGACTTACATCTGAACCAAGATCCTTTGATAGATCTTTTTCTCTCTAGACTCTTGTTTACAACATGACACAGAATAAGGAATATTTTAGCACTAGACCTCCTGTGTGCAACTTGAATAACTTTGCACTCTGGAAGGCAAGTATTAAACTCTACATGAACTCTATTGATGAGGACATTTTCAACTTTATTTTGACAGGTCGCCCTCAACCTACAGCTGCTACAACTACCAATACGCATGAAGTTCCACCACCAGAGTGGACTGATGCACAAAAGAAAGCCAAGATGGCTGATACTAAAGCAATGAATATTCTGGCACAAACAATGTCAGATGACATCTTTCAGAGGTGGCTGAGTGCACCTCTACAAAGGCCATTTGAGACTCACTAAACCAAATAGTTGTTATCTTAATAGATGAAAGAAAAGACAGAAGATCTCTCCTCATATCACAGTATGAGAATTTCAAGAAGGAGGAATCAGAGACTGTTGCTGAGATGTATAACAAACTCAGTGTCATCATAAATGAACTGAGAACCCTGGATAAGGACATCTCATTAACTGAGATAAATGATAAAATTCTAATGTGCTTACCCAACACTTGAGATTCCAGGATATGATCAATTAAGGAGGTCAGGAGTTTAAATGAGATTTCTACCGAATCTCTCCTTGGCAAGCTCAAGTCTTATGAGTAGTTGATCAAGAAAAGGGAGGCTGCTGAATAGAAGGCTTCTACATCTTCAAGGAAGGAGCACAACATTGCTTTAAAAGCAACATAAGAATCAGAAGCAAGGATTCAGACTGCTCTCGTTGAGATCTTCGTATGTGCGGTGAGTTTTTTAGGTTTCGTGGATTTTTGGATTTGGAGCGAGTTGCCCTAACCTTCGTTTTCACGACAAAACTTTCAGATTCTTCTTGTTGGACATTTCTCTCAGCCAATGCCTGACGTGGGGTGTTGTAGAGGCGATTTCATCGAGATTTGAGGCAAGTCGTGATCTACCTCTCTTGCTTTGTTACCATTATTCCTATTTATTTCTTCCCTTTCTTAATTTGACTTAGAAATATGACTAATTCTGGAAATAATCGCATTGATTGAATTTGATGATGTAAAGAAATCTGTCCTAAGTAGAATTCGTTGAGTGAACTCCTGAGACCGAGTAGAATTCGTCGAGTGAACCGTGAATTTGTCAAGTGTTCTAGTGAAGCCTAGCTGAATTCGTTGAGTGAACTCGTGAGGCTGAGCTAAATTCGTCGAGTGTTCCTGAGTTGGTCAAGTAGAGTTCGTCGAGTGTACTCGGGGAGTCTAGTAGAATTCATCGAGTGAACTAGTGGGACTGAGTAGAATTCGTCTATTGAACACGTGATACCTAGTAGAATTCGTCAAGTGAATAGTGGATTCGTTGAGTGTTCTCATGTAGTCTAGGCTAATTTGTCGAGTAAATAGTAGATTCATTGAGTATACCCTTAGAAAATTCTGGATTTTCTTTTTTTTGCATCATTGTGGCAATCTAATGCTAAGTCTTGGATCTTTTATTCCCATTTATTATTGTATTTGGATTTATTGTTAGAACTTGGGTTGACAGTGGATAAAGGACCACCACCTTAGTGTCTGTGTGAATCATCATGCCTGACGACTTTATTATTTGGTACTTTTGGTTGGAAGTGGATAAAGGACAACCACCTCAGTGTATGTTTCTTTGGTTGTGTTGGTCTGATGGTTTGTGTTAAAAAAAAAAGCCACCGCCTTAGTACAGTTTTATATCTTGTGCTGATGATTCACTCTTTAAGCTAATTAATGTTATTTATATAAATATATATACTTATGATTAGGACATCACCAAGAGTCCTTTCTGCACTTAGTGGAAGTCTTCTCCTTATATGGTCGGTTTATGCCCAGCTAATTATTTCCCTTACTATTATGCAATTGACTTTTGTGGTTTTATAGATTTTTTAGTTGGGTTGGTATCCCGCTTACCTTTTTTAAACCTTTGATTTGTGTTTTCTCGCTTTTGCTATCTTGTGCTGAGGCAGTCTTTCTTTTGAATGTCTTAGGTTCAGGCAAGTAGCAGGTAGAGTCGACCGAGTTGTTGGACCAGTCTACTGCGACTGTCTTTCCCCTCTCTCTTCCGGCTGAGGAGCGGTTGGTGTATTTTTATTTCTTGGTGTTAGAAGTTCAGACTTGTGTTGTAAGTGTTACGGGTTCGTGTCAGTTTATTGGCGCCAATAACACGGTTTTCTTGTATTTTAGGCTATTGTTCTGTTGTCTATTCTACTACTAGAATTTTTTTCAATGAAGTATTTTCCTCTGGGGATATTTATGGTAGGACGCATGTTAGTTATTTTATACATGGATAAATCTGAATTTTTAACACATAATCATCGCATCTCTTTCAACTTCATATCAACCTACTTTAATGAATATAAAACTCATTTCGTTTACTTATACTAAATTTAGAAATAGCACACATTATCATGTTTATTGGGTTTTCACGTTCACATATGATAAATTAATGTAGTAAAATATAGTTTTTCCACTGTAATTTTATTTTTCTAATCTATGGACTAGTTGATTCATTAAACCGAGTGACACGGTATTGAACTTTAAACTAAAATACAGTTTTCAATCATAAAAATACTTGTCCTTTATATGATCAGAAGTTTGTCCTTGCATGAGCGACTGCAGTTATTCCCTGCATGGCATGACATCACGGTGCGTATTTTATCACAATCTGATAATACTTTAAACCTCTAGAAAATGCGGGTTGTGGCTGTTGGAATCAAATCCAGGTTGGTTTGGTTTGTTTGGCAGGTTAGTCGAGCGACCATTTTCTTTTAGTTGTTGTTTTGGGTATTTCATTTCATCACATACACACACCGATATGTCATCGGTATGTCTTGGTAGAAGCATGAACACTAAACTCATAAGCATGATAGAAGTATACATGACATATTATGTAGTATGATATGCGTAATATGTGTTTGTATATGGATTCTCATACGCATAGCAACAAGTGATTGTTAAGTTGGAATAGATGACTTAACAATCATCATATGGATGCTCATTAGATTTTACTTTTCGTTACATGTGATATTATGTAGTATGAAATGCATAATATTTCATAGGTACGTCACTCATAACATACATTAAGGCCTTTATAGAATGCATATCACGATATGCATAACATAACATAAGCATTATGTGTCAAGTTAAGATTTACATGACGACACATGTACGTACATTATTTCAAAGTAAATATATAAGAACACAGGCATTCATATTTTATGCATAAGATTTCATAAGTGGATTACAGTGTATCATCCTAAGTTAAGGCATAACATGATTCATAGAAAATCCCAGAGAATGGTAGTATCAAGAGTAGATGTTTGTGTATTTTCGATCTATTTTAAGTTGAGTAATTCTGACATGTAGCTAAGTCTTGATGAGACGTTTGTTCATATATTACAGAAGATGGGCCCGAAGCGTCATATGCATAGATCGGCTCCCTAGTCCGAGGGTGAGTCGTTGGAACGTATAGTGAAGCGATGACAGAGGAACTGCGTCTGAGCAACGATACTTTGTCATGACAGATGGTTGCGATGCAAGTGCAGATGTAGGCATTATTGACAGCCACCTTAGGGCAGCTGCCTCGTACGCATCCCCCTATAGTGGATCAGGCTGTACCTATCCCTCCTGCTCCCTTAATGCCTCCTATTTTGTTGCCTCCTGAGATGAATTTCATCTTGCATTTTCTGCGCTTAGGACCGCAGACATATGATGGGAGGGATGAATTCATGGCATTGGATGACAGGATCGTTTCTATTGATGAGATGTTTTCTTATTTGAGAATTTCTAAGAATCAAAAGGTTATGGTTGCTACTTACCAATTAAAGGGCCTTGCTAAAGGCTGGTGGATCAGAGAAAAGGAAAACCTTGTTGATGGATGCTCGTGGAAAAGTTTTAAGGGCATGTTGAAAATTTTCTTGCTAACAGTGGAGCAAGATAAGTTGATGAACAACTTGCAGCATCCGAAGCAAAGACAACTCACTGTTGGTGAGTATGCAATTGAGTTCAACAAGTCGAGCAGGTTTGCTCCAGAGTTAGTAGCCACTAAAGAAGGCAGGGTTAAGCATTTTCTGAGTGGTCCTTGAAACGACATCCAACAGTTAGCCAACGCTTATCGATCTGAGAGTTTTACGGAAGCGGTGGAGGCCGCGTTGAGGGTCGAGGCTATCGATAATGCCAAGAATCATTACTTGTTACCGAGGAAAGAAAAAAAATGCTGAAGATAGAGAAAGCTCTTGGGCATCTGGCCCAGTGGAAAAAAAACATTCAAACAAACGGACCTTTATGATTGAATGAAAACTTTAGATAGACACTTATGGATAAAATATCCAAACAGTATATTGTTTATTCATCATTGTTTTTATAAAATCTCTATGCAAATATCAATTTTTAATTATCAGCTTATTCATGATCATAAGTTGTCCCAAATAGAATCTAAATTTCAGTGCTTGGTTTTCAAAATATAGTGGGCCACGGGAAACAGTGCTTCAAACGTAGTAAAAAAAAGGGCGCTGATATCCGCACCGCAGTTTTAGCTAGTCGCACCGCACTTTCTCCTAATTTTTCGAGTCTTTTAGAAATACGTCTTTTACATGCATTTTTAGGAAAAGTGTTCAACACGAAAGTTGTAGATCTCGACGAGATCTACAACTTTCGTGTTGAACATTTTTCCTAAAAATGCATGCACAAGGCGTACTTTGAAATACGTTTAGATTTCACGCCTTTTGAAAATACGCATTGTACATGCATTTTTAGGAAAAGTGTTCACAATGAAAGTTGTAGATCTCGTCGAGATCTACAATTTTCGTGTTGAACACGTTTCCTAAAAGTGTACGTACAATGCGTATTTTTAAAAGACCCAAAAAATTAGGAGAAACTGGAGTGCGACTAGGTAAAACTGCGGTGCGGATATAAGCACCCTAAAAAATCTCAAGTGCTGCATCAAAAAATATTTTTTATAATAATATACATAAGTAAAATAAACAAGGATATGTGATAATAGGAACAAAATTAACAAACTAATTATTAATTTCATTATTTGATCTTACATATATGAATGTATGTCCCATATTCAAGCTACATATCAATAAATTTCGTTAATAAATATCTCCAAATTAAAATGTGAATCTCACCCAAATGGACTTACTAGGTATGCCTCCATTTACAACGGTCAACATGTAATAGCCCGGCGGCGCAACCACCGGAGACGGTGGCGCGCTAACCACCGCGCTCACAGTCCCCTCAACCACCCCCTCCATCCCCCTGCACTCCAGCCTCAGCACCCGCTGATGCATCGACAGTGAGTGCGTCACGAATGGCGCCGCGCTCGCCACAAATTCCACCACCGCGCTCGGGAACGCAATATCAAACGTCACCACAAACTCTTCTCCATACCTTATTCCGGCCTCCCCTTCGCCGGCCACCATTACATTCATAGCCCTCCGGCAGTCAAGAATCTTCGATAAATAGTAAGGGGCGAACGCCTCCATCCTCAGCTCCGTCGGGTATGGGTGGCCGGAAAAGTTGTACCTGTAGTACGGGTTGCTGCCGCCGACGAGAATCCGGCCGTCGGGGAGGAGTAGGGCGGCAGAGTGGTACATTCGGGGAATGTTCGATGCAGGAAGGATGGAGAATCTCTCCCCAGGAATGCCATTGGGGCTGTAAAGGTAGGGAGAAAGAACAGGGTTTATAGAACTCTGCCAGCCGGCGCAGCCGGCGGTGGCGCCGTTGATGATGAAGATGTCGCCGGTGGGAAGTACGAGCATGTCGCTCATCAGCCTCGGCCCCGGCATCTCTTCCATTGTCCACTCCGGGAAATCTTCGGTAATTACCATCCGGCCGCATGAGCTCAGCGCTCGGCGGTATTCTCCGCGGCGGCTGGCTTGATAAGCGCCGGCGGCGGCGCCGCCGCATATCATGACTTCGACTCTGTGGAAGGCGTCGGAGTGGTGGAGGGGGAGAATGACGGAGGAGCCAGTGCTGGGGTAGTTTCGAGCGCCGGTGCCCGGAATGCGGGGGAAGGTGCGAACGACGGCGTTGCGGCGGTAATCGAAGAGGATTGAGTCGCGGTTGGCGAAGATGAAGAGGTTTCCGTCGGAGGAGAGGTGGACGAAGGGGTAAAGGTTGTTACCCTTTTCGGTTGATTCTCTGGTTTGGCGGAGGAAAGGGAGGTCGTAAGCAGCCTCGTCTGAGTGGGATTTGGGGACGAACTCGTAGGTGAAGGCGTTTAGGCCGCCCAGGATGAAGACGCGGTCAGCTACTGTTTACCAAGGAGTAGGAAGAGGACGGTTAGTTTGCAGTTAAATTTGATGCATAAATATCAATTTTACAAATATATTATAATTTGTAACATATATATCGGCCAATCCTTGATCCACGATCATGGTGCACTTGGCGCTCATAAAGTTTTTTTAACAATGATTCATAATATATAATAATGACTTTTTGACACTATCCCTGAAATAAGAATTTTTTAAAATCAGTATTTTGAACCCTCAATTATCGATTTTACACTCTCAGACCGTAATTTTTAAGGTATTTTAATCCGTGCAGTATCAAAAATGTTCATTCAAAAATGTTCATTTTTGTGTTGTACGGATCCAAGTTCATTTGAAATTTCAGTGTGATGATGCAAAGTGATAAAATTTGGTAATTGAGAGGATATAAAATGTCAATTTTAAAGATTCAACGTGTCAAAACTTCATGTCTCACCAAATTTACATTAATATAAATTATATTATAATAATTCTAAGCAAATTAACATTAATAAAATACAAATTTATATTAATATCAATTAAAATTAATGCACCTCTCTCCTCTCTCTCTCCATCTCCTCTCGCCTCTTGCTCTTTCTGCTCTCCCCTTCTTTTTCTTTCAGCTGAAAAAAGTTTTTAAGAACTGTGTAATACTTTGAGTAATTTAAAAATAGGGAATTTTTATGAGCATTGCAATTTTGGTTAGGCGCATGATACTTTTTTCAAATTTTTCGTCTATTTTAGAAATATGTTTTGTACATGTATATTTAGAAAAATAGCTCAACGCGAAAGCTGTATATCTCGTCAGAGCCGTAGCCCAAGTTTCATGCATTTTAGAAATACTTCTTATACATGTATTTTTAGGAAAAATATTTAACACAAAAGTTGTACATCTCGATGAGATTTACAACTATCATGATAAACATTTTTTTAAATGTATATATGAGACGTATTTTAAAAAGATACGAAAAATTAAAAAAATAGTGCGGTGCGACTTATCAAAACTGTCAATATTACAATTTTGCTTTATATAATAGTTAATTCTCAATAATCACGCGGAAAAAACTAGGAATAATTAAGAACAACCTCCGTCGGTCCCACCGTCGGGGAGAATCTGACTGGTGGCGTACCACCGGTCGTCGGCAAGGAGAGTGGGAGACTCGGTCCAGTCGCAGCCGAAATCAGAGCAAGGCTGGAGGTAGCGAATCTTGCGGATGCCGGAGCCGTAGCCGCCGGTTTGCCGGAGAGTGCCGTTTCCTAGGAATGAACCAGAGGAGCACCACGTATCCGTTCTTAGTGTCAGGGGACGAAGACTGTTCGTTGCCACGTCATATTCCATAGAGTGGGCCCAGCAATCGTCCACGCTGGACATCGAGTTTGTGCTGTTGCCCTCGTCATTTCCTTCCGAGGAGTTGCCGCCCCTGGCGGCGGCGGAGCAGGTTCTGTTTGGGTGGAGGAGGTATCCGGTGCGGCCGGAGCTGGTCTGGTCGTAGAAGATGACAGTGTTGAGATGAGTAAGGGCCATGTGCATGACCACCACGCCGGAGCTGTTGAGAAGAAGCTCCCACGAGCCGCAAAAGCCAGATTCGCGGCCGCCGTAACTCTCCGCAACCATAGGCAGCAGAAAATGCAGCGTTAGGAGAAGAAGAAGCCCCACTACGGTGCTCGGATAAGTAGGACGTATATTCATGTTATTCTGTTTTGATGGCCAGTGAGAGAGAGAGAGAGAGAGGAGGTTTTATAGAAGAAGAGGAAGAACAAGATGAGAAAGAAGAAGAGGGCATGAATCATGGAGGATGGCGATTTATGGAAATATGGAATTGCGGAGGTGATCTTTCTATTTCAAGAAAGAAAGTAGCAGGATCAGTGGAAAACGTTTATTAGGTGAATTGTAGGAGATCATAGGGAATTAATTAAGAGAATGTTTTGAAATTTTTATTATTTAATTGCCCAAATCTTTCTTTGGGAGTTGCCTCAAGGGGAATATTTTTGTGCATGCATAAGATGAAAAGTGAATTTAATGAGGATTTTGTAATTTCAAAAGATGAAGGGGGGCAATGTATATTTTTGCATGCATAGAGGGGAGGTCTTGATAATTGTTGGGTGCATGGCTACATCCGTGTTGAACTGTTCTTAGTTGTAAACAAGCTTTGTCCATCTGTGGATTAATGTTTTTGGTGCACATGAACTACACCTAAATTTATGATTAATACAAGGAATTTTGGTACTTCATATCCTTCAAATTCATCCTTTTGACACATTGCACACTAATATTTTAACTTTGGCACTTTCCACCCTCCAAAAGTTTGCTGGTAGCAGATTGTGTTGATTTGTTTGAAGTCAGTCAGGCGGCTTGTTGGGGCAAGTCAGGCGATTTGTTGAAGTTTTTGAAGTAAGCCTAGTGATTTTTTTGGTTCAGCGGATTTGCTGGTTGGTGTTCTAGATGGATCCGCTGCGAGGACGGTGTCAGTTGGTGTTCTGTGTTATGGAGGCAAGTTTCTATAAATAGGGATGGACTCACCCTCTTGAATAAAAAGTTGTTCTTAAGTATCAGTAGAAGGAGTGAATTGTTTTTCAAAGGCCGCAAGTGTCTGGCGATTTGTGCAAAGTTAGCGGCATTAGAGGTAGCTGGCTGTTTCAGTGGAAGTGCCTGGCGGTTTAGTAGAGTGTTGGCAGTTTAGTTGTTGGAGGCTGGAAGTGCCTGGCGGTTCCAGCGGTTTGTGCAATATATCATCTGTTGGTGAATTGTGATGGTGTGAGAGTTAGCAATTTCGTCTGTCGGGTGTAGTGGGAGCGGCCTGGAAGCAAGCACAGCGGATAGAGCATGGTTGTCGGCAGTTGTGCTGGGAAGTAGTCAGAGTCTTATGTTGGCGGTGGTGTGCATGAAGTGGTGTGTGGTTTGTTGCTGAAGGGGAACTATAAGTGGTAATTGTAGAGGCAGTGTGTTGTGCTTGTCTGAAAGTGTTCGTTTTGCGGCCTACAAGTATTTGTTGTGCAGTTTGCTGCAATGAAATGTTTGGCGGCTTGCACAAGGCTGTTTGTGCGGCATGTTTGTAGGTTGCGGCTTGTTTGAGTGGGGTTGCGAGCAGTCACTTTGTATTCTCTCTGTAATTCGTCCAATGTCTCGCAAAACTGTTTCATGATGTTGTGTTCATTGTATTCTGTTTCGTTCATTGAAATGAAATTATATTGTTTCGTCCAAAGTGTTCTTTAATTGTCTTGCAACGAGAATTTTTTAACATGGTATTAGAGAGAGGTTCGAATTATCGATGCTGCTCTTGTTGCAAGATAATTGTGCTGGGAGATGGAAGGTGGTAGTTATGTTGGGGTTTTTTGTGTGGTGTTACTCACGCACTTGAACTATAAAAATGGAGATCCTGCATGGAGAGCTATCTGCTTGGGGAAGACCTGTGGGAGGTCGTTGGCGGGGATGAGCAGGAGCAGGTTGTCATGGCAGGAGACAATGCTTAGTTAGTCCGAGCTTGGAGAAAGGCCAATGTCAAGGCAGAATTCACTCTCAAGCGAGCCATTTCCCCAGATCTGTTTGATCACATTATAGGCTGCAAATCTTATTCAGAGATCTGGAGGGCTCTGGAAGGGCTATTCAACAAAAATAACGTGGCGCGATTACAGTTCTTGGAGAACGAGCTGTCAAAGGCCACTCAAGGGGAGTTGACTATTTTAACCTTCTTTATGAATGTGAAGAATCTATGAGCCGAGATATATGCTTTTGATCCTGACGAGCCTATCTCCGAGGTAAAATTAAAGAGGTATATTATTTGTGGGCTTCGGAAAGAATATGTGCCTTTCATCACAAATATTCAACGATGGTCAGTTGAGCCATCTCTATTAGAGTTAGAGAATCTATTGTCCTCACAGGAAAGACTGGCAAAGCAGGTGGCAGGAGTAACCATCATGGAAGGAGATAGTGAGGCTCTAATCTTTGAGAAGAAGAAGAAACCTTGGGAAAAACAGAAGAAGAATTCAGGAGATGGGCCGTCATCATTTTCTCATATAGATAGGAGGAGCTTTCTTCCTCGGTTTGATGAGCAGAACAGACTGTTGTGTTTTGCTTGTCGCAATTATGGACACATTGCAAAATATTGCCAGTCAAGCTTAAAGGTCGGACATGTTGCTGAGAAGGAGTAGAATCCAAGGCGGGAGGAACATGGAGATAAAGTATTGCAAGGAGGTCAGTAGCGGGGACAACACCAATCATCGCATTATCGAGATGACGAGATGACGACAACACCGATTTCTTATCGAGATGACGACAACACCGATCATCGCATTATCTTCGATCAACTTCCAAGATGATTGGATTGTTGATTTTGGCTCTGGTAATCGTCTCATTGGATGCGTAACAAAGTTCATCACCCTTAAGGAATATGAGGGAAACGATGCTATCATCATGGCAGATAATATAGTGCACCATGTAGAAAAAGAAGGGCTAGTGTCATTGGGTAGCGAGGAGAGACCACTCACGCTGAAGAGTATGCACCACATGCTTGTAATAAGGAAGAATATATTCTCTTTGACGAATGCGGTAGATGCGAGATCCTACGTTCTATTCAGATCAAAGGAGGTGAAGGTTGTGAAGAACTTTTCTGGGATTGATGGAGATGTTACTCATGTTGGGAGAAGAGTGAAGGATTTATTTGTCCTGTCCGCTAATGCTTATGTTGAAAAACTGAAGACTAATGATGGCCCAGTGATCTAACACGAGAAACTGGACCCTGTGGGGATGGACAAGTTAAAGGCTTCGGTGGCAAAGAATCTGGTGAATGGAATACCCAACCAAGCTTTTTGTGGCGACGACCACGTCTGTCACAACCCGCATTTTCTCCATATCAAATAATACGTCAGAGTAAGAGAAAATAAGTGTCGTGATGCCACGCCGTGTAGGGGACAACTATAGACGCCCAGGCGATTCGTCCTTACATTTACTTTAAGTAAAAGACTTATGAAATAAATTTTTTTAAAAAATATAAGTTATTTGAGTTACTGACTATGTCCCCCGGTTGCGTGGATCAGTAGTCTATAGGTGAGAAAATACATAAGTTTACGCAGCGAAAAATACTTAGTTTGATTCATTTATTATCCTATATGAGAATGAAAGCCTAGTATATTGTAATGATGATGTGACTTCTTAATTTAATAAAAATAAAATGACTTTTATAGCGCTTAAAACTAGTAAGTTTTGTAGTTAAAAATTATGGCATGAAAATATTCCAGAATGCAGTTTTGTATATTTAAAAGTAACTATATGCATCATAACATAAATTCTTCTCAGAGAGTAAGTATAAACAAACAATAAGTAACAGCAGTAAAGTAACAAGTAGTCTAATATAGAAAGTCAAAGACTATGGGCGCCAACAACTGACACGAACACATAGGAAAATCTGACAAGTCTAAACAAAGACAACTACCTCAATGCTCTGAGGTGGAAACAAACGGCCGCAGCAATTTGCAGCACCAGGAGCACAACTCTGTCAGCTAAACCTGCTACTGCTCTGGACCTGAGGCATTCAAAATAAGAACACCTCAGAAGCAAGTTACAAGTAATGCAAAAAGTAAAGGTAGACCAAACAAATCTCAAGGTGAACAAAAATTTACAAGACGACTGCAACAAAAGGTCAGTAGCAGAGCAACAGAAATAAAACAATAAATCTAGCTAAGCAGGAAAGGCTAATCAAAACAGCTGGACATAACAGAGTGTCAAATATCAGAAGTTCATACATTTATCTTTCTTTATTATTCATGTTATTCATCATTTAAATGAGACTGATCAACTCAACAGAAAAGCGTACTATATACGCGCACAGACCATCAGAGTTTTCTTTAGTTACATAATTATACACACATAGTTTCTTTTATTCAACATGGACTAACGATCAACAAACGATTTGGACTACATAAGGATATTGCACGGGTTAAGCAAAGTGAGGTACGATCAAAACAACGGGACGCATGAGGTGTCACAACGATCATAATGACACGATAGTTAAAGTGGCACGAAAACCAAATTTGTTTACCAAATCTACGGAATAATATTTGGGATAAATGGTTCTAGGTGAAACACACTTCATAATCCAAGACAATTAACTAGCAATTCGAGGATAAGTTTAACTTAAACATGTCAAATCTACAACATATGACTAAAATTTGGAAGAAAAGAGCAAGAGGGAGGGCAAGAACACCACTTGACTCGGTTTCTACTCCAATCGGTCTTCCAATATACTTCATGTCGTGGATCTAGCTAAAGAGGGAGCGGGGAAGCAAAATCTACCAGGATTTGGCCAAAAGAGAGGTTAGGGCCGAAAACCCTAACAAAAAACTTCCATGAAATGAGAAATACTTACCACGATCGTGAAGATCTCAGCGAGAACTTTCCGGATCTATGCCCTGTTTGCGATTCCGAGCACCGTAGCTCCGACGGTGGCGATCCGAAGCTTCACGAACTTAGAACCCTCGCCGTCACTCTCGCTCTCTGGTTCGGCCAAAACTTGAGGAAGAAGATGAAGTTGTTCTATTTATCCTTAAGTATATAAATATATACATATATATGTATATAATTTCTTTTGCTAAGCAGGAAGGAGACAGACAATTTAAGTGCGGGTGCACGGAAAATAAAAATAGAGGCTAAAGATGGCTCCTAAAGGAAAAGTGATCAACACAGAAGTTGTAGATCTCGTCGAGACGAACAAAATCGATGTTAATCATTTTTCCATATGATGTTGTTTTGACCCTCAAAAATAGTGTCCGAAAGTAGGCTGAAATGGATTTCTTTGGGCGAATTTTGAATTTATCGAGTGCAACACAGGATTTCACGAGAAGAGCCAGAGATTTCTCGAGAACAAATTTAAAGTTCTCGAGTACTATAAATATGATCTCCCAGGAAGGCTTTGAGTTCTCGAGTACTATTTTCAGGCTTATCGAGAAGTACTCGAGAAGAACGATCAAGCTTATCGAGAAGTACTCGAGAAAAACTAATACTACCCGAGAAAAATTTGCATGAACAGTGATTTTTTACAATTATATCCAAAAAATTAAAGTATAGAGATGTATAGTAAATGACATTTTTGAATAGTGTTTTATATTATAATAATCATATTTTATATTTTTGAATAAAGAAATACGAGATTAAAACGGAGGCCCAAACGCGTGCCAAATTAAACGAAATCCGCACCGTAGGTGAACACTGACGCTACGAATCCAACGGCGAAGATGGAATCAAAATCCAACGTGCCGTTCTCGAGATATAAAATTTCAAAGTCTACAGTGAACATAAATTCTACAAATCTTCGGAAATTCGTCGATGCTCGAATATCGCTCGGATTGTGACAAAACATGACGAGCATGTCAAAAATTTATTAATTTAATTTCCTAATGTGAAATTTTCCATTTTCGGCAATTATTCACGAATTTGGGATCCCCGACCGAACAGACGCGAAAACACACTAACGGCGATGCGCATCAACTCCACGCTAACGTAACGCCTCTTACGTCATTATGACTTCATCAAGAGGATTAAATAATTATCGAAAAATCAGTGGCGTTACAGCTCCTGTGAGGGTTGTCAACTTGGGAAGTCACACTGGCTTCCATTTGACAATTTAGAGTTCAGGTGCAGGGCTCTGCTGGAGTGCATTCATGCTGTTGTGATGGGGCCACATGTCACTCATCCTATGGAGGAAATAGATACATGTTGATGTTGGTAAATGACTACACCTGATACACTTGGCTGTAATTCATGAGAGAGAAGTCAAAGGTTTTTGAGAAGTTTCAAGAATGGAAGGAGTTTATTGAGGGGAAGCTAGCACGACGAGTAAAGAAGTTGAGAACTAACAATGACAGAGAGTTTACCTCTAACGCATTTGTGTCCTTTTGCAGGAGATCTGACATTTGGAAAGATCTCACATAAGCCAACACCACTTAGCAAAATTGCGTTGCTGAGAGAAAAAATAGTCACTTGTCAGAGACGTGTAAAAGCTGGACGTGCATGAAATGGATTCCTGAAAGTCTATGAAAAGAGGGAATGACTTGCACTGCATATATGATCAATATGCTACCTTTGATTCCAAATCGGATGGTTCCTCCACATGAGCTAATTGATGGATGTTAAAACTCCAAAAATTATTTACGGTCACGCGGCGACCCGACGGTTTTATTTAAGAAAGGCGGATTGGATTTTTATTTGGAAAACGGGGCGCGCGTATTTATTTATTTTGGATATAAAAAGCTGTGATCGAGTTTTAACGAAAGGAGGCAAGTGCACCTATCGTGAGTAGTACATGATATTCCGGCTGGAATATCGAGGTCGTATTGTTCTCGGGGTCGGTTCGATTATTTCTACTCTTCCCTGGAGGGGACTATTATTTTACCGATAATTAATTTGTCGGGTTATATTTTATATATATAATAAAAAAGACAGAAAATAAAAGGCATAAAAGGAAAGCAATAAGGTGGTGCCGATGAAGAGCTTAGCTCGATGGCACCGAAAAAACAATTGAACTAAAATAAACTTTAAATAAAAAGTGCTCCTAAATTTCTAATTAATTAAGGCGGAGACTTGGTCGTGGAGGTTCCACTAAAATGAGCTCACCTAGCTATAGGGCTATCGCTCACCTGAACGCTAAGACTATTCGACCGAACGTTAGTCCGACGAAGGATTTCTCTTAACGCCCGCATTACGCTAAGAACCCTGCTATTGGGTGGGGAACCCAATCCGGTAGAGTTGGCGCGCCTCCTCTCTCGAGGGTTAGTGCGGAACTCTCTTTGCCAAGGGGTGATCTGTCCATACGCACGGCCTCTCGGCGAGCGTATGGAAAACGGAAATAGGGCCCACACATCGATATGTGGTCCTACGCGTCGTTAACCCCGGGCAAACCTTAAGTACTTTTAATTAATTAGAAAAATACGACATTGATGATTTTTCTTGCTAATAAGTAATAACTCAATGGGATTTCATTCTACATTCTAATACAATTATGTAGATGGACTTAAACTAGATTGAATTAGCATTCAGGCAAGCGCACCTATCAATCGTAATATATGAGAAATCTACATCTCGTGTCGTATTCCACAGGGTCGTTTCAACTATTCGTACTCACCCTCCCTTTATTATCATACCTTTAAACAAAAGTGATATTTAAACTACATTAACCTAACTATGACCAATTGGATAATTCAGTATTGGAGAAATAAAAACGATAAAAACATGAAGCTTTTAAATAATTACATGAATACTTTCATTTACTAGTTCAATTCTAAGCGATCATGACATGAGAATACTGTTAAATTTGTGCAATGTAAAGGTTAATTTTTCATCAAAATTCTCTCTCGAGCAATTCCAAATCTAAACCTAAGATAGTAAATTTTCTCTCGAACAATTCACAATACTCAAGTTCGCATTAAGCAAAATACCTTTATTACTACATAAATTCATGAATGTTATCGCTAAATTAACATGAATCCTTTTATTCGTGTTCTAATTTTCCAAACGAAATATCTCTCGATCATAAAGTTTGAATTACAAAGGGAATTATCATCACAATATGAACATGCCAAAAGCATTGCAAAGAACCAATTTCTCAATCTAGCCAATTGCAAATTTTGTAAAACAAATAAATAATTCATAAGGAGGATTAAACTCTTTGTTTGTAAGCATAAACACAAATAAAATACTACAAATGTAACATAAACAAGGTGATACATGATTACTAGAATGTTCAAAGAGAAATTCATGCAAATTAAAGCATAAATTGAAGATGAATCATCAAGATAAGGGAAGGATTCAAAGGGGTTAATGATTAAATGAAAATACATAGGAATACCTTTCAATCCTCCTTGTCTTGGATGCTCCCCTTCGGCCTCCAGCAGTTCTCCAATCCAGAAATGATCCAAAAAATTCTAAACAAATTTTTCTACAGGAAATTTATAGTTCCCTTGCAAACAGGTCGGACACGGGGTCGCACACGGCCGTGTGGCAGGCCGTGTGGACGGTTCCTAGGCGGTTCCTGGGCGGTTCCCCACGAGAAGGCATGTCTGGTCGTGGGCCGTGTCAGATGACACGGGTAGGGACACGGCCGTGTGGTCAGCCGTGTTCCTTAGACACGGGTTGGTCTGCAGTCGTGTGCAAAGATGACACGGGTAGGCACACGGGCGTGTGCCATACCCGTGTGAGGTTCCATTGTCTGCGCCCAAATTCTTCAGCTCTAGGTGCATAGGACACGGGTAGGCACACGGCCGTGTGTCTGGCCGTGTGCACCAAATTTTCGTCCTGTCATCAGCCATGTTGACTCCATGAACTCCTCTGTTTGCTCCGAGACTTTTAGGTCCATTGGTTGGCATTACTTGCAATAGAAAAAATGATAGGCTCAGTAAATAGTTTATTACAAGAACTGCCAAAGACTTCTAAATACGCTCTTCTATCTATGATACGACAGTTTCTTTACTATTATCATGAAATCAACACAAAAAGGGGTAGGAAATGGTAGACATGATTACAATTATGATAGTAAAAAGCCTATCATAATCGTAGTCATCAGACATTTAATTATTTTAAGCTATTTTATCTGTCCCAATGCTCTTCGATACCGAGGGCTAAGAACGGTTAGCCACTCATCGGAATGGGGATGACTTACGAGAAAAGCAGTAAATAAAGCAGTAAAGAAAGCAGTAAAAGGAAAGAAGTAAAGGAAAGCAGGAAATTAAAGCAGAAAATTGCAAGTCCTACTCAAACGAGTAGGACTGAAGAAAGCTGTAAATTGCGAGTCCCGGCGCAAGCGCGTGGGAGGGAGAAAGAAAGCGTATCCTACTCAAACGAGTAGGACTAAATAAATGCAACACACGCACACACTCGACATAAAGTAAAACACACACACGCACTCTCTCGACATAAATGAAAACACACACACTCAAATCCTACTCAAATGAGTAGGGAAAATTAAGACCTGCCATTTAACTCGAATGAGTAGGCGGAAATAAAGAAAATTACAAACTCACGTACTCTACAAAAAGTAAAATAAGCAAGCGCCATTTAACTCTTAACGAGTAGGCGGAAATAAATGCGCATACATAAAAAATTACAAAAAACTAAGTTACCGAAAAATTAAAACAACTGCATTTCTACCGCTAGAATGCGATAGAAATGCATAAAAAGTGAAAATAAAAATTAAACGAGCGAAAAAGTTTTGCAAACAAAAATGAAAATGCAAGTGCTCGAAAAATAAAAATGAATACATTTCTACCGCTAGAATGCGGTAGAAATGCGTAAAAAGAAGACGAAAAAATTAAACAGACAAAAGTTTTAAATAAAAATGCAAGTGCACGAAAATTGAAACGAATATATTTTCATTCCTATAACTTGATAAAAACGCTAAAAAAGTGTAAATAAAGTAAAAAAAAGAAAAAGTTTTACAACCTAAAAAGAAAAATCTAAGTTAAAGGAAAATTAAAGACACTTTAAAACATTTTTACGAGTTTATAGAAATGAAATAAAAAGCTATAAAAATCTAAGTTTAACAAAAACAAAGTAAAAATAACTAAACATAAAAACATGAAAACTATACTCATACACTCACACACCCATTTCAAAAGAACGAAAAAGAAGTTAAAACAAGGAATAAATAAGATTGCAAAGGGTGGGCGCATAGATGAAGTCCAAAACATAGAAATGAGAAAAAAAAACTACATTTTTATTATGTCTAAAAACTATTACAAAGCTAGTACAAAAATAAAAGAGAGAGAGAAAGAGAAAACCCCATTCCATAGGTTGGAAATCCATCTACACAGCACCTCCCCTTACAAAATGGTTCAAAAAAGGGAACATGAACTCAAGCAGAACACAGTTATTTATAGGGGAAAATGTAAAAGAACACGCCCTCTGACACGGGCGTGTTAGGGGGCGTGTCGACACTATTCATGATGGCGGCCGGCGATGTGACGGGAAAGTGGACTTCGGGCTGGATACGTGTCGGTCTCGCGTTGGTCACGCCCCAGGTCACGGGCGTGACGCTGGGCGTATCATGGAGGTGGATCTGGGCGCGGTGTGTCAAAAAGTCGTCGCGCGGGTCTTGTCGGCCAGGCGAAGTGGTCACGCCCCAGGTCACGGGCGTGACTCTGGGCGTGTCGGTTGGTGTCGACACTCGACAAACATCGAGCGGAAAATGTCGAGTTGAAAATCATCGAGCGTGAAGAGGTGTCATGCCCTAGGTCACGGGCGTGACGCTAGGCGTGTCGAGGAGTTCGACGATCATTGAGCTGAAAACGTCGAGCGGGTGGACACTGGCTTGGGTCTCGCCCCGTGTCGGGTGACACGGGCGTGACCCCGGGCGTGTCAAGCTTTTCTTCAGAATTTTGTTGATTTCACGGGTTTTGAACTGTCAAGCCCTGGTCACAGGCGTGACCAGAAAGTCACGGGCATGACATGACAATTTTTGGCAGATTTTCCATTTTTTCCTGAAAAATAAAATAAAATAAGTTAGTATAATTTTTACAAAAATAGGAGCATTTTATTGAATAAAAACAAATAAAAATGACGAAAATAAATGAAAATAACTAAATTAATGTACAGAAAAATATGTATATTTACAATTCATCAAATACCCTCATACTTAAGCTTTTGTTATTCCAGAGCAAAAGTTGGAGATGAACTTATAAGGAATAAAAGAAATCCTAAGTTTAGCTATCGCTTGACTTAATTAAAAAGAAAGATCAAAATAAACATCCGGGGTTAAAGAATTAAATCCTAATTTATGAAATGTTATAAATAGAGGAAGAGTTTCAAAAAGACTTCTAGATAAAATAAAATAGAAAAGCAAAAATTTATTTTTGTTAGTTTAACAAAGATGGATTGGATTTATACAAAAAACCTTAGCTTAAAAGAAGTTAAAGGAAATAATGCAATTTAAAAGTTATGCTCTCAAAAAAATTTTAAATTAATTCTAGAATCATTGAAATTGGATAAGTGATTAGGTGGTTTATGAAGAAGGCTTGAATATTGAGGTGAGGTAATTTTTTCTCGAACCTCTAATTTTTTCTTTTCGGATAGTTAGGAAAATGAAATCTTATTTTCCTAACACATAATAATTTTTTCTTTCTTCATAAATAATAAATAACCCAATGTATATGTGTAGGAGTAATGAATTTTATCCTCTTACTCCATAACATATAATCTTTTTAAATATTGGGTGCCTATGTTTACGGAATGAAATCTTATTCCCATTGACATAAGATCTTTTAAAGGATAGGGGAAAACATGTCAATTAAGACATGAAAAAAATGAAAGTGGATTTATTTTTCAAAAAGAAAAATAGCTTTTAATCAAAAAGTTTTGAGAGCAACCTTTTTAAAATGAACGTTCCTATCTTTCTAAAAGCATGAAGTATAAATAATTGAAATCCATGGATGTTATTTTCTAACATAAAAAACGAGCTTCTATTTATAAAAATTAGAAGTGGTGGTGAAAAACAAGTTCCCTATTATAAGGAAAAGACATAAAAAAAATTCTTTAAAACTTAACCCCAGACACTTAAATCTATCGAACTTTAATTAATAAACAAATAGTAACCAAAAAATAACTAAAATTCGCATATAAATTAACTCGAAACTAGATTTGTGGAAAGCAAAAAGGGTTAAGAAATGGTATATTCGATTTATTTTGTTACATAATTAACAAAACATTTTTTTTGATTTTTTAGGGATTTTATCATTTTTTGTATTTTTTGTGATTATGATCTTTTTTGTTGAATTTTTAGAGTTATTATCCTTTTTTATGAATTTTTGGTTTTTCTAATTTTTTTGATGTTTTAGTGTTTTTTGATAAGTAATTTACAAGAATGAGAAAACAAAGAAGTGTTATTTACAAAGAAGGTAGTGGAGAAAGAGAGATTTTTACAAAAAAAAGTACAAAGTAAAAACTCGAATGTAGCCCGCGAACAGACTCTTATTGAGGTGGTTGGTTCGATGAGTTGAACGCCGCGGGCAAGCAAAATGCGAGCTTTTATAAATAAGAAAAAGGGGGGAAGATTTTTTTTGAAGTTTTATGAAAATAAAAACAAGGAAAATTTTTTTAGGTTTTATTTTTTGTAATGTTTTTGTATTTTTATGCGTTTTTGTAAAGTGCAGAAATAAAGAAATACGAAAACACCCTCATACTTAAACCCAACATTGTCCCCAATGTTGCAATCTAAGTATGCGGAACAGATAATATACAAAATAGAATAAGTACAAAAAGAAAAAGGGAGGGTAGGAGATTCCCTGAAGACGAGTCCGGGAGGCCCGGGTTGAAACCCTGCATTAGTATTAGAAGAAGTAGCAAAAATATAACAAAAAAATAGAAAAGAGAAAGTCGGCCAAAAGGTATGCGGGCGGTAGGGGGCAAGTGCGTGGGTGACTCGGAAGGTAGCTAAGGCCTTAGCGACCATTGCGTGATAAAAATGTGATCCCCTAGCGCACACAATAATGGAAGCGTGCCGAATCAAAATGAAACGAAATAAAACAAATTAAAATAAAAAAAGTTAAATAAAACATATATACATTTGTTAATATCAAATTATTATTTTTTTTTGGTGTTTTTAAGTAGATTTTTTTATTTTTTAGTTGGGTTTTAGTTTTTTTTTATTGAATTTTTTTTTAGTTTTAAGTTTTTCTCTTTTTTAGTATGTTTTATGTTTTTTTTCATTTTTAAGTGTTTAGATTTTTTAGGTTTTTTCGTTTTAGAGTTTTTTTTTGTTTTTGTTGGGTTTTAGATTTTTTAGATTTTTGATTTTTAGAATTTTTAGGTTTTTTTTAGAGTTTTTAGATATTTTAAAGTTCTATACTTTTTCAAGTTTTTAGAGGTTTTTTTTGGTTTTTAAGTTAGTTTTTTTTGTTGTTGTTTTGTGTTGTTAGTAGAAAATGACGTCATTTCAAAAAAATATTCGATAAATAATAATATGATAAAAACAATATATATTTTTAAGATTTTTTTTTAAGTAGTTTATTATTATTATTATTATTATTATTATGTTTTTGTTGGCCATTTTTAATTTTTGTTATAATTATAGATATAGGTAAAATTAATAGATTTCCAGGGTTCAAAATAACGACACCAAAAACTCCCCGGCAACGGCGCCAAAAACTTGATGGATGTTACAACTCCAAAAATTATTTACGGTCACGCGGCGACCCGACGGTTGTATTTAAGAAAGGAGGATTGGATTTTTATTTGGAAAACGGGGCGCGCGTATTTATTTATTTTGGATATAAACAGGTGTGATCGAGTTTTAACGAAAGGAGGCAAGTGCACCTATCGTGAGTAGTACAGGATATTCCGGGTGGAATATCGAGGTCGTATTGTTCTCGAGGTCGGTTCGATTATTTCTACTCTTCCCTGGAGGGGACTATTATTTTACCGATAATTAACTTGTCGGGTTATATTATATATATAATAAAAAAGACAGAAAATAAAACGCATAAAAGGAAAGCAATAAGGTGGTGCCGATGAAGAGCTTAGCTCGATGACACCGAAAAAACAATTGAACTAAAATAGACTTTAAATAAAAAGAGCTCCTAAATTTCTAATTAATTAAGGCGGAGACTTGGCCGTGGAGGTTCCACTAAAATGAGCTCACATAGCTATAGGGCTATCCCTCACCTGAACGCTAAGACTATTCGACCGAACGTTAGTCCGACGAAGGATTCCTCTTAACGCTCGCATTACGCTAAGAACCCCGCTATTGGGTGGGGAACCCAATCCGGTAGAGTTGGCGCGCCTCCTCTCTCGAGGGTTAGTGCGAAACTCTCTTTGCCAAGGGGTGATCTGTCCATACGCACGGCCTCTCGGCGAGCGTATGGAAAACAGAAATAGGGCCCACACATCGATATGTGGTCCTACGCGTTGTTAACCCCGGGCAAACCGTAAGTACTTTTAATTAATTAGAAAAATACGACCTTTAATTATTTTAAGCTATTTTATCTGTCCCAATGCTCTTCGATACCGAGGGCTAAGAACGGTTAGCCACTCATCGGAATGGGAACGGCTTGCGAGAAAAGCAGTAAATAAAGCAATAAAGAAAGCAGTAAAAGGAAAGAAGTAAAGGAAAGCAGGAAATTAAAGTAGAAAATTGCAAGTCCTACTCAAACGAGTAGGACTGAAGAAAGCTGTAAATTGCGAGTCCCGGCGTAAGCGCGTAGGAGGGAGAAAGAAATCGTGTCCTACTCAAACGAGTAGGACTAAATAAATGCAACACACACACACACTCGACATAAAGTAAAACACACACACGCACTCTCTCGACATAAATGAAAACACACCCACTCAAATCCTACTCAAATGAGTAGGGAAAATTAAGACCTGCCATTTAACTCGAATGAGTAGGCGGAAATAAAGAAAATTACAAACTCACGCACTCTACAGAAAGTAAAATAAGCAAGCGCCATTTAAATCTTAACGAGTAGGCGGAAATAAATGCGCATACATAAAAAATTGCAAAAAACTAAGTTACCGAAAGATTAAAACAACTGCATTTCTACCGCTAAAATGCGGTAGAAATGCATAAAAAGTGAAAATAAAAATTAAACGAGCGAAAAAGTTTTGAAAACAAAAATGAAAATGCAAGTGCTCGAAAAATAAAAATGAATACATTTCTACTGCTAGAATGCGGTAGAAATGCGTAAAAAGAAGACGAAAAAATTAAACGGACAAAAGTTTTAAATAAAAATGCAAGTGCACGAAAAATTGAAACAAATATATTTTCATTCCTATAACTTAATAAAAACGCTAAAAAAGTGTAAATAAAGTAAAAAAAAAAGAAAAAGTTTTACAACCTAAAAAGAAAAATCTAAGTTAAAGGAAAATTAAAGACACTTTAAAACATTTTTACGGGTTTATAGAAATGAAATAAAAGCTATAAAAATCTAAGTTTAACAAAAACAAAGTAAAAATAACTAAACATAAAAACATGAAAACTATACTCATACACTCACACACCCATTTCAAAAGAACGAAAAAGAAGTTAAAACAAGGAATAAATAAGATTGCAAAGGGTGGGCGCATAGATGAAGTCCAAAACATAGACATGAGAAAAAAAAAACTACATTTTTATTATGTCTAAAAACTATTACAAAGCTAGTACAAAAATAAAAGAGAGAGAGAAAGAGAAAACCCCATTCCATAGGTTGGAAATCCATCTACGCAGCACCTCCCCTTACAAAATGGTTCAAAAAAGGGAACATGAACTCAAGCAGAACACAGTTATTTATAGGGTAAAATGTACAAGAACACGCCCTCTGACACGGGCGTGTCAGGGGGCGTGTGACACTATTCATGATGGCAGCCGGCGATGTGATGGGAAAGTGGACTTCGGGCTGGACACGTGTCGGTCTCGCGTTGGTCACGCCCCACGTCACGGGCGTGACGCTGGGCGTATCATGGATGTGGATCTGGGCGCGGTGCGTCAAAAAGTCGTCGCGCGGGTCTTGTCGGCTAGGCGGAGTGGTCACGCCCCAGGTCACGGGCGTGACTCTGGGCGTGTCGGTTGGTGTCGACACTCGACAAACATCGAGCGGAAAATGTCGAGTTGAAAATCGTCGAGCGGGAAGAGGTGTCACGCCCTAGGTCACGGGCGTGACGCTAGGCGTGTCGAGGAGTTCGACGATCATTGAGCTGAAAACGTCGAGCGGGTGGACACTGGCTTGGGTCACGCCCCGTGTCGGGTGACACGGGCGTGACCCCGGGCGTGTCAAGCTTTTCTTTAGAATTTTGTTGATTTCACGGGTTTTGAACTGTCAAGCCCTGGTCA